>JAZHEH010002639.1:0-1200000 GCA_036589455.1 Ateles fusciceps | reverse complement strand
CCTAAGCTATGAGCTGCCAGAGGTATTCCTATATTCTTCAGAGCTTATTTTAGCTTCAGGTATTTAAAAGTCAACACTGTTTTGATTTAAAGGTTTAAAGAGCTTAGAGTTTTCTAATGAAAATTTAAATAATTTGAGGAGGGGGCAGGCCAGTTAATCATAGATGTGAATTCAGTTGAAAACTTGATTCAATTTTTAAAAAATATAATCATAGCAGAAGTTGAAAAGCATTTTCACATTATCTACTACCGATGTTTAAATTTAGTCTTCAAACACCTTTTGTAGATCAAAGGTTGACAACTGATGTACCTTGGCAACTCTGCTGAGTGAAATTAAACTGTGCACACACCCTTCGTGATCCCGTACTCAGCTAACACACACATACTTTGCATAGGCTGCTGGGCTGCTGCTTCCTAAATACGTCAGTGTAGTGCAGTGGCATCGCAGATGGGCTCTGGTAGAAACCTGTGCTATGGGAGGGGAGAGGCCGAGCTCTGATGGAGGGAATACCACGCAGTGATGGAGGAAAAGGCAGAATAGTAAAGAGGATGTGTTCAAAGCCAATACTGGGATAAACCCAGTTTTTTGGCACAGTGGGGTGGAGTCTGAAATATCCACTCCTGGCGTTTAGAATTTAAACCTCAAGTGGAAGAGGAGGACATCCTGGAGGCTCCTGTAGTATAATAGAAAAAAACCCTAAACAGAAAGATCTAGAAATCTGGGTCTGTCCCTTTGAAGACTCTTGTTGGGGGTTGCAGGGGTGGCAGTTGATTGGAAGGAGAAGGAGACTCTTGGGCATCACAGTCTAACTCCCTTCTTTCCCTTCCAGCAGCCCTCACTAGGGATACCACCGATCCCTGTTCCAACAGTTACTCATTGATGGGTCCTTGAGCAAATTATTGCCGTTTCCACCCCCAGAATTCTCTGCCTCACACTCAAGATGGTCCCTAGGGGTCTTGTCCAATGAATGCATGGTGTTGCTATGGAGTCATCTTAAGCCACTTACAGAAAGTGATCTACTGTCAATGACTATGAAACATTTTGTGCATGAATGTATGTGACAGATTTTCTAATCACCTATATTTGCTTTTTATTTAACCTTGGTTTTTTACTCTACTTGCTGTACATCCTCCTCCTTATTTTATGACACTAAATGTAAGCAGGAAAGTAAGAGAGACAATAGAATAATTATAATTTAATTAGCCACATAAAATTCCTTATTTCCTTAATTGTCTATTTCAAGCCAAAGCATTTCCTGGACCCAAATGTTTGGGGCAAATATGACTTCACTTTCCTGTTGTAGGTCAGATCAGAAAGGCAGCTGGATTTTCCGGCAAAACAGTGCACTCTGGATGAGTTCCTTCTAATTTGCCAAGTGCCTTGGAAATGCTACTCACCCTGTACAATATGCTGGCCTCTTGCTTTTCCAATGAGAGCACAGTTAACCCATTTCACCTGATTGTTGTAGAAAATGAGTAAGATGCTCATTGCTTAGTTATACATGAGAAGCTTTCTAAGTACCTGGTGATAATTGTGATTTTGACAACAGTTGGATAGGAGACACCTCTGTGGGAAGTGGTTTTCCTGATGTCTAGTTCTGATGTCTTCTCAGGCTTGCCTTGGTTCCTGCAGGCTGAGATGCTGCAGGGGGCATAAGCTGCTGCACTACAGGGCACACTGCATTTGTGTGGTGCGGGAGATGAGAGCTGGGATCCTGCTGCAAAGGCAGTTAGTATTGGACACCAGGGAGGAAGACCACACTCTGGGGCTGTAGTCTTGGCTGAGTCATCAACTGTAATCTCCCAAGGTCTCTGGGGAGAGTGTATGCAGATGCATGGGTGGGGTTGATATTAAAATATTTAACAAACAGCAAAGCAGGGGACATGGGCATGAGCAGGCAGGATTGAGGGAAGGTAAGAGGGCCCTGGCAAGCAGCCAGGGTGGCTGGGGCAGTGGGAAGGGGGACTGGGACAGAGCATTGGGGAGGGCTGAGAAGTGGCCATTTACCAACCAATGCAAAATGATTTCAATGTTTTACTAACTGGTGCAGCTGTACTAATTTGAGCTGCCTGCTCTACAGAAAGATCTGATTTCGATCATAGCCAAGACATTGGCCTTGGAAAATTAGTTTACCTCTCTGACTTCCAGTGCTTTCTTCTGGAAAGCAGGGATGTCAGTAACATATACTTTGTAATGTTGCCCTGAGGATTAAATGAGATAATGTATGAAAAGTGCTGAGCCTAGTGCCTGGCCTGCAGAAAGTGTTCAATAAATGCCAGCTATTATATTATCATGGTTATATGTTTTCTGTCTGTTGTGACTGATATTTTAAGGGATTTTAAATGGAAACAGCTTGGCAGGTCTTGGGTCTTTCCTGGAAAAGTTTAAACATTGCTGTTGGGATTTCATTTGTGCATAAAGTTCTGCTTAAATTTTATGATAATCTTAAAAACACAGCTAGGAAAAAAATGCAAAATGATGCTTTAATTTGCCTTACTGGTATTACTGTAACTAAATAGTAATAGTGTCACAGCTTTAAGAATTTCTCAGCTGTAGAGAAAGTCTTGCCATATGCAACTTAAAAACAATTTAGTTCTTTTCGAGTTATTAGGGGCGCCTCAACTGAATCACAGGTGTGCCTAGAGGCTTTTTATTATCCTGCTTTGGATAAGGTCATTGAAAAGGATAAATAAAATGAACTCAGATGAGAATGAATCTTATTGAAAATTGCCTTAATCTTAAAAACATGCCTTGAAACATTCAGTACACATGCCTTGGGCAGAAAAATGTTATGAGATGTTGTATGAATAGAATTATTTGAATACCAAAGGAGCTAACTTTTAAAGCAAATCAATTTTTTCAGTTTTTAGTTTGTAAAATTTCTCTTTCACATGTTCACTTAAATTGCTGCAGGCGTGGTGTCGTGTGTTGCATGGAAGTGTGTGTGTTTGTTGAAGTGTATGCTTCTTTAAAGAAACAGCTTTATTGAGATGTAATTCACATATTATATGATTTATCCATTTAAAGTATACAATTTCATGGTTTGTAGTATATTCACAGAGTTGTACAATAATCTAATCGCTACAATCAGTTTTGAACATTTTCATCACCCCAAAGAGTCTGTTTCATTTTCACATATTTATGAGATTCCCATATTTCTTTTATATCTGATTTCATTCCAATGTCGTAAGAGAACATAGTTTGTCTGACGCCAATCCCTTAAATTTCCTGAGGATTGCTGTATGGCCTGCTATATGGTTTAGCCTGGAAAATGTTTCATTTGCACGTAGGAAGAGTGCATATTCTGTTGTGTGCTGTGAGTGTTAGTACACTCCACCCAACAATGGTCTTGCTAGTTTGCAGTGTTGTTCACGTCTTCAGTTTCCTTGCAGTTCTTCTGCCTAGTTATTCCATCTATTACTAAAAATGGGATGGATATTAAAGTCTCCAACTACTATTGTTGAATTTTCTATTTCTCTCTCCCATTCTGCCAGTTTTTGCTGTGTGCATTTTAGGATTGACTATGAGATACTGCACGGGACCCCAGCAGGCAGTCAACCCGATGGTCCCAGCAGCCCCCTTCAAGGGTAGAGTTTCCACCTTGCTGAGCTGGATGTAGCTCAAATACAAAGCCTGGCTGTTCTTATGAAGATTTAGCAGATTTTCTTGAATCTGTTTTTCTATTTTCTGTATGCCCTGAGAAAATTTACAGAGATTAAATTTTCAGAAAATAAATTTCACTAACTATAATTGTTTTGTTGGGAAGAAGGTACATGGTCCTCATGCCACTATTCTGCAAGTTTCCTCTCTGTACGTTCTTTTAAATTATTAAAAAACAACAACACAACCCACAGATGTAAGTGGTGATTTGGAGCACAAAGGTCAAATGTTAGCCTGAGACCTAAAATTTATGATGCTTGTAAAATACTTGTTGCTAAATAGTTTACTTTTTTTTTTTTTCCCTCATTACACGGCACCATATGTACAAAGAAAATGAAGCATACAGTCGTGGGCCTTCAGAAGCTTCCTTAACAAAACGGCTCTTTAGTAGGCACTAAATGAGGTTCTTGCTGGGTGATTACCTAAATAAATGAACACCTAAAAAGACATCTTCTCTCTTGTTTCCAGACTATAAGATACAAGACTATTTATACTTCAGAAAGGAACTTACTAGAAATCTTGCTTCCCAGGAATTCTTAGAATTTAAGAGACTATTGAAATTGCCAAAGTTAATTTAATGTTAGCTATCTATCTAATTTACTTTTTTAATATTTTTTCGCTAGGGTAAACATTCTTGCTTTTTTTAGTGACGTATTTTCAAATGCATTTGACTTTAATTTATCTTGTGATTTTAACTATTATTTTTATTTCCATGGTGTTGTATAGCATTATTATCTAATTAATTCCATATATCTTTATTTATGTATCTCATTTGGGTAAAAAATATTAGGTTGGTGCAAAACTAATTGTGGTTTTGCTGTTACCAAAGAAATGGTTCTGAAGACTGCTTCTGATATAAAGATTTGTTCTGGCATCCTGGTCTGACCTCCTGAGCTCTGTGTGTGCATTCATGTTCATTGTGTCTTCACCCCAATTCGTTGCCCAGATTTTTCTCTTTGTTACTAATATCTGTGTTGGTACCGATGCACTTTTCATTTGCTGTTTGGCTATTTGTTCACTGTTCTGAGACCACTTTTCAAATCAATTTCATATCTCCCCCCTCATTTTTGTGTATGTGTTTCTTAAAATCTGAATCTGAAATAGTGGCCCTATCACAGTGACCCTACAGAAAGCTCTCTAGAAGGTATGATTCCTATCAATATAGGCTGCATCTGTGATTTATACTCTTCAAATATGATTAGCCTTTGGCTTTATAGAGTATGAGTAATTAATAAATTGATGTAACACGTGTGATTATTCTTTCCCTAGCTTTTGTGTTATTGTTTGCATTTAGGAAGAAGCTGGCCTTATCTATTGTTGTCAACTGGCTTGTACTGAGCTTTAAAATGTAGGTTATTTAAGATCCTTCTGAAATATCCCAAGTCTTACGTAGGCAAATATGTATTTTCTGTTCTAAAGTATATACACAGTTTTAAGAAACATTTTTCCCATTTATAATAGTTTCTTACATAAAATGAATATATAACCTATGATACTTTAACACCATATAACATTTGAAACTTCATTTTATTTAGTTATTCATATGGTATCTACTAAGCACCAGTGCATACTGTGCACTTACTATTTACTCCAAGCCCCATATACTCAGCTCATATATATGATCTCATTTATATTTGCAAAGGTACATTATTTAGAAACAATTGTTGCCTGTTTATTGATGAATCTGCCTATTTAAATCCATAATCTCCCCTTGATGACCACAAAGACTGTGTAACAAGGAGGGAAGGACTATTTGTAATATATTTTAAAATTCTAGTTTATAAATTTCTTTTTAGTTACTTAAGAATAAAAATCATTTTCTTTTCTTTTTTTTTTTTTGAAACTTTGTGTCTACACCCTTTCTTCACATTTTGAGACAATAGAAAGAAATTCTTCACAGAAAGTGACTTGAATTTAATCTGCTATGAACTTCTTCAGCTAGAGACCAGAAGTAAGGGCTGTGTCAAAACATGGGGATGGGGGAGCTTATATGTGAAGGTGCTGCAGAAACCAGGAACATGCATTTGAAATTAAATTTTTGGTCCACATTGTAAGTTTAATGGGGCAGCCTATTTTCAGGAGAAAACTGATCGCAAAAGAGTGCTTGAGGACATTTGTCCTGGAGAGCAGACATTTAAAAAATGTGGTGACCTAATGAAGAAAGCTGGGAAAATGGAAACCCTTGTAATATTTGTAGTCACAGGTCCATTCATTCTGTACCAATCGTGCACTGAGCCCCTGAAAGTGCTGAGACCCAATAAAGAGAACAGAACACTTGGCCTCAGAGAGTGCACATCACCTGGCAGAGAAAGAAATGTACCACAAATGGGGCGTTTCGGACGTTAAGGAAAATTCCTCTCCCCTCCACACACTAGGGGCACTGAAGAAACGAAGCACAGGATGCATCCACTCTCAAGCAGAGATTCAGAAAGAAGTAAAGGAGTTGACTTGCTTGAGCGTATGCCCCTGGGAGGAAGGTGTGTAAGGTTATGCAGGATGGAAGCAATTTTATCCCGTGTGATGCTAGGAAAAGGATGGCAAAGCCACAGTATAGAGGGGTCTAAATTGAACACACTGTAGTCAATGTTCAGCCTGAGCTGAGAAAAGAAGCCAGGCTCCCCCATGGGGAGGCAGGAACTTCCTCAGTGATGAGATTTTTGAAGTCCATGTAAATAAATAAATAGCTAACATTTACTGAGCACTTGTCATGTGGGACACTCTTCTAAGAGATTTATGTGCACCGATTTATTTCATAGTAACTTGACATGTGATCATACAGTCTAATATGTACTGTTGTTTTCCATGGTTTATTGATGAGAACATTGATTCTATAATATAAGCCGCTATACCATACATATCACCTCTTTGGGTTCCAGAAGGGGCTGGGTGAAAGTGGTCAGTGCTGGTCAATAACAGTGATTGAGAGGCTTAATAACCAAGCACAAAGGCATCAAGACTCAGGGTAAAGAAAGACCTGAGAAAGACTGGGAAGAGATTGTGGCCAGGGATTGATTTACTAGGATAACATATTTGGGACTGATTTGTTTCTTAAAGCAGAACTTCCAGCATCTGGAGAGAAAGGAACCCCAGCTCATTTCTCATAAATGCATGAAGGCTGGGTGTGGTGGCTCACGTCTGTAATCCCAGCACGTTGGGAGGATAAGGCAGGGAGATTGCTCAATTCCAAAGGTTTGAGACCAGCCTGGGAAACATAAAGAAATCTTGTCTCTAAAAATAAAAAAATAAAAATTAGCTGGGCATGGTGGCATGCACCTATAGTTCCAGCTAGTCAGGAGGCTGAGGTGGGAGGATCCCTTGAGTCCAGGAGGTCAAGCCTGCAGTGAGCCATGATCATGCCACTGGACTCCAATCTGGGTGACAGAGCAAGACCCTGTCTCAAAACCAAACCAAACCAAACCAAAACAAAAAAGAAATGTATGAGACCCATCTCTAAAGAGTTTAGTGAAAACCTCATTGCTCATTTTATACTGATCCTACTGTTGTTGAAGGAATGTAGCTCCTTCTTACTCAAGCAGGTGGAAACCCGACTTCTGAAGTGCCTGATGCACAGGACTTAGAATATTCAATTGTCCCTCCAGCAGGCATCAGTTATGTCCTAAATACAACTTCCATTGCATAACACACCAGCACATACTTGTTTATTTACCCTAAACATATGTTCTTCCTTCCCTCCTTTTTCTCTCTCTCCCCTTCCCTCTCTCCCTTCCATTCTTCCTCTCTTACCTCCTTTTTCTTGTTTCCCGTTCTTTCTTTACACAATAAATGTTAAACACAAGAAATAGTCATTGAGCACCTACTACATGCTAGGTGTTGGATATTCAGTGATTATCAACAATGTATATAGTCCGTAGCCCCTTGAAGTTCATGGTTTAATGGGGAAGACAGGTAATCAAACAGCCATGCAAACATAGTAAAATTACAACGATAACAAGTACCATGTGATTTTGTGAGACCTTATGATCAGGCTATGTCTCCTGATCACAAGAGGTAGGGCAGGATTCTCTGATGTGGCAATGACTAAAGCTGAGAAACAGAGCATGAGTTGGATTTGGACAAACAGAGGTGTACAAAGACAGAGTCTGGGAAGAAAAAGAGCCCAGGCAGCAGTCTCATGGCAGAGTGTATGCAAACTTCAGGGATGGGAGAGGGCCTGAGAGTGTGTGCAGAGAGCAGGGGGAGCATTGCAAGGCAGGGCTGCAGAGCAGGTGTGCAAGGCACCACATGGAGGGCCTCCTAGGCTGTGCTGAAGGCTTGTCTCTACCTGATCGGCCATGTGTTGTGTGCATGAAGGTTGCACAGCTGGGTTGCAATTTGAAGAGACTGCCCTGGCTCCAGGGAAGGCAGTGATTTGGGTAGAGAGCAAGATTGCATTGGGTGGGTCCACTAGGGACTCTTGTGCAGAGACATATTGAGCTGGGTACATCCTCTGAGTCATCCTCAAAAAACTATGCCAAGTAGGAGTTCATTTGAGCTGTAGGTTCTCTCATTAGTATGCATCATTTTATCTATGTTGGGGCTTAGAATCTGGTACCCCAAAATATGGCACCTTAGCATATTGTGAGAAATTGAGAAAACTGCAGAAGCCAAAGGGTCTCTGTGACCTTCCGCAACATTTCTGTGTGAGAACTGGCCATGAAGGAGTTCTCTGACCTACCTCCCCTGAAGATGTCTTAAGACCAGCTTGTGACAGGTGTCCTGCTCTACACCTGGAGGCCAAGAGGAATTGACCAGGCAGGCCTTGCTGTGTCCCCTACCCCAAGTTTGTTACCATTAGATCACACCCTTTTTATCCAGTCATATTTCTAGATGACCGTCCACTCCATCAAACCTATGCATGAAACACAGTTTTCCTTGGATTTTATTTCTTCATTTCTGAGGACTCTTGTGTCATGTGAAACTGGTTAAACAAATTTGTTAAGCATTTTTCTTGTTAATCTTTTGTTATTGGGGTGTCAGCCATAACCCTTGTGATAAGTGAGGAAAAGGTATTACTTTTTCTCTCCTACATCTACGAAGTACCAGAGTACAGGGAGAGTCAGACAAGACTAAATGTTATTACTTAATGAGGCTCTAAGTATTACAGAAGCCTCACAACACCCGATTATAATTCCTACAAGTTAGATAATTCATTCATAGGCAGCAAATTCATCCTAATACTGGGGTAATTTTCTCAGAGAATTTGAGGAAAAAAAAGGACCAAGGTCTTCTTTCTCAGAGAATTTAGGGGAAAAAAGGGCTGTTTGATTTGTATTTTATAAACTTCAGTATGAAGGTTGTATGAGTATCATTTTAAACTCAGTACTCATTCAATGTTAACTCCTTTTGGACTTTAGTTTATGGTAATGATAATTTTAAACTAAGCCTATAATGACTGTAAACATCTTCAGTTAGGTCATTTAATAAAAATAAAACTACTTGATAGGTGTCCTCTTCTCTCTACTCTTGATTCTTGGCCTTTAGGTATTTTCTCACTTGCAATGGAAAGAAACTCCCCATTAAAGTTCAGCGTGTCAAACCAAATTTACAACGTGTCATTTGGTTTTCTCTGTTTAATACCCTACGCTGTGTGTTGACAACTCCCAGAGAATTCGTCAGCCTCTGAAGATGGCGTGGAGGCGAAAGAGACAATTAACAGTGGCCTCGGGATTGGTGATGTGTGCATCACAGAATTTCTGAAAAATGGTACCTACACCTACAACTGGGTTAAAGGTGGAAATAAATTATCGGATGAATGATCTTGTAAAACATTTAATCTAACAGTGTGTTTCAAGTAAAAAATGCCCTGCAATTGAGGGCAATAATTTGTGCTACAATAAATCTAAAATGAAAGTCGTTTGTTAAATAAAAACAAACAGAAAAAACCTTAAGAACACAAAGCATCACCCTTCCAAAGTTGATCTGTTCTGACAGATCCATTACATTTAGAGATTTTTCAGGGCTTTCTTGGTTTTGCTTATAGTACATAATGGTCATAAAGACCATTGTGAGAACACTTAAAGGGGTCAGTGTGGTATGAAGAAATGGATTTAGGGCAGGAATGTTCACAGCAATAGAATGTGCTGTAGTTGGAGAAAAACCCTGTATGATGGCATGAAATAAAAATGTCTCATTTACTATAGTTACACCACAAATAATGCATTTCCACTCTAACTTTAAGCCAAATTCATTGGCGTTTCCTGCCTGTGGACTATTGATAATGTATACAAAGTAATAAAATTCTGATTGTATCAGGAAGGAAGGCTACACTTGGTGGACAGAGAAGTTCATTCCTTCAGTTAATGTGAACACCTATTGACCAGATACAATGGAAAGTGCTTAGAGTAGAGCAGAAAACAGGTTGTAATTCTGACTTTCAAGGAGTGTATAGTTTAGTAAGAGAGGCTGACCATTAAAACAGCAATTACCTACTATATATATAATAAACAGCACTCTATGTTCTAATACAGAACAAATAAGAGGGACACCTACGAAGACAGCCTTCCTGGGGAAAATCTCTTCTTTTTTAAATTAAAAAAATTTATTTTTGTGAGTACATAGTAGGTGTAGGAAGTCACTTCTAAGCTGAGTAAGAGTCAGCCAGGGAAAGGTGGAAATGGGGTAAGGAAGGAGTTATTCAAATAGAGGAAATAGCATGTAGTAACCCCTGTGGTATGGTGATATCTGGGAAGCAACATATGTTTACGGCAGCACACAGAATAGAGGACTTAGGGCAGGAATGTCAGGCTTAGGACAAGAGCCCTCAGTGGCACAGGCTCCTACCTGTTGCAAGGTTTAGCCATGGTTAGCCCCTATGCTCGCTGAGACAAAGCAGTCAAGGCCTTGGGATTCCAGCAGATTAGGGTGGATGACAATCGGGTCTGACACTTCTAAGGGAAGCTACCTGGGCTTTCTTTTACCCTTGTCCCTCCTAAGACTGCCGACTTGCTGCTTCTGCACATGAAAGCAGGTTATTTTAAAAGATCCTGGATTATAAGGAGAAGAGACACCTCTTTTGCCTTAGAGACCTTATTTTAAAGGAGGAAAAATAATTTGTGTTGTTCACAGTTGTGATTCCTCCAATTTTCTAATCTTGCTGTAATTTATAAGAGTTTTCTACAAATTCACTGTGTGATGATGCTCTTTGTTATTTAAATTAAGGACAGAGAGCAGGGGGCTGCTACAGAGACCCATGACGTGGCCCTAGCCAGGGGAAGAAGAACCTTTGGCTCATGTTCAGGTGTAAAGTCAGCCACCCCATTGTGAACGGAAAACTTCTGGTGGAGTAGGAGTAAGGCTTCACAGTGCACCAGCTCTTGCTCCTGAGAGGCCTCAGAAAGAATTCTCAGCGGCTTTGCTGGAGAAGGCAGTGTGTGCTGAATTGGAAGGAAAGTGCAGCTGGAGCTGTCCATGGTGCTCTCCTGATCCACAGCCTGTTCCACTCTTTCTTGGACTTTGGCCCTCAGCCAAGCTGCAAGGCATCTTGCTTTCGCCCTTCTTCAGGACCCATCACACTGGTCAAGTCACTGACGTTTCTGGAGAAGTTATAACCTCATCCTCAGCTCCTCACTTGACTGACTACACTCTCTTCTACTCTGACTGTATTGCTACAGTGTAGGTTCAGGAGGTTGCACTGTCCTGCTTCGGTCTACCTAAATGCTTTCAGATTTCTTTTCTAGTCAGAGGGAACCCTGTTCTTTTGAGAAGAATTAAAATATTCTAAGCTTTTTCCAGTTTCAATGAACATCTGAAAAGCAGTGCCCCTCACTGTCCTGATAGTGGATGCTGAGACAGGCCACTTGTGGAAGTGTTGTCCTCTAAGACTGCAACATATTTGATTCAAAGTTATACAATGTCATTTGCAACCAGTATATCTAGGCTTTTATTCTATAGTTATGCAGAAGTGCCAGTTCGAAACTTAAAATGAGAGGAATCTCAAATTAGTTAAATTTCTGTGTATGCTTCATGACAAATGACCTATCTTTCCATTTCTGATAAAAATCAAAGGGTGCTAGACAATTTCAGGTAAATGTTGACACCACCGTCTCATAAAAAAACATTTTCTGGACATGATGGATGAAATTAAAGGGTGAAATGTGGTTTCTGAGCCAAAACAAGCACTCTGATAATATTCCTGATTTTTTCTGTCTGTTTGCAAATAGATCACTTAGAAGTGTCATGTTAGCAATTACCAGCCAAGTTTTAGCATTTCAGAAGATTGACTTTGTAATTCAAATTAGAAACCACCTGGAAGACGCTGAAGCTTACCTGCTGAAATATAAATAGTACTGAATAAAATCTGCTACAGAGTTGAGGCATGACATGTAAAAATACCTCTGTCATGTTCAGACATTTAATTATTGGAATAAAAAACTGATAATAATGCATAGTTTAAAACTTTTTTAGCAGGTTCATGCAAAAGTAATTGCACTTTTTGCTATTTCACTTTTATTAATTGCAAAACCCGCATTACTTTTGCACCAACCCAATATATGTTCTACCCTGATTGCTCAGGTAAATTATGCAGTGTTTATCATTTTTAAATCTTTCTAAATGTTCCCTCTTTTTTTTGTTTAGAATGTTGTAATTTATTCTTTGAGGTTAGTAGAGAGATCATAGGAACCTTAACATTTGGGTCTTGCCCTCGAGGTTTTTCTGTCTGTGGAAGTACTATGGGTATTCTTACCAAAAATATACCTGTGAGTTCAGGGCCAAGAGGAGCCAGGAATCTCAGAGCCTTTTCCTCTGAAAAATGGGACCAGAGGATCCCTGTTCTTTCTCCCTGCACAGTGAGGAACTATGCTCTCACCCTGCACCATTTTGTCCTGGCTCAGAGACAGAACATCCTCATCACAACATGCTGGCCTATCTCTGGGTTAAAGGAAGATGGGATTAAGTGAGGCCTACTGGATTTCCTAAGTATTGCCTCCTCCCATTTTTTTTTAAATTGTACTTTGGGCTCTGGGGTACATATGCACATCCTGCATCCTGCAGGATTGTTGCATAGTTATATACATGCCATGGTGGTTTGCTGTCTCCATCCTCCCCACCCCCGTCACCTACATCAGGCATTTCTCCCAGTGTTATCCCTCCCCATCCTCCCCACCCCTCTGCTGTCCCTCTCCTCCCCTCCCCCTCCATCCCCCGACCTAGCCCAGTGAGTGTTGTTCTCTTCCCTGTGCCCAAATGTTCTCACTGTTTATCACCCACCTGTGAGTGAGAACAAGTGGTATTTGGTTTTCTGTTCTTGTGTCAGTTTGCTGAGAATGATGGTTTCTAGATTCATCCAGGTCTCTACAAAGGACATGAACTCATCGTGTTTTATGGCTGCATAGTATTCCATGGTGTATATGTGCCACATTTTCTTTGTCCAGTCTATCATTGATGGGCATTTGGGTTGGTTCCAGGTCTTTGCTATTGTAAACAAAGGTGCAACGAACATACAAGTGCATGTGTCTTTATAATAGAACAATTTATCATCCTTTGGGCATATGCCCAGTAATGGGATTGCAGGGTCAAATGGAATTTCTATTTCTAGATCCTTGAGGAATCGCCACACTGTCTTCTGTAATGGTTGAACTAATTTACACTCCCACTAACAGTGTAAAAAGGTGTTCCTTTTTCTCCACATCCTCTCCAGCATCTGTGATTTTTTAATGATCACCACTCTAACTGGCGTGAGATGGTATCTCAATGTGGTTTTGATTTGCATTTCTTTAATGATTAATTATGATGAGCATTTTTTCATATGTTTGTGGGCCGCATATATGTCTTCTTTTGAAAAGTGTCTGTTCATATCCTTTGCCCACTTTTGAATGGGTGTGTTTGTTTTTTTTCTTGTAAATCTGTTTTAGTTCTTTGTAGATTCCGGAATATTAGTCCTTTGTCAGATGGGTAGATTGCAAAAATTTTTTCCCTTTCTGTTGGTTGTCAGTTCTCTCTAATAATTGTTTCTTTTGCTGTGCAGAAGCTCTTAATTAGAGCCTCATTTGTCTATTGTGGCTTTTGTTGCTGTTGCTTTTGATGTTTTAGTCATGAAGTCCATGTCTATTCCTATGTCCTGAATGGTGTTGCCTATGTTTTCTTCTAGGGTTTTTATGGTGTTAGTTCTTGTTTAAGTCTTTAATCCATCTGAAGTTAATTTTTGTATAAGTGTAAGGAAAGGGTCCAGTTTCAGCTTCCTGCATATGCTAGCTAGTTTTCCCAACACTATTTATTAAACAGGGAATCCTTTCCCCATTGCTTGTTTTTGTCAGGTTTGTCAAAGATCAGATGGTTGTAGATGTGTGGCATTGTTTCTGAGGCCTCTGTTCTGTTCCATTGATCTATATCTCTGTTTTGGTACCAGTACCATGCTGTTTTGATTACTGTAGCCTTGTAATATAGTTTGAAGTCAGGTAGCATGATGCCTCCAACTTTGCTCTTTTTGTTTAGGATTGTCTTCACTATGAGGGCTCTCTTTTTGTCCCATATGAAGTTTAAGGTGGTTTTTTCCCAGTTCTGTGAAGAAGGTCAATGGTAGTTTGATGGGGATAGCATTGAATATATAAATTACTTTGGGCAGTATGGCCATTTTCACAATATTGATTCTTCTCAACCATGAGCATGGAATGTTTTTCCATCTGTTTGTGTCCTCTCTTATTTTCTTGAGCAGTGGTTTGTAGTTCTCCTTGAAGAGATCTTTTACATCCTTTGTTAGTTGTATTCCTGGGTATTTTATTCTCTTTGTAGCAACTGTAAATGGGAGTTCGTTCATGATTTGGCTTTCTGTTTGTCTGTTGCTTGTGTATAGGACTGCTTGTGATTTGTTCACATTGATTTTGTATCCTGAGACTTTGCCAAAGTTGCTTATCAGCTTAAGGAGGTTTTGGGCTGAGATGATGGGGTCTTCTAAATATATGACCACGTCATCCGCAAATAGGGACAATTTGACTTCTTGGTTTCCTAATTGAATGCCCTTTATATCTTTTTTTTGCCTAATTGCTCTGGCTAGAACTTCCAATACTATATTGAATAGGAGTGGTGAGAGAGGGCATCCTTGTGTAGTGCTGGATTTCAAAGGGAATGCTTCTAGTTTTTGCCCATTCAGTATGATATTGGCTGTGGGTTTGTTGTAAATAACTTTTATTATTTTGAGATACATTCCACTGATACCCAGTTTATTGAGGGTTTTTAGCATAAAGGGCTGTTGAATTTTATGGAAGGCCTTCTCTGCATCTACTGAGATAATCATGTGGTTTTTGTCTTTGGTTCTGTTTATGTGGTGAATTACGTTTATAGATTTGTGTATGTTGAACCATCCTCCCGGGATGAAGCCTATTGATCGTGGTGGATAAGCTTCTTGATGTGCTGTTGCATTCGGTTTGCAGGTATTTTATTGAAGATTTTTGCATCAATGTTCATCATGGATATTGGCCAGTAGTTTTCTTTTTTAGTTGTGTCTTTGCCAGGTTTTGGTACCAGAATGATGTTGGTCTCATAGAAAGAGTTAGGGAGGATTCCCCCTTTTTGTATTGTTTGGAATAGTTTCAACAGGAATGGTACCAGCTCCTCTTTGTACCTCTGGTAGACTTCAGGTTGAACTCATCTGGACCTGGACTTTTTTTGGTTGGTAGGTTATTAATTGCTGCCTCAACTTCAGACCTTGTTATTGGTCTATTCAGGGTTTCTACTTTTCCTAGCTTAGTCTTGGGAGTGTGCAAGTATCCAGGAATTTGTCCATTTCTTCCAGATTTACTGGTTTATGTGCATAGAGCTGTTTGTAGTAATCTCTGATGGTAGTTTGTATATCCAAGGAATCGGTGGTGATCTCTCCTTTATCATTTTTTATTACATCTATTCGATTCTTCTGTCTTTTCTTTTTTATTAGTCTAGCTAGCAGTCTATTTATTTTGTCAATCTTTTCAAAAAACCAGCTCCCGGATTTATTGATTTTTTGAAGAGTTTTTTTGTGTCTCTAACCCCTTCAGTTCTGCCCCTGATCTTAGTTATTTCTTGTCTTCTGCTTGCTTTTGAGTTTTTTTTTTTTTTTTTTTTTTTTTTATCTTGCTTCTCTAGTTCTTTCAATTTTGGTGATAGGGTGTCGATTTTAGATCTTTCCTTGTTTCTCATGTGGGCATTTCTTGCTATAAATTTCCCTCTAGACACTGCTTTAAATGTGTCCCAGAGATTCTGGTACGTTGTGTCTTCATTCTTGTTGGTTTCAAAAAAATTTTCTTTCTGCCTTCATTTCATTGTTTATCCATTCATTGTGCAGGAGCAAGTTGTTAAGTTTCCATGTGATTTTGCAGTTTTGAGTGCTTTTCTTAATCCTGAGTTCTAATTTGATTGCGCTGTGGTCTGAGAAACTGTTTATTATTATTATCTGTTCTTTTGCATTTACTAAGGAGTGATTTACTTCCAATTATGTGGTCAATTTTAGAGTAAGTGTGATGTGGTGCTGAGAAGAATGTGTATTCTATGGATTTGGGGTGGAGTGTTCTGTAAATGTCTATTAGGTCTGCCTGGTCCAGATCTGCATTCAAGTCTTGGATATCCTTGTTGACTTTCTGTCTCGTTGATCTGTCCAATATTGTCAGTGGAGTGTTAAAGTCTCTCACTCATATTGTGCAGGAGTCTAAGTCTCTTTGTAGGTCATTAAGAACTTGCTTTATATATCTGGGTGCTCCTGCATTGGGTGCATATATATTTAGGATAGTTAGCTCTTCTTGTTGCATTGATCCTTTTACCATTATGTAATGCCCTTCTTGATCTCTTTTGATCTTTGTTGGTTTAAAGTCTGTTTTATCAGAGACTAGGATTGCCACCCCTGCTTCTTTTTGCTCTCCATTTGCTTGGTAAATCTTCTTCCATTCCTTTATTTTGAGTCTTTGCATGTGAGATGGGTCTCCTGAATATAGCACACCGATGGGTCTTGACTTTTTATCTAGTTTGCCAGTCTGTGTCTTTTGATTGGTGCATTTAGGCCAGTTACATTCAACCTTAATATTGTTATGTTTGAATTTGATCCTGCCATTTTGTTACTGGCTGATTGTTTTGCCCGTTAGTTGATGTGGTTTCTTCATTGTGTCGTTGTTCTTTACCATTTGGTGCATTTTTGCATTGTCTAGTACTGGTTGTTCCTTTCCATGTTTAGTACTTCCTTCAGGAGCTCTTGTAAGTCAGGTCTTGTAGTGACAAAATATCTCAGCAATTGCTTGTCTGTAAAGGATTTTATTTCTCCTTCACTTATGAAGCTTAGTTTGGCTGGATATGGAATTCTGGGTTGAAAGTTCTTTTCTTTAAGGATATTGAATATTGGCCCCCACTCCCTTCTAGCTTTTAGGGTTTCTGCTGAGAGATCCGCTGTGAGTCTGATGATCTTTCCTTTGTGGGTGACCCAACCTTTTTCTCTGGCTGCCCTTAGGATTTTTTCCTTCATTTCAACCCTGGTGAATCTGATGATTATGTGCCTTGGGTTGCTCTTCTTGAGGAATATCTTTGTGGTGTTCCCTATATTTCCTGGATTTGAATGTTTACCTGCCTTGCTAGGTTGGGGAAGTTCTCCTGGATAATATCCTAAGAGTGTTTTCCAACTTGGATTCATTCACCCCGTCACATTCACGTACACTGATCAAGCATAGATTAGGTCTTTTCATATATTTCCATAGTAGTTGGAGGCTTTGCTCATTTCTTTTCACTCTTTTTTCTCTAACCTTGCTTTCTCATTTTATTTCATTGATTTGATCTTCTATCTCTGATATCTTTTCTTCTGGTTGATCAACTCAGCTGTTGAAACTTGTGTATGCCCTGTGGAGTTCTCGTGCCATGTTTTTCAGCTCCATCAAGTCATTTATGTTCTTCTCTAAGCTGGTTATTCTAGTTAGCACTTCATCTATCCTTTTTTCAAGGTTCTTAGTCTCTTTGCATTTGGTTAGAACACGGTCTTTTAACTCAGAGAAGCCTGCTTCTCTCAATTTGTCAAATTCATTTTCTGTCTTGTTTTGTTCCCTTGATGGTGAGGAGTTGTGATCTCTGGGAGGGGAAGAGGTATTCTGGTCTTTTATGGTTTCATCCTTTTTGTGCTTGTTTCTTCTCATCTTCGTGGATTTATCTCCCTTTGATCTTTGAAGTTGGTGCTTTTGGGAGGAAACTCTGAGTGGACGTCCTTTCTGTTGTGGTTGGAGTTATATCTCTTTTTGGCCTGTAGAGGTGCTGCTGGGCTGCCTCGGATTCAGTCAGGTTGCTGGATGGGTGGTTTTCACCTGGAGTTTGTTTGCAGGTGGGATTAGCCCCACCTTCCCAATGGTGTCTCTCCTTCCTCAGAGCTCGATCTTCCTGGTTGGGGTCAAACTGGTGTATTTGCTGCCAATCTCTCTACCGCATGGGTTTCAGTTGGAGTTTTGTGGGGGATGGGGCCTGCCAGGCCTTATGGCCTGTTTCCCTGCTTTCAACTCTGCCTCTTTCTGTGGGACTGGTTGTTCCATTCTGCTGGCCTTAGTCCAAACTTCCACCCAGGTCTGTGCTGACAACTTGCAGCACCAGGCGGGGGCCATCGCTCAGATTTGCATTGACAACCCACGGCACCCCTCAGTTTGGTGGGGCTCTTGTGGACTGTAGGTTGCAGGAGGGATGAGATAAGCACAGGATCCGAATTGGAGCATTGAGGGGGTGAAGCCCCCTGACCCTCTGAGTCAGCTGTATGTTCCATGTGGGGGATGCACCCCACCCTGTCTCGGTCCACCGTCCCTGGGTGGCTCTTGCCCTGGTTTGGCTCCATCCCTGGGCTATTTTCAGAGTCCTACCAGTCCCACTGAAATGAACCCGGCACCTTGCTTCAAATCGTGAAGTCCTCTAGCCCTCTGCGTCTCATTCTCTGGGAGCTGCATTCTGGTGTTGCCTCCTATCAGCCATCTTCCTAAATGTTCCTTCTTTAGTTTAACACTTACTTGCTACATTTCTGAGCCTCACTGTGCTTTTTCTCAATTCGCTACCTGCCTCTAATTGTGGAGTATGATAGTATATACCTCAAGCATTCTGGGAAGATGTCAGTTTGAATGTATTCCTGATGTTTTCCTTTACCAGCTATTCACTATTACCATCTTTTCCTAGTCAAGTCAAATGTGTCATACTCATTAGGAAAGGCCCAAAAAATATGAGTGAGACTCAGGTTCTGCCAGAACCCAGTTATTCCCATTTTAGGCCTGCAGATGAAAAAAACAGAGCTCTCTGAAATGAGGGTTGGTGGATGATGGAAAATACTGGCTTTGGATATCTGTGGGTCTCTGAGAAGATGGGTAGAACTTGCTCATGTGCAAGAATTCATAGAAAGATCTGCTACATTTCTAGAATGCCAAATTGCTGAGTTGTGGGCTGGGCTTCTTCTATCCACTGTCCTTAAGGCTATGGAGGCCAGCAGGGAGAGACACTTCCTCTTGGTACTGAAGCTTATCTGCTTACTGGAAGGACCTGAAGCTTACCTGCTGGCTGGGAAGATGTGTTTCTGTGTGTGCACACACCCTATTAGAAGAGTGATTGCTCTTGTTTAATGCATCATAGAAGCTTCATCTGAACCCTACTGAGTAAAAACAAACTCACAAATAAGCAGTAGCAAGGGAAAGAAAGAATGGTTGACAAGTGAAATTACAGAAATAATTAGAGCATATAAGGAGATTTATTACAGCATAAAAGACTTTCAGAACTAAGAACACGGTATTGAAAAACATAAGCACTATTGAGCATAGAATTACCACTGGGAGGATTAAGAGGAAGAAATACCTCAAGACACAACAAAAATATGAAGAGATGAAAAGAATAGATCCTGGAAATGTAACACATGAATAATTTTAGTTATGGAAAGACTTCCTGGAGGAAATGCAATAACTTAAAAAATAATAGCAGAATATTTCTTTAAGCCAAAGTATAATTTGAGTTTGCAGAGGAAAACGCCTTACTGAGATCCACCTGAGACTGATGAAAAAGACATACACCTCAACCCATTTGGTTAAATTTCTGATGCCTAAGAATAAAGAGAACATTTTCACATTTTATGACAGAATGAACAAACTACCTACAAAGAATAAAAGAAAGACTAGAAACTGTTCATCTGCAGCTCTGAAAGTTCATCAGATAATATCCACAGATTTCTAAGAAGAATCTCCTGTTTCAAGGAACTCATAAGCATCCAAGATATCATTCAGTTAAAATAAATTTACAAATTTACAAATATTCAGGGTTCAGAGATTGTATCAACCATAAAGCTAACCTGTAGAGGAGAGTTCAAAAATAGACTCTCATTAAACAATAAACAAATTACTACAGAGATTTCAGTGTGGGGGGAAGATTAAAAGGAGAAGTTAGTAAGTTCTGCTGTAGCTATATCCAGTTATTTAAATCTAAAAGAACTACAAAATGTGACTAGGTCTTGATGTGGTAAGTAAGGATTCTGAAAAGAAGAAGCCATAATGTAATAAAAATGAAAATTGATAATAGTCTAAATATAAAAATATTAAAAACACTAAATTGCATGATCAAAACTTAGGAGGTGGTGTTAAAAGTGATGGAATAGAAGGAAGAAAAGGTATTTCAAAGTTCTCATTTAGGAAAGAGGAAAGGAAAAATATTCCAAAAATGTTATCTTATATATAGAAAGGGAAGAAAGAGATGGAAAAAAAAAAACTGTCTAGTGGAGGAAAATGTTTGATGGCTGGTTTTCATATAATACAGAAGAAATGTTGTTGTTTGTTTATTAGTTTTCTGAGATGGAACTTGTAGAAAAGTGGCAAAAGATAAGGGAACTTTTAAAATTAATACTAAGGAATTAGGGCCTGAATTTTTACTTGATCAAAGCAATAGAAGAAAATCAGGAAGTAAAATTAATGTAAGATAGAAGGAATAAAGTCAAATATTAGAAGTAAAAGAATGAGAAAAAAATTCTATATAAACAGAAAGAAAGCAGGAGTAAAATATTAATATTAGGGCAAAAATTTTGGATGAAAGTACTAAACATAACAAAGAAGAACATTATTCAGTGTTAATTATTTGCACAAAAGAAATGTCATAAACTTACACTAATCAGCACAATTAAATTATAAACAAAGACCTTTTAGAATTGCAACAAGAATTTGATTAAGACTTCTCTCAATTTCAAGTTTAGTAGGTAAAAAATTACTAAGACCAGAATGAAGTTGGATAAAATAATCAACAAATTTGAATATCTAGTTTAATCTTTTGATTAAGAATATAGACTTGTTTTATTCCTTATCTATTATAAAAACATTAAAAATTTGGTCATAGACTGTAGGAAAATCTTATTGAAATAATCAATATGCTTTGCAGAGTAAATTCTCTGATTACAATCAAATAAAATTATAAATCAATAAAATTATGAACTATATTCTTAAATAACATAAAGTAAATGGATAAATTTAGAAAAAAGTTAAAAGAGCATGTCACACAAATATATATGGGATACAGTAAACATATTGGTCCTTAATGCCTCGTTGAATAAAGAGGACAGGCTATAAATATAGAAATTTAAGCTCATTTGAAAGATTATAATAGAGCACAGTTAAAGGAAAGTAGATGAACAGAATTAACAAAGATAAGAGTTAAAATTTCTGAGAAAAATAAATTAAAAATCTTATTTTGAAAGGATCAATAAAATACATAAGGCCTTCAAATAAAAAGATCAAAATTATACAAAATTAAGAAATAGGAAGGAGAAACAGAAGAAATGAAAATAATTATAACAGGTTACTGTATGGACTTCTTGACAATAAATTTGGAAACCTAAGGAAAATTGATAATTTTTTAGTAAATAATAAATTCAAATGTTGGACTAAGAAATGTAAGATATTAATATAGATTTTAAAAGATATTAGAAATATAATTAAATACATTATTTAAAAATCCCAGGAATTGATAATTTTATGTCTGAGTTCTACATAGCACTTAAGAGATAGATACTTTCAAAGTTATTTATATTAGCTTGGATTCTATATAAAGGTGTAAGGACCTCCAATCTATCTTTTTAAAGCCTATAAAAGTAAATACTAAAACACACAGAGGTAGTACAAAGAAAATAATGCAGACCAATCTCATAAATAGAAATACAAAATTTGTTTTTGAATGTTGACAAATACAATAAAAAGAATAACATGCAACGACCAAATTGAGATCACTCAAAGAATGCAAGGATGGTTCCATATTAGGAAATATATTAACATAATATATTACAGCAAAAAGTGGAGGAGAAAACCAATATGGTCACATCATGAGGAATAAAGAAGTATTTGGTACAGTTCAGCAGCCAATAAAAACACTGAGTAAGATACAAATTAATGGGAACTACTTATACATGTTGAAGGCTTTCTGAACAATAATTGTCAATAAGCAAAATATAAAATTAATCAGGGACAAAATTACATGGTATCATTATTCAAATTGCTTTGAGGATCCTATTAAATTTCAAAGGTAAAACAAAGGAAACAATTGTTACAAAGATTAGAAAATAAAACACCCTCATGGTAGGATCCCTTATGGTCATTCTTCTATTACAGAGGTGGTCAGGGTGAATTCCACATCACATGGCATTGGTTAAGAAACAGACTTGCTGATAAAAGGAAAACTCAAAGAGCAGTGTGTCTAAAGGAGAGAGACATGCAGTTTCCCAATTTCTCAACATGAAAAGCTATGATGGGGCCAAGACATCTATTGGACATGCCGTGTATCCATTCCAGTAGAGAGCTCTATGCATCTTCATTGCTAGAGGATGAGCATAAGAAAGTAGCTTTGTAGGTGGAAGAATACCCAAGCTGTTTGGAGCCAAGCAGACTGGATGGAAAGATTTCTGGGTGAGCCCAGCTGCTTTGCACTTGGGGATTTTGGTGAAGGTGTGGGGATCTTCACCTTTGGGACACATACTGACCTCAGCCAGAGGGACTAAGTCTCTTTGAACTGAATCTGAGTTTAGCTGCTCTTGCAGAGGGTGGGGACACCAGTGTCCATTTTGAATTGGAAGAGCAACTCCAACTTCTTTGAATAATGGGAAATAAATGAAATATTTTATTTGGCTGCAGATAGGATTTTATATAAATAAAATTTAGAATGCTTGACTTAAATAAGATTATAAATATAGATTAATAGTTTTCTATCTATTAGCAATTACCAGGTACACATAAAAATGTAAAAAATTTAATTCACAATGATAAAAGCCATGAAATATTCAGTAATTGCTTTAGTAAAGAATCTATCATATAAAAAAATTATAAATTTTTTTGAAGGATAACAATGTTTTGCTCAAGTGCAAAGGTATATTATAACCTTGGATAAAATTATTTAATAACATAAAATCAGAAATAAAATCCCCTAAAATTTATATATTATAGATAATTAAATCCTCATTAGAATTACATTTGAATTAGATAAAACTTCCTATAAGAAGATAAATATTTTCAACAATGGATAAGAAAATAATGCCAGATACCAAAACATACCAGGCAACCTCAAATAGGATGAAAGTTACAGAAAACCACAAATAACCCAGATATTTGTTAATTTAATATGTGACAATTATTAGTTTTTAAATTCAATCACAAAAAAAACTACTAAATATTGATAGCTCAAATATAAATTTATCAGGAAGAAAATAAAATAGGTCTCTTACCTGATACGCAAAAATAAATTTTAATTCAAGACCTAAATTAAAACAGCAATCCCACTTAAATCTAAAAAGATACTAAAAAGATAAACTAAATAACTAACTAAGGACCTTTTTTAAGAAAGACAAGAAATCCAGAGCTATAAAAAAAGATAGCACATAAACAATGTACGTAGAAAAATGATGGCTTAAAAAAGATTTGCAAACATGTTCTATTTTTTTCTTTAAAACACAAACAACCCAGCTGACAGAAAAAAAGCAATCCAAACAAAATGGTTATATTAAATATAATCTTTTGTCTGTGTATGTTTAGAGAGAGATATATAAAATATGTTTACTAAGTGCTAATGATGGTTCTTTCAGAATAGGTTATTTTAGGTGACTTGTGCTTATTTAAACTTTAATGCACTGCTCAAAAATTTTAGCACAATTATTTTCAATTTATATGTCCACACAACAGCTTTTTTCATTTTGTTAAAAAAACAGAATCTACATTTTTCTGGAAAGATGACCCTGGGTTTAGACCACCAATACCTCTCATATTTGCGTGAAACTGTCTCTGGTTAAAAAAAATAACCTGTCACCTCTGAAATTGCTTTCCTGCCTGCACCCTGTTATCAATATTGGATTGATTTTTGGACAGAAGCCCTTGGTCAGGCAGCATAATGAAGCTGGTAATGCCCTATTCTCAGGGTTTTGACATTCATATTTGTATCTTTTATTCAAGTCCTGCTGATGGCAGCAACATTTACTCCCCAGCCAGTGTTTGTGAATTTCCTGGGGGCTTCTAGCTTGCACATACATGCATCACAGGACAAAGGGACAAATTGCAGCAACAGCATCAAAGGTACTCTGTCATTTATTTTTTGGGTGTTGAAAGGCACCAGCTGCCCTCCAGAAACCAATAACCACTTTCAAAGAAAATGGCATATTGTGTGCGTTCCCTGCTTTTGTTAAAAATATGACAGCAATTTCATTATATCTCACAATTTTAGGTTATTAGTGTGAGGAGTGACTTTTGATCAGATATTTCCTATATTGAATGTAAGTTGATGTTAGTATTTCAAAACTTCATTGATATGTCAATAACCAGGTTTTGAAGTGAGGCTCACTGGGCTTCCCAAAGACACATGAAAGTTAGCAAAGGACATAGGCAAAGAACCCTTGACTGTTAAAAGCAAATGGAGGCCGGGAGTGGTGGCTCACACCTGTAATAGATCAGCTTGGGCAAAAGGAGACACTGTCTCTTAAAGAAAAAGCAAATGGAGCTTGGGGAACTTCAGGAGTCATCAGCTTCTACTTCCTGATGCCCAAGCACAAGCACCTTTATTGTTCATTCTGATTTATTTTTACAATGTTCTCAAAACTGGCTCAGACAGAGACTAAAGGAGATTACTTAACTAGGGACATTGTAAAGATGACCCAAAAATGATTAAAATGGACTGAAACTGTACTATAGAATGAGAGAGACATATAGATACTTACTCAGTTAACCCAGGCATCATTGTAGATGTAGTCAATACATGAGCATGTCTGTCTGTCTGTCTGTGTGTAGGTATATGGAGTGGCCCCATCTCTTAGAAGACGACTGGTATGCAGTAGGTGCTTAAAAGAGAATGGCACTGGCATGGGTTTCTCATGGTTGTTCAAAACCTCCCACCTACAAAACTACTGAAAACCATTCATTTCAGTCTAAGGCTGGCTGCTTTTCCTTTATTGTTTCAGCTCCATGTTGCCCATTAATCTCTCCTTTGTCCAGAGCAATTATATTCCTGAATAATCTTTCACTTGTATCATTGAATACCAGTTGATGTATAACTACTCGTTCCAAGAAGCCTGAGTCTTCCTCTGTGCTGGATGGTAGCTCTCCCCTGACCCGAGGGCTCTACCCTTAGCCCCAGGTGGATGATCGTATCTCCTCTGGCTTTTGTCACAATGCTGACAGAAGTTGAACTTCTGTGAATCAGTATTGAACACCCTTTGACCATTGGCACTTTGAATTTTGTGCCTAAGCATTTTCAGTCAGTTAAAGACTCAGAACATTAAAAAAAATGAATTTTTATTACATAATAGTCATCACATTTTCATTATAGCTGAGTGTTTATGTCTTTATTTATTTATTTATTTTTGCTGTAAAATTCATAGTTGTTTTTGTTTTATCTGTCTCAGCATGGTGCTTGATCCCCTGTCCGTATGCACTAAATCTTAGGTGTCAGGTGTCTTCATGCTGATGGATTCTGCCATTGGATTCTTGAATAAGGCAAATCACATTAAGGAGCTTGTTTATATTTCCTGTTGTTTAATTAAAACATCAGATTCTGAGTCTTGAAATGAAAAACTGTCACTTAGAAAGTTGGGTAATCAGGTCCTAGGGTAAAGATAATTTTGAAAAATATCTTTGGTTTTAAGAAAACCACAGTTAGTAGATGGAAAACATTTGAAAAAACAAAAATTACTATTGTGTAAATTTATAACAGTATCACCATTTGGGGAAGACCTTAGGCCTTATATAATTTGGGAAAGTGGTTATATAATTTTCTTGACTATCATCAAAGCATACTTGTATAGTAAAAATGGCAGTGGAGTAAAATGCAAAGATATAGGAATTTAAAAAAATGTTTCTGATTACCAACTCAGTTGTGAAAATTGGTGATACACAGAAACGTTATTACTTATTCTTCTAAATTCCTTATAGTACAGTAGCATTTATGAAGTTTGAATACAAGAAAGGAAAAAAAATTAATGCCTATATATGGGACATAGTTGTGTCTTGTAAAATAGTTCTGTTTTCCTTGACACATGGATTGTAATTGGTTTTCTTTTTTCTCTTTCAATTTTAGACCTTAGTTGCATAAAGAGTAGAGATTTAATTAGATCAACGTGCTGCTTCTTTATAGCCATGCCATTCTTTATATTTAGAGTGTCTAATTGTTTTGTAAGCAATAAATCCACATCTATTGACCTAGTCTCAAAAAAAATGTTTGTTCTGAAAAAGATGGAGAAAACATGTTTATTGAAAAGAGTAACGTCTATTGACTCCATTTCAAAAAATGTCCTGAAAAAGATGGGGAAAACATGTTTATAAAGAAGAGTAAGAAGGTCCTGGCGTCTGGAAAACTTCCTCATTTTGAAAGTTTCTTTGGGACATTAGTTTTTTAAACACAGAAAATGGCTATCTGTGTTTCCTTTACATGTGAGGGGGCTGGTGTTAAACTAAGGCTTCAAGAAATTGTTTCCCCACTGGATAATACTAACCAGAATCCCTTTGGATCAGAGCATGACAACCTCAGACAGTCCTGGTAGATGTGGGCTGGGTCAGTTAGGATGGAACCACCTGGGATGGGGTGTATGCCTGGACTGAGCCCATCTTCTGACCTGGCACCCATGGGGCTCATTCACTGCTTCCTGCTTTGTGACTCTCACTTGTTTCTATTTCAGAGACTTGATGAGATTCTTATTTAGCTCCAAAGTGAAGGCTCTTCAAGTCCAAGAAGGGATTTAAAATGGGAGTGCTTTCTTGCTCTTTAGTTTTCATTCTGTTGTTGATTCAGATATTATTCACCAATGCTGTCTCTATTGCCCAGCATTTTTACATCCTTTTGACCTCATTTTCATGTTCCCTTCGATCATCTGCCTTCGTTTCTCCTCCCTGGGAAGCTATAGTTTTGGAGACCCAGAGTAATGTCAGTTTTTTTTCTTTTTTTCAGGAGAAGCATTTTAGGGAATATTTATTAACATGCATCGGGTGTCTTAATTAAGAAGAAATAATTTATGCACTCTAGAAGGGTTTGCAAGTCCATTTCCAGTGCACAGGACTACAGAGCACTCATTCTGTGCTGAGCTCTGAGATGTGCAGAGGATATTGGATGATTCCTTTGTCTGCCTTCTTCACTACTTATTATCCCTCCTCTAATTGATAGGAATCAGACAACAGGGAAATTGAAAGCCCTGTGGTTTGGTGTTGCTTTTTAATTCTTGACTTCTCTTATTTTTCATGTCTAAATTGTAAGATCTTCCACTCCATCATCTACTAAACTTACTTTCTCTCTTCCAGACCCTCAATTTTCCTACTTAATAGTAGCAGTATAGTCCTTTCCCTTTGTCATACATAATTTACAATTGGACTTTAGATGGATGAGAAACAATAGAAAAAAGAAAGTCTTGAGAAATGACCCCAGGGATATTTACAACAGAGTTTTATTTTTGAATAATTGTCTTGAGATTGTTAAATAAAAGGCAGGCACTGAAAACTTGTGTCCTGTCGGTGTAAACTGCTGGTGAGACCCAGCTCAGTCTTTACTGGATGTCTCGGCCTGGGTTCTCCACAGAAAGCAAAGCTGAGACCAGGGCTTGCATACAGGGTGCTAGTTATAGAAAGTGGTTCCTGGGAACAGAAGTGGGGGATGGGAAGTAAGATCTGGAAGGTGAGAAAGCCACTCCAAGTGCTTTTGACCAAGCTGGTCACTGTTGGACAACTGGAGCTGGATCTGTCTTAGGATCCAGGATCTGAGATCCTGGCCACAACTCTCAAAAGTGCCTCAGAGTTGATCTGCCTCGAATATATCAGAAGGGATCATGGATCCACTGGCTTCCAGCTGCCATTGGTCAAGAGATCAGCACTTGGGGGTTAACACTCCTCTGTCCTATTTGCCATGTGCATAAGCGGGTTCCTAGCTGGTCTTACCTTTCAGAAAGCAAGACGTGTGCAGGGCAGGGGGGGATGAGGAGCATTTGCCGCTCTAGTAACACCTGCAAAAAGCTGGTTACTATAATAATGGCTGCAGGGAAAGGTGGACTGCTAGATGGGGGAGGTCAAGCCCAGAGGTGTCCAACTCCATGAACGTAGAATGAGTTTGCACAACTCCATGGAAGAGTCTATTGGAGTAGGAATGACACACAGCTGCAAATGAAATTGGCAAGAATTTAGGAAAGAGAAGATGACTGGAAACATGAAAAGTCCTTAATTGATCACTTTATATTATGAAATAAATTTAGAGGGCAACTTACTCTGTGTTTTTTTTTTTTTTTTCTTTTCTTTTCGAGACAGGACCTCACTCTGTTGCCCAGGCTGGAGTACAGTGGCATGATCATAGCTTGCTGCTATGATATGTAACCTCAACCTCCTGGGTTCAAGCAATCCTCCTGCCTCTGCTTCAAGAGTAGCTGGGACTACAGATGCATGCCACCATACCTGGCTAATTTTTTAGTTTTCTGTTAGGATGAGGCCTTGCTATGTTGCCCAGGCTTGTCTTGAACTTCTGTGCTCAAGTGATCCTTCTGCCTCAGCCTCCCATTGATCTAGGATTACAGGCCTGAGCCACCCCGTGTGGCTGGTAAACTACTCTTTAAGTATTAATCTTATAACCAATTTTTGGAAAACATAGCATCTGTGATTTTAAAGAATGTTTAAAATAATCTTTGTTTAACCTTATGAGCTAAACAAAATTGGAAGCCCTGAGGGAGTGGCTACAACAGCTGAATCTGCAACCATGTACATCATTAGTCACATATTTTAGAAATGACTTAGGACCTATCGTGTGATTAGCTTTTTGCTGGGCACTTAATATAACAAGATTCATCTTTTTTCCTCCCCCACAAGGAGCCCCAAAAATACATAATAAGGGCACAGGACACATGCAAAGGAATACAGTGTGACGTCATGAGTGCTTTGTTAGAGTTAAGGGACAGACGTGGAAAACCCTTTTTAGGATGCATGCACTATTTCTTCTTAGTTAAGATTCCCTATGCATGTTAATAAATATTGCCCCCAAATGCCTCTCCTAATAAAAACACTGGCATCACACTGGGTCTCCCAAACAATGGCTTCCCAAGATGTGGATGGGGCCAGGGTAAGTCCAGAGGTGCCGAGGTGATGCCGGGAAAGGGTTTAGAGAGCAAGAAGCAAGTATTTTGAACCCACTGCTGAGCTCTATGTTCTCAAAGCTCTGAAGGATTGCAGTGTCTTTCTTATGGCAATAAGAGCTGTTTTGGTCTATCCTGGCTCTCCTGGAATTATCTGTGGAATGAGAGAGTGAGTGAACCAGCCACCCTCTAGTCTCTTCACCATTTGGCTGCGAACCTCGGGTCTGTAGCTGGCAGCCAACTCTGCCATGGCCCCTGCCAGCCCAGCGCAGGGTAAGGTCAGCTCCCTCAGGGTTCGACTTTGAGTTGGGTGTGGTACCCCCTCTTCCTGAAGAGGCAGTGGCTTATGCAAAATTAACAAATGACCAAACTGAGGAAAAAAAAATGATTTCATCTAAACTCACAGGCTGAACTCATCAGTCACATTTGCCTTATTTTGAATTTCCTTTTCACTCTTAACAGGGGTACAATTTAGAGTACTATTATCTAGGGTCCTTTTTTTTTTCAGTTCAAAAACAAAACTTCAATGTGTATTACTGGTGAACCAAAGATACTCTGTCCTGTTAGGGATACCTCTTTTCACCTGTGCTTTGAGAAAGGCCCTCTGAAATTTGGAATGCAAAGCTGTTCTTCCTCTAGGGAGGCCAGGTGTGTGGGCAATTGTCTATCATGCAAACATGGAGTCAGAGAACATAAGGGGTTACTCTTCCTCTCGCTACTCACCAAGGAATTTAATCCTCATTTACTCATCACCAGGTCAACATTGCACTGAGCCGAAGGCCAAATGTCAGGAGTGTTACCTGAATACGAGACTAGTGTTCAACAGGCTCAGTGAATAGGGAGTCCCTGTTCTTGGATTTGAATAGTGTTAACTGTGGGGTCAGTCTAGTGTCAATGCTGGTTTAGTAAACAAGGGGGCTCTTTTTTTTCTTGTTAAAAGTGTGAGGAGACAAATTTGTTTACCATTCTGGACTCACTGTATTCCCTTGTCAAAACCTGCCCTCGGGAAGCTGCTAGGATTTGTTCCTGTTAAAATGGTGAATGAAAACTAACAGTGACAATAAGGAAAATACAAAAAAAAAGCAATGATAAAGAATGCCTGATATGTTCCGCACATTGCAGTAGGTGTCTGTTTATTTCCTTTACCTTCCTGCTCACGAAGCCTGCAGAGCAGATGCTGCTATCTTCATTTTTAGGCCCTGAGAGGTCCGGTGACCCGTCCAGAGTGTCACATCCCTGCCCTCCTGAACATCTGGCTGGAACTTAATTCCAGATCTCCCCCTGCCCTGCCCACCAAGTGGCTGTGTGAGCATAGGGACCCTGTGTGTGTGTGTCACGCAGAATACTGCCTGCCACATAGCAGGCATTCAATACATATGTTTGTCAGATGTAAAATGCTTGTCTTTCTCTGTCTGATTCTCATCTTTACCTTCTGGAGCTGGTAATAATAATAGCAAACATTCAGCATGCACTTGCTCTATGCCAAGCACAGACCTTTACACACATTTTCTATGTGATAGATTCTCCTTAAAGCTTTGTAGGAAAACGTCACATTCTAAGCTGGGTCTCTCCACCCCTAACACGTCCATGGACCATCCTGGCTGCACTCCCCAGCTCCCTGTTCAATGCAGGCCACATTCACGCAGTAAAACCCAGAGACTTAGTCTTCTATGGGAAGCATGCCCCCTGCATGAAATAATCAGTCCCTCTGCATGGATGAATTGCTCTCTTATGGTGCATTTGACCCTGCTGTGGGTGTGGGAGGAAAAGAGACTTAGAGGAATTAGAAAATGTAAGTAGTCTAAATGATTTATTATCAGAAAGATTATTTAGTTAGAACAGTCGTGCAGAGTTGAAACAAAGACCAACACCTTTTCAGCCCTTATTTCCAGTAACAGGAAAATAAACAAAAAGAACAGATTCTCACCCTAATGTCTGGTGGCTTTGGTCAAGTTACGAATCTCTGGAGCCTCACTTTCCTCCCTTTTGCCTAGTTTGTGAGAGTTAAAGACACAGGGCTCAAGACCTAATGGTTTAGAGTGGGTAGGGCAGGCCGGAGCTGATTTCACTCTGTGGATGATGCTGGCAAACCCAGGACAGGGTCTCGCTCTGTCATCCTGGCTGGAGTGCAGCGGCACAGTCGCAGCTCACTGCAGCCTTGACCTCCTGGGCTCAAGCGATCCTTCCGCCTCAGCCTCCTGAGTAGTTGGGTCCACAGGCATGTCACCATGCTCACCTAATTTTTATTTTTTTTGTGGACTTAGCTTCTTATAGAGCCACCTTTAAAACATGTCCCTCTTGTTTACTAGAGTGGTAAAAATACCTAAAGATGGTTTCTTACTGAAGCCAGGGGCAGGAGCACAGGGCTAAATGACCTCAGCAGAGCTCAGTGTACTGAGGCTGCGTGACTCCACCTCAGAATCACGGGGCAGAGACCCTGCCACAAAGTTTCCATGGATTCATTCGTGAACATGAATCACACCTGACATGTTTAATTTTATTTTACTGTGGTAAGAATACTTTTTTTTTTTGAGATAGAGTCTTGCTGTTTGTCACCCAAGCTGGAGTGCAGTGGCGTTATCTTGGCTCATTGTAACCTCTGCTTCCTAGGTTCCAGCAATTCTCCTGCCTCAGCCTCCCTAGTAGCTGGGATTGTAGGCATCTGGCACCATGCCAGGCTAATTTTTGGATTTTTAGTAGAGATGGGGTTTCACCATGTTGGCCAGGCTGGTCTCGAACTCCTGACCTCAGATGATCCAGCCACCTCAGCCTCCCAAAGTGTTGAGATTACACGTGTAAGCCACCATGCCCAGCCTGTGGTAAGAATACTTAAGGTGAGATCTATGCTCTGAATACATTTGTAAGGGCACAAACACTGTTGTTGCCTATAGGTACAGTGTGACACAGCAGAGCTCTTGTGTCCCGTATACCTGAGAATTTATGCTCACTGATGAGCAATTCCCAACCCCACTCATCTCCCAGCCCTGGTCCTATGAGATTGACGATTTTAGATTCCTCATGTAAGTAGGATCATGCGATGTCTGTCCTTCTGTGCCTCTCATGGCATAATGTCCTCCAGGGCCATCCCTGTTGTGGCATATGACAGAATTTTTTTTCTTTTTAAAGCTGAATAATAATCCCTTGTCTCTGAGTGAGTGTGTGTAGGGATGTGTGAGTATGTATACACCTTACACTTGTAAAAAGCCAAGTTTTTAGACATATAGGTTAGTCAAGTTTTACAAAATAATGATATACCTGGGTGTAAATCCCGCCTCACTCTTCTAGCCACCCAACCCATGGTAGTCCCTGGTACCCTGTCCCCCTCGCAGGGTGGCTGCATGACGCTGTCTCCCACAGTGGGCTGGAAATGAGCCGAGCTGGTGTTCCTGAAGGCTGTGCGGGTGTCAGAGCAGCTATGATCTCACTGGATCATACTCTTCCACTCTCAGAGAACAACATCAGACATGGTGCCTCTCCCACCGCAGCGCCATAGACTCCGGCTCCTGCTGTTCTCCTGCAGTGCACGGCCACTCCTAGGACCCATTTCTTGGCACGGAGTTTTAAAGCCCTTTCTGTGGTTTCAGTGTCCCAGAGCTCCGTGAATCTTAGTTCTTCTCATCAGTGTTGTTCTGTGGGTCTGAATTGCAGCAAATTCATCTCTTGAATTAACTTCCAATACATGAATAACCAGAATTGACTTCTTTCTCCTGATGTGAGGTTGTACACATAATCTACTTTACCTCTCACACAATCTCCGTCTGCTCTGTATTAATTCTGGTGTTCCCAGCTCATCAATTTCCCTTTTAATTTTCCTTGCTATGTCAATGAAAAATGAAAGATAAATTGAGTAAATAGCCTCATCTTCACAGTTTATACGTTATAGACTCAAACAGAAGTTTAAAGAGAACTTTTTTTCTTGAAATATGAAACATTAAGTGAACCTCTGAGATGGCTTTGTTAGGAAGGATGTCCCACTAAGGAGTCATCTGCCACGGGATACACCCAAATTATGTATCGAGAAGCAAGATAATTCAGAAATCTTTTGATTATTTTCAGTGAAATGTAAATGTGGTGGTTTCAGCCTCTTCTCTAAAATCTCTATTTGCCACTGAGCTGGTTTCATGCTGGTCTTGTAAATCATGGCTTATAGAGCCTGAGGTGTGTTATTCTCAGAAAGTCGTGGAGAGGATTTCTGGTGTGCAGACATAGATTGCTCTGTCCAGCTGGCTTTGAATAAGACAATTATCCCAGATTCTTACTCACAACTCCTAAATACAGTTGTGTCTTGGAATGTCTGAAAATAAACATTTATTTATTTCTTTGTGTCTTGGTTTAAAATTACAGGATGCTTTACAACTGTTTCTCTGTGCTAAAGGTGCCTAAATTATGTTCTCTCTTTCCCCTTTATCATTAAAGATTTATTTTTGGGTGAAAGACAAATGTGTGTATGAGGGGGTTGCAAGCTGGGTCCCACAGAACCTTTCCTCTCTGACTATTTGGAAGCCATGGGGGAGGGGTTTGCTTTCATTGTCTTCATCCAGGTTTCTCAGGAGTGTGTGCCATTCATCACAGGGGCACGTGGGGGGTGGGTGGCTCAGTGCACAGCCACTGCTTCTGCTCTAAAATAAGTCAAGCACATCCTGCTGGCCCTGGGTCTCAAGTGTGGCCTGGCACGTGAGGGATGACATATGAACAAGACACAAATCTTAGAAGGCAGTATTCTAGAGCCCTGCCAGCCAGACCGCGGCCCTGTTCCAAGTATTGTCCCCTTCCTCAGGTAACAGCACTGTGTCTAGGTCCTCAGAACTGAGACGAGGGGCTAGTCACAAAACAGCACTTCCTATCCCATTGTTTGGGAGCTCAGAGGAGTAGGCATCCAAACCCTCCTTCTAGAAAGAACAGAAAGAATGAAAGAAAAAGAAAAACGGGTAAAGTGCATTGATGCCGAAAGTAGAGAAGCTTCAGGGACAGGCCATACCACTCCAGGCACCCTCCTTGCTGCAGGATGGACAGTCCGGCCTGGGCCACATCCTCAAAGACTGGCTCACGGCACCCTCCCCCAGAAAGCCAGCCTTGGCGGGTGGGAGGGACGTCTGCAGTGATAGTCCTGGTCCTTCACCCCCTGCAGAGCTCATCTGGAGAGGTGGGACTGGGGCCACTACTTCCTCTCTATGGCGACAATGTTCTCGTGTCTTTTTTCCTGCTGCATGGGACCTTGGAGAAGCAGCAAGGCCGTAATTGATCAAACATCACACAGGCAAGTAGTGCCTTTCCTGATCTTGTTTCTTACTAACATGGGCTCATGTCAACATGGAGGAAATCCTTCCTGACCTGGGGCACTGCCCTGGTGGGGTGACGATGGATCAGGAAGGCAGGCACCGCGGCATTAGGGCCCCTTTTGCTGCTTGGGCTCAGAGCGACACAGTACCTCTGGCTGCCCCAGGTGGGCTCTGGTAAGTGGACATTCCTGAGATATTTGCTAATGAGGAACAACTCTTTAATTTTTTCTGAACAAATTTTGTATGTCTCTCATTTCATAGTCAAAAGAAGGGATTCACCATATGTACCTGAACATAAAGCTTTGACCTAATTAACATTCCCCTTAATTCCATCTTTTCCTGTCACTGGTAACTGCACAGTGGTGGTTTCTCTCAGGTATTAAGACAGAAGACTCTCCTCTCACTGAGTAGACTTAGTGAGAAAGCAAATCAGGCATTGGCATTGGAGGAACAGCCTAAGGCAACTGGCATGGGTCTTGAGGGTCCTTCAGTCACAAGGCCTCTGTGGAAACCCTGCCCACCCACCTACAGGCTGGCTCTGGTGGACTTCACGTGAGCGAACTCCAGCGAAGCAAACATCTTGAGCTCCCTGCCCATGCGGCCCATTTCACACCCGCGTGTCTTCACAACACTCTTCCTTTCCCAGTTCCTGCCTCCCTACCCTTTCTCCCTACCAGGCCCATGTCAGCCTTTTCCTTATTCGACATGTCGTCTGACCACACCCGAGTCAGGTTATTTCGTTGCTTTCTCTTCCGTTATCTCAGAACACTGTGCCTGTGTCTCTCAGGAGCACTCTTCTTCGTTCTGCCTTTTCTTTCTTTTCCTGGGTCTATCCTGGTCTAGGGGGGTGGTGCTGATGCCTTCCCCCACCATCATATTCCCTGGAGTGCCTGGCACAGTGGCTGGCACCAGGGAGGGTGCTCAACACAGGCGGGATTTTCCCAACCAGAATGTCAATATGTCACTTATGTGTGTTTAAAGATTTACAGCTAACGCATACAGCAGACATGACCTCATTTTGATGATGCAAATCAAAATCTCCTGCTTTCTTTAAATGGCAACATAATTAATGAAGTTATTTTAATTAGTTCCAACCTATACAATAGATGATGCTTAACTTGAACATAATATGATTTCTCTACTGAAACTCTATACTTTGTTCTAATTGTATTTTTACTATAGGAACATTCACCTCACCAGGGATTTTTTTTTTTTAATTTTTGTAGAGATGGGATTTCACCATGTTGGCTAGGCTGGTCTCAGACTCCTGAGTTCAAAGCGATCCACCTGCCTCTGTCTCCCAAAGTACCATGTATGGTGTGTGTGTGTGTGTGTGTGTATGTGTGTGTGTATGTGTGTGTATGTATGTGTATATATATATATATATGTGTATATATATATATGCATCTGTAGTCATTTTGCATTTTAGTATATCTTCCCAAATTTCACAAGGAAATAATTCATAACAGAAAAAAAATCAGCCAGGTACAGTTGTTCACACCTGCAATCCCAGAACTTTGGGAGGCCAAGGTAGGAGAATTGCTTGAGCCCAGGAGTTTGAGAACAGCCTGGGAAACATAGTGAGATTTTGTCTGTACTAAAAATTAAAAATAAAAGAAAAATAGCCGGGTGAGGTGGCATATGCCTGGAGTTTCAGCTACTCAGGAGGCTGATGTAGGAGGATGACAACATGAGCCCTGGACGTGAAGGCTGCAGTAAGCTGTCATTGAGCCACTGCACTCCAGCCTGGATGACAGAGTGAAATCCTGTCTCAAAAAATAAAAAATAAAACAAAAAATGTAAAAAGATCCCACTAAACTCTGAGCTGAAATGTAAAATTAGCTGTTGTATTACTGTAGGTTGTTTTATAGGAGAGGAGAAGGAGCAACCCTAAGCAGCTTGTGGTTCTGGGGCCATGAAGGGCGTGTCACCTCACGTCAGCCCCATTGTCTTCCAAGTCGTTCCAAGCCATGAAAGCAGTGGTTCCCTTAGTATCCTTTCTAGGACTTGGGGCTTTATACTTGGGCAGAGTTCGAAGGAGGATAGTGTTACACCTCTATGCATTTTCACTCCATCATTTCCTTCCCAAAGAAGTGTGCATATTACAGGTTCGCAAACAATACACAAGAGTTTAGGAGCTGACTTTTCTGCTGACATTCAGGTGCCGAAGGTGCAACATTTTCAGGGCTCGAGGTCTCATATCTCTTGGCATTAGTTCAGTAGTTTCAGCTTTTAAAGAATTGAAGGCTATGAAACTTCTGCCTTAATAGATTCCTTTAAAACCAGGCAGTGCACACAGGAGCTGTGACCCCAGGGCTCACGTCCAAGTGGAGGATGGAGGCTCCCGCACGTGGACTCCTAAGTGTTCGAGTAGTCCCGGCTCTTTAACATAACTAACCCAAAGTTTCTCTTCCTATGAAACTTGGCAAATGGGCTAATTCACCTTCTTTAATAGTGACAGTGAATAGCAGTTAAGTGCTTACAAATAGTGTTAGGGACTTCTAAACGCCTTCAGGGTGGCAGTAGTTAGAAAATAGTTGACTGTAAGGGAATGTTTTTCCCTAGTCTGAAAAGCATTCTTTCTCTTATGCAGAGAAAGACTGTCTACCCCTTAATCAGTCAGGACAGGCCCGAGGCAAGGGCAGAACTCCTGATGGCTGAAGACGTTCTGGTACTGCTGTTGCCTGCAATTCCCAGCCTGGCGGATCTTGCTGAGAAGAAGGGCTCATTACTGGCCTCGTCCACTGTGGCTCTAGACTTGTGACCTGGGGGTGGGAACATATCCATCATCAAATCCCTGGCTGTCTGCAAGGGCCTCGAGTGACCCTGAAGCTACCCCAGTTTCCCAAGGCTGCTGGGGCTGATGTTCAAAGTCACACAGGACACTCACCGGCCTCCATTCCTGGCTGTGTCAGGCAGAAAAGACGCACAGACCCCTGAGTGACAAGGTGAAAGCATTTTCTAGATGTTCGAGTTCCTCAGACAAGAGGGCCATTCAAACTGAATTAGGAAATGAAGGAAAAGTTTGCTTTGGGAGTACTTTTTAACAAAGGAAGAACACACAGTTAAGTTTGTGTGGTGCTTTGCACACTGCAAGCCACTTTAGCAATTACCCACTTGAGTCTCTGCCATCATTTTGTTTATTTTTGTTACCATTTTGCAGATGGCAAAGTTAATACTCAGAGAAACTGGGGCTCGCCAAACATCACAAGGCTGATTCATAACAGGAGATGGATAGGAAACACATGTCTGACCTCTGGGGATTAACTGTGGGCGGCCTGGCTGTGCCCTGGCTGAGCAGATTGGATCAGAGGTTGGCTTTTAGGGAGGAAAGCTAGAGTGGAGGGTTGATATCTCAGACAGGATGGATGTAGAAAGCAAAAGGCAGGCCAGGTCAGAACTGTGGGAGACTCCAGTGCCTGGGAGTCCAGATACAAATACGAATTGGGTGATGTAGGAGGCAAGATGCCTACGCAGGATGCCAAGCTCAGACCAGAGATACAAGCTCAGAACAACGTAGGATGCCAAGCTAGACCAGAGATACAAGCTCAGAACAACTAGGATGCCAAGCTCAGACCAGAGATACAAGATCAGAACAACGTAGGATGCCAAGCTCAGACCAGAGATACAAAATCAGAACAACGTAGGATGCCAAGCTCAGACCAGAGATACAAGATCAGAACAACGTAGGATGCCAAGCTCAGACCAGAGATACAAGATCAGAACAATGTAGGATGCCAAGCTCAGACCAGAGATACAAGATCAGAACAAGATCATAACAAGAGCAATGAGGGATGGACAAGGCACATTAGGGGAATGGATGGAGCCTTGGGAAATTTCTGCAATGGTCTTGCAGCTTCTTGTAAGAGCTGGCCATTGTTGGGTGGGAGCGTGCCCTCTGGCTTCAGAGTTCACACTGGGAACACTGTCTCTCCAGCTCACGCTGTGCAGTTCATCTCAGTGTCCCTGGGCACGTTGGTCCTGTGCAGTATCCAAAACATAGTTGCTAAATAAATGTGTGGATGGATGGCTTTAGCAGTTAAAAGAATTTTGCATAAAAATGAATAAATATTTTATCTAATATTTTTGTTTAAATTATGACCACTGGGCACAGTGGTGGCTCATTCCTGTAATCCCAGCACTTTGGGAGGCTGAAGTGGGATTGTCTGAGGTCAGGAGTTCGAGACCAGCCTGGCCAACATTGCCAAACCATATCTCTACTAAAAAATACAAAAAATTAGCTGGGCATGGTGGCGGGCACCTGTAGTCCCAGCTACTCGGGAGGCTGAGGCAGGAGAATTGCTCAGACCGGTAGGCAGAGTTTCTTTCCATGTAGTTATCAGTCCACTAAATAATTATGTGTTTTCATCATTAAGACTCTGATGCAAGTATGCGTAATGACTATTCTTCCTATTGGAGTTTATTTTATTTTGTAAAGCATAAAAGATGCAGTTCCTACAAATTTGAATTAGTTGAAGATAGTTGTGATTGACTATTGCTTTTATAATTGGCTTTTCATAAATAAAAATGAAATTTTCCTAACTTAGCTGGTCACCTTTTTACTCTCTTCAGAATGACATTTGAATTTAGCAGGAAAGGAGTGCTGCCATTGCCTAGGTTTTCAAATAGGACCCTCTTGAGATATACTCAAATGAGGAAAAAAAAGTATTTTTTGGCTACGAAAGAAATATTTCTCTTTCGTCTTCAGTATATAATTTTGAAGGAGGTCTAGCAATCATTTGAAAAATAGACAATTTTTTCACAGACAGGTGCCCTGTTCGATAAAAATCACCATGTTAGATTCCTGGTGTAGCTGAGAGCAGGGATCTTGGTGGGTTAGGGGACGATGCTTCTATGTAACCATGAAGGTGGCCATTTCCCTAGTGAGCAGACATCAGAACCACATGATAGGGGAGGTCAGCGAGGTAACAGCATCACACAGCTCAGCTGCTTGATTTTATAGATGAGAAAATGAAATTTCAGGCCTGACTTTCCTCCAGTTACAGAGCTGCCTTGGAATCCAGCCTCCCTCCAGCCCAGCGCTTTTGTCTTGTGTGTGATACAGCACCACCAGATGCCCCACCCTCTGTCTGTATCTTGAAGGAAGACATGTTTAAAGCCCTGGTTACCACTCATGAGTGGACATGGTTTGTTTTTGTTGATGACTCCGTAAGGACAAATGAGTGAACAGAACAATTGCAAGAGCATTACTTTGTGGGTCAAGATGGCCAGGGGAAGACCTGTGTTATTTCTAGTTAAATTATTATAAGCTTGCTTTACTTATGGTACACTGAAGTTTATACCCTGAACTAAGCTATATCACATATTGGTGCAGTAAAATAGAAATCAAGCAGCAACAGGAGGCCTAAGGTAAAGACCATCTGAGAGCGCTGTAAAACCGTGGAGAACCACGGGGTGGTTGCAGAGCAGGAAATACTGCTTTGGTCCCACGAATGCCTTCTAACATGGAGGCTGCATAAGGATCTCGTGAAGAGGACTTGTGCAAGCTCTCTGAGAAGGGAGGTGACCTCTGCTCACAAGATCCGGGAGGGTCTTTGCACATGGGAGCTTGCAAGGAAGAAAAGCCTTGCAGGGTAGAGGTAACCAGAATGCCATAGGCTCTGCCTAGGTTCTCAGAATATGGAGTAATTTTGATGGCTGTGTGAAAGCCCCTTGATGCATTGGGTGTGGTCAGATCTGGTGGCACCTTATCCACTATGCTTCTGATGCAAATGCACCTTGATAGCAACCCCTGGTAGAATTCAGTGTTCTAGGTTTGTATAAGAATCACGTCTGCTATTGAATACTGCAGACCACACCTCTTCCCCTGCCTATCTTGCCCACATTAGTTTCAAGGCCTTGCCCAATAGTTTCAAGGCCTCCCCTGATCACTCTCCCTACTCCCCCCCCACCCCTCAATTAACAAGTGTATGCACCTAATAAAAGCCTGTGGAAACCAGAACTCCGGGCCAACGTGGTCCCCATGCTTGCATTGGTCCCCTGGATCCATGCTGTAAAATTCTACTCTTGTGTTTTTTGGCTTTATTTCCTTTTCTCAGTCCCTCATCACCACCAGGGCTAAGGGCACCCATGAACAGGGTTGGGGCTGGTACCCAACATTACTTAAGTTTGCAGTTATAATTTGGGGGTCCCATTTATTTATTTTTTTATTGAGACAGAGTCTCACTCTATTGCCCAGGCTGGAGTGCAGTGGCGCTATCTCAGTTCACTGCAAACTCTGCCTCCTGGGTTCAAGCAGTTCTCCTGCCTCAGCCTCCCAAGTTGCTGGGATTACAGACACCCACCACCATGCCTAGCTAATTTTTGTATTTTTAGTAGAGACGGGGTTTCACCATGTTGGCCAGGCTGGTCTCGAACTCCTGACCTCAGGCGATCTGCCTGCTTCAGCCTCCCAAAATGCTGGGATTACAGGCATGAGCCACCACCATGCCCAGTGGTCCTAATTTAAAAAAAAAATAGATAAAATGAAATTTATTTGTTTTTATGCAAAATTCTTTTAACTGCTAAAGCCATCCATCCACCCATTTATTTAGCAACTATGTTTTGGATACTGTACAGGACCAACGTGCCCACGGACACGATGAACTGCACAGTCCTTGCCTGAGGCCCTCGGGTCTGATAGCTGCAGTCATCAGTGTCATCACTGAGACCCTTGGAGGAGTCTGCAAGGTCAACACTAATTTCATAGTGATGGCAAGACATGATTCCCCCTTTGCACTCTTCCCCTTTCATGAGTGTATGGTCGAGTGTTTCAGAAGCTACACGATGTGATATTGCAGCAGAAGGGATGTCGGCAGATCTGATGATATGCGCCTTTTATGTTAAGCCCAGCCTCAGGCATCAAAGACATTTGCCAAATGCAAAACAATGCCACTGTCCTTACTATTTATTCTGAAAATAGTCATTTTTATAAAAATGTTAATTATGCTTAACAGGGCATGAGTTTATTAGTGTTATTTTAAATAAATTTATGAACATTTTACAAACTTCTCAGTTTTAGAGTAGAATAGTGGTTCCTAGAGGTGGGGAAAGGTTGAGGGGAGATAGCCAGAGGCTGGTGAATGGATATAACAGTAGAGCTAGAGAGGAGTGTCTTCTAGCATTCTCAGCATTGTAAGTGGACTGCAGTCACAATTTCTTAAGTATTTTCAATTGCTAATGTTCCCAACACAAAGAAATGATAAGGTGAGGAGTAAGCACGTTACCCTGACTTGATCCCCCACTTCACTCAGTATTGAAATATGGTATTGAATATGTATTGAACCATCACACTGTACCCTATAAATATGTACAATTATTATGTGTCAGTTAATAATAAAAGCAAAAAATTAGGAAAAAAATCTCTCAGCTTTAATTGCTAACATGGCAAATCTTGATAGGTGTAAGTCACACATAAAGAGTTGTTTAGCATTCTGAATAATTTTTTTTTTTTTTTTTGAGACAGTCTTTCTCTCTCCACCAGTCTGGAGTGCAGTGGTGTGGTCTTGGCTCACTGCAACCTCTGCCTCCCGGGTTCAAGTGCTTCTCCTTCCTGCCTTAGCCTCTGGAGTAACTGGGATTACAATCACCTGCCACCATGCCCAGCTAATTTTTGTACTTTTAGTAGAGACAGAGTTTTACAATATTGGCTGGGCTGGTCTCAAACTCCTGACCTTGGGTTATCCACCCACCTTGGCTCCCCAAAGTGCTGGGATTACAGGCATAAGCCACCACACCCAGCCACACATTCTGAATAATTTTGGTGAATGTGAAGGGAGTCCTAAGACCAAAAAGTTTGAAAACTACTGAAGGACATCGGGGCATCCCCTAGCCAGTTTCTGGACAACGGGTTTGATGGGGTCTCTCAGGCCCCCACCCTCCCTCAGGCCTTGCAAGGGGTGGGGCTCTGCAGTTGCCTGCCCAGGGTTACTGGGTTGCTCCACATTCCCTTGTGGTTTATTGTTATCTTGCCCTTGTCTTTGTAAATAGTTTTTTAAAATTAAATTATCCTGGAATTATTTTAATTTGGGGATGCTCTCTTCCCTGGGAGAACCCCAGTTGTTATATTAAGTTTGATATTAAGAGAGAATTGTGTTGACTGCCTCATAAGAACTTGCTTGATGTGTAAAAATTACAGAAAATTGTATGCATATGTTCTCCACTTGCCAGTTTTTTCTCAGCATCGGTTAAGCTTGTTCCTATTTACTTTACATATTCTCTGCCGATATCAAGCTAGCTTGTATTTTCATAAGAATAACTACAAAGATAAAAGTGGAGTTATTAAATATTGAAGCTTTATATCACCACAGATTCTATAAGTTGACTGTTTCTTTTACATTTTTGCATTTTTCATAGCGCTTAGCATAGTGTCTTAAAGGTAATAGACTAGTTCAGTTCCATGAACATTTGTTGGGAGTTCCACTTTGCAGAAGGTGCAGTGGTTGGTGCTGAGGATAAAAAGCTGAATCAATGTCTTCCTGACTGGAGGGGTCTCACAGTGTAGTGGCTCACACACAAAAATAAACAGAGTATGACTGTGCAGGGTGGCACATGAGATTGGAGAGGAGTCAAGAAAGGTTTCCCAAAGAAGGTGACATATTTGCCCCTGAGTCTTGAAGTGGGAGTGCAATTCAAGTGGAGGAGGTGTTGGTGGTGGAAATGGTGGTTAGAATGGTGGAGAGAGGAGGCAGGGCAGGAGCCCAGGCACATGTGGGACCCACATACAGCTTCTATTCAGCATCCTCACTGGGATGGCTGTCAGGCATCTGGAATTCGCCAAGTCAAACTCACATTTCTCATGGCACCTGTGCCCTCACTCCCTGCAGTGCCTTCATTCGTACCTGGCACCTTGACCCACCAGGTCCCATGCCTGAAACCTCCTCTAAACTTCATCTGCTCCCTCAACACTCACACCCACAGTATGTCAAGTTCTATTATACCTACACAAGTTCTATTAACCCTAACAGAACCCTATCGAGTTCTGTTTTCTCACAAATCCTCCCTTTCTCTCCATTCCCCCAGCAAATGCTTCAGTTCAGGGAGTTTGAGGCTATAGGTTTGAATCTGGAAATTGATAAAACATACAAGAAAATAAAGACATTAAAAATATGCTGCTCCTGTGTTGAAAGTGCTTTCTCAAGAGAGAATGCCAGGCTGTTGAACACTTGTGAGGTAATGGAGTGAGGCCAGAGAAATGGAAGGAAACGCAGGTGAGGTGGCGCTGTGGAGGCCAGTGGTTGCTTCAATATGGAGTCTTGCTGCTGCCTGGCCTCCAGAGGGGTCCAACCCAACAGGAGGCATTGACTTTGGGAGCATGGGGGTCTCTGGAGAGTTGGGTGTAGAGTTGCCTGATAAAATACAGGATGCCCAACTAAATTTGAATTTTAAATAAGCAATCTGTGTGTGTGTGTGTGTGTGTGTCCCAAATGGTGCATGAGATATACGTATACTAAAAAAAATGTTGTTCATCTGAAATTAAAATTTAGGCATTCTGTATTTTTATTTGCTAAATCTGGTACCTCTCCTTGGATGAAAACATTTTCAATGATGTAAGAGAGACAATCTTTAAAAGGTTTTCATGCAAAAGGAAGGAAGGACAGCAGTCAACAGAGTGCTTTTAAAAATTAATCATTTGCTGCTTATTAAGATAACATACTCTTTCTGGAAAGTTGAGAAAATAAAGGTAAATATAAAAAGAGAAATTGCACTTGATTCTCACCACCTGTAAACTACTTACACATTTTACCATATTTCCTTCAACTCGCTCTCAACATATTTAATATATTGGTATATACAATTGGGAGCATATTGTATGTTCTGTGATGATTTTACAAACATTTAAATATTCTTCAAGAAAAGTTTTAATAACAGAATAATCTATCATATAGGATATCATATAATTTGCTTAAGCATTATATATTTTGCCCTGTAGTTTTTTTTTTTTTTTTTTTTTTTGAGACTCGGTCTTGCTCTGTTGTCCAGGCTGGAGTGCAGTGAAATAATGTATTTTGCAGCAACTTGCATGGATCTGGAGGCCATTATTCTAAGTGTAGTAACTCAGGATTGGAAAACCAAATATCGCGTGATCTTACTTATAAGCAGTAGCTAAGCTGTGAGGAAGCAAAGGCATGTAGGGTGACATAATGGAGACTCAGAAAAGTGACAGTGGAGGGGGCAGAGATTAAAAACTGCACATTAGGAAAAGTGTGAACTACTTGGGTGACAAGTGCACTCAAATCTCAGAATTCACCACTGTCTGTTTCATCCACGTAACCAAAAACCACTTGTACCCCAAAAGCTAATGAACTAAAAAAAATGTATGTCTTAGACTTATGCCTTAAAAAATTGGCATGTGTATTTTGCCTAGAGAACAACAGTCCTCGGAATTTAAATAAGGTTAATTTAACATGCTCTGTTTAGCACTAGTCCCATCCGATGATCTGACAGAAAAGGTTTCATATGTTACACTTGGGAAATGTGCCAACTAGATAACAGCTTGAAGATTTTCTGTATACCTTAGCAATTAATAGGCTCTGAGAAAACTCAACAGTACAGAAACTTGTTTCTTGTTATGTAGTTATCTTCTAGTGTTTTGCCTACTTTTGCTCATTAATATTTTTACTGATTATTTCAGCAGTATCCCTTCTAGACCCAGGGATACAGCTGTGACTAAGACAGATAAGGTCTTTGCTCTCATCAACTTTGATCCTGCAACCTTAATTTTTGTACCCAAGTAATCACAATTAACATCCCATGGAACTTCTGCTCCCTGCCATGCAGGTTTAAGTTGACAGCTCCCAAGGAAATGTTGTGTTTTCATTGGAATACTTCCAGCCATTGGTTGAGATGTGCAAAATTGGAATGACAGTCTTCTGGGTCATGAATGAGGTGAGAATTCCTGGTAAACTAAGTAAAATCTTTTTCCTCCTCTCTGGATCAGAGAGAGCATCCTTAGCGTTGCGAGGACTTCTGTTCCCAAGGACCCTGCCTATGCCCAGGGTACTTCCTTTCAGTCTCCTGTGAACCTGAGGTGAATTTCTGTTCCTGAAACTCCTACCGTGGCCCTGCGCAGGGAGGAAGTGGTGAACAGCACTCAAGACTCTGATGGGATCTATTTTGCCTCATTAATTCTGTGGGGCTAGTTTTGCTTCATTGCCTTCCACAGTTCACTGAGCTACCTGGTGATGAGGCATGCTTGTTTCTTTTGGGGCATGTGAATGCTGTCTCTGTAGGTCTTTCCTTGCTACCACTTCACTAGATGCAAATCCACGACCTCATTTTAGCATGGTGGCCACGTCCAAATCAGGTTCTAGAAATAAGTTCACTATAATGATTACATAGAATGTAATAGTTTCATTGTTTTAAAATGAGTGTTGCTTCTGTCTCCTTTCTGTATCCCAATCTTGTTGGTCTGCATAGAAACGCAAATTATGCTTGGAGTTGTTGAGATGGACTTTAGAGGGTGCCTGCAGCTATGTGGAACCGTATCCGAACTCAGAGAGGCAGCGCAATGCCTACTGCTGCAGGCAAACTTCAGATGTCCCCATCTTACAAATTCCTCAATTTAACTAAACACAAATGTCTCTTTTACAGTTTACACCAAACCTCCAATTCTGTGCCAGAAATTAATATGCTGGAGCTCCAGCTGACCAGCATTATGAAAAGTATTTTGACTTTCTGTGACTGTGGCTTCGTGTTTAATATCAAATTAATGAATAGAAACTTCGCTGGTAATGATAAGAGACAAAGTAGTAATTACCCAGAAAGAAATGGATGGCCTGTGATTACAAAGTACAGACTGAAACACTGGGTGAAATTTTCATACCTCAACTAAATTATGCCCAGAGTACTTATTCCCAAAATGAGATTTTGTTTTTGGGGATTGTATAAGTCTATTCACAATGTACACTTGTCTGTAAAATTTACATATGATGTATGCAATATTTTCAAGGCATATTTTTTTTTCAGGAACCACTAGTACATTTTAGTGGAAGTCGATTTAACGTGTAATTAGGAATGAAGTTTCCTGATTAAATTGAAACCAGGTCTCTGCAACTGGGAAGCAGGAATTAGGGATGGTGCCAGATCTTCCCCAAGTGTCTCTGATGACTGTCCTTCAAAATCCTGAACGTTTCAGAATCAGCATCAGGATACTATGAGCAGCGACGGTCACTGGGGTATTGAACAGTAGGCTGTCTTTCTGTCTTAGGAGACATACATTATTGACACACCAATAATAAATTTCTAATTTTCTCCCTCTCCTGACACCTTTCAGAGCCATGGCTGCCCTATATTGTGGGGCAACAGAGAGTAAAGACTAGAGGGAGATCATGATGTGTTTCAGCGTCTTGGGGATGATTTTTGACCTCATGGTGCATCATAGCATCAAAGGAAGAGCTACCATGTCCCACATTCAACTCAGAGGGTCAAAAGTTCCTGGCATTTATATAAATGGGTGTGTTTTTCCATATCACTCTATCTTTTCAGAACCCCTTAATTTACCCTAAACCTTTTACCATTCCAACATACATTCCATCAAGACAGGGGCTTCTGATGTATCATTTCAGGGGTCCCCCTCCTAGGTTCATATCTTTTTCTGTGTTTTTGGCATTTGAAATACACATTCAAGAACACTGTGGAAGTTCCCGGATTGTCACAGGCACTCCTGGTGTCTTAGAACCAGGCATGGCACTTCATGCGTGTGCTGTCAGTATCCATTATTCCGAGAGCAGGATAAGGTAAGAAAGAAAGTTCCATCTGTATGGCAGGTAGGAAAGGCAACGGCTTCTAGCTCTGATGTTATAAAGTTGCCCAAACATGAAAGAGAGACAGGCTACACATATCCCTGTCTTTCTGTTTAAAAACAGCCAAAGTTAGAAAAGATGACACCCATCCTAAACAGTCTGAAAGGCTGCTGACAATTAGAAGGGAAGTCAATAAGCAAAAATCTATGGGGCCTATAAGATGAAAGAGAAAATGTAATAGAGAATATCTGGCACTTTATGCCAGACATTATGCTAGATGTTTTGCAAACAGTCTGCTCTTTCATTCTTACAACTGCGTTATCAGCCACGCCTTACGTCTAAGGAGGTGGAAGATCTTCGAAGTGAAAGCAACTTTCCCCCTTACACACATCTCATACAGAGAAGAGCTGGAACTCCACCAGACCATACCAGGCTGATTTTCCATACTAACAGCAACAATTGCACCTCATATTTGAAGAGTGTTTTGTAGTTTACAAGACACTTTTATACATACACATATGTATGTGTATATAATTGTGTGTGTACATGTATAAAAGTGTCTTGTATGTATGTGTCTGTGTATGCATATGTATTTCTAATCTATGGCTAATGGGTTAAGGGACACAGCCTGAGTTGGAAGGGCAGTAGTTTCATGACTCTGGGCTTGGAGCATAGGGTACACAGCTTTGTGAGTGTGGAAAGGGCAATCCAATCGGATTTAATACCTTTCTTTCCTTCAGTAATTACTCTCTCTCCAAAAATTAGTATTGAAAGAAGAACATGGAGATCACGCTTTCACAACTGTGGTTCTATTGGGAAGGCATATAATTGAGCAGAAGTTAACATTACTAGTATTAGAATAAAAGAAGGGTAATAATAAAAACACCTTCTACGCATGGAGGGTCTGCTACAGCAAGCCTTCTGCCAGATGCTGCATGCCACTTACAGGTCCTAGCAACCACACTTCAGAGTAGAAAAAGCTGAGAATGGAAAAAGTTAAGCACACACTCATTAAAAATACACTTATTAGTGATATGACCTTAAATTTTTTCATTCTATTTCACTTTTTAAAAATCTTATGTCTTAACCTTCCGTTGACTAAATGACTTTTCTAACAAGCTTCTGAGTATTTGGAGAATAGAGATGGAATCTTTCTCTTTCTGTATCACCTATAATGCATAGCACTTCACACATAAAAATAGGCACAATAAATACTTCCAGATTTCATTTGAAAAAATATAATCATAAGTCCAAACAGTGTGCTACTATTTGGCCTTATAATTCCAGGCAAAACTTTTAAGTAAGGAGGTTTCCTTTGATTACAGCTCTTACTACATACAGGTTGATCCACAGAACCTTGCTCCTGGGTGCAAAATGCAAGACCTAAGTGTATTCCAATTGAGTTTCATGTATTCATGGTTCTAACCAATAAATCATTGAATAGCTTTGACATCAGGAACATGAAGAAAACCATGATACATATATTTGAAAGTGTTTTTTTAATATTATGAGAATTTTTAGTCTCTTGAGGCTACACAGAATTACTCTCCCCTTTTTCAAGGGAGACTGTCTCTGTCCTCATCTTTTATGGAAACTCCATGACACCAGTTTAAAATCAGAGATAGGCATATGACGCATGCATTATAAGAACCCTAAAAAATGCAAAATATTGCCTACCTATCCTCAGTTGATAAGTATTTAACTTTGACGTGTTGCAAGTTTATTTATGGAGCCCAAATTATGAGAGTGAGCTCTGTTTTGTCAAAGCCTTGTATGACATTCCCCTGATTAGGACTGTGCATGGTGATTTGTTTTCAGCAAGGGTGCTGGCATGATGTGCCATCATTATTCAACATCTCATCTGAGCCCTGGCAGATCCCTCAGAGCTATTATGCATAAGCAAGTTCTAGGCATATTTAATGTGCTTTACCAATGGTTCATATTTTTTATCACTATAAAATAAACTTAACTGCATAAAGATTATGAACACAAAAATTAATTCTAACCACGTTTTGTTTCCCTTTTTGTTTTTTTAAATTTCCTTGTGTCAATTGTATTTATTTAATTGTTAGAAGTTTTAGATAAGTGTGCTTCAGTAAGAAGGGGAGGGGAAGGAAGGCAAGGCATTTTACCTTCCTAATGCTGTTTTCCTTCTGTTTTCGACAGTTTTCTCTGCACTGTTGGCAGGCAGCATGATGTAGTATGAACTCTGAGAAATTTAGGCCCTGAGTTGTAATTCTGCTGTGTACGAGACATGTGACCTTGGGCAAGTCACCTGGGTTTCCAATATAATAAAGTCAAAACAATGATATAATAATATTCACTCTAATGCTACCCCATAGATGAAGTCATAGTATCACTCTGAAATCCATAAAAAGCAATGAGAATATAAGGGTATCTGTTTCCTTTCTCTGTTTGGTGCCCTTTGAATGCTCTTAAAATTGATTTTTAGTTTATTTCTTTTAATCCTTCTCTGAGAAATCCTTTTGCTCACCTCTTGAGACCATCTTGAGGCATTTGTGCTTTTGATCAACTGCACATTTTTATCTCTAAAACTTTGCCCCTAGGGCCTTTTATGAACATGCTTCTCTACTCTTCCCCCTCTTTTTCCTCCCCCGTCTTCATTTTATTCCTATTGCCTCTGCCCTCTCCAGACTCTTGTCTCCTTTTTCACATCGCAATCTTTTTCTCCTCTTATCCACCTGTTTCTTCTTTCAGTCTCTATTTTGCAAAAGCCCAAAATACCTAAAATTCTAAAATTAATTCATATTCCTCCATGGACATGCTTCATGTGCTCATTCCTGAAACCACAGTGTTTCCGTATACGTCTCTAGAGCACCCTCCCCTCCTACTGGGGCTTGACTAGTCGCTCCTGCCACTGAATTCCTCCCTGCCTCTGGGCCCAGTGGATGCTTATTCCCTTACATGTGAATGACTCCTGTTGAACTTGCTGTTATTGCCATGCAGGTAGGTATGCATGTGTGTATGTGCGTGCACACACATAGCAAGCATAACAATAAGCTTGTACATTTGTGGCCTGTGTCCATATTGACAGTGCCACACATTGATCCTCACAACAAGTCTTTGCTATGATCTTGGATAATTACAATCTCATCCACTTATACAAAAAAGGAAACAGAGACTGAGCGAGGGGATGACTTGAAAAGGTCGGCTAAGTGAGCAAGTTGGGACTCGAAGTCTTGTTTTCTGGCTCTGCATCTTGTGTGACTGGCCATGAAGGACTTGTTGCACCCTGTGAAGCAGTAGGCAAATGGTTACATTCCAAGGTGGCTAGCGTGATGTTAAGTTGCTTTGCTCTCAACGAATACTCCAGGGTGCCTCTGTGTTGAACCAGAGGGGCTCAGTGGAAACAAAATTTTACAATTAGCCAATCAGGGGCAGTTCGAGGTACTTCATTCTGCAACTCTTAGTGGCATTATGATCAATGAGATGATATTTACAGCAAGTCAGAGAATAAGAGCGTCTGAGACCTCATCTCTTCTCACCCTCACCCCACTGCCATCTCCTGTTCCCCTGTTCACATTTTATCTCTATTCTCACTGTTGTCATCTGCTAGCAAGTGAATGAGTCTGTGACATTTATCAAGTGCCCCTGTAGATAGAGGACCGCATTTTATCCAGGGGAAGGCTTACAAAGCGAAGAAGATACGAAGAAGATATGATAGAAGATATGGCCCCTTGGGTGAAAAATGTTCATGGTCTATTATTTCTTGATAGAAAATGAAACTTAAAACTCAGGAGTTGATTTTAATGTCAAATAGCAAGAAGACTGTCTTTTTCTTTCCCCATGACAATGTGCAAAGCTTCTGGCAGCAAATAAGATGAGCATTCAGTCAAAGGCAAACACTGAGACAATTTCCTGAGTTCTAAGCTTGACTGTTTCATATAAAGAATCAATTAATAGCAACTGCCAATAGAAGCAATGAAATACCATGGTATTGACAGAACTGATTTAGATGTATGCATATCTGTATTTCAAACAAGATTCTGGTCCAATTATGATATGATCTTCCTTCTCCAGGCAATTAATGAATCCCTGAGAATTTCCTTTGAATGGTTGATTTCCATCTGTCTGCTTGCCATATAACCACTTCCATGCATTCTGATTTATTTTTAGTGCTACTAACAGTTGTAGTGTTGTAGTTTGTCTTCTAAATAGGAATTGCATTATTCTAACGTCTGGGAGCAGGCAACTTTTCTGTATTACTGCTTGCCAGGAGACCATGGAAAACTTCAGGTATTTATGTATATTTGCATAGCTGACTCTATGATAGGCTGAAGTGAAAGAAGATCAGATTTGATGGAGGTAGCAATTCTAAAAGGAAATAATGGAAGCAATCTGTCAAGGCTGTCTGTAATCACTACTACACCTAAAAAACCACACTGCATTTGCTGAACAGCATTAAGTTCTGACAGCTGTAAACGTCACACACATTTATTCCTGCTGCACATCAAGATTTACTGGACAGGTTTACTTCAACCATCATGTCAAGCTGGCAAAGTAGGAGAGGGGAAAGAGGAAAACATGTTCACTGCATTCATAGTTCTAAAGTTAGTGGCTTAAAAAAAACATGCACTCACTTTTGTGCATGGTTCATGAAAAAAAGCAGTGCCCCAAGTTATACCAAGGTTGTCAAGGTGACTCCAAGATCAGTTTCTTCACGGAGTGGCTCTGGATCTACCCACACATGCAGTTGATGCCTCCTGGGACCCTGTTTTTAGGAGCTCCAGGTATCAAGGGACATGTTCTTGAGACATTTCTACACCGGCACTGTGGTCAGTCACTGTACAGTGGGGTTTTGTGCCATAAAATTTAACTCCAGAGTTGATGAACTCATGCCTTTAGCAAGAGCAGGTAGGAAGTGAGCAGAAAGCAAGAGGTAGAAGATGTGGATTGAGGAGGAGAAAGAATGGGATGTAAACAGAGATTCTGAAGAAGCAGGCTGAAGTGGAACCTCAAAGGTCTATTAATTTTACTTTTAACTAGTTAGGTCTTGATCAAATTTATAGTTCACGATTTTTAGGGAAGGGTATGTGGCACATTTCCCTTGTCACAGCACTGGTTGTTTGTGACTTTGTCATTTGCATGTCATCTCCTGGAACAGCCACATGGCTACTGTATGTGCTGGAGAGCCAAGCACAGCAACCCCTTTTGATGTGGACACTGAGGTGGCGGTGTTAGATTGCTCCCCATAGGTGCCATCTGGGGCTTAAGAGTCTTCCCTTGGGGCTGTATAGGGAGCTGAACATGGCTACCTGCTTTCAAAACTCTTCTTTAAGAAAACTCTTCTAGCATTTCCATTCTCATTAGAAATCTTAGAGGTTTCATTTTAGTCCTTCCAGTAATTATGACTTTTCATTTAATATTGAATTAGAGGTGATGCTATTAATATTTTAGAATTATAAGATTTGAATGGTCATAGTGTAAATTTAAAAAGAAAATCATGAGACACTTACTTCAAAAGAAAACAAAAATCGTATTTATTCTCTAGAAGCACAACCAAAAGGAATGAAAGAATATAAAGCCCGTCTGACACCCCACATAGCCGTTACTCTGGAATTTGCAGTTGCTGTTCCTCTTGACAAGAGATCATGAAACTCAATGATTCCTGAATGCCATTGTCTTTCAAGCTGAATCAAAATAATTAAGTATAAGTTACCCTTGGCTGTATGACCCAAGGGAAAAAGAAACCCTTTAATTTCATAGAATTTTATGAAAAAGATCCTCACAAAAAGGCAGCAAAAGAAGTCATGCACCCATCAGGGTGTTCAACGAGAGGCCTGTGGCAGTTGGGAGAACCAAGTGAGGCCGGATTTAATGTTCCCCTTAAAGTGTTTGATATTTTTATTCATGTAAGAAAAATGCCTGTGCTGAAAAATAGTTTGAGGCAATAAACAACAATATGGCAAACACTCTGAATTTCAAGCAGTTTGTAACAAGTCTGGTTTCCACAGGCCAGTTTGGCAGGATCCTGCAAAAGGCCCTGAGAGTTCAATTTAAAATCTGTAAAAGAAAACTGGGTTTCAAGTCCCTGGAGTTAGCAGGTGGGGCAAGTTTATCTTAAGGGAGGGGATGTAAGCCTGGAATAATAGCCATCCTGTGGTGTGACTGAAAACCAAGTGACATGAGGGAGAGAGTTGTCTACAGACCCTTTAGGAGCAACACAGAAAGCCCAGGACAGCATGAGGAGCAGCCAGTCACCGAGGCGAGGGTGGGGAGAGGCCAGCCATGAAGAGCCTGGGGGAAGAGAATAACCAGCAGACTTGGGATGCAAAGGCTTGGACTCCTGTACAACCACTTCAGTGACTATGAAGGAAACCCAGCCGGGCACGGTGGCTCATGCTGTAACCCCAGTACTTTGGGAGGCTGAGTCAGGTGGATCACTTGACGTCAGGAGTTCGAGACCAACCTGGCCAACATAGTAAAGCCCCCGTCTCTACCAAAAATATAAAAAATTAGCCGGGTGTGGTGGTGTGCGCCTGTAATCCCAGCTACTTGGGAGGCTGAGGCAGGAGAATCGCCTGAACCCTGGAGGTGGAGGTTGCAGTGAGCCGAGATTGTGCTACTGCACTCCAGCCTGGGAGACAGAGCAAGACTCCGTCTCAGATTTAAAAAAACGAAAAACAAAAAATAAAAGGAAAAAAGAAAAACTCAAGGAGCAGAGCTAGAATGATAGGAGCAGGCATGAGAAAAGGAGACAAAGGGAAAAAATTATTTTGTATTGATTTGAGAGAGGTGGCTTTCAACCCAAGGGAATTTACCAAGGGAAGATGCTGGAGAGCCAGTGTCACAGCACACACGAAGCATGGTCCAGCAAAATCACATGGGCGGGGACATCCTCAACAAGTCAATGGTATAAGTCCAAGGCACATAGTTTTGACAATTCATATTCATAAAAATAAGACGTGTGCTATGCTTCAGCTTTCTCCTGAAGAACTAGCTAGAGATAGGGCCAAGTCTGCCAGAGCAGCTTAGTGGTGACTCCCCCTAGTTGCAAATAATTTTAAAAACACAATTCATTACCATCAAATGGAAAGAGTAAACCTGGGAGAAACAGTGCTCTAATTGATTATAGACATAAATGGGAAGAAACGATTATCTTGCAAAAGTGACTGCAAAGTTGGGAAGTTCAGGATAGGAATATGAATTCAAACCATGGCAAGGGAAGATGTGGTCAGCAAGTCTTCACTAGCATTTTATTTAGAGGACAAGACAAAGTTTCAATGAATATAGGCAATAGCCAAAAAAAGAGAAAAAAAAATCAGCTCAAGAAATCATCCGAATGTAACTGAACTAAGAAATGTTGTTCTTCTTATAACCATAGGCATATCATAGACAATGCCATTTTTCCCTACCATTTTTCCCTTATGGGAAAAATGATTAGGAAGACTATCTTTGTGTAAACTATCCCAAATTGTCCATGGAGACAATTTTTTCTCTAGTTATGACAGATTTACAAGAATTAAGTCTTGTGTACCTGTTTGGGAATATCTATGGCAATAGGTTTCAATAACATTTAGACAATCGTGGAAATGAAAAGCTCAGAGACTCAAAGGACATTAATAATGATAATTTTAAAGGAAGAGAGGGAAAAGCTTAAAACTGTTACCTCCATTGTTGAAAGTAATTTTTGAAAGGTCGCTTAGGGACTCCTGATTTCAGAATTTATGACCCCTTCTCAATTCAATTTCTATTCAGTTGGCTGATTGGTTTCCTCTGAAGATGTCCTTTCTTTCAAATTTATTTCTTTATACCTCTCCAGATATCCACACATCTAGTTCTAACCTCCATAGTATGATTTAATCCAAGTCTTCAATCACTCATTATCATTTACTTGTTGAGAGCCTAGAAATCTAGAGAAAGGGATAAGCAGAGAGGTGCATACGTGGAGTAGGTTATAAGGAGTTGGTTGAGTGAAGAGGTGTGGAGATGGCACAGCTGGCAAAGATGCGAGCTTGCCGTCTTGGAGATGTGAAGTGGCAGGTGGTGTGGTGAGAGCTTCAGGAGTGCAGGGTGTGGGCGAGGTTCTGCTTCTGCAGGTCAGAGGGTGGGCGGTGATGCAGAGGAGTGTGGATGGGTTTGGTTTGGGTCAGAAAGGTCCCTTCATGCCCTGTAAGGAGCTGGGTTTGGATTGTAAAGGGATCTTTCAAAGGATTTTAGTGAGAGTTGTGATATACTTGGATTTATCTTTTAGAAAAATTACTTTGGTTGCAGAGAGAAGGATGGACTGAAAGGGGCTCAATTTGGAAGGCAGGGATCCATGAGAATGCTGCTGCAGGGACCCAGGGGAGAAGTGTTGAAAAGCCTGAACTAAGGTCTTGGCAGTATACGTTTAAGAGGTCAAAATTTGGAGTGGCACTTAGCGGAGTGAATTGGGAGAGATTTATCATTAATTGGACATGGGAGTGGCAAGGGAGACGGAGGGATCAAGGGTGACAGATTTCTGACAAGGAAAATTGAGCAGATAGTGACATTTCTCATCAAGAGGACAGCATAATGGAAGTGAGTTTTCAGGAAGAGATGGTAAATTCAGATCATCCTCACTGGTGCGCTCTCTCGCACGCTCTCTCTCTCTCTCTCTCTCTCTCTCTCTCTCTGTCTCTCCCGGGCACACATACAACACCATCATGCTCTTGCTGTGGGAAAAACAAGTTATATTTGAAAACAAATTTAGTCATTGCTTCAGGAAGAAGTCCTTGTGAAAAGTAGTTTGTTTTTTTAGTGGGTCTCCCCGTATACCATCTGGGATGCCCACATGCTTCCTGAACTTGGAGAGGCTCTATGTGGCACAGGCACTTTTGGGGGTGAGTAATTTGTAGGTCTGCTGGTACATCAGTGACTCTGCAGTCCTGACCTCAAAGAACTTTGAGTACAGAATATCTTATGACATTACTGTTCTTAAAAGGTCTGACATCAGATTAGCCCTTACTAAAAGAAGAGTCTTCAAAATAAGGAGTTTGATTGAAAATATTTCCAGTTGGCTATTTAGTATTTTGCTAAACTTTCCTTGACACACTTTTGTTTTTTTCATAAACCCATACATAAATTTTCCTCACAATTCTATATTTTAACAATGTCCCTACTGACTTATTTTTATAGAATAGCTCTTCTTTCTGTCAATCACTTTATCAAACAGTTTCTGGACTCACCGCAGTCCTGATGGCCAGCCTCGGGCGTGCCTCAGTTTGTGGGTCTCCTCTCGCCCTCATTCGCTATGGCTTTCAGATGCTCTGCATGGGGCTGACCGGCCCAGCCTTGGCTGGCCTCCTGGCTTGCTTTCCGAATATCATATTCAGACTCCCAATCTCATCGTCATTCTGCTGACTTACCTTGAGCACAAAGATGACTAGTACTCCAGTTCTTTTTATAATGTCACTTTTTAGTCACATTTTCGTCCAGATGAATTTTGATTCCAACAGCTGACCTTTACACTTACTCATGGACTTGATGCCTTGTTTCAGCCTGTGGCTTATTAAAGTAACATAATGCATAAAATGTAATACAAAATAAATATAAATAAATGCACATATAATTTCCCTATTATAAATTATATCCAATATTTAATATATTTAATATATCATATATTTAACATATAAATTATAGCTATTTATATATTTATAAATGTAAATATATTATAAAAATGATGAGATATAAAATTAACAAAATACATGTAAATATACTCAAGCGCACACACAGAAGTATGCATGTATGTATGCACATGTGTGTGCATATGTATATATTTGGCAGAGTGCAAGTTTCTTTAGTGAGAAAGGGACATGGACATTTTGCTCTGGGTACATGAGCGGTGCAAAGGTCAAGACGCTGGTCTGAGACAGGAGCCTTGCCGGGGAGGGTAGTGTTGCTCCTCTCCCAGCTGTGTGGTCATGGGATTGGCTGGAGTTCACATCTCACGTTTCAGTCTTACCAGCTCTATGACCTTGGAGAGGACAGTGAACCTCTAAATCATGCCTCCTCAGCTGTTGAATGGAGTAGTCATGACACTCACATGCTGTGTTGTAGAGGAGACTGAATGAAACCATGCCCATGGAGTGCCTTGCCAAATGCCTTGTGCAAAATAAGCCCTCGGTAAATCAGTTATGTTAGTGTGTGGTGGCAATTACTATCATTTCCCTCTTTCTAGTGCTGCTTGTGACCTTTCCCAGGGTTAAAGGATGATTTAAATAAGGAGAATCTTCTTAAACTGTTTTTTGTAGAGGGTTTTTTTGTGTGTGTGTGCGTGTGTGTTTTTGAGCAAAAACATGGCTGCAGTAGATTTTTAAGTTACATCAATACCTTAAACTGAAAGGCAGCTTATAGAGCACATCACTGAAAGTCTTTTGGGTAGAAGATCTTGCAAATGGATCTAGGTGTATTGTGAATCTGAAAATCAAGTTAGGTTGACAGTACTACGCTGCTTTCAGTTTTGTTTTTTCTGAAGAGACAAGGGCTGCGAGGTCCTGGGGTTATCCAGGAGACAGATAGATTCCAGACTGGTGCCAGACCTCCCTGAGCCAAGTCCCTCATCTCCCACAGAGGCTAATGGCTGTAAAGAGCCATAAAACCACAAGACGCAAATGGTAGCCAGAGCCTGCTGGAAACCTGAAGCCTCCCTCACGCTCACTCTAGTTATACGGTTCTATCTAAGCACCATTTTTTTCCCGGATTATTTTTACCTTGGATGTGATGTTGCTGCTGTGGTTTCAGAGGCTTCTGACAGGTGTGGCTTCAGTGTTTTTGATTTCCTCTTGTTGCAATAGTTTTAGTTAGAAGCTCAGTCATGGGTGCTCAGGAACAGGCCTCACCCAGACACATTTTTGGTGTCTATGTCTTTGCCAGTCTCTCTAAAGGCTCTCGAGCTAGGCAATGTCAGAACCTTCATTGTATCAAAGACCGGGATCTGAGGCGCTGTGATCAGTTGTTAAATAACAGTAAGAGCAGTATCTGGTTCAGCATCTGAAATTTTATTCTGTAAATTACGGAATACTTACAGAGTGTCTGCTATGCATCAGGTGTCAAACTCTGTTGGGGATACGATGATATATAAGACCTTCCTGTCTTCAAGTCACATACATTCTGGTGTTGGAGAGGGACAAATAAACAGGAAATGTTTTAAGTGCAATGACAGTCAATTCCAGGCGCTGTGGGAGTATGGGCGAAGGGCCATGGTCTAGCCTTCCTGGGGGAAAGGATACTCAGAAAAGGTTTTGGAGAGCTAGGATGAGTTCCAGTTGGGAGCAGCTGGGGGAGAGGAGAGCAGGGAAGGAATTCCTGATAGAGAGAAGAGTGTTCTCAAAGTCCTGGAGGTGAGAGAGAACATGCTGTGTCTGGAGGAGCTGTGCAAAGTTCAGTGTATATCTGGAGCATAGATTCCAGGGCCTGGGGAGGAGGCAAGATACAAGCCTGAAAATCAAAAAAATATTTGATTATAACAGCTTTGAAAGCCAGATGACAGAGCTTCATCTGTAGGATTGCGGGGGCACGCTGAAGGGTTTTAATCAGGGATAAAATGATCTGACATTTGCAAGGCCCCCTTCCAGAATTCACTCAAGAGACCAAATTGCAGAGCTGAAGACTGCTTGATGAGCAAACAATTAGAGCAAAAGAGCTGAGTGATCGGAGGAAATGATCCCAGCCAAGTAGCCGAGCTGGGTGATGTATACCTCTGTGATCCTGGAGTATTCTGTCTAAAGAACTGGTCCAGCTATGCAAACTCCTTCCCAACCACTGAGCAGTCCACTGTCTGGATAACCACCACCTCTGAGGCCGCCACTGCTGCATCACCACACCCCCGTTCCCAGAATGAGTGCTTATTTCACAGGGCTTCTTGTTAGAATGATGTTTTCCCAGTGAACTCTCAGGTTCCATTCATTAGAAGTACACTCAGACTCCATTGTTTCGAGTAGGTTACTGTGGGAACGACGGCTCAGGAAATGAACTCCTGTGGTCTCACTTTGGGGATGGACCCTGCAGTGGCCGGCCGGCCCTGCTCCCCAACGGATCAGTAACAAGAACAACACCAAAAATACCTGATTGGGGGGGGGAGAAGCAGCATGGGGCTGGGAAAACATGAACTGTGAAGCAGAAAGCAGTTGCATTTGATTTCTTCTCTTCCATTTGCTCCCTATTCAACTTCGGGCAAGTGACATCATTTATCTGAGCTTTAGCATTTTTACGTGTAAAATGGAATCAATGGGGCTGTCCTCCTGCAGTTGCTGAGAAGACTGGATGGGTTAATGTCGCTGAAAATGTTTCATAAATTGTTGCTTTATACACAGTGTAAAAATGCAGCATGTACTGGAATGCTCACATTTTTATAAAAAAATTTACCTGCACTTTTCAAACCTAATCCTCAAAATAATCCTTTTTTATAAGAAAACAGAGGTTGCAGGAGATGGATTGCCTTGCTCACGATCAAGGAGCTGTGAAGGTGGAGACAGAATGGATTGCCTGTTCTTCCGGTTTCTGGATCAGGGCTCTCACTACCATGCCGCTCAGCTGCTTAATGAAAGCCAAAGGTTCATCTCGCTGGCTTGTGCTGCTCAATCAAGGACTCTGTGTACTTTCATCCCTTGCAATTGGAAGTGCAGACACTTAATTATAACTTTCGATTGCTTGAAATTATAGGGCTATAGAGTGACTGGCACGTGTTTCCGAGGAAAATCATATTCTACATCCTGAAATAACCATCTCCTTTCATATTCAAGACAAATGCGGTGATCTAGCACATGCATCGTGCACTCAGTGTTTCCTAGGATGACTTGGAAGCTTTGAAAATAACTCTTTATGGAAATAAGGGGTGGGCTATTACGTCATGCTTCTCCATCCAATCATTTAGGTTTTAATTGATGCTGCCCCAAACCACTGGGAAGAATTTGGAGGACTTATTTATGGCCAGTGAGAGTGCTGGCCTCCTGAAGAGGACCTCATATTGGAGGAGGTGGGGCACTGGGCATAGGGTACATAATGGAATGACAGATGGCAACTTCAAAAATTCATCAGGAAGTAGCAATTTTATTTTGTTTTGTTTTTAGACAGGGCCTCATTCTGGCTCCCTGACTTCCTTGCATGCCTCCCTGACTCTCCCTCCTCTTCCCTCATGATGACATCAGTCATTGGACAGAGGGCCCACTCAAATCCAGTGTGTCTTCATCTTAACCAATTCCATCTACAAAGATTCTGTTTTCAAAATATCACATTCTGAAGTTCTGGTGGACATGAATTTTTAGGAAAACATTATTCAGCCCCCTATAATCTCCATTTATATAGCAGGAGAAAATATACTAAAGCACTTCAAGCAAGTAAAGGGTGTTGAATATAAACCATTTTAAAGGCCAATATCAACTCAGCCACTGGGTTTTCATTTATTCTCAATAAGACCACCACACCTGCCCCATCAAGTGTGTCCACACTACCCAGAGCAGCACAGGAGGGAGGACCCAGTCCTCCACCTGCTTTCACTGAGACCTCCCCTTCCCTTGCATTGGGATAGCCAGCCTAATTGCTGCAAACTGGCCACTTACAGGAGCACTTCTAGGAAGCAAGCTATAATTAAAGCTGATTACTAACTCATTCCCATGAGAACATCAGCACAAATCTCAACTAGTCAGGAAATATTAATTTTTTGAATAGACCTCCATTTGAGGAAACTTGAAATTCTGTGTTTTCTCTGTACCTACTGGCCAAGTATTTGCATTGGACTTCAAAAAAATGAATATAATTATAGCAGGTGGAGAAGGTCATTGTTGACAGGACAAACACTGGAGAATAAACACAAGTAAAGACCCCTGGGTGTAAGCAGTCTTGTTTTATGGATTGGTGTGGCTGCAGCAGTGGGTGTTTGGAGAAGGAGGCGGGGAGATGGCACCTCCTTTCCCAACACTATGCTATTTCCCCTCCAAGCCTTGGTGCAGGCATAATTTCCTGGGTGGACCTGGCATGAGTGGGTGGTCCTCTCTTTCCTCCCGCAGCACCTGGTCAGTGTCTTCATTATGTCACCCATGCCAATGCATCACGATGCTCATTTGATCAGTTGCCTCATTTCCAGACTGAGTTTTCAGAGGGAAGTTTCTGTGTAATTCTTCTTCTTCTTCTTCCTCTTCCTCTTCTTCTTCTTCTTTTTTGAGACATGGTCTCACTCTGTCACCCAGGCTGGAGTGCAGTGGCACAGTGTCAGCTTACTGCAACCTCCACCTCTCAGGTTCAAGTGATTCTCCTGTCTCAGCCTCCTGAGTAGCTAGGATTACAGGCACGCACCACCACACTCAGCTAATTTTTGTATTTTTTTCAGTAGAAATGGGGTTTCACCATGTTGGCCAGGCTGGTCTTGAACTCTTGACCTCAAGCGATCTGCCTGCCTTATCCTCCCAAAGTTATGTTATTCTTCTTTGTAGCCCTAGTGCCAAGCACCTGCCTGATCAGAGCTCACTGAATATTGTATAATAAAATGCTTAGAGCAGAGTAAGGCCATATGTCAAGATTAATGAATGCCTTGGGAATACTCCAGAATTCTTCAGACAACTCTGATGTTTGAATGGAAGAGATAATTTGTCTTTCCCCTTCTCCGACCGATCTCTCTGGGGACATTCAGGCATTGAGGTAAATAAAGCAGGGTTCATGTACATCTATATAAGCCTGTTTTCTCTTATTTAATCTGGAAAATCAGAGAGACCCATGATTTTAAGGAAGCCAAGGGCCGAGCATTGAGCAACTCTCAGATGAATTGTCACTGGAATTTCTGTTTGATGGACAGAGTTGGGGTGGTGGAGGTGGTAAGTGTGTGAGGATGTTGGAAGGCCATTCAGCTGCATATTCACAAAGCAGGAACGAATCACTGACAGCAGCGTTTCAGCGACAGATTGTATTGGGGTCTCCAACTCCTCGTGCTCCTGCCTGTTGGAGGGTGTCATGTCCTACTAGTTGCCGTGGGACTGTGAGTACTGCCATGGAGGGGACACTTCTCTGTCTCTTTGCCGGGTTTGCCCACTTGACTTTTTGGCCGAGGGAGATGTGGTGGACGTAGCATAAGCTAGGTCAAGGCTGAAGTTTTAATGCAATCACTGTTAGCTCTGCCAGAGGATGGGTGTGACTAACACACAGGTAGCTCCCTGGGATAAGGAGACACATGCCACAGAGGACCCTCAGCTTTTGTATAGCATGAACAAGATATCAACCTCTGAATGAGAAATAAGTCTTGGTATTACCAGCAACTAAAATTTTGGGATTGTTAGCACAGCAAAGTTTGCCAATATAATTTCACATTTGAGCAATTTCAAAAGATTCACTTTAAAAAGAGCTGCAATTGCCAGGTGCAGTGGCTCATGTCTGTAATCCTAGCACTTTGGGAGGCCAAGGTGGGTGGATCACCTGAGGTCAGGAGTTTGCGACCAGCCTGGAAAACATGGTACAAAAATACAAAAATTAGCCAAGTGTGGTGGCACATGTCTGTAGTCCTGGCTACTCGGGAGGCTGAGGTGAGAGAATTGCTTGAACCTGGGAGGCGGAGGTGGCAGAGCTGAGATCCCACCACTGCACCCCAGCTTGGGCAACAGAGTGAGACTCAATCTGAAAAAAAAAAAAAAAGCTGCAATCAAAATAAAAGAAAAACATCTATTGTGTTAACATAATATTTTGTTTTTTTCTAGTTCATTTTTTAATGCTTTCATATTGCTATTTCACTGGATCCTGGTTGTCACTTTGTTAGGATAGATATTATTTTCTAGGTCTAGAAGTAAATGAGACTTACCCACATCTCACAGATAGCAAATGGCATAGCTAGAAACTGAGACTCTGGATTTTTTATATTAAATCTCAGGCTATCACACCATGGCTTCCACTCAGCTTGGAGGGGAATGGTTAACAGAACCCTTGTGATGTGGTTTGGATCTCTTCCCCACCCAAACCTCATTTTTAATTGTATTCCATAGTGTTGGAGGTGGGGCCTGGTGGGAGGTAATTGGATCGTGGAAGGGGCATCTCATGAATGGTTAGCGCCATCTGCTTGGTGCTGTTCTCATGACAGTGAATGAGTTCTTGTGAGATCTGATTGTTTAAAAGTGTATAGCACCTCCTCTCCCCTCTCTCTCTGCTTCTCTGGTCATGTGAAGTTCTGGCTCCCCCTTTGTCTTCCACCATGATTGTAAGTTTCCTGAGGCCTCCCCAAAACTTGAGCAGATGCCAGCATCATGCTTCCTCTACAGCCTGTGGAACTGTGTGCCAATTAAATCTCTTTTCTTTCTAAATTACTCAATCTCTGGTATTTCTTTATAGCAGTGAGAGAATAGACTAATACAACTAGTGATGACCAGAATTTCTCTAGTTTGGGGGTTCTATTTTGGCCAGGGCTACAGTGGCTTCAACTGTGAATTCTTGACTTGCAAGGATGGAAATGATGCATACAGTGGTGACCCTCCAGGATGGGTCTCCATCTCGTTTACAAAAGTGTCAAAATAACTGCACATTCATTTCTATGCAAAATATGCTGGAGAAAGTGCTAGGACACTCATGCACATTCTCACACACGTCACCTTGGGAATGGTATGGATCAACATTGCTGGTTGCAATGTTTACCAATGAGAATACACAAACACTGAACAATAGGAAGGAATTCCACGACCTGGAGCATCTCTTGGGGAGGGTCCTTCCATGGTTTTTGGACAGTAATGAGAACTTTGTCAGCAAAAGTGGTAGCAGTAGATGTGCGTGTGCCTTATGGTGATTCGGGGTATTTAACCAATGCATGTAGAACTAGCTCCATGTTTAACAATTGGTGCAACCAAATCTATGTATAATAATTAAATACTAGCCATATTTATTTGCAAGAAGGAAAATGATTTGTTAAGAGGCTGTCTGGTCATTCCCACAGTTGAAGAAGGATCTGGAGGACCAGGCCTGGAAAGGACTCGAGGGAGGTGCAGCTCAGACGAGCTCCTGGCAGAGGCTGGCTGGGGTGTGGCACTCATTCTGAGGTGGCCACCCCTGGGCCCTTGTCTGCAGTGCAGCTGGAGCCATCACCTACAGTTTACCCTGTGCCTTTGAGCCACTCTCAGGGGCTCAGAGTTCTAAACAAGGAGCTCCCTGGTGGCCTGGCAGCTACTAGGTGTAAAGGAGGAAACACATCTTTCTTTCTTCAGCTGCCTACCAACCTTGGCAACACTCCAACCAGGAGAGGAGCTTGGATGCTGGGCAGCTGACGGGACAGATGTCTCTTCGGCAACTGGATTTTATTACGTCCCAACAGCCTCACAATGGCTGGCCGTCCACTGGAAGGCCACTTTGAGGACAGGTTGTGCTTTTTATCTCGACATATGCAAGCCCTGGCAAATATTTCCATGGTGCCCTGTATTTTTCCTTCACAGATTGGGCCTGCCTGTAACTGCATGGTCCATGTTTGTCTTCCATGATTGATCAAAAGCTCCATGAACATGCAGGGCTCTGATGTCCTAGACACTGCTGTATGCCAAGACCTGGACCTCAAAATAAACTCTCAATAAATGAATGAATAAGATGCATTGCCCCTTTCTATATCTATCTGTCGTAGTGAGAATGTACATTCTTAGGGCAATTCTTATTTCATGGCAAACACTTCATGAGTTGCTATAGCTTCAGTAAGTACCACACGCTGGCGACAGAAGTGTATAGTCTCAGAGTTCAGGAGTGAGAAGTCCAAGGTCGAGGTGTTGGCAGGGTGGTTCCTTCCAGGGCTGTGCAGGGGCCTCCGTTTCGGGTCTCTCTCCCAGCTTCTGGGGTTGCCGGCAGCCTTTGGCCTTCCTTGGCTTGAAGAAGCATCACTCAAACTCTACCTTCATCTTTGTGTGGCATTTTCACACGTGCGTGTCTCTCCAAATTTCCCCTTCTTATAAGGACACCAGTCATATTGGATTAGGGCTCACCCTAATGGCATTATTTTAACTTGAATAACTCTGTAAAGCCCTATCTCCAAAAAAGGTCACATTCTGATGGACCGAGGGTTAGGACTCAAAATATCTTGTTTGAGGGGGACACAATTCAATGTATAACAACCATTACATTTTTTGTTTTAATTTTTTTCTGTAATTTTGTGAGTCCTGGCAACTGATAGCAAATATATCATTGGGAAATCCAAATACATTTGTAAGATAGGGAAAGACTAAACAAAGATTGATAAAAGGAATCAGTCATACTCCTCTCACCCCACTCCTAGGTTAAAAAAAATGCATCCCCACTTGGAAGATGAGGCGTGTGGTGCTATGGTGCCTGTCACCTGCCTGCTGAGATAATCTGTTCCATTGGTTGCAAATTGGCCTGTGATACTGAGCCCTGTCCAAATGCCCTCTTGGGCTGCACCCCCAGCTCATCCCCCCACAGGCAAATCAAGAAGATTCATTTCTCCTTTGTATCTAGAAGGGATAGATCTGGAAGAAACACAGAGCCCCATGCTATTTTTATTCAGAAAATAGAAGATGAAATATCTCACTGCACCTGCTAAGATTTGCTCTCTCATTAGAGTAGAACAGAGCACCATCCACCTGTGGAACAAGTTTTCTCTCTCCTAAATGGTAGACGTAAGTTCAATGGTATCAGGTCAATACTAATTTTCTATTTAGGCTCAGGATTTATTTGCTGTAAGGCAGGACGGGGTGAGTCATTCTGTCTGCTGTTGGAATTGCTGGGTATGTCCCAAGCAGCAGGCTGGAGGGTCAAATGTTTCCCTGGACAGCATCTTTAGGGCACTGAACTAATGCCTCTGTCAACAAGAGAAAATACTAAAGTTGTATCCACTAAAGGGAATTCTTTCTTCACAGATTTGTATTAGCTGTAAATTTTCTGCCTGAAACCCTGACACAGACAGAAGGAGAAGCTAAAATAACTTGAGTCAACAACCAAATAGGGATAAGTGAGTGGCGTGTGCATGTATGTCCCGTTTAATGGCACGTGTGGGTGGGGCCTGTCCCTGGAGACTGCTCTAGACAGAGGCTTGGAGACAACACAAAATGAATTGGGAAGCTGTAGGAAGAGGAATGTGCTGTAGTTAAGGGACACATTTTTACCAACTCACATTTCCACCTGGCATTTCTGCAAAGTTCTGCTATAAAAATGACTGGATTTTTCGACAGAGCTTTGAGATAGGTAACTGTACCCAAAATGAAATGAATTGACTTTTTTTGCTAGACATGTGGATAGAAAAAAATTTTTTTTCTTTGAAACTGTCACTTGCAAGCTCAGCTCTGGGTTATGGATTAGTTACTGGGCAAGGCTGGCAGTTCTGAGGGAGGCCAGCTGGGAGGGTCATGGTGGAGCCTGGGATATGGTGAGAAATGACAAACACCAGGTGAGTCTCAGGTGAAGAGGGCAGGGCTTGTCCTGTGGAGCAGGTGCGGAAGCCTGGGATTCAGCTATCAGGGGAGGTGTCCACTCTACCTGCTAGAGGTCAATTTGAAAAAGAGCCTCAGTTAAGTTGAACCTCAGGAAAATGCCTTTTTGATGCCCAATTGGTGATCATCGATTTCACATCCAGGGGCCCAATCAAGTTGCCATGTGAAATTAACTATGATGCCAGGTGAGAGGTGTGCCCCTGCTGGTGGCAACTGACTTTCACTGCCCCACTGTTGACAGCTGCTCCTTCCTTACTAACCCCAGGGGCGGCTGCTCAATTGCTTTTCATGGCAAAACGTGCTGGACAATGTTCGAACTGCTAAACCCCAGGAGAAGATGCTCAAGAATGTCCAGTGAGTCAGAGACTTTAACACTGCATCACATTTTACTATTTCTCCCATTCACTTCCAATCAAAACTCTCTTTCCCCTCCCAAATCTCCATTTATACTTAAGTTTAAAAGTAAACTCATTAAAGGAAAGTTAGACATTAGTAATAGGGTGTGCACTGTCATCTTAATTTTCTTGATACTATTTGCTGCACAGTATGGTAGAGAGCATGGCTCTGGAGCTAGCCTGCCTGCATTTGAATCCTGGGTTTCCCAACTGCCTGTGTAACTTTGGGGATGTTATTTGTTTTCTCACTCCCTTAACTTCCTCATCCTTGAACTTCACTGATGACTTTCACTTACAGGATATTTTGAAGAAACGGTCTTTGTCCAATGACAACTTGCCCTTTTCCGTGCCTAATGCCAAAATGTACTTTACTAGGAGGACATGAGTATTTTATTAACCTTAAACTTGCTGAGTGTCTGCCCTGTGCCAGGTGCGTGTTTTCATTTTGATCTGCCCATCAACTATTTGCCATTCCTGCTTTTAACTCAGAAGATAGGTGCTTTGCTTGAGTGCTGAGTTGATACGTGGCAGCTCACAGGACTGAGTCCTGGCACTGAAATTCTGGATTCAATGTTCTTCCCATTACACGATGGTCAACCATCTGCCATCAGAGGTGGCCCTGCCCTGGGCTCGCACGTGGTGCCATGGCCCAGAACGGGGAGGAGGACCCGCACTCCGGGCTGGATACCCCTCCCTCCCACTGCAGTGATATGGTTTGGGGCAGCTTTTCAATCTTTCTGAGCCTCAGTTTCCTTGTATGGCTTAGACAGTCTACAGATTTGCTCTAAAACTACACATTTTAAGAAAGTGGTGCTGGTGGAAACTTTGCACTAAAATTTGTGCCAGTGCCTCATGTGGTTGTTGTCAACATTCCTTCCTGAGCGTTTTGAGAATATTTTGCTCTCTTCTTCCACATCTTCTGGCACCCCACCCCCACCCCACTCCTCCCACCATGCACTGACATTGTGATGAGCTTTGTGACATTTGGAATAAGGCCTTTGTGTATGAAATTAAATGTCAACCTGCTTGAGTCGCTTCCAGATTTCCCTGGGAAACTTATGCTGGCATTTAATTTCTGATTAATATTATACTCTGAAACTTCTGGAGTCCAATATGCTTTCGTTGGAAGCATTCATTTTTATTTTAAGAGATCTGCGAAGTTCACATTGGAGAAGTTATTTCAAAAGCTCAGTTCTATCCACTTTTGCAGACTCTGGGAGGTGCTGTGTGCAAGAGCGACATGTTTTCATATCTGAGCTTGGTCTGGCCCTCTGATGCAAGCCAGTTTACTTTGTAACAGTGCTCAGAATCCTTTCTGTGTACTGCTAAGGTCATTGTGATTTGCTTGCTTGAAGCTCTGGAAGGCTCTTTCAAGGCTTGAGGTTGTTTTCTCATCAATATGCTAGCTCAATTTCCATGTTCTACAACTTCTGGGTTCTGACTGATGATCAATTCAGATTGGAGGATGCCTGTGATCCCAGAGAGTTAATGGTCTTTCAAAACCTAATTTCAGGGGGAGATCTAAGGAGAATTAATAGTAAGAAAAATGTGTAAGGGATCATATTAATCAGTTTGCAATCACTCAAACTTCAAAGAAAATTTCCTTTGAAAACAACTAATTTGCACAGCCTTTCAGCCCATAATGACTCTCTATAAATTATCAGCAAAAATTTTATGTCAAAAGTCATATGCTTTAAGCTTTACATTTTAACCTCTGTTTAACTGGCTTTTGTGCATGTAGGCTAATTTTATCTTTCTTTAAGCTTCATCCCCAACCCTTTGAAAAAAACTTTTCAGAGGGGGTTTTCTCTTATCATCTGCTTCAGGGACATTTTATTAAGACAACTCCCCCGCCAGGTCTCTGCCCATCATATTTTAAGAATACTTCTTTTGAACTAAAGAATCATAAAGTTCACCTGCTGGCAGGCTGTGCAGGCTGGAGGGACTTATCTCAGACCAGCCTGAGTTGCCAGCAGACCTCTTACAGCAGCACTGAGCACAGCGCTGTGGTCTCTATATAATCCCGCCAGAAGCAGGAAGTACTGCTTGACCTTGAACCATGTGAGCCAAGATCTGATCACTGGCATCTGCGTGATGCTTTTGGTTCTCCAGTCAGAACTGGGTTTGGGGGAAAGGGTTTTAGATATACAGATCATTTGCTTTCACTTAACTTCTATTTTTAAATTTAAGTTTACATAAGCGACTCTTAAAGCCTACTTGGTGAAATTTGGCTTTTCCTAAACAATGGAAGAAGAAGAAGCTTAGCAAGATCATCACTCTATGGCTTGAAGTGCTAACCAAATTTATATTAGAGCTAGAACAAGCAGCAGCAACAACAACAGCAGCAAACAAACAGGACAATTTGTGCCGTATTTAGTCTTTGCAAAGTTCTGCTCACAGCTCAGGCTGGTCTGGGATAAGTCCTTGCAGCCTGCACAACCTGCAGGCAGCTCACCTTCCTAATCTGGAGGGAAAATGCTTCTAGATCATGATATCTGAAGGGTTGACCTGGTTGACCACAGTTAACTCTACTAGTTTGAAGCAAGTAAGAAAAATATGGATTATATGAGGCTGAAATACATTCTGGCAGAGGCCTTTTCAAGGGGGCGGGGGTGGTTCTAGGCTCAGGAAATAAAGCAGAAGAGCTGCTTCTTTGACTCTCTTCCTCCTCCCTCTCCTCTTCTTTCACTCTATCCCTTTCTTCCTCCTTTTGTCTCTTCACATCATTTATTGTAAATATAGTAACAAAATACTTCATATTAGAGCAATTCAAATATATAGGGCACCTCAAGTGGCGGCAAATTGGAATTGGTTATCAGAAGAAAAATAGATGACATGCTCACCTGCTTGATGTGCTCTACTTCATTTACCCATTCAGTCTTCAGGGAGCTGCAGCGCCCTCCATTTCAGCTAGTTGGAATCTGCAGAAAGACCCTAAAACTCCATTTTCCATTGAGGATGAACTCTGCAAGGTGCTATGGCTTTTCACCTTTTTTTCTTGATTAACAGTTGAGAAAAATGAGGCCCAGAGTTGCTCAGTGGTTTTTGTCAGGTCATTCAGCTGGTGGTAGGCAGCAAACCCAGGATAAAACCCTCTGTTTTCAGATCTTCCTCTGATTAACCTTTCTACTCCCATAATGACTTCTTTCTTAAGCTTTAATTGCTGATGCTATTGAGTAGAGGTTCCTGCAAAACTCACTCTTTATTGTATTTCCTTGTTGCTCAAATTTTTACAGATTCAAGATGTTCTTTGAAAAGAACTTTCCTGAGGTAAGCAAGTATTTCAGTAATGCCCAAAGCAAACTTTTTTTTTTGGCTTCAGCTCACTTCTGATTCATGTCCCTTGATAACTGAGTTCTTCTTTACCAAGAACCTTAATTATTTTCATCACTGGTTCTTCAATTGTTCCTTGGCCTGATTTCTTCTGTTACATTAGATGCTTGATCACAAAACACGAAGCCTGAGAGCTGGAGGCAAGCTCCACTTGTGTTCTCCTCTAAGCCAGAGCTGAGTGTGGCCCAAGGACATTGTGTCTTAGGATGATTTTATCGGATGTTGCCTTATTTGTAGCAGTTTAGAATTTCAGAATAAATCATCCAAAATGCTTTTGTCCCTTTGTGACTTTCAAGAGCTGGCCTTGGCAGTAACGTCAGGTCACTGAGTCCCTTGTCAGCTCAGCTGCCTTGGGAAAGAAATGGCTGTAGAATCTCAGGGGTGTACAATCTTTTGGTTTACCTGGGCCACCTTGGAAGAAGAAGAATTGTCTTGGGCCATACATAAAATACACTAACTCTAGTCACACCTGATGAGTTAAAAAAAAAAATCACCAAAATAAAACCCCTCATGTTTTAAGAAAGTTTATGAATTTGTGTTGGGCCTCATTCAAAACTGTCCTGGGTCCCATGCGTCCCACAGGCCACGGGCTAGACAAGCTTGGCTCTAGATGATGCAAATTGCTTCCAGGGGTCAGCTGCATCTCATATCCAAAACCATGAAGAAGGGGGAGAAAGAGAGTAACTCTGTTGGGTAATAAATCGAGCTTTTATTATGCAGTTGGTGCTCAGGGTTTCCCCTCATCATAAACATGAAGCTCTTCATATATGCCTATGTAAGGACGATCGTCTAAATAGTTAATCATTAGTTTGGTAGAGACACTGGACATCAGAGTGGACCATGCCAGGAGACGGAGCTGCGAGATGGGTCCTGGAGGTGTCTACAACGCCCCTTTGTAAGTATGTGTGTATCTAAACATAGCTAAGCATAGAAAATTTCACTAAAAATATGGTAAAATAATAAAAAATGGTACACCTGTCTAGGGCACTTATTGTGAATGGAGCTTGAGGGCTAGAAGTTACCCTGGGTGAGTCAGTAAGTGAGTAAATGGTGAATGAATGTGAAGGCCTAGCACATTACTGTCTGCTACTGCAGACTTACATGCACCATACACTTGGGCTACACTAAATTTATTAAACAATTATTTTCTTTATTAACAAATTAACCTTAGCTTACTACAATTTTTTACTTCATAAACTTTTAACTTTTTTAACTTTTGAGTCCTTTGTGACAATAGTTTGCTTAAAACACAGAAACATTCTACAGTTGTGTATAAGAAAATAAAAAATATTTTCTTTCATTATATTCTATTTTGTAAGTTTTTTGTATTTTTAATTTAATTTTATGTTTTTTACTTTTTAAACTTTTTTTGTTAAAAACTAAGACACACACACACACACACACGGACATTAGCCTATGTCTTTAATGAGATCACACTAGAATTTGATCACATGGTTAGACATTTGCAAGTTCAGTTACACCCCACATTTACCTACTGAGCGCTTGCTATTTGCAGGTACTTTTTTATGATATTTTCCATAATTTGTATAATATTAATAGATAATATTTTATGTAATTTTGGTTAGTCCTAACAATTCATATTTTGTGTTATCATCTGGATTTGCAGTTGAGGTCATGATGCCTGGGCCATGGGATCATTGAGTTGGGGTCTGAGCCCCTGGCCAGCCGACGTGAGGCCCCTGCTCTTGGCCACATCTTCCAGGGCCTGACTCCCAGCTGTAGTGTGAGGTCTTCAGGGGTCTTTGCTTTAACACACTAAGTAGATTCTAAGACAAACAGCTGGAAACTTGACTAGGGGAAGGGCAAGCACGTGTTTTCTGTCTGTGTTCTTAGGAGCTTACCATCTCATTGTTTTCAAACATTTTTCATGGATTTCACAAAATAAATGGGAAGTTGAGATTCCTATTTGAAACACCCTCAAAAACTGGCAAGAGATATTTACGGTCTGGGCTTTTGTTTGGAGAATGAGACACAGCATTAAACACCAGTATATGCATCCTACCAGCTTATATTTGTAATCCACAAAAGCTGTGTCTTCAATTTTAAAACAATACATAATTCCCACCCAATTTCTTTGTTGAACATGTCTCATTTATCAATCTCTGATATCCTTGAGGAAGCGGTGGCTGTTTCCCTCTTTCTCTATCATCTTGTCTCTTGTTCTGTGTCTGGAGAGGAAGGAGCTGTGCAGCCACATAAGTGGATCACCAGCTCACCGCAGGTGTGCCCTGGAGAGCACTGAGCAGGCTAAGTCCAGGCTGACTCACAGCAACCTGGACCACCCCGCTTGTTAAAGCTAGGACCAAACAATGCCTAAACTATCTCCATAAGTTCTCCTTCATCCAGCATTCCTGGACTGATTAGTTTGAGGTTGGGGTCTTTAAACACCTCAGTCATGTCTCTGAACATCTGAATGATTACTGACCAGTTGAAACCTTTCATTCCCATTGAAGCTTCTTCTCCATCACACCCACAAGAGCTCTCTATGGTGCATGGAGGGGCTGCACTCCTGCTGATCCCGCCCCTCCAGCACCTGGGCACAGTGTTGAGGGCCAGGACTGAGCACCTGAACACTGGGAGCTGCAGTGCCACTGTCTCTCCAGGGACTTGGCCAGCCTCGTTTAAAGGTGCCAGGACAGACACAAATTAAAAATAAGAGGCTTAATTCTCCCCACTTTTAAAAATTTTATCTTAGAAATGCAATTCTAAGAACTTTCTCCTCTCTTTAAAATGCATATAAACTCTTTTGGAGACTAGATGGTCTTTTGCCAGCTTTATGACCCCAGAATGTCTTTCTTAGGGGATGGAGTCTTTGAAATGTTAGCAAAAAGGGATATGATGAGACTCCATCTCCTGCTTTCTTAGGACGGTAGAAACATAACTTCAGTGAGCATCTGGTTCCAAGCTGCAAAACTACCCCGGCATTATAAAGATATGACAAGTTTGTTTCTCCTCTGCATAAAGCCAACTGGGCTAATAGGGGTGTTCACCCCAAATTCCCAGGTAAAGTTATTGTGAGCTGTGTGACAAACAGCGCTGTCAGATCCTCTTACATGAGGACTGGTTATCATTTATCTGGATAATATGCACGGAATGGGTTGACTCTGCTGGGCTGTATCAATGGGTAAGGTTTCTTTTGGTGTCTGCAGTCTTTTAGGGCTTACCTGCAACAACTTCACTTTCTGGCTTAATTCCTACTCAATAATAAAAGTGTGTTTTTTTCTTTTCTTTTTTTTCCCTAGCACATTTGTAGAGAGGATTTCCAGGTTGGGAGAAGATTTTGTCTTTAATTATCTTTTCTTGTGGGTGGGGAGAATTGGGGGAGGCCTGGCTCCTGTGGGGACTAGAGACCCTCAGCTTTCTCCCTGGCTGCTGGGTGCCCAGTGCTCATGCCCCTCCCTCCATCACGCTGAGGAGCAGTGTGCTAACAGCCTCTACCCCAGACTCTAGCAGCCTTCTACCTGGGACCCTCTTTGGGAAGGAGGGTCTTTGCCTCCACTCGTCACTTTCTAGGGAGGACTCCTCTCCTCACGGTTTCTTCAATTAGCTTCCGCCATTTCCCAACCTCTCAGAACACAGAAGTGACTTCATGGGCTGAATTTTGTCCCTCCACCTCCAAATTTCTAACTTGAAGTCTTAACCCTCAAGCACCTCAGATTGTGACTGAATTTGAAGATAGGGTCTTTCAAGCTTAAAGTTAAAATAAGGTCCTATGGGTGGGCCCTACTCCAAATGATGTGTCCTTATAAGGAGACTGGACAAAGACACGCACAGAGAAAGGGCCGTGTGAGGACACAGGGAGAAGGTGGCCATCCACCAGCCAAGGAGAGAGGCCTTAGGAGAAAGCCTCCCTGCCAACACCCTGATGTCAGACTTTCAGCCTCCTGAGCTGTGAGAAAATAAATTTCTGTTGTGTAAGCCTCTCAGTCTGTAGCACTTTGTTACGGCAGCCCGATCTAACAGACACAATGATCCAGGGCTTATTTGAGGGATGTCCTCTGGTTGTCTATTTTATTTATAGATGAGTATCCTTAGTCACCCAAGTCTGCAGAATCTCCAGTTTAAATAATACAAAAAAATATCAATGTGGTCTCTTCCTACCCATGTCTAAGAATCTTCTAATCCTATCTCTTCTTTTCTTTTTCCATTAAGTGGAGGCAGGTCCACAAACGTTTGGCAAACATACACAATCTCCCTCTGTTCTGTCGTGTACCTGGCCTGCATGTGCACGCCATGGTGGGGAGCAGCAGTGACCTAATGAAACAGGTGTGAGTTTTAGCAGCCTTTGGCTTCTGGTGTGCATCTTTTGGAAACAGGAATATTTTTCTGTCAAAATGGATTCTGGGTTTATTTTGACTGTGTTATTTATGCCATGATTCATCTGTGCCAAAAGCTAAGTCATGGGAGACAGTTTCCATTTGCTTTTTATTGGAATTTCTATTGGTCCACCCTTAGTGTGTAGATTTGGGGGCAGACTCCAGGGACCCGTTTCCCATGGCCCAAGGGTCATTCCTGTGTTGACCAGGATGTTGCTTTCACTGGGCAGGCGAGTGGAGGTCTTGCTATACCAGGTAGAAATACTTTTGGGTAAAGTTTGATTTGCAAATCATGGATGAGTTTATTCCAGGCAGAAATAAAGCGTTTGATTAAACTGCCGTTTATGGGAGTCATTAGCATCTGCTGTGCACACTTGATTGCTTGCGTGCTTAGAGCTCGAGTCTCATCTGGGACGCTCTGCGTTAGGACTTCTAAGCGGAACGCAGCCTGTTGCTTCTTCCATGTGGCTTGCGTTGATCAAACTTCTATTTTGTGATGCTCTGAGAATGGGGGACACGATTAGCTGTGGAACAGCAGCAACGAAAATGATACCATTAGAAACCTTAGCAATTATCCAATCACCATTTGCAGTGCTAGCATGAATGATGGCGGTTAGAGAATGCAACATGTTGGACCGCATTTTATTAATTAGCATTTACCCCTGCTTGCTGGGGACGATGATTCCTGAGTTCTAAATGAATATGAACACAGATAGCAAAGAGCTGCCTCAATATCCCAGTTACCATGCCGACTATCTTACAGTCATTTTCTGATGACATTCTTAATTGATTCTTTCAGGAACTTTGGTTACCTCACAGGCTTAAGGCAGTCTTTTTTTTTTTCTTGCCATCTTGAAAACAACATTTCTCTTCTCTCCAAGGGAAATACAAATGCATCTTCATGGTGGTATTCTTTCAACCTGAGCTTGTAAATTTTATTTTTAAATATTTATCAAGATTAAATAAATGATGTGGTTCATTATAACATTGATAAATATTTCTTTTCCTGCTGTGGAGACTGGCTTCAGGGAACCACCCGGGCTGCAATTGCTTGCGTGACCCGCTAGGTGGTGCAGCTGAAGAAAGCATTCGCATGCAGCTTCATAAATGGCCGAGGAAATAAATAATGAGGTCGCTTGACGGGTTTGGGGATAAATAATGACTGTTTGCTTTTTTCTGACAACTTTGATAGAGATCTTGGGAATGAAATATCAGCTTGACAACCTCCTATCTGTTCAGCACGAAATCAATTATGTTGCCAGTTAAACATTATAAAGGGAGAGATTTGATTCAAATGTAGGCATGAGTTTCATTTTATTTTTTATTTTAGAGTAGTTCCTACTTTTCTAAGGGCAAATAAAAAATTTTACAAAAGAGAACGAAAGAACAAAAACCCCAAACCACTATCTATTCTCTTCACTCACCTGTAGGAAGCAACCTTCCCCATGAGGTCTCTATCCTGTCTGGTTTTAAACTTAAGATTGTAAAAACTTTTTATGCTAGATATTATCTCCCTGGTAATGGAAGCAGTGAGAGGCCTGGGAATATTTGTGGTGCTCCGTACATAGTCAGTGTATAGTGTTGTTCTCTTGTTAAATAAGTATCTTTATTGGTGTAAAATGGTTGAGCCACCTAGCTACTGGCATACAACCACTGAAAGACAAAACATAAAATCTCATCAGGAGTCCAGTGGAACACACACTGTGAAATTTAACCACAGGAACCCTCTCCACAGGCCCCTTTTCCTTCCCCAGCTCTACCTGCCTACAAACTGTTACATTTTTATTTGGATTATTTCTTTTTAGAACTTGACTGAGCTAAGCTTTAAATCAGGTACTTAGCCAAGCGTTACTGTTTAGAATAGGTTTGACTGTGAGCTTTCTCAATGCCTTTATTTTATATTTTATTGATATAGACCTTTCTCATTAGCTGCAGAAGAGCCATCCCTTAAACAGTGAGCTCAATCAGCATTGTAAGTGTAGGCAAGAATAGGTGTGACCTCTGTGGACAGCAATTTGGCAAATAGTACAACATCAAAAATTCATATTCCTTTGATCTAGTAATTCTAGGACTAGGCATTTAACCAGCATACATGCTTGCAGAGGTAGTTAGCAGTATATATATATGAAATTTTTTTCTAAATTGTAGCATTGTTTGCAAGAAAAAAGAAGCATAGAAACAACCTGAATATTCACCACTAGGGGACTGGTTCTGTGAGTACGAGTGTTTCCATAATAGTGGAAAATAGTGCAGTTATTCAAACAGATTGTTTATTTATATTTATTGGTATATTATCCATACATTGATACATCTTAAACAACATTCAATAAATATTAAGCAAAAAAAATTGTGGAATAGTATTTATTTTCATTTTCAATTTTTGTGGGTACATAGCAGGTATATATATTTATGAGGTACATGAGATGTTTCAATATAGGCATGCAACGTGAAACAAGCATGTCATGAAGAATGGGTCATCTACTCTCTCAAGCACTTATCCGTTGAGTTGCAAATAATCAAATTATACTGTTTATTTTGTAACATACAGTTATTATTTAATATAGTCACCCTGTTGTGCCATCAAATAGTAGGTCTTATTCATGCTTTCTAACCAGAATAGTATTTATGATGTGGTGCCATTTGTATAAAAAGAATTTATTAATTATATCCATATATACTGTATATATAGATGTGTGTGTGTGTGTGTGTGTGTGTGTGTGTGTGCTTGAACAACATAGAAAAACCTGGAAAAAAAACACACAAAAATGGTAACTGTTATCTTCAAGAAATGAGGCCAAGAGAAAGCATAAAATATACTTTTCTTCTTGATTTTGTATGTTTTCCTCCCCCAGGGACTTTTTTTTTTTTTAATCCCATGAATATATATTTTTTAACAACAAAGTGGGTTCCCCTCCGCGTTACTGTCTAAATGCCACAGGAACGTCCTGAGCCTCACTGGATGATGTGTGAGCCTCTCTGCGATGTCCTGGAGAAGCCCTGAGGAGCTGAGTTTAAACTCTTTTATACTGCAGTGCAGAGAAGCTGCTTTGTCCCCCTCGCATTCCCAGGCAGAGTCTTGCTTCTCTTCCTGGCAGGTATTTGCGACCCACCATTCCCTCGGCCTCCTCTTGGTGAGCATTGGCTGGCATGAGGTGACAGCTGCTACCGCACCACAGGGCCAGAGCCTAACGGGCCAGGGAAGTGGTTTCCACAGTTCTCAGAGGCACTCTCCTTGGAACCAGCTGAAAGAGTGAACATGATGGATGCCTCGCTCGCCACCTTCCTGGGAGGACGCATCACTAACTTCATTGCTTATTGACTCAAGTCCCTGCTGCAATCTGGTGTGAGGGACACAGGGATTTGCTGACTCTTTCAAGGTTACAGGGATTGTCACTGAAATGCATCTGATGCTCTGAGCTCCCCTCTGACTTCTCTGCCTCAACTCTATGCTACTGCTTCTGTACATTTAGCACGGAGTTAGCCTCCAAAAGCCATGGCTTTGGAAATCCACAGTGCTTGCCGCCAGGAGGGCACAATGCTGGGCTTACGTGACTCTCCTAATTAGACCATTAGTTACATAATGCCCACATTCAGAAGGAAGGGAGGGCTGTGCAGTGCACTCAGCATTTTAATGCTACTGCAATCATTTCTTAGGATTACTTCTGTCCTAATTTTTCCCAAATCTGCTGCACAGATGCGGCACCTGTTCGAAGCATCTCTGGCCTAACGGATTTATGCCTGTGAACAGTTTGCACCTAGCAGGTTTCAGATGGTGTCTCTCTAGCAGTCCATGCCAGCTAGTCAGCTGTGGTGACCTGCACGGGTTGTAGAGGCCTCACTTCTAGTTGGTGTGGTTCAAGAAGGCTGGTCTTCATGGATGTGTGGCATTCACCAGCATGTGCAGAACGATGGAGACTGCACTTCATTTAATAGTGAGGGGCTCCCCATAAAAAAAATAGGCCCAGGGCTAGAGCAACACCTTTCTCTGAAGTGGAGAGGGCCAAAGGATCCCAGACTTGTCAAGAATGATCCTTTCGATAAATTACAGGTCAAGGCTCAAGAAACTTAGCTGCAAACCATCCTGCATTTTTCTATATAAGGTCCACAGTATTGCTCATTTGTTAGACTTTCACTTATAGGCACATTTTATGTTTTTCTTTCATCAAATAAATAAACTTAGCTATCTGTCTTTAGATAATTTATATTTCCTTTCCTCCACCCTGCTGTGACTCTATTAAAACTAGTTGTTTCAGCTGTCCCCCCCCCCCCCCAGCACTGGCCCTACCAGGGCGAGGAAGGGGTGGGGGCAGTGGGGGATGGGTGGTCCAGTTTCCGGTCCAGGGTGCTCAGCAATGTTTGGATTTTCCAGGCTGCAAAACATGCCTGAAGGAGACCTGGTATTGCTTGTAGGGTGTCAGAGAGGGGCTAGGTTTGAGTTCAGTGGCTACAGGATTCCTGAACAAATGCTGGGATTTTATGGCAAGGAGTCTATTTGCAACGTTTGTTGAGCAATTTCCTGGAGCAGAAGTTGGTTAAATTAAACCAATGTAAACATCAGCCATCCCTGGCTTTTATCATGAGTTCTGGAAGACTATCTCCAAATACCTCCGTCACATTCCCTGATCCTGTAGTGAGGTTTTGTAGATGCCCCCATGTTCACTTCCGGTGTTTTGTCTGCATTGCTGTGAACCATTGTTTCCCTTCCCTTCACCTGGTAGACATTTCCGTGGTTCATAACCATTACCACTGGATGGATTGTGATTCCCACAGTGGGAGTCCTAGGGTCTCCCTGGAAGGATGTGAGAGAGTCACAGAGGCTAATCATTCTCCTCCAACTGTCTTTTCTCAGGAGACTGAAGGGAGAGGGGGATCGATGTTCCCTGTACATTATTCCGCAGCAAACTGTTCATTGTAGCTTCACAAAGAGCGCTTTCTTCTGCACTTTCTGCAGCCCTGATCTTTCTTCTGCACATGTCATGGAGGTGTATTACTTTTCTCCTCACGCCCAACTTTTTCTTTTTCTCAGCTTATGAGCTGCACCAGGAGGCCTCAAGTTCTCTTGGGATTTCCTGGTTTCTCTTATGGGATATGTGGCCAGATTCTCCAGGTGTAACTTTTTGCAATTAGGATTGCATTTATGAAAGTTTAGAGTATGAAGTTCAGGAATAAAAGAAAACATCTCTCATGCCTCTCAACTCAGGATCTTGCCTACTTACCCTGACTATAAGATGTTCCCACCAAGAGAGACACTAGATGATTAGGTAACTCGAGTCCCTTCACTTACTGCACCAGCGACATGGGATATTTTTCTGCTTGTTGTTTTGTGATAGATGTTATTTTTGGAACTTGCTGAAATGCTTAAGCGTTATATAAACTCTTTCAGTAAATGTGGTCATTCAGTTAGATGCAGTGACCTTTAAGTAGGGTTTTCAGGTATGGCAAAAATATATATATACAGGATACCAGGTTAAATTTGAACTTCAGATAAATAACAAATAACTTATTTTCTCCAAAATTCAAGTTTATCTGTGAATTCTACCTCTAAGACAAGTCCCTAAACAGATGCTGTCTTCCTGTGAGATACTTCCTCTAAAGAATATCTTGACAGTGAGAAATTATCTTTTCTCTTGTCCCCATTCTCCATTGGTTTACCAAAAAAACCATCACAGTGTTTCTCAAGGTGCTCCCCATGATGATTCATCTCTATTCTTCAATTTGAATTATGGAGTAAGGTAAGAAAACCTCTATCTTGTTGAAAAGTCTTAGGATCTGCACTCATTACTACCAGCTTTACATCATCGATTGCCTTTAGTATATTCCTGAAATATGTACATTAAATAACTAGGGCTTTGAAACCACTCCCAAAGAAGTTAACAGCAACAGTCTCTGGTTTCCCCTATTTTGTATAGTCACAATAATCTCTTTGCTTTTGAGGCTTACTTGTAGTAAATGTCTTTTGTGATTAATTAAACTGATTCAGTTCCACTTCAGCATTTAAATAATCACAGCTGTTGTTTATTACTTCACATCCTAAACACAAGAGTAGTGCTTGATTAAATAGCCTTCTATACCAAAACACCCCGAAGTGTAAGATGCTTGTAAATGGCAAAGGGGCATGGTTATTTTCCTGGCAGATGGAACTTTTTCCATAATAGTGACAGAGCAACTGCACTTACTGGAGATCCTCAATCCAGGATCTGGTCTTGGGAAATCAGATCCCCACATGCTGGTCACTCTTTCATGGTAGACATCAGAGGAGCTGTGAACACAGGGAGTGATGGCATCTCCATGGCTATTATATGAATTGCAAATCATACCCCTAAGGCAGGTGCACTAAGGCACTGGAACTGGCAAGATAAAGAAGAATCTGACGTCCCAACATTCTGTTGTCCCTATTCACCTCTTCACCTAATTGCATGTGTTTTTCTTTGTTCCCCTCTCCCTTGAGTTTCCTTTCCTTCTTTTATGTGCATTTTGCATGTGCTAAGTCCTGACTACTTCTTAGTTTTTGTATGTCTTCGAGCTATAAACATACTGATTAAAAGATTCACCTGCAGGCAAGGAGAGGTCGGTTTACTAACTTTCAAGTACACTCATCAGTCTTCAACAAATGGTGTTGGAAAAACTGGATATCCACATGCAAAAATCACAAAAAGAATGACTTAAAATGGATTACAAAGTGAAACATAAGACATGAAACTGTAAAACTCCTAGGACAAAACATAGGGGGAGAAGCTTTATCATACTGGTCTTGGCAATCATTTCTTGGATATGACCTGAAAAGCATAGGCAACAAAGGCAAAATGAGACCACATTGAATTAAAAAGCTTCTGCACAGCAAAGGAAACAACACAGTGAAAAGCAACCTATGGAATGAGAGGAAATATTTGCAAATGATACATCTGATAAGGGGTTAAAACACAACAACGCAATATAAAAAGCCCAAATGACCAGATTAAAAAATAGGTCCAGGACTGGAATAGACATTTATGCAAAGAAGACATACACATGGCCAGCTAGTCTATGAAAGAGTGCTTAATGTCACTGATCACTAAGGAAACCAAAACCACAGTGAAATATCCCCTCATACTTGTTAGAATAGCTATTATTAAAAAAAATGAAGTGTAGATAAGGATGTGGAGAAATTGGAATCCTTTTTGTACACAGTAGATGGGAATGTAAAATGGCACATCCACGATGGAAGACAGTACGGAGTTTCCCAAAAAACTAGACACAGAACGACCTTATGCTCCAGCAATCTCACTTCTGGATATGTATCCAAAAGAGTTAAAATTTGAATCTCAAAGACTTATCAACACTCCATGTTCACTGCCGCATTATTCAAAATAGCCAAGATACAGAAACAAACAAATGCCCATCGACAAGGGAATGGATAAAGAAAATATGCTCTGTAAACCTAATGGAATGTTATCCAACCTCAGAAAAAATCCTGCCACATTTGACCTTGAGGACATTATGCTAAGTGGAGTAGGCTAGTCACAGAGGGGCAATGACTGTGTGATTTCACTGATATTAGGTGTCTAAAATAGTCAGACTCCCAGAAACAGAGAGTAGCATGGTGGTTGTTGGAGATTTCAAGAAGGAAGTACTGGGGACTTGCTATTCAACAGCTGTAAAGTTCTAGTTACACAAGATGAATACGTTCTAGATATCTGCTGCACAACACTGTGCCTTAAAGCATTTGTGCACTTAAATTTTTGTTAAGAGAGATCTCATATTAAGTGTTCTTTACACACACACACATGCGCACACACACACAATTCTGCCTCTTGGGTCTGGCCTTCAGAGGTCGGAGCAGGCTTTAGCTAGTGACAAAATGAGTCACTATATGTAGATTTTGTAATTACGGTATTCCAGGATTCCACAGTCCACTGGCATACATAAACTCAAATAGTGGTGCAATTTAATGACCGTCTGCTCCCACTCATTAGAACCTTAGGAACTTGGCCCTTTAAAAGTTTTTTTTTTTTTTTTTTTCCCTGCTACTCTGCCTACCCACAGCAAAAGGATTTCAGTCTCAAAACTCAATTGCATTCGAGTATCGGCCTTTGGAAGGCTGACTCAGTCTCACAGTTGATAAGAGCCTTATGTATTAAATCCTATTACCCTAATTAATTTATAATGAAGGCTATAATTGCCACAGGGACAGGAAAATGACATCTTCTCTGGGACATACTCCTCCTGAAGCTGAGTCATGGGAAAGCCTAGTTATGTTCTGATGATTATTTGGCAGGCAGGGAATGAAGAACCAAGGAGTCTAGGGTTCCCCGGTCATCAGAACCGGCTGTGAGATCCAACTCCACGAAATGGCCTTTTAATGAGAAAAATAGGGGGTGGCTGGAAAGTGACAGGTGGCCTTTCTTTGGTTTCCTTTTTCTAAGCTTCATGGCTTTAGGGTTGGGCACTGCATGTGCCCTCCTCACCTCCTCCCTGCCCACCTTTTACTCCTTTCATCTCTCTGGAAACTAGTTCACACAACTGTAACCTGATTGCATTTCACGTGGTTTATAAAATATGTCTTTCTGTTCCAGGACTTCTGGAAGACTAAGGGTTGGGGCTCATCTTCAATCCTGCAGGGCCTGGGGGGCGGTTCCCGCCTGGACTCACCTGCAAACCTGGCAGTGTGAGGGTCCACACCTCATGGGGCACAGTTCACATATGGAATCTGGGCTGGTAAGAAGGTGCTTTCCTTTTCTGGAAAATTCTGAGGCACATTATTTTCTAGAAGGCCCCAGTGGGATTGAACCCATGCTGTCCACATCAGGGACCAGCTCAAACACATGCCTTTGTGTGTCTGTTTTCCTCGTTTCCCTGCGCTACTCTTCCCAGTCCCCCACTTTTGTTCCTGAGATCAGGTGTCAAAAAAGTTTCTGCACCAAGGTTGGTCTCTTGCTTGCTTTCTGGAAAAGAGGAAAAAGCAGACCTCATGATGGTACCAGAAGCACTCACTCACAGGATGATGGAGACAGGGCCTTATTGCTGTGGACGGCTGGGGAATAAGAGCCCTTGTTATGCAGGGTTTCCCAGTGGTTGAGATTTTCCACTGGTGGTGGTGCGGGAGAGATGCAGGTACAAGATAAAATTTTGGTTTTCCTTCATTAGTGACCCTGGGAAGGTGGTGGAGTGATGGGAATTGGAGGGGTTGTGAAGCTGCCTGGCTTTTGTTAATGGCTCTTGAGTAGCCTGGAATAAAATGACAGGCTCAGGTTAGATAATCATCAATGGAAAGCTGACTGTGACAATCAGACGGCTTCCAAGGCAGTGTCAAAAACATGAGTTCTCATCTTTGGTTTCACATTAGAGTCACATAATCTGAGGTCCAAGTGACATCCCCGATCGATTAATTCAAAACATCTAGAAGTTAGACCCAAGCAACAGCTTTTGAAAGCCCCTCATGAGATTTCAAGGTTGAGACAAGATTAAGAACCCCTGGGGACCTTTATCACCTGGGCTGCACCGCCAACTCTGCTGGAAACCAGACTCAGGATTTAATGATAAAGACAGCAGAGCTGCAAAGGAGACCAAACCCATCCCCATGTTAAAGTTCTCTTCCTGACAGGAAAAAATAAAGTAGTATTCTGAGACTTGGGATTGGAATATTTGAGTGGGTGAGAGTCTTAAAGCCCTGTGGTCTCCTAAGCCCTCTGTCCTGGCAGAAACAGCTGGCTCCTACTCAGGAAGAGGGTATCCTCCACTTACCTGCAGACCCTGCAGGGACATCACTTGAGGCAGGTGTGGGAGGGGCTCACCGTCCTGAAGATCGGCTCTACCTCCCACATTGCCAACAGCCCAATATCCAAGCCCTGCATCCAAGGTCAGGATGTAGAAGTGGGGGAAATTGGTTTCTGCACCAGGAAAACAGTGTAACCACTCACAGCATTGCATGGCATGGCCGTACCACTGAGAACCATGGGAACCTGCCTGGGAGGAAATCTTGAGCATGTTGCACCATGATGGGAAGAAAACGAGGCAGAGAGGAGAGAACTGATGGACACAAGAGCACTGTGCCTTGACTTGCGCTTCAGCATCTGTGCAGGCACACTGGGAACAGGTCCGGGGGTGCTGTTATACCAGAATCTCCCTCAAAGCCCAAACACAGGATGCACTACAGTAAATGAGCCAGTGAGTCCCAAACTGCCTTGGCATAGTTATAATAAGGATCAGAAGGAAGTGTGCCAGAGACGTGGGAGAGCAGAAATTCTATCACCAAAGGACACACACTTTAATAAAACAATAAGGAAAGCCTGGTGGGAGGGTTAGGCACTGGTGTCTTTAAAAGCTCTGGAATACACCTGCCTATGCCTATGTCCTGAATGGTATTGCCTAGGTTTTCTTCTAGGGTTTTTATGGTCTTACGTTTAAATCTTTAATCCATCTGGAGTTAATTTTTGTATAAGGTGTAAGGAAGGGATTCAGTTTCAGCTTTCTGCATCTGGCTAGCCAGTTTTCCCAACACCATTTATTAAATAGGGAATCATTTTCCCATTGCTTGTTTGGGGGTTAGGGGAGGGACAGCATTAGGAGAAATATCTAATGTAGATGATGGGAGGACGGATGCAGCAAACCACCATGGCATGTGTATACCTATGTAACAAACCTGCACATTCTGCACATGTACCCCAGAATTTAAAGTATAATAAAAAAAAAACTCTGGAATACCCTAAGTGCACACTAATGCCACGAGGTAGAAGACAGACCCCACAGAGAGTCAGTGGCTTGCCACACCAGTGAAGGTTTAGGTGCTAGTGGTTTGGAGTATATCATCACATCCTCTGTCAGATAAATAGCAAGTTCTTGCATTCCCCTTCCCTACTATTAAGAAAGAATCCTTGGCCGGGCGTGGTGGCTCACGCCTGTAATCCAAGCACTTTGGAGGCCAAGGCTGGTGGATCACCTGAGGTCAGAAGTTCAAGAAAGAATCCTCTTGCTTGGGAAGGCTCTTTGGCATTTGGAAACAGAGTTGCTTTAACTCATTAATCTAGTAACCCAAATGTTTCCAGTTTTTAAAGGTTCCCAGAACAAAACAGAGCTATGCAGAAGGTCCTGCTGCAGTGAAAATTCCATTACGAGGTGCCCATCACAAGCTGGGTATTATCAGCTCCACTTCATCAGGAGGTGCCCATCACAATCTGGGTATTATTAGCTTCATTCCATCAGAAGGTGACCGTCACATCATGTGGTAGGCATTATCCATTCAGTCATCAGGTCTGGCATGTGTACCATCAAACCACCTTACACTGAACATGGTTCAGTGGAGATCACTTGGGGTCACTCTGAGAGGTCTGGAAGTCCTGTCATTTACATGAACAGGTAGCCTAGCCTTCTATCTCTTTACTTCTGTAATACCAACACCTCAACTTAGAGATGTTGCCTCACAGATGCTTCCTATGACCACTTACAGAGGAGGAAATATTTCAGTTTTGTTCCCAGATGGCTAGGCATGATACATCATCGGCAGAAGAAAATACAGTGCCACCACCACATTCCAGCCTGTCTCAGGAGCCTCCAAAGGAAAAGGACGAGGGGGAGCCCCTCCTAGGGGCAGTAGCAAGGTGATCTTGGTCATTCACTTTGAAGAGAGTGAAAATGCTTGAGGTATGGCTCTGCAGGTGGATTTCTGGCCTGTGCAGAATGGCTTGGCTCTTTGGGAGGGACCTGGAAGGGGAGAATGGACACAGAGAAGTTTGAAGAAGAGGCAGGTGAGAGGTCATGGCAGTGAGAACACGTGAGCATCTTTATGAAATGCTAAAGCTGCCAGAGAGGGCTATGGGGACACAGCACCTGTTGGGTAGGATGACTGTCCTGTGGGTGTCACCAGTCTCTGTTCCAGGCTTCCAGTGCTTGAGCAGGGGACCCATGGATGAAGAGGTCAAGGCGATGGGCACAGAGGCTAGGCAGTAGCTGCAAGTCTGGCTCCCTGTCGCCGTGGCTGATTCAGCTAGCATCATGGCTACAAGACCAGCCCAGCATCAATTCAGTGAGCACCATGGCTATGAGACCACGCTGTCATCAGCAAAGCCTGACACGGCACCTTCTCTCAACCACCAGCCATCCACTGGCACCAGTGTGAACAGGAGACCCCCTTTACCTGGTTGAGGTAACCGTCATTTGCTTACCCTGCTCTCTGTCGCTGCCAACACCCTCATCAAATGGCATGAGGGATGCCTCACCCACCAGCATAGAACCCACACAATGTTGCTTCTGACCAAAGGCCCCACGTTGAGGTAAAGGAAATGCCAAAAGGGTGTTTGACCATTTGATGCACCAAGCAGCTGTGCCCTAAGCTTTTATCATGCAGTGCATCCCTTCAAAGGAGAATGTGGGAATGGCTGATTAAAGTTTTACCTGAAAGGCTACTCAGCCCTAATGCCCTGTGGTTTGGAGAGTTGGTTCTTGTAGGTGGTATAGGCCCTAAGCCAGTGGCCAGTCCCAGTAGCAGGAATACATGAGTTCAGGACCTGTGACCCACCGGTGGAATCTGTGCTCCAAATCCAGCATAGGCTGTCTTGGAATAAAAATCCTGGTTCTTGGAGAAGCGGTGGGATGGGGGAGGAATGCTTTGCCCAGGACACATTGAAGGTTCTTGTGAACTGGAAAATGTAAATGCCACTTGGTCATTTTAGGGTCCTCATGTTAGTTCCAAGGTTGGTGGTCATGGCCCACTCTGCTGACCACTGCAGTCAGGATTGCAGTTGTGCAGTGCAGGGAGGAAGGGCCAGTCGGCACCTAGCTCTTCACACTTCCGGTTTGATCATGACTGTAAGTGGCAAAAGCCAGCAACCATGGCCTGGTAAGGGCTCAGCACCCAAGCGCCCAGGCCCTTTGGGGATGAGGGCCTGGGTCACAATTTAAAGCAGTAACCCAGTCTGCCAAAATGCTGGCCTGGTAAGAGGGAACACAGAAGACGAGGTGGGGTAGGAGGTAGCCTGGGACCTGGGACAGCCGTGGGCACCATTGCTAGTTAACTCTAACCCTCCTACATTCAGTCTTTTTAGAAAATGTGTTGAACGCTGTCTGGATCTGAGCAGGACACTCTATGGACTGTGTCAGATACCACCTGTACCTGCCTCACACACTCCACTCCTCCTCAGACATAACTTCCTCAGACATAGCCCGAGGGCACCTCAGCTCAGCTGTGCTGTGTGTTTCTCTTTGCTCCAGGTGCTCTCTGAATGCAAGGAAAGAAACACTTGAGCAAACTTGGAATTGCAAGGGAATGACCACACTACAGTGTAACCCCTCACCAGTGGGGACTTAAAGCCCATGGAGAAATGGTCTCTTCTTGAGGGCACATTCTACAGAGGGACCTGATGGGACTGAGCCCAGATGCCCACTGTCATGATCAGCCTAGTGCTGCAGATTATTTCAATTCCTTTCACTCGTTTCTGTGTCGTGCTTGCTAGTTTCCCTCTCCTGTTTCCTGAGGTCACTTCCAAAAACAAACTTCCAGCATGCATGCCCTGGTCTTACACTCTGCCTGTGTAGAAGCAGCTGGAACACCCAAACAAAGACACTGTCATCCTTTGGAATCTCACACCTTAATTACAGTCTAGTTTGAGGGTCTGGGAGTCACTCCATTTTTATTTTTCTCTCTTGCTGCATTTTCAATAAATACCTCTGTTGTAGACTCAATGGTGTCCCCCAACTTTATTCATATACTAACATCCTAAGCCCCAATGCAGCCCTACTTAGAGATATGGCCCTTAAGAGGGAAAGGAAGGTTTAACGAGGTCACAAGGCTGAAGCCCTAATCCCATAGGGCTGATGTCCTTATAAGAAGAGAAAGAGACACCGGAGCTCCCTCTCCATGCTCACAGAGGAAAGGTCATGTGAGGAAGACATGGCAGAAAGGTGCAGTCCACAAGCCAGTGAGAGTCCTCACCATCGCTTCTGGTTTGACTCCAGTTCATGTTTTCCCCACCCACTGTCTCTCAGCTCAGGCAGCCGAGGCATCATTCAGGTCTTTAACCCCAGCTTTTACTCATTTGCAGTTTTGAGGTCTCTGTGATCTGAGCATTTTTGCTCAATCTTAAGGCACCTGTTTCTCCCACCATAAAAGCATCAAACCTCATTCCCTTCAGCATTTACTCCCAGCAGCTTGCAAAAGCTTTAATAGGAAGTAATTTGATGAACAGGTGAAGGTGGAGCAGGCAAAAGCAGCTATTGGCTTCTGCTTCTTTTGAGAAGAATCTCTCAGTGGTTCCATCAGCTCACAGAGTTCCAGTTGCCTCGTGTTGCTGTCAGCACTCGGCGGTGGTATGTTCTCTTTAATTTGGTCATCCCAGTGGGTGTATATTGGTGTTCATTTGTGGTTTTAACAAGGTATTCTCAGAGACATGTTACCCCACCTAAAGAGAAGATGAATCCCTGATCAGAAAATATGGTGTGAGAGGAGGTCTTTCAGGAGAAGGGAACACACATTTATCAAGGATTTTATACATGAAGTGCAACACGAGATGTTCCATCCAACTGTGTGTTTAAGATTTCCAACTATTCTATACGTTAAGTTTCACTCTTCCCATTTTGTGGAAGAAACAGACTTTAGAAACACTTAATAAATTACCCAATTCTCATATTTATAAAGATTTGGCTCATGTCATATTCACAGATGTGGCTGCAGGTTTCTTGTAGTATTGGCACTGACACTGAGAATTAGACGTTTGTTTTGCAGAAGGAGAAAGAAAGATTGAGAGAGAGAGAAGAAGACACGGAGTGGGGCTGGGGAGATAGGAGAAGCTAAGGGAACTTGCGAGCATACTTTGGGATTTCAGTGGGAGAAAAGGAATTGAACCTGGGCTGCTGACCCCGCTTCAGGGATGAGCTTCCTTGGCTGCGGAGGGCTCCGGAGGCGCTTCTGGTATAATAGTTCATGTTCCACAGCAAAACACTCAGAAGCTTTCCCACAGCGGAGACAGTCGCTCCCAATCTCTCATTCGCTCCTCCGAAGCTGTAAAAGCCACAATCTCTTTATCCGCAAAGACTTGAGGAGAGACAAGACAGAAAGTTTCTTCCTTTTCAGATAAAACAGCTGATGCTGGGAGCTCTCTAGTAACTTGTTCAAGATGGCAGAGTGGACAGAACCAAAGCAAGAATGCGAGTTCAGGCCTCCTTCTGCTGTGTAAATATTGTGATATGGTCACACATGGCCTATTTTCTCCAGGGAACTTTGTGGCATGTTTGGGTGCTATTATCTCATCATTCTTCTGTTTTATTAAGCCTGGTGTTGGCTACCAGAAGGCTGTAATGAGTGCAGTTTCATTAGTGATAGTAGTGGTGACTGACTTTTACTCAACGCTCCCTTTGTGACTGGCACACATCCTAATCACAAGCCTCCAAGATCGGCGCTGCTGCTCCAGATGAGAAGGCTGGAGCACGCAGAGGTGGAGTATCTTGCTCAAGGACACTGAAGTCAAAACATAAGCAATGCACACATTTAGCCTTATGTTTGCTACACATCCTTTCTCTTTGTGAATATGAAAGTAAACCAAGTGTGGTTTACAGGCAAGGGTTGTGAGCACTTCCGTAAGGAATCTACAGGGTCCACTAGCAGAAGGCTGTGCGGTATTGTGATTTCTGGCATGGAATGTAGGAAAGCTCAGTAATAAAGCTTGCCCATTAGCACTGAGAAGCACTTGTAGAGTTGCTGCCTATCAGCTTTAATCCACTTAAGGTGGCTTCAGACTGCTGACTCCAGGACACCAGATGGAAGAGCCTCATCAGGCTGGTGCTCTTCTTCCTCCTCCCTCTTCCCTTCCTCTCCTCCTCCTCTTTCTTCCTCCTACTCCTCTCCAACCTTTTCTTGCCCTACCCTCTGCTCCTTCTTTTCCTCCTTCCTCCTCTTCTTGGTCATTCTCTTACTGCTCCTCCCCTTCCTCCTCTCCTCTCCTCCTCCCCCACTCCTCCTCTTGCTCCCACCCTCCCTTCCTTCTCCTCTTCTTGGTCCTCCTCTCCCCTTCTCTTTCTTTTTTCCTTCTCCTCCTTCATAGAAAAAGCAATACAATTAATATGTCTATGGAAAGTATAGTTTATGTAACTATGAGACAAAGTCAGCTGGTCATTGATAGGGTATTATTGTTCTGGTGTTAGCTTAGCCATCCTTTTTGTTAAAAATAAAATATTTCTGCCCGTCATCCCAGCATTTTGGGAGGCCAAGGTGGGTAGATCGCCTGAAGTCAGGAGTTCAAGACCAGTCTGGCCAACATGACGAAACCCCGTCTCTACTAAAAATACAAAAATTAGCTGGGTGTGATGGCGCAAGTCTGTAATCACAGCTACTTGGGAGACTGAGGCAGGAGAATTGCTTTAATCTGGGAGGTGGAGGTTGCAGTGAGCCTAGATTGCACCATTGCACTCCAGCCCCAGCCTGGGAGACAAGAGTAAGACTTCATCTCAAAAAAAAAAAAAAAAAAAAAGAAAGAAAGAAAAATATATTTCTAATACCCATGTTCCTACTGCTGAGATTATTAACACATTTTAATATTTTCACCCTATTTGCCTAATTTTAAGTGAAGAAATCAAATGTTTCAGATTAGGTCAAGACTCTGGCACCCACTGCCAATCACTCAACTTTATTTTTATTTTTTAATAGGGTTTTTAAAAAATATTATTATACTTTAAGTTCTGGGGTAGATGTGCAGATTATGCAGGTCATATACACCATGGAATACTACACAGCCATTAAAAAGGATGAGTTCACGTCCTTTGCAGGGGACATGGATGAAACTGAAAACCATCATTCTCACTCAACTTTATAAAGCAGAACTCCTGATTTTCCTCCAGACATGTCCATCCTGCAGCCTCCCCCCACTTCAGCAGAAGGCACCAGCTCTCCTGATGGCTCAGCCATAAGCAGATCTGTCCTGGCTCCTCTGTTCCCTTCTGCTGCTTCTCTTATCTCTGCCTCCAACGTTTCTCCCAGATCTGCCACCTCCCTGCCTCATCACCCCTCTCAGACTCTTCCCAGACTCCTGCCATGGCCTCAGTGGGCTCCCCAATTCTGCCCTGGCCCTCCTGGCATCTGACTTTGATTCAGCAGTTCCAGTGATTTTTAAAAGACCATCATAGCAAGCCACTGCCCCCACATCACATTCAGAAGCAACTCATGCATGATGAGGCCTCCCCCTCCCCCAGTCTGGCTACACTGGCCTTTCACCTGCTCCTGGAGCCCCCTCAAGCCCCTTCCTGCTCTGAGGACTTCTGCCTAGAATTTGGTCCCTGGGTCTTCACAGAGTCCCTCACTCCCTTCATTCAGATCCCAGCTCGGAGGCTCATGCTCCCAGAGAGCTTTGAAACACCTGCTCTGCAGCTCCCCTGCTGCTCAGCCTTCCGCTGTCCTCATGGACAACCAGCCTTACATTACACATTCATTGGTTTACCGTCTGTCTCACCCACATTCAATACCCTGGAATAAAGCTTTATGAGTTTGTCTCTTTACCACTGCATCCCCCCTTACCTAGAACAAATACTTCATTTTTGTTAAATGGTGAATACATCTCATTGGATTGCTTTACTCCAACAGCAGCTACTCAAAGAAGTTGATGTGCATGAAGCCTCCTTCTGATTTGCTATATTTATTACACATTTATGTGCCCATATGGATTTCGTGCAAACTGGTATGTTTGCAATTTTCACTTAAACAGTGTCATGTCATATGTGACCTTTTGCAAACTGCTGCTGCTTTTCTGGTCCAAAAATGTGTTTAAGATCAATCCTTGTTGATACTGGTACATTTATTTAACTGTTGCACAATGTTTTGTTGAATGAGTAGATCACAGTTTATTCATTCCTCTACTGGGTTATAGTTTTCTTATTTTTATTTTTTGGAGTGGAGGTGTCTCTTTAACACCCATCTGAGAATTCTTCGTTAGACCCACAGAAGAATTGCTGGGCTATAAGTTATCTGCAACTTCAATTTTGCCATATGTGTCAAGTTGCCCAAAACTGTTTGTACCATTTTACGAAGTGTAAGAATTCCATTTTTCGCATCCTAATCAATATTTCTAGTCATCACCGTTTTTATTTTTACTTGATAGGTATCTTATGTGTCTCAGTTTTGTTTTATCTTGCACTTTCCACTTCAGCACTATTATCTTTTTCTCCATATGTTTATTGGTCATGCAAGTTTCTTGTTTTCTGAATTGTTTGTATTTTGACTGCTTTTCTCTTAGGTTATCTGTTTCTTATTGTTTGAATGAGGTCTTTAAGAACTCTATATAAGACTATTTTGTAGTTTATTCACATTACAAATATCATCTCACAGTCTGTGGTTTTCTTTTCAGTTTATTTATGATGTCTTTTTATTTACATATGTTTTAATTTCATGCAATTTTTTCTCGTATTTGATTTGTTTCTATCTATTTTCAAGAAATGCCTGCTGTATTATAAAAATGTTCTGCTATATTTTCTTTCAAAGTTTAAAGTTGGCTTTCTACAGAGTTTATTTTATTTTGGGGTATGATATGAGATAAAAATCTAATTTTATCTTTTATACAGAGAGACACCAAAACCAGTGCAACTTTTAAAACTTTTTAATTTATTGCATAGGTAACACATTCATACGGTTTGAAGATTATAATAATGCTGCAAAATGCATACCAAGAAGTCTCATTCCCACCCCTGCCTCACCTGTTCTCTTCTCTCCTTAAGGCAACCACTTCTTATTGATTATTCTTTCCTTTTCTGTAGTTACTAGCAGTGCAAGTAGAAAAAGATATCCTTATTTTCCCTTTCTTAAACACAGGTGGCATGCTTAGCCATGCTGTTCTGTACCTTGCTTTTCTCACTTAACTATTTTTCCTGGAGCTCTTTCCGTTTGAATGCATACAGAGCTTTTCATTCTCTTTTGTAGCTGAATAGTCTTTTATTGTGTGGAGCTATCAGAATGTGTTTAACCAGTTTCCTATAAGTGAACATTTGGGTTGTCTTCAGGCCTTTTCTAGGTACTGCTGACAATGCTGCAATACATGACTTGATACACACATCATTTCTCATGGGATAAATTCTCAGAAATGGGATCTCTGGGTTAAAGATGTTTGCATATGGATTAGAAGTTGTGGTGGATCTTGCCAATCGGGCGTCCACAGCTAGTAAATCACTCTGCACTTCTATTAGGAATGCATGAGAGTACCTCCCTCCTTGTAGACTTGTCAATAACAGATTGTCAGACTTACACACTTTTGACAGGTGAGAAATTGTATCAAGGGTATTCTTTGCAGTTTCATTCATTTGTTTTCCATTTTAGTTTTTGTTCTTTTATATCAAGTTATAACTAGAATTAAGCACATCAGTCTAAACTCTGTAGTTATATGACATTTTCCATATGTATACATTTTATGCACATATTTGCGCTCTGGTAAAATACAGAACATTTCTGGTACAGAGATGGCTGTCTCATGCCTGTCTCAATGGGTACACTCCACCAGAATAGAAGAAGCCACTAATTCGATTTCTATCATCGCATCTTAGTTATGCCTTATTTTGAATTTTGTTTTATTTTTATTTTTTGAGATGGAGTCTCGCTCTTTGCCCAGGCTGGCATGCAGTGGCATGATCTCGGCTCACTGCAACCTTGGCCTCCTGGGTTCAAGCAATTCTCCTGCCCCAGCCTCCTGAGTAGCTGGGATTATAGGCACTCATCACCATGTCTAACTAACTTTTTATTTTTGTATTTATAGTACAAACGGGGTTTCACCATGTTCGCCAGGCTAGTCTCGAACTCCTGATCTCAGGTGATTCGCCTGCCTCTGCCTCCCAAAGTGCTGTGATTACAGGCATGAGCCACTGCACCCAGCCAAATTTTATATTTATTAATATTAGGAATCATGGAGTATATTCTCTTTGTGTCAGATTTCCTCTACTCACATCATGTCTGTGGGGTCCATCCGTGTCCTCTATGTAGCAGTTATTTCCCTTCTTTGCTGTGAGGTGATGCATTGTATGAATATAGCACAATTCATTTAACCTTTCTCTGTTAGTGGATATCATGGCTGTTTCAGGTTTGGACCGTTATGAGTGAAGCTGCCATGAGCACTTTTGTGTATGTCTTTTTGTGGATATAAGTGCCCATTTTTGTTGGGTATATACCCAACAAAATGTGGGTATAGCAGTAAAGAGTGGATTTAGCAGTTCGTACTTAGCTTTAGAGACACTGCCAAAAAGTTTTTTTGAAGTAGTTGTTGTCAAGAACTGTGAAGATCCTGAGCTTTTGCCCCTATTGCATGCCAACGAGTTAACCTGGGAATGTGTCATCCACAAGCCTGCTGGGGCAGTGATGAGGGTAGTTTATTAGAGGCATGGTCATAGCCAGAGGATCAGTGATTTTCTTGCTTGATCGCTAGAGTGTCAGTGATCTTCGTGCTTGGTCACTGGGTCCCAGTTTCCATAGAGGAATGTGAAGTGGGTAGATGTCCAGTGAGTTGTACTCTGAGTTTAGGAAACCCACATTGCTTATGCTGGATAAAAAGCATGCCCGCCCTTTGCTCTGGAAGGAGACACTGCTTCTAAGACTGCTTGCTACACGCACATCCCAGAAAAGATCCTTTGAAACAGAGGCCAGTTAAGGTCTCACTCACAGTATGTAGAAATGAGAGACCCACTAAGAATGTCTCCCAGAGCTGTATCAATTTACAGTCACCAATGTTCCAGTTGTGCCATATCTTGTCAACATTTGCTGTTGACAGTCTCTAATTGTAGCTGTTCTGGTGGGTGTGCATTGGTATTTCATTGTGGTTTTAGTTTGCATCTCTGATGTGTGATGCTGTTGAACACTATTTCATGTGTTTATTAACAATTTTTTTTCTGATTTTATCTTATTACTTTAGATTCAGGGGTACATCTGCAGGTTTGTTACATGGGTACACTGAATAATGCTGGGGTTGGGCTTCTATTGAACCCATCACTTGAATAGTGAACATCGTTCCTGGTAGGTAGTTTTTCAACCCCTTTCTCTCTTCTTCTCTCCCTGCTTTTTGGAGTTCCCAGTGTCTTTTGTGCTTGTTAACAATTTTGATATCCCTCATTTGGAAAAATCTATTCAAGGTTTTTGGAAGCACTTTTTAAGTGGAATTTGTACCTATTTCTTATTGATTTGTAGAAGTTCTTTTTTACATTTTGCATATGAGCCTTTTAGAATATAAAAACAGAAGTCCTTAATTACAATAAAGGTTATTTTTATTGTTTTGTAATATGGTTAGTGATTTTTCATATGCTGCTTAGTGAATCTTTTTGAGCCCCCAAATTATGATAATCTTTTCTGATGCTTTCTGTAAACACTTGATTCTTTTAACTCCTACATTTAGGTCTATGATCCATTTCAAGTGTACATTTGGTACCTTTTCTGGTGGTCTAATAGACTCAGTGCTCTGAAATGAACTCTAGTGTATATGTGAGTTATGACTCAATGTTCTTTTTTTCCCTACATCGATATCCAATTGACTATATAATTTACTGGAAAGGTTTTTCTTTCCCCATTGAATTGTGATAAAGCCTTTTATATATGACTGAATTCTATTTGCTAATATTTTCCTTAGGATATTTTGTGTTCATATTTATAAGATACATTGGTTGTGATTTTCCTTTCTTTTAATATTCTTGTCAGATTTTGCTATTTTGTCCCTATAAAATCAGTTAAATGTTTCCTTTTCTTGTTTTCTGGAAGAGTTTAAGATTGGCATTATTTATTCTCTGAACTTTTGGAAGAATTTGTCTTTGAACCCATCTAGATCTAGAAAACTGTTTTCGTAGGAAGGATTTTAATTGTAGATTTAATTTACTCAATACTTAACATGGCTTTCCTATTTCTTGTTGGGTCAGTTCAGAAAACTGTGCTTTTCAGGGACTTTGTTCACTTCATCTGAATTTGAAAATTTATTACCACAAAGTTATTTATACTGTTCTTTCGTTTTCTTTTTAATATCTGTAGGGTTTGTAATAATGTCTTTTTAAATTCCTAATATTAGCAAAATGTTTTCTTTCTTCATTAATCACATTAGGGGTGTTTTGGCTGTATATTTCTGCATAATTAACCAATGTCTTAGTGCTTTGAGTAACAATTAATTATCTCTAATGCTTCTGTGGACTGACTGGCCTGAGTTGAGTGTGGTTTTTTGTTCCCCTGGTGGTCTTGTTTGAAGTCTGGCATGCAGTTTCAGGCAGATAGCCTGTGGGGTTGGATCAACCGAGCCAGACATCCCAGGTGATGTGTGGTTGCCAGTAACCATCAGGAGCTAAGCTGGGGCTGGCTGCACGTGAAGTTGCTGAGTGATGTACTCTATATTAGTTATATCTCGCATATTTAGAAGAGTTCTAAAATAGGTTTTAAAAATGCCTCAAATGTCCTATTACATCATTTTTCACTCAAAAATTTTACAATTTGACAACCTGCTGTATTGGTAAGACTATAGGGAGAGAGAGCCTTTCATACACTGCTGAAAAAAATGCAAAATTATTCAACATGTATGAAGGCTAATTGGCAACATATGTCACAATTATAAATGCATATGCACATGCTTGTTTTATCCAGGAATCTCACTTCTGTGAATGACTGTGTTGTTGAATAGAAGGGATGTTAGTAGACACGCTTACTTTCATCTTGACTTTAAAAGGATTATATCTCACCTTTCATGATTAGATGTGCTATTAGATTGATGCAAAAGTAAATGCGGTTTTTGACATTAAAAGTAATGAAATTACTTTTACACCAGCCTAATATTTATGCTTATTCATTATTTGAAGATGAGACTATTTTCATTTTATTTTAGTTTACTAAGAATATTGAGTGTTGAATTTTATCAAATATTTTCTGTATCTGTTGAAAGGTGATCATATAGTTTTTCTCCCTTCATCTGTTAACGTAATAAATTTCATTAGCACCTTTTCTAATAAGCTATCCTTGCTTTCCTGTGACCAACCCTATAAGTCGATTTAAAAAAATGAATTGCTAGACTCTATTGCTAATGTGTAAGTTATTATGTTTGCATTTATATTCAAACATGAAGTTTCTTTCTCCTTTTGTCCTCATCTTCTTTTAATTTTGATGTCACTAGAATTCTAAAGGGAGTTGGGAGAGCTCTCCCACTTTTCCTAGCTGGGTTATTGCCTGAATAAAGAAGCGTATTTCACAGAACCTCCTGGCCCCCAACTAGGTAATCAAACAATGTTAACAATCTGATTAGACTGATGTTTAAGATATTTATTCATTTAATACAAAACTGTGAGGATGTTAAATACATATAAAATGTTAGCCTTCGCAAAATCCGCAACGATTACAACAGTGAAACAGGGAAGGCTCATTAAAATGCATTAGACAGCCATTACTCAAAGCTTGGAATGTTTTTTGGGGGGTTGATAATCCCTCATGAATTCTCAGTTCTTCTCAACTTAGCATTGCTAGCATTGGCTTAATATGTCCATACAACAAGATGCCTGGCATTTTGGCAAGGTCAGATGGCTGGAAAGTGAAAATGAGAGTAGCGGTCTTGGATGGAAAATTAATGGTAAATCTGGAACAGAAGCTAAGCAATTTTTTGAACAAAATTTATATTACATGGTGGTGGCGATTTTTAATTATTCGTATGTCTGTAGTATAGGCATATGTTCTCTATGGTAAAAATAAATCACAACCTGCATTGTTTTCTTTTTCAATGCATTGTTCAAGCCATATACTCAGAAAGACTCCCTAACATTTAAGAGTGCATAAACTATGTAAGTTCCTGTTAGACATTTTGTCCTTAACATCTACTGTAACATAGTTACAGTAGAGAAACCATCATCTTCCTAAAGCCTCAGATTGGATTGTTTCACATTTTTAGTTTGAACTTCAGAGAAACATTATGCCTTTACCCATTCTCTTATCTAGTGAATGAGCTATGATGAAGGTGTTCTCAAACCAGTACACACATGTGTAACATTTGATGCATCGGGTTTTGTGTTCATGTAAAAGAAGATCCTGGCAGGTTAAGGAACAAGTCTACAATCCATATTTCTTCTTAGCATTGAAGACAGGTCTGAAGACTATCTAGGGTAGTGACACTAATAGATTGGAGATGTCAGGAAAACAGAACATCTATAATCCAGTAATTCCTTGAGAAAAGTAGAGTTGAATAGAAATGACTACTGAAAAATGTTATTATAGAAACTCTGTCACCACAAATGAGCCAGGTGTTTGTGTTCTATTACTCACACTTTAAGAGATTAGAAGCTAATTATATTATACCTAAGATGTGAGTGATTTGCATTTCTCTGATAATTAGTGATGTGGAACATCTTTTCATATACAACTTGGCTATTTGATTGTCTTCTTTTGAGAAATGTCTATTAAAGCTCTTGGCCCATTTTTTAATTGAATTATTTTCTTAAGTGAGTTGGAGGAGTTCCTTATATATTTCAGATATTAATTTCTTATCAGATATAGTTTGCAAATGTTTTCTCCCAATCCATGGGCTGTCTCTTCACCTGGCCAATTGTTTTCTTTGCAGTAAGGAAGTTTTATGGTTTGAAGTCATTCCCTTTGTCCATTTTTACTTTTGCTGCACGTGCTTTCGTGTTACATTCAATAGGCCATTGCCTAGATCAGTTCCATGAATTTTTCCCCTGTGTTTTCTTTTAGGAGTTTTATACATTCAGGTTTTAGGTTTAAATCCTTAGTCCATTTTGAGTTGATTTTTGTCTATGGTGGCCCTTAGACAGTGGCGCACCTGGTTCTTGGGCATTTGGATTTGGACTGGAACTTACACCGCAGGGTTTCCTGGGCCTCCAACTCACAGATAGCAGATTGTGGAACTTCTCAGCCTCCATAATCATGTGAACAAATTCCTCATGATAAATCTCTTTCTATTTCTTTCTCTCTGTATCCCATTGGTCCTGTCTCTCTGGAGAAACCTAACACAATCTGCAACTTCTTCTTCCGTGTAATGAGAAACATACCATGTTCCTGACATGTAAGGTCCCAGGTGAGGTCAGTTTACATTCCATCCCCGGCTTACTGTGAATAAATAATAAACAACAAAAACCATCTAGTGTTGCAGTAGAAAATACTAGTCCATATTTGTCTTATCTGTACTTTTAATGAGCATTGCTGTCTTCATTTTCTAAAGGCATGCACCAATTTATTAGAGTCATAGAGCAAGTTTAGTGGCATTTTGTGACCTATTTTGTATGAAAGATGGTTTCAAAAATTTATCTCTTTAAAAAGTCTTATTTTTGTTTTATACTGATTTTAATTTTACCAGTCTTTTCTATAGATTTTATTACAACTTAAATCTTTCCTATTAGGAAATATTTTTGATTATTAATCACCAGGGGTGTACATTGGCATGGGAGAAAGGAAAATAATAGCAAAGAAAATATGTTATCTAAAATGCAAATAGGTATCCAGAATCTCTGCTGAAGGAAGTCAGTTCACATGGCATAGGGGCCAAAAATAGAAACAGAAAAGATACTTTTTCCTTCATACTTTTTATGTTAACAATCACTTGTAACCTTTTAGGCAGACTTTTTCTGTATCTTTTCCAGGTCTAAATTGCTTTCTTTGCAAAAATTAAAGTATGTATTAAAAGTAAAAGACAGCTGATATATTTTTTCCAAAGAAACATATTTCTAAGTTTAGAAATATCAAAAAAATTCTCTTTTCAGTTATCATGAGCTTTATAATACAATCAAGGAGTAATAAGAAATGTGAATGTTTAATATTAACATACATAAATTATAGTATTTATCAAATATTTTTATAGAATGTATTTTCATTTTGCCATTTACCATTTCAAACCTATATTAACCAAATAGAGTTTGTATAGGATTCTAACATCAACCCATGATCCATGTATCCCAAAGCCATAGCAATTCCAATTCTGAATATTGTTTCCTTTTTATATAATTTGGAGTTTAAAATCTACCTTTATCTTAAAGCTTATAAAATATAGAAGTGAATGAATCAACGATATAACATCTTTTTCTCTGAAGCTTAGAGTTAGCAAAAACTGAACTAGTTTTTTAAAACTATATAATTTTATTAATATTTTTGAGTAGAAAAGCTGCGTGTTATCCTCACTCACCATCCTTCTCATACCACCTGCTGGGAGGTCTGCCTCAGGTGTTGGGGATACAAGGAGGTGCAAAATAAACTTCCTAAATAATAAGAATAATAGCTAATATCTATTAGCCCTAGTACTGGCACTAGGGCAAGGATAGTCAGGCATTTGTCTCGGGCACAAAATTTGTGTGTGTTGGGTGGGAGTTCATCAAAAAAATTCAGTAATCAAGATAAAGAAATCCATTTGCCCCAGCCTGATCCCCCACCTACTGAGCACTTACTGTATATGAAGTCCTCTACTAAGAACTTTATTTTGCAATTTTCTTACAATTTTTTTTAATGGAATCTCACTCTGTTGCTCAGGCTGGAGTGCAGTGGCATGATCTCCACTCACTGCAACCTCCGCTTCCTGGCTTCAAGTGATTCTCCTGCCTCAGCCTCTGGAGTAGCTGGGATCACAGGTGTGTGCCACCACGCCCAGCTAATTTTTGTATTTTTAGAGGAGATGGGGTTTCGTCATGTTGGCCAGGCCGACATGAGGTCTCGAACTCTTGACCTCAAGTGATCCACCCACTTCAGCCTCCCAAAGTGCTGGGATTACAGGCGTGAGCCACCACGCCCAGCCCTACAATTTTTTTTAACAACCTTCTTAAGAAGTGCCCCGTTACAATGGTAGGGGTCACTTACAGCAAACTTCACACTGCTAGTAAGTGGTAAAACTGGAATTGATTCCCGAGTTTTATGCTGTGGATACTTTCTTTCTCTTGTAAAAGTTTAGTATCCAACCCACGTGGCAGGGATAAAATCACAGCTGCCACCGAGGCCATTAAAAACAGTGCTGAGGTGGAAGGTGGAACAAGATGTCAGAACAGAAAGCTCCACTGATCATCCCCTCCAGTAGGGACACCAGTTTAACAACTGTCTACACAAGGAAAGCACCTTCATAAGAACCAAAAACCAGAAAGGAAATCCAGACCAAACTCAGGTGATGCCTGCCCATGAAGGAAGCATTTAAAACAGCCCCAGCCAGAAGAGAATGGCCCACCCAACAGTCAGAACTTGAATCTCTGTAAAATCAGTGGGGCTTCTCCTGTCAAGCAAGTCCCTGCATTCACTTTTGCAAATGGAGTCTCACAGACTTTTATAATATCCACATATATCTGGCCTTTCTGGGAACTGTCCTAGAGACTGGTAAATTTTCTTTCTGTTCTTTATTCTGTGAAAAAGCCCTCCCCCCTCTCTTTTCCATAGGTCTTTAGAAAACAAAACTGCCTTCTTAAACCTTTGAATGAGTTTAACTTTGTATCTTCCATTCACTCTGCACCTCACTGCTGCCCAGTCTCTAATCAGGAGGGTTATCTTAAAATAAAGGTATGCGGAGATTTGAAACAGAGTTCTAGTTGATGACTTGCTTTATTCTGTTCATCTTGAGGATGCTTGTCAAAGCAAAATTTGGGATAAAAGATTGTTTTTCAGAAGAAAACGAAGCACTCTAAGTGTTCAAGGAACAAAAGTACTTTTGTATTTTACTTCTCTGCAATTGCTACATTTGAACATTATTATTGACTTTTTTCCTTTTGAGGGAATGTTGCAATGAATTGAGTGATTAAAGAAAAGCTTTTCAGTTGGTGCTGTTTTCTCCTGATAATGAGAATCAAAATTACACTCCAGAATAACAAGGTTTAAAGAAATAGATTCTGCCTCGGCAATTTGTAGACTTTTTCATCTTTTTTTCTTAGCAAAAACCCACCTAGCAACTCTAAAATAATAAGGCGAGATACAGAACAACAATGACAAAGCTCCCCTTCTCCTCCGCACTCCCCTGTTCACAGTATCTTGCCATCCGGAGTTATTACCTCTACTTTGTTGATGAAAAACTTAGTCTCAAAGGAGCCTTAACATTAGTTTTCATTTAAGTGATTTCTCATTCCTTTCAGGTATCACAAATCACAGAGAAAAATGTTTGAAGTTACCCCTGCTCTCAAAAGTCTAGATGTATTTAACACACATTTGTTGAGTATTCACTAAGTTCTGAGTGGAGAAATCTCATATACGAACCCAGAGGTGCACAGAGCAAAATGAAGAGATGCATGAGGCCACCTCCCAGTCCCCTGGTCTCAGGCCAGCTTACCCAAGGGAAGCACCCCTTCTGCAGTTTTCATGGCTGAGAGTCAAGTGCTCAGCACTAATGCTGTGTGTGCTACTGTGTTCAGATACTTCCAAATATTGCTAAGAAAGGGTGTCTTACCTACCCACTCAACCCAAATGAAATGCAGTGATATGTGATATTGTCAGATTTTCTCAGTGTAAGGCAGAAGAAACACAGAGAATTTGCTTCTGCTTTTATTGAGTAGTCTTAGGCCATTTTAAAACCCCGACTGAACCTCAGTCTTCTCTGTAAAACCAAATGCTAATAATAATAATATCTGGCTATAAAATAAAAAAAATTATATGAAAGTGCTTATAACCTCTAAATCTTTAGGGTTCTTTTCTTTTATTGTGAAATCTTTCTCTAAAATCAACCTCATCAAGAACACTCATGAGGGAAGGGGAGGGATTTAAAAAGATACGAGTTATTTTCCAGTCAGTGGTGATTGTAATAAAAATAGCAAATGGAGTTTTATAATTTGAAGATAGCCTTAGGGATATCATTCTACTTCAACCTGACCAAAACCCTACAGATAAGAGAAATGACACAGTTTTAGCCCCGTTTTGTGTGATTGAGAAATTGGGATCCTGAAGTTCTTATCCACGTGAGATCAGTTTGTAAATCATAACTAGTGAGTGTTCATGCCCGAGAGTTTCCTCAGGGCATGGGATGATGTGCCTGACCTCTGGCTGAAATTTGACTGAAGAGGTCTGATGGAATAGACCAATCAGATCTCTCTTGGTCTTACCAGGCCCAAGTCTCTTAAAGGAAGAACTGGATCTGTTTTTCAGCTGATATGGGAGTTATTCTTAAGGAATTTAAATACATGCCAAAATGAGAAAGATGTTGACTTCTATTTACCAATAATATTAGGCACTAAAAATGTCACACTTTTGATGTAGAAAAAACTTTGTCATTAATCCTTTGAAATATACATCTTTCTGTTGAGTAAATGAAATGACCAAGGTTTGTGGTATTGATTTTCAATGTAGTTTATGGTGCAACCTTTACATCATTATTGTGTGGACTTCAGACCACAGTATTATGAAAAGATATGCTGGTTTTATGGCTCCAGGGATATAAATTTAAACATTAATACATTTTCCATTTTAAGAGGGCTATTTTCAAGTTATTGCCATTATGATGAAAATAAGAAGTTACTTACTCTGAAAATGTATTTCCTGTCCTGATCACGTTCAGCTGTTTTCATAGAGCTTTCCATTTCATTGTTAGGGTGAAGAAAACTTCATTTTCATCAGTGGGTGGAATCCGAGTTGCATTTACAAGTGTGTTTTATTGAAGTCATCTAAGTATTAGCAAATAGTGGTAAGAGGAGGGTAAGATGATAGTTGTACTTAACACCGTGGCAAAATATAAGTGAAACACCTTCATCGGCTAGATCTTACATTCATGTTTATGAAGCTCTATGACAATATACATGTCTCTTATGATTTAAGAAAACCCTCATATACTACTTATATTTACACTAAAATTATACTATGTGTTATACTACTTACATTGTAACTAAATGGATGGACTTTGAAACTAATTAATTTATCTTTAGTCTAGGACTTTATACACAAAGGTCAGCTCCTAGCAGTTTCATTTAAACCATCTTCCTCCATAAATCTTGAAGACCTAATCCAAAGCACTCCCAAAACTCAGTGTTTCCAATAATATCATTTCTCCTCTTCCTTTATAATACTTGCTTTTCAGAGTCCTTTGGAAAATGTCATAGAGGACTTTAGCTACTCTATTTTCTGTCTTTCCTTTCATTGATTCTCCTCCACAGTCAGATAAGTACATAACAATATTAGAAGGAGTGATTTTTTTTTTTTTTTTTTTAGCTTTTAAAGGGAGCATAATGCTATTTCTGGGGGATGCCTCAGTTGCACCTTTCAGAAATGCACACTTTTCCCAAAAACAACTTCCCAAGCATTTCTCTTGTGCTCACGAATTTTGTAGACATATGATTTATAGCTGACAGAAAGGGGCCTCCATGGTGAAAATGGTAAGAGTTTCCTGTAGCCCACTGCATGGGACGAGCCTGGAGTCCGCATACCTTCATGGCTGCCAGAGGACAATGGCATCATTGAGGCATTTATTTCCATTTTTATTTTGTTGTTGTTGCCATTATTATGTTATTTTATAGATGAAAGTAAATTTGGGGGGGAGAGGCAGGGGGAAAGTAAGCATGGAATAACAGCAGAGCTGTTGAGTGGCTTGCTGGAGCCAGGCTGCCTGGCCTGTGTCCTGTTCTGCCCCCATTAGCTTTGTGAGCACCAGCAAGGCACGGGATGTCTGGAGGCCTCCACTTCTTCATCTGTAGGTTAGTGGTAATCATGGTGCCATCTGCCCAGGGTGTCAGTGAGGGTGAATGCTGATACTTGTGCAGAGCTCAGAGTGGTGCCTGGTACAGAGGAAGCATTCCATAAAGGTTTGTACTTACTCTTGTCATTCTATCATTACTATGTCTAAGAGGAGTTATGATGAATAACTTACAGAAAAAAGATGAAATGCATTATAAATAAAAGTTTAGCTGTCATTATAACAAGGACATTGCCGAGGGCAACAATACATACTGCGTATGCCATGTGTAGAGAGGAAGCCCCCTTCCTTAAAGTGTTTGTTTCCCATTCTAATTGTTATCTTACAGAGAGAGCCTCACAGAAAATTGTGGTGTCCTGGTGAATATTTGACAATAGACGACATCCTCCAAGGGGTAACACGTTGCTAGCCTGTGTTTGCCTTGACCCTCTGCTTCCAACCTGACATTTTATTGGTTGAATAAGCGTCTAGATTTGTTTTAATTCTTAGGCTGTTGATTCTTAACCACTGGTTTAAAAAACAAACACCATCTTATTAAGAACTGAGTGTTTATGATATTTATCCAGTGGAGAAGCCACGATGGGCCAGGGCACTTTATTTATAAATACAAATACACGTAGATTATAGAAACCAGAGATGAGCTAGGGGCGGGGGGAGCATGCCGTGGCTTTTCAAGAAAGGCAGTGAACACGAGAGATTCTACTGGACCAAGGGAAATAGGCACTTCTTACATTATTAGGGAAATCTGATCTTTTCCTGCCCTCAAGGAAACTCCATGATTGAAGTTCAGTTTGTTGAAGTCTGTGACGATAGAGAATTCCCTTTCTGGCATTGGGAAGGCTTGCTTTGTGTTCAGGTAAAACGTGCCCAAGCTAAAGTGAACATAAATGAACCCCATGTTAGTAGTTAGTAGTATGGTCATCTAATGTATTGTCCCTCAGGGTTATTTTCTAAGCATAAAAGGGGCACTGATCTTAATTTTTCAGGGACAAGTAGTTTCAAGTGGGAGCAGGAAAACCAGGGAGGTTCTAAGTGTTTAAAAAGAATCTAGCATAGCAAATGCTTGGAAAAAATGCCATGAAATCATTAAACATCTGAACTGAGTCCAGGGGCGTTCCAGATGCCAGAACCTTCCTGAACCAGGAATGGGCATAGAAACACTCTCTAATCTGCTATGTAACCTAACTGAAGGAGAACCAACCACCTACATGGGAGTCAGTATTTCTAATTCCCTCTCTGGTGATTTCTGTCTGTGGATGACTCACTTGAGTTTGCGAGCCTGTGAAAATGCATTGGATAGTAATAGAAGATATATAAAGTTTATATAACTTGCTGGATTGTTATAAAAAGTTGCAATAAGATTGTAATGATCATATAACGCAGGTTCTTAAGCCCCTTAATTCCTTTTATTTACTGAATGGCCTTGGGCATCATTCAAGTACTTCCCCCAGTTAGTAGAAATTGTGCTTGTGTTCTTCCTCAGCATTGTGGGAAATAGCAGTAAAAGTTATTTTTACTATAAAAGTAAAGATAGGAAATATGCAGCTCATAGGAAAAGATTTTCAGTCAGATCGTCATATGAGAATGGGAGAGAATTGAGGTCAGCAAAGAGTGTTAAAAATCCCATGATGTGAAATTTTCATTTAATGCACGGATGTAGCCTCTGACCCAGAAGGGGCCAATTACTGATAAATTCTGCTAATGTCCATTTTTGCTGCTCCCAAAGGCAGACTTAAGGCCATTATTATGTTTATTATGACATTAAAAAGTATGGTTTCTTTTATATTCTCAAGGAGTCAAAACTTTCATTTCGTTTAGAATGGAGATAATTATTTTTGAAATTTTCCATTCAAATTATTTTTAAAGCCATGACCATTTATGGCTTGTAAGACATGACTTAAGAAATTAAAAACAAAAATGAGAAGAGATCGCTGATGGAAGCCAAGGGAAGTGTTTTGTTTTTCCAGCAGAGTTTCCAGCTGGTCAAAAGCACTTGATAAATAATGCTACTATTGTTACTATTACCTGAATTATTCTTTTAATTCTTTCAACTATCTCACTAAGTCCCATGGATATATGTGAATAATTCCAAGATTTATTTCTCTGGTCTCGAGTTCTCTGAGCTACAAACTCATATAACCAGTTGCTTACTTGACATCTTCAGGGTAGTGTGTAATAAGATATCTCATGTTAATCACAGTCAAAACAGACATTGGATTTTTATCTCTTAAAATTCTCCCATCTCAGGACTTTAACATTCATTCCTTTATTGATTTTTCCTGAAATATTTACTGAGTGTCTGCTATGCGCGAGGTGCCATTATAGACAGTGGTAATACAGCAGCGTTGTAGACAGGCAGCAACCTGTGCCTTCATGGAAATTGCTTACTGATGTAGGAGACACAAAATAAACACACATGTGCCATAATGCCAAAGAGTGATAATTATGCTGACAACAAATAAAGCCATAATAAAGTTTTCAAAGCAGTGAATATGTGTTTGATATATAACATAATATAATATCAAAATATCTTTGGCCTAAATTCTTCAATGTCTCTCGATAATCCAGAGGGAAAAATAATCAAAAAATCTTTGTGGTTTTACACTTGGTCTTCCGTGTTTTCACTGTGTTCAAGCCACACTTTCTTCCCCCACATATCTTGACTTTTTTGACTTTCCTCACCTCACAACCTTCCCTCCTGCCGTTTGCTCTGTCTACAATCGTGTTCTGTGTATTTTCACACACGGTTGCTTCCTTTTATCATTCAGGTCTTAGTTAGAATGCCCCCTGCTAAGAGAAGCATTTTTGACATCCCTCTCTGAAGTTACCATCCCCTATCACTCTTGCATTTTCTACTTCATGTTATCCTTCATCGCACCTGTCATGACTGAAGAGATCTTTGTTTACTTGTTTATAGTATGTTTCCTTCCGCTACGATTTAGATATCATAAGTGACAGACCTTAACTGTGTTTGCTCATGTCTCTATGAGTGCTTAGAATACTGCATAGCACATAGTAGGCAATCAGCAGATATTGAAGCAATGAATATACTATTCCTTTTTAAAATTTGGGTGAAATTTGAGAAAGTAAAATCAAGTCCTTTCTGATGTACAACCTGATGGAATATTATTATTCATTTTCTAGGAAATATTGACTAGTTTATACTTCACTGCAGTAGCATACCTCAAAATGAATTATCATATTAAAGTCAGGGGAGGTGTCTGGGATACTCTTCGGATATCATTTAGATGGGTTAAGGCACAGACTCAGAAGTAATCCTTGGTGCTTAGCTCCTGAAAACTGGAGTGGCGAAATGATGAGTGGGAGAAAGGCTAATTTGCTAGTTGTCGTTGTGTTGCATTGTCAAAAGAGCATTGTCAAAAGAAATACTGGAATGTATTACAAATGTGTATCCTTGGATACACATTTGTAATACATTCTAGTATTTCCTTTTCAAAACATGAAAATATGGGTTGAAGACCAAATCGTATTATTAAAAAAAAAAAGGAAAAAGAACAGTTTCTCAGATTAAAAGAGAAACTTCATGTAGAAAAAAAAATGCCATTGTCATGTGTCACTGGTTATTTCCACAAATGTGTTTTATGTATGAACTTAATTTTTTTTTGAGATGGAGTCTTGCTTTGTCACCCAGGATGGAGTGCAATGACGTGATCTCAGTTCATTGCAATCTGTGCCTCCTGGGTTCAAGTGATTCGCCTGCCTCAGCCTCCCAAGTAGCTGGGATTATAGGCTTGGGACACCACACCAGGCTAATTTTCATATTTGTATTAGAGACAGGACTTAGCCATGTTGGCCAGGCTGGTCTTGAACTCCTGATCTCAAGTGATCTACTTGCCTTGGCCTCCCAAATTTCTGGGATTACAGGGGGTGAGTCACCATGCCTGGCCCCTGTTTTATGTATTAATTTTAATTCTGGAAGACACTAGAAATTTCTTTGCTCAAAATTGTATTTTATTAACAATGTAGACAGAATACAAGAGGACTGTGGGTTATATAAGTACAATGATCCTTCAGCGTTTTAACTCTTAAGAATTATGCTATGGTATGGAGATTCCTTAAATAACTAAAAGTAGAGCTACCATTTGATCCAGCAATCTCACTACCGGGTATCTACCCACAGGAAAAGAAGTCATTATTTGAAAAAGATACTTGCACACTCATGTTTATAGCAGCACAATTCACAATAGCAAAATCGTGGAACCAACCCAAATGTTCATCAATCAACGAGTGGACAAAGAAACTCTGGTGTGTGTGTGTGTGTGTGTGTGTGTGTGTGTGTGTATATACACATATACATATATATACACATATACGTATATATACATATACATATATATATATACACATATACATATATATATATACACACATATACATATATATATGTACACATATATATACACACACACACACACACATATATATATATATGATGGAGTACTACTAAGCCATAAACGGAATGAACTAACAGCATTTTCAGTGACCTGGATGAGATTAGAGACTATTGTTCGAAGTGAAGTAACTTAGGAATGGAAAACCAAACATCGTATGTTCTCACTGATATGTGGGAGCTGAGCTATGAGGATGCAAAGGCATAACAACAATGCAATGGACATTGGGGACTTGGGGAAAGACTGGAAGTGGGGACGAGGGATAAAAGACAACAAACATGGTGCAGTGTACACTGCTCGGGTGATGGGTACACCAGGTTCTCACAAATCTCCAACAAAGAACTTATGTAACCAAACACTACCCGTACCTCAATAACTTATGGAAAAATAAAATAAGAATTATGGAAACATCACTGAGATCTTTGTGGGGCAAAGTCACTTATGTGGTCATTTTCCAAATCAGCTGTTGAGTGTGGCCTTCAAAGTCCATATTTCTCCTGCTGTGGCTCTATGTAAACCATCATATTGTCTTTCCATGTTGAGTGGAGCCAGGGGTTTATCTTTATGAAAATATTAAGTATTTCATGAGTTTCTGAGGCTTTGGTGCATGGGTGCCCTGCTTTGGGTGTGTTTAGGTGCTCCCTGTGTCCTTCATTGTAAAGAAACCTTGCCCTCTGTTCTGTATAGTGCATATCTTGGAGAACATTCTAGACCTAAGAGGCAGGGAGTAAGAAATATCCAGAGAGTATTAATATATTGTGATGTAGGAGAGGGTGTAGTTGTTTTTCTAAATTCTAAGGATCACATTTTCCAGGAAGCTTCTTTGAACCCTTGTTTCCAGGGTAAATGAACATTTGCCTTTAGTAAACCATAGCACCTCCATCAGTCACAATGCAGGTTTGTTTGTTGGCCTGCTTTCCAAGACAACTGTCCCCAGAGGAAGCCCTTAGCATTGTGGACCACTTGAATGGATAAGTTTTGAACTTTCAGGAAAAAAGGAATACCTTTTCCTTCTCCTAAATGGTACGTTTACTGTTTCTATAGTTTGGATATTTTACTCTGACTTTGTGAGAGCTGCTATCAAGGTTTTCCTGCCCATGCAAAATAGCCTTGCTGTAAGGTCAGCTAGAAGCTAGAACCTTGTCTCAGGATGCATCATCCAGTCTGCATCACTGAAACCCTGGGAAATCCATGGACCTGAGATACACAGCCTTCTCAACTTCCAATGCACCTCTTTATCATGGTAAGGGACCCCTATTTAAGGGAATTTTCAACTTAAACCAGGTCTCATGTGCTGTTGATATAACTTGTGCATTCACTGTTGGGTTTGAGTTTGGTTCCTTAGGATGCTTTAATCTTTGGATCACTGATAACCCGAATCCTATTTAGCTCTGGACTGTCACTTGATCAGATGTTCTCCACTCCTAGCAATCTGATCTGCTTCTACCTGAGAAAATGTTGCAGCCATTGCTTAATCCCCAGTACCTATAAGGCACATAGTATTGCCAAGTTAATGTTTATTGTTGAATCAGCTGATTTTTTTCTTCCTCACTTCCACTTCACATGGTTCAGTGGGTTCTGGGCTCTGTATTTTTTATCAGTTTTTAGCCAGTATTTCCATGCAGATATTTCTGATATTTCTCTTCTCTTCATCCCCTGCCTCATTTTACTTCTTCGGCCCTGGCTTCTGCAGCTACAACCTGCTGCCACTTTGTTCCTGTGGCTCACAATGAGCTAGGTGGATTTAATCCAGAGCACTGATTCAGATTTTAGTAGAAAGTTCAGTCTTACTGATGGGGACCCAATTTTATCTCTGGAGATTAAGATACAGATGGTAGATAGATATTTTTCAGTATCAAGTGAAAATCAAAAAGAAGTCTTCCTATTTTAAATACTTAGGATATAAAAAGGTATAATTTCAGAAGCATTAAGATCTTAATATTTAATATTCTTTCATAATTTATACATTCTCTGTAAATGAAACTTAGGTGAGCTAATAACTTTATATGCTAAAAGAGATTACAAATCTAAAAATTCAAAATATGCAAAAATAAAAATAATAACTGTTAATGTATTTTCTGTTATAAATACTAAAATAAAGCATCTGTTAACTAATGCCCAATTCCTATTAAGGAAGAGTTTAATATAGACTTACACCTCATTATAATTAGTTACTAAATAATAATCTACTTTTCCTATTTTTAAATTTAAATCCTAGAATTGAATTGTAATCTTTGCTAATTAAGTTATATCTACTTGAGAATTGCATTAGAATTTGAAGATGTAATATATATAAAGCAATAATTTAAATAATGCTGAAGTTGAGAAGGTAATTAATAATCACTAGATAGTGTTGTTCCCCTAATAAACAAGTAATAGCAGAGACCTGATCACATCCCCTGATTATGGATCTCGGTTTACTTGTGCAGACTGTGTGGAGGTTCCCTGTGCCCAGAACCTAGCTTTGGTGTCGATGTCCATGGTGAGTGTTCAGGCTGGGACTCTGACGAGGGGCAGCCCTCACACTATGCTTTCTGCTTGATTGAGGGGATAAGGTATATGTGATTCTCAGGAAAAGAAACACACACTGGTCTCCTCTCACCCCTTTCTCCTGCCTTCCTCTAAGGAGTGGAATTCTGGGGAAAAAGCTTAACTCTGATATTATGTATATTAACAATATTTGTAGGAATAGTGAGAATATTTCACCTTTATTTGTGCAATCAACAAAAATAATCACATTAGTTCTACAGAGGTGAAGAGTAATTTATAAATTTGTGTGAGAGACAGACATTGATTGATCGATTTAAGCTTACTGTTACGATTTGTCGAAGATAGAAACCTTGAGTTTCAGAGGAAATTTGGTGGGAAGCAATGAAATGATCTAAAACGCTGGTAATGTACTTAGTGTGGAAATAAATAATTTAGTAATTCTATGTTTTGTGTGATTGAATCTTCTCCAGTCTCATCCAAAGCATAGTAGATTTTTAAGTATTAAGCAAACAATGCATTATAAAACACACTATTGAAAGTTAAAAGATAAACAAATATGCTTTTATTGCCTCAATTTTCCAGAGTTAGTTATGAAGAAAAATTGGTTGAATAACAGAGTGGAGTTTGAATTGTTAAGAGGTAATGTTGAATAATGATGTGACTTTCAATACTGTTTTATACAAGCAAATGACACAGAGAGTGTATTAGTTTGTTCTCTCACTGCTAATAGGCACATCCAAGACTGGGTGATTTATAAAGAAAAGAGGTTTAATTGACTCACAGTTCAGCATGGCTGGAGAGGCCTCAGGAAACTTACAATCATGGCAGAAGGGGAAGCAAATGCGTCCTTCTTCACATGGTGACAGCAAGGAGAAGTGCAGGGTGACTGCCTTTTATAAAACCATCAAATCTCATGAAACTTACTCACTATCATGAGAACAGCACAGGAAAACCCACCCCCTCATGATTCAATTAACTCCCACTGGCTCCCTCCCACAACATGTGGGGATTATGGGAACTACAATGCAAGATGAGATTGGGGGGGGGTACACAGCCAAACCATATCAAAGGGACAGAGAGGGAGGGACGGAGGGAGGGGGGGAGGGGAGAGAGGTAGGAGAGAGAGAGGATTAGAGAGAGATATTAGCAGTATGTGTTGGTGTGAATAGTTTAAAAACAAAATACTTATCACCCCTTTTAATCTTTTAAGTTTTTGCTGCTTTGCACAGAGAGGAAAATGGAAGGGAAAACATGTTACCACATTTGGGTATAGGGGACCCTCATGTCCTGTAGTTCCCTTAACCGGGAAGACTATCTTGAAAGACTAGGTTCACTGACTCCTGGGTGGTACCAGCTTACTCCATCCAGTTGCTACCTCTGCTCCTGCATGTGCCTAGGCAGCTTCCAGCTGCTTTCTAAACTGTGACTCTTCCTCTATTTCCAGACCTTCTGTCCATGGCTAAATTCCAGGTGGAGGTTAATAATAGCATGAAATCATTTCATATATTGTCAGATTGCCTGGGTTCAAATCCCAGCTCTGCAATATACTGGTGGGTGCTTTTGAGCAGCTTGCTGACCTCTCTATGTCTCAGTTTCCTGGTCTATAAAATGGGGGATAATACTGGCATGCTTGTCATGAGAATTAAATGAGTTAACAAAAGTTTACATAGTAATAATTCATTAAATGTTAGCTGTTATTCCTTGCCTCTCCAGATGTTCATTTGCTTCTCTCAGGCATTCATCATCAAAGCTAGAAAGGGAATTAAAACAACTATGTAGTTAATAATCAAGCAAGGCATAATCGTACATCTTCCAATTTTTGACCAGTTCAAGAACTGGATTACTTTCGTTTCACATCTCTAGAAATGTGTTTATTGAGATTAGAACCTCCAAATCCTGCTGGTTTTGGACAGCCTAGCTCGAAAGAAGTCTGTGAATAGTTCTTACATCGTCTTCTCTTGTGAGTTTCTTTGGGATTTCTTTCAATCTGCAATATGGCCATTTAATTTTTCCTACATATCTAATTTCTTCTTGGAATCAAGGCAATGCCAAGGGACAAGGTTGTGAGCTATTTCACTCTGTCAATGGAAATGATGAGGTAACTTTTAACACTTTGCAGAGTAACCCATGTGGAAGGATTGTGCTGTTTGCTTAATAGTGCTCAGGAGGACATGCTGTAATGTGAGCAGCCTGGCTCTATTTCAAGAAAATAAGATTGGCCTCAGAATGTCATCTCTTCAGTGGCCCAAAAGTAAAGCTTCACTAAAATGACAATCAGAGTGTAGGTTCAAGGATCTCTGATGGAATGTTATTTGTTCAGCTGTGATGATTGGGAGAAGGGTGTTGATAACTTAGGTGTGAATATTAGATGCTTAGCACAGTTGTGGGTGGGAATTGAGAGTAAAGGGCTCCTAGATTTTGTTGTCCCCTTTTTTTTTGAGATGGAGTTTCACACCGTCACCTGGGCTGGAGTACAGTGGCGCCATCCCGGCTCATTGAAACCTCCGCCTCCTGGGTTCAAACAATTCTCCTGCCTCAGTGTCCTAAGTAACTGGAATTACAGGCACCTGCCACCACATCCAGCTAATTTTTTGTATTTTTTAGTAGAGATGGAGTTTCACCATGTTGGCCAGGCTGGTCTCGAACTCCTGACCTCGTGATTCACCCATCTCAGCCTCCCAAAGTGCTGGGATTACAGACATGAGCCACAGTGCTTAGCTCAATTTTGTTGCATTTCTGAAAGCAACAATGGCAGCTCTTCTTTTTATCTAGTGTTTGTCCTGAATAGTGTGTGTTGGAAGGAGAAATGGCTGGCAAGGGTCTAAGAGTGAGTTCCCCTGTCCCATCCCAGCACAATAATGGTGCTCATGATGGGTATTTTCCTTGTTTAATTAGATGATTACTATAGCTGTTCCATTTCAGCTCTTATGTCATCAACATTTCAGGTAGAGATACAGAAGAGGTAATTGGCAAAGTGGCTGCTTTCATTTTTTTCTACATTGTCTAGGATCCAAGACCTTGACACAAGTTATTTTAAGTGACTTCTCAGATTCTTAAGTCTGCATCTGTAGCTGGCAAGCCCCCACCATGGTGGGTGAGGTGAAGCTCTTCTTTCCTACTGCCTTACTGCTTCTTTATCACTATCCTCCCATCTAATTAATTAGAAAGTATAGAAAGGAGTCTAATTATATAATGAGTTGAACTTTATTGGATGTGAAAAGTGCATGTATAATTTTAGAATGTATTATCTTAGATGATGGACTGATCAGCTTTGAGCCAGGAAAGAACTGAAAAGAATTGGCAGTCATAGCTGTCAATGGAAAATGGCATAGGACAAATGAAGGTGAAATTAGTTTATTGCTGAAACAGGAGGCTCAAAAGTAACTGAGATGAGAAGGTGGGTCAGTACGGCTGAAAAGCATCATGGAAGCTGGATAACTGGGCACCTTCGTCTCATCAGGGAACTCTGGTTCACATGTGAGTGCCCAGCTTATTTGACTGAAAGAGAGAGCTCATGTTTTCACAGTTTGTGTGAGCAAGGTATTCTCATAGCATGTATAATTAGACACTTGCCAATATTATAGACAGTACTATAAGCACTTACCAAAAGTATTTAATCAAAAGAGCTCATTCTAGAATGGTCCTAGTAAATCACGTAGTAGAGCCTGATAAATGAGTAAAAAATGTAATGGGAAAAGGAGTGTTCACTTTAAAGTTGTAGAATCTCCAGAAAGTTCTAGTTACAGCTGAGCTTCATCTGTATGCCAGTTGTTGAGCCAGGTGTGTTTGCTGTCCTCTCCATACTTTCCAGCCTAGGCTGTCTTGGGAGCAGACTCCTGTCATCCACTGCTTGTGTCAGGTGGCTTCTGCACCAGCTGGGGCTCCTGGAACTGAACTTTTGGTAGCTTTTTCAGCAGTGATTACTAGAGCTCATAGCAGCAGTCCTAAAAGCAGTAGGAAACTGGCCTCTGATCAACAGAAAAATTTTAGAATCCATTCGTCTGAAATGTCCCTGTGCAGAGATCAAGAGTGACAGTTCATCAAAGTCTTGAGGTAACCCTGGAATTTGGCCAGGTACTGTGGGTCCTGTGGAAAGTTAAGGTGTTGGAAAAACTATTTTCAGTTTGATAAGATGTGCATCATGCATATCATACTTTTTTTAAAAAGATATTTTATTAGTAGACTTTATTTTTAAAAATAGTTTTAGACTTGCAGAATAATTGAGCAGGTAGTAGAAAATTCCATATATAACACTACCCCAATAGATTTTCTCCTATGATTGACATCTTATATTAGTATGGTACATTTGTACTATCAATAATGGTTATTGATACATTATTGATACATTATTAATTGTAATGCATGGTTTATTCAGATTTCCTTCATTTTTTTTTTTTTTTTAAATCTGTTCCAGGACTCATTCAGGATGCCACATCACATGTTCTTGTCATGTCTCCTGAGGATCTTGTTGGCTGTGACATTTTCTCAGATATTTCTTGTTTTTGCTAACCTTGACAGCTTTGAAGAGTACTGGTATAGTTTCTCTCTTCAGATTTGTCGGATTGTTTTTACCATTATTTGACTGGAGTTACGGGTTTTCAAGAGGAAGACCCTTGTGGTAAAATGCCATTTACATTATTGCATCATATCAAGGGCTCATGCTATCAAAGTGATTTTTGACTGTTGATGTTGATCTTGATCACCTGGCTGAGTACATGTTCATCAGTTTTCTTTCCTGTAAAGTTTTTTTCCCCTCTTTCCTTTTGATACTGTTTGGAAGAAGTTGCTATGCACAGCACACACCTACAGAGTGGGGGAAATATGGTCCTCCCACTTTAGGATGGAGTATTTCCATGGCATATCAGATTTTAATAAGTTGATTTTTTCACTCCTTGCAAGGTTGAGAACACTTGAGCTAATGTAACTCGAAGCCATGCAGTTTGCAAAAGCTCTCAGCAGTTGCCATGACTGATGTAGCTACCCATGGTCTTCCTCTTCTAACTTCCACTCCCTCCACTCTTCTTACTTCTTGCCCTGACCTGCATTACGTTGCATTTTTTTCTGTTTCCAGACCACTGCCTCAAAAACATAAGCAGATTGGTGTATCTAAAATTTGATTCTTAAAAAATTCTGGATCTTTACCCACCTCCAAGAGAGTGTTTACAGAAGTTTCCCAGTTCTCCTTAATTAAGGAAATTTGATTTAATAAAGGGAAAGGTGCCTATTTTGTGACCTGCATAGACTCTACCTGATTTGGCCCTGGGCCGTACAAAGTCGGTTCCTGGTAAAGCCCAAATTTCAGTTTATTTAATGAAACCCACCCGTACAGAGCCACACCACCCATCAGGGTAGTCATTAGCCACATGCTACTGTGGAGCTCTGGACATATGGCTAGTCTGAACTGAGGGCTGAGATGTGCCTTACGTATGAAATACACATGGCATTTCCAAGTGCGCCAAAAAAGTGTGTAAAATATCTTACCAATAATTTTTATATTGATTGCATGTTGAAAGATAATACATTGAATATATTAGTTTAAATAAGTGTATTATTGAAATTTCGCTTCTTTCCTTTTTACTTTTTATGATGTAGCTACGAGGTTATTTAAAATTACCTAAGTGTCTTGCATTGTATATGTACTGGCCAGTACTGGTATAAACTACATTAGATGTCACAAAATGTTTCTACATTATCACTTTATAGCAGCTGGAAGTTGAACACACCCTCCACAGACCCCACCACACACACACACACACACATCACACATCTACCCTGGAAAAAATGACTTTTAAAGAGAGTCGGAATTGACTGTTTCTAATTAGATAACAATGAGTTCATATGATAGAAGACAGTTGCCTGGGGAGTTAGCAGGGGCTGAGACCAGCAGAAAAAGGAAGCATAAAAACCAGGAGGCCATCTGTTACATTTTAGGTGATCCATAAAGACTGAATTTACATGATGACTTAATTTAGATGATATGGAAATATTCATACAAGTATTTATCTTCCAAATATCCAGAGATATTGACAAGGTGAATAAAGGATTATGTTGTTGGACAAAGCACATGGGGTTTGGGGTAAATTATTTTCACTTCTAATTGTTTTGAAAATCAAATGAAGCTAATACTGGGAGAATAGTAGCCACTGCCAGTATCAAAGAAATCGTAAGAATCACATGAGGTAGAAAGTTTCTTCAGAATGGAAGGCTCCAAGCAGAAAAATAAAGATGTATAAATTGCTTCTAGGAAGCTATTTCATTAGCTATCCATGATAGCAATTCTCTTGGAATTATTAATACTGGTTCCCCAAGAGATCTTCCAGGTGTTGACCAGGCTTAGTTGTAGAAAGGAGAATGGAGATTATCTCTGTGGTGTACTGGGATTTTTAATTGAGACTGAAAGTTTCCCAGACTACTTACCATTCCAAAGAGACACAATGTGATACCACCACACTGAAAACAAATGTCGAGATAATGGTCAAATTGCCAACCACACCACAGGTTTTCAGAGTATTGAAAGAGGACTAAAAATCAGAATTTTTTGATTATTCATGCACTTTAGCTGTCATGGAATTTTTGTCTTTCCTTTAGCTTTACTGAAATATAACTTACATAAAATAAAATGTTTACACTTTAAGTCTACAGTTGGGTGAATTTTGAAAAATAGGTCTATTTACTTCATCACCACCCCATATCAAGATGGAGAACATTTCTGTCAGTTCAAAAAAATTGCCCAAGACCCCTTGAAAACACTCCTGTAACCTGCATTCTAGGGCATCAACGATTTGATTCATAAAGTTTTGATTCATTTTGTTTTTTTCTAAAACTTCGTATAAGTGGAATCATGTACTTTCCTGGTGTCTGGCTTCTTTTGTTCGAGATTATGTTTTTGAGATTCATCCAAGCTGTAATGTGTATCAGTAGTTAATGCCTTTTTGTTGCTAAATAATATTCCATTGTGTGGTTAAACAACATTTTATTTATTCTTTACTAATGGACATTTGGGTTGTTTCCAGTTTGAGACTATGATAAATCTTCACTTGCAGGTTTGTGTGGATCTAGGTTTTGAGTCAATCATGTTAATATATAGGAGCAGGATTTCTGGATTTTGTGGTAGGATTACATTTAGTTTTGCAAGAAGCTGCCAAACTGTCTTCCAACACTACTGTACCATTTTGAATTTTCACCAGCAGTGAATGAGAGTTTCTTTTGCTCTACACCCCTGCCAGCACTTGGTATTGATAATTTTAAAAAATAACTCAGCCATTCTAATAGGAATGTAGTGGTATTATGTTGTTGTTCTAATTTGCAAACAACATTAATTTCCTAATGACAAAATATGTTGCTAATGTTTTCGTATGATTACTAACAATCTGTATATTTTTGTTTTAATGTTTTCTAGTGTAACATTTAATTCCTCTAATAACTTTTATATTTTATTAATCATAGTTTTGAGTTTTTTTTTGACATGCATCAGAATTTTCTGAAGATATTATTTAAAATGTAAATTCCCATCTGGAGATTTGGATCCAGTCAATGAGTGAGGGCGTAACATATGGAATTTGGGTAAGTTTGGAATTTGGATAAGTTTCCATGAAGTTATGGTGTCAGTTTTTCCCTATATCACCCTGCTCTTCACTCTGTAGTAATCGTCATTAAGTGAAGATTTAATTACTTCTATTTTGATTTTCTTTTCATCCTATCCATCTTGAGATTGCAAGATGACTGAAAGGCATGTTATTTCATTATTGTCTTAGTCCATTTTGTGGTGTTGTGATAGAATACCGGAGACTGGGCAATTTATAACAAATAGACTTTTATTGGCTCACAGTTCTGGGGGCTGGGAATTCTAATATCAAGATGCTGGCATCTGGCAAGGTCCTTTTCGCTGCCTCTTGGAAGGCAAGAGCATGGGCTAGAGCAAGAGGAAGCTGAGCTTGGCTTTTTAATAAGGGCAGCACAGCATCCCATGTGGCCTAATTACTTTTGAAAGGTCCCCTTCTTAATCCTGTTACAATGGCAATTAAATTTCAACATGAGTTTTGGAAAGGACAAATATTTAACTGTAGCAATTACTGTTTTCTATTGGGGAACCAAATCATTAAATTAGTCTGAAGTCTAATAAATAGCGGGACAGTTCCTGGAGGCAGAGCAGCCCCCAAAGATGTCCATGGACTTACCCCTGCACCCTGGGGAAAGCTGATTTCATGGCCACACAATCTTCCCCTCAAACTTCAGGAGCATGAAAAGACCAGAGTGCTCACTCTTACAAAAAGCTCTTTGAAAAGATAAGAGGGTGACTCACAGATCTCTTCAATCAAACCAGAGGTCCTGGAGAAACTTAAAGATGTTGCTCTTCAACTACCTCAGGAGAAGCCAAGCATAGAGGTATTATCTCAAAATGATTCATGAACATGGACTTCTTTCTAATGAAGGGGATCTCTGTGAATTTCATGCAAAACTTAAAAGGTTCTTGAGAGGTTTTTTGATCAGCAGAAACATTGCCAGAATGTACTGAAAGGGACAGAAAAAATATGAAATGAAAGAAAACTGGTGGATTCCAAAGTTCTGCTACAGGGAAGCCGGTTTACAAAACCACTTAGCCGATGATATGGGGACTTTGGAGCTGAGGAGATTTAGATGAGGTTTTGGACATCAAATTTATGCTGTAAGGGGGTGAGACCTTTGGGGACCTTAGGTATTTAATACCTTGGAAGGACATAAGTCTTTGTGTCCAGAGGGTGGATTCAGGTTGACAGCATCACCTTCTGAAGATGATCATACTCTAATCTCAAGGCCCTGTGCGTACATTGTGCTTCATGGCAAAAAGGACTTTGCAGATGTAATAAAAGCTGTAAAACAGGGAGAGTATCCTGCTTTCTCCAGGTGGTTGTAACCTAATCACATAAGCTTTGGAGTCAGAGAGATGCCAGAGAGGGGGAAGCTGGGGGGGACTTGACGTGTCAGAGGGCTTCATCCTACCACTGTTAGAGAGAGCCACATCCTCTAGGAGCAAACATGGACCCCTGGCTGACAGCCGGCAAGGAACTAGGAGCCTTGGTCCTACAGCTACAAGAAACTGAATTTGGCCAACAGCACAACTGAGCCTGGAATCTGGTTCTTATTCAAAGTCTCAACATGGTGAGACCTTTAGGCAAAGACTCAGCTAAACCTGCCCCAGACTTCTGACCCACAGAAGCCAGGAGATAAGAAATTTGCACTATTTTAAGTTGCCAGATTTGTAGCTCATTTGAAACAGCAGCAAAAACAAATACCCACAGGATGAAGTGGATGCTGTTATGGAAGGTGGATCAAGGACAAGAGAGCAAGCCTAATGCCAACAGGGGACACACGGGGGGCGGATGCTCGTGTGCAGAGAGAATGAGGCACAGAATCATTGAGGGAAAGATGGGCTACAGAGGAAGAAGTAGAGGACAAGGAGGAGAGAATTTGATGATTAATATTTGATGTAAATAATTATTAAGAGAATTCCTGTATTATGTACAGAATGTGATGAATGAGTGCCTGTGCCTTTTGATCAGAGGGAGAGAATCTTGGGATGATCTTTATTAAATAATGACCTGTGTCCTGTATAAACACGAGCTTCATGCTCATGTATAAGACAATGAGATTCTTATTTGTTGAACTGGAAAGGAAAGGAGGCCAGTATATCAACAGGGACATGATTTTTCTCATCCAAGCCTGAAGACCTTAATAATTCACATAGATAATACAGATAATTTCACAGGTTAGGTTAAGCATTCTTTAGTAATAAGGGCAATTTTTATGTCCATTGATTCTTGTCATTGTAGGATGGGAATAGGGTCTGGGAAACCTGGAGTCTCAAAGAATCTAAAGTGGACTTAATTTTGAATCCTTCTCATTTTCCTATTCCATTCCTCTAGTGTTGCAGTGAGGTTTTATAGCAGTAACTTTTGAAAACATTACATTAATCCTCAATCATCTTGTCCTTCCTAGTGACTTATTCCATAAACTCTTAAATCAGCTGAAAATGTGACTCTTGACATCCTTCTAATCCAATTTCCCCAAATAATAAATAAAGGAGGAGTCTTCAAATAGAGTGTGAGAACTACCATTATAAATCCAGCCAGTTGTGGTAGGATCTGTGATTAACTGCTTGGCACCAGGTAGGTCTCCTGGGATTGCCATTGCACGCAAGCTGAAGTGATTTCTCACAACTTCTGAACATTTATCCACATAGATAGTCGTGTTGATTCATCAATCCTGAGAAGGTTAAAGGGGATATTACTCAAAATTTGGCATGTAGGGCAAAATTTCAATAGTCAGTTATGCCACTGCATTTCAAGGCTTTTAAAGTGAGAGGTGGTAGTTATTTCAAGGTTGATACCAAATCTCTCCACAGCCTCTCCTCCCCAACCTTTCCAAAAATTACTATCATTATGCAATTCAGTTCATCTGCTGGCCCATCTTTTCCATTTCCCAATTTCTACAAATGAGTCTATAATTGGTCCACATAAATACAAACCTTGGTGGTGGTTGTCATTTAGTGGTTCTCCGAGAATTAAATCCCTATTTGAAATGGAAATAATGTCTTCATCTGCTTATAGGCCTTTTGGTTATTTTTGACCACATTAACATCACTGAAATGTCTGCACATAATCGATTGCAGATGTTCTTCTCATGCCAGGAATAAATTACAATGGCTATTAGGGCAACAGTCATTTTGCTGTGCTCTTTTTAGAAGAGAGGTTCTTGATTGGGGGAATAGCAGCATCTTATGGATTCAGAGTTATTTTTTGACCTTTAGGGAGGCTGCAGTTAGAGGAACCCATGGTTTAAATGGACAATGGCTTTATTGATGTATATTATGTATATCCTCCAGGTTGAGTACATGTTTATAAACTGTGTTTTGAGGTTTTCTTAGAATTTCTCTCATGTTAAATCTTCACTGCTCTCTCTGGTTTCTGAAATGCCACTGTGAGCTCTCTCTTTTGCTTGAGAGTTTTCCCTGGTTAGAATGCAAAACACTCATGGCTGTGTTAACACATGTAGCTTTACTCACTACCTAGTCTTACTATGCATTACATTAAGGAGATTGAATTCATCAGATCGTCTCTTAAAACAAGTTTTGACAATGAAGAGGTTGCAAAGCAGAGGTTGTTGGCTGGTAGAGCAGAGGCACCTCTGTCCTGAAAAATCATGCCAGGGATGGGGAGTTGAAGGCAGTCCTCATGTATTTGATTATTTTTCTTGCGGTTAACTCTGCCCTGAAAATGAATATTTTGCTTTCCTCTGAGGTTTACACTTTGCTTTATACAGCTTAATTTATAGGATGTTATAAATGAATGTGTGGATGAATGAATGACTGTCTTCACAGGCACCAACTAGACATGTTAAGGATTACCCTGATAGAATTTTTTCTCGTTTTTCTTGGAATGCAAGAAGGCCTCTCTCTTAATGAACCCCTCTCTAATATAACAGGTCAAGAGAGATAGTTGGGGCCTTGTAAGATATGTTTCCAAAGCTCAAGCTTGGGCTGAACCATCTTCTTTCTTCTCTTTATGGCTTGTTTTTGCTTGTGTCTATTGTAGTAACTGCACAGCAGAATAGCTACTGTTTGTCCTTAACCTGACCTCTCTTTTGGCTTCTCGTGCTTGCTGCTGATCTTTGTCTTCTACAACACTGGGTGTGTGAGCTACGACAGGCTTTAGTGCTGTGCCCAGAACAGGACATCTAGCTTTATTACCAGACTGCAGTTTATAACTTGAGCTAACTGATGCCTAGATTTTCTTAATTGGAATATACAGGTGAGGCTTTGCACATCTACTTATCTGAACCAGAAAGAACCAATCACATGTGATCAGAATTTTTCAACTAACTTTTTACTTTTAGAAATCAGAGATTCCCTTTCCGCCACATACACTCTCTTAAATTATATCCAGAGAATTGCTTTATATTGGTAATGATTTAGAACTTGTAAAGATTTCAGAAAGATTTCAATAAATATTTAGAACCATAAAGTTCTAAAAACTGTAGAAACTATAAAGTTGATGTTTATAGTTTTTAGAACTTATAGAATAAAGACATTGCTATGAAAGCTTATCAGGCCTCTAAGAGACATCACAGGTATAAATTATCTTCTAAATCATTAAATTTTAATAAAGCTTACTAATACAAAGATAGTATTGGGTATTTTCCTTGTAAATTGACACATACAGAAAGTTTGCCAGACGAACAACTACCATGTCGTGGGTACTATATATTTTTATCTCTCTCTTTCCTATTTTGCCTTGGACCATAACAAGGAATTTTTGTGCTTCTTTGGGAAGCAGTGAGGAGACTGCCAATGCTTCTTATCTCCATCCCCTCCCTGTTTTTTCCTCATCAGACAACGAGTGACTGACTTAGTTGTTGGTGCACTGTGCCTGTGGAGGCCAAAGCAGCTCCATCTTGGATGCTAATCTACCATGTTGTCTTTTGATTAGCCCCAGTTCCAGGGACTCCTTTAATGTGTCCAATTTATTGTTCCATGTGTAAGAAAAGGTAGTTACTGTAAATCCTGCCCATAGGTCAAAACAACCTTGATGCTACCATAAATCCTGCCTTGGAGTCATTGACTCTCACATCTCTCCTGAGTCACTACACACTTTCCTGTGGTATGTACACCCTGGGTCAGGGTACAATAGTGCAGGGATTCAACATCTTATTTTGCTGCCATCTGAGACATAAAAGTGGCTGCTGTTTGTAAGTTCCTATTAAATGTTTCTTTCTGAGACATTCAATTTTTTAGCCTCTTTCTTTGGCCTCCTTAGCCTTTGTGGGTAGGTTTCTGTAGACCTGCCCACCACAGAACAGTGCCCCTCTCTTTCCTTGGGAGCCCACCTGTATGATGGAGTTGTTCTCATTTCCTTTCCATATGCCCCACAGGACTGACCCTACACCCATAGGCACTCCCCACGTGCCTTCTATGCCTGAGATGGTGAGTTCACCTCCAGTGTACTGACCAGCATCCATTGTGGCATCTGAGCTGAGATTTATTCTCCAATCCAGCATCACCAAAAATAAAGCAGACCTTTTGTTCCCCAATTCCTGCATCAATTCCTTAATTGTTTCCCCAACTTGAGAAAAGGTCATCACAGTTCAAACTCCAACAAGAACATTGAGACTATTTGAAGAGTTCCTGCGGAAAGAAGAGTTGGCTGAACTTGCCCCAATGAGGGGACATTGCTGACAACCCAAAGGCAACGTGGGGTGTTGAGATCCAGCCTAGGCAAAGGGCCAAGTCTTCAGGGGCAGACATGCATAGATCGCACTGGTACAGATTAACGGTTAAAATGAGAATGCCAATTTCCTTTCTTTCGAAGGTAATTATTCCTGTGAAGACGACGGGAAGTCTTTTTTGTTTGGTTTGCACATTCTCTCACTTTAGGCAGAGCCTCTTAAGAGGCCACACTGGAATTCAGAGGCTGCTTGGTGAGAACAGAGTGAGGGTAAGAAGATTTGATTCAATTGTTCCAAAGGTATGAGTTGTCAAGCTGATGTCTCCATCTCTGCCCCAAGATCCCTGAGGGTAAACTTCTCTGGTGAGTTAGTGATTCTGGACGAGCACGGAGGCACCCTGACTGTCTTATCGTTCTGACTCTCCTTTTTGTTATCACTCTACAGTGATAATTAATCTCAAATGGCCAAACTGTTGTGGCATACATGTTATTTTCCCAATCAATCCGTCTAGTCCGGACTTGGCCAGGGGACTTTGTGCCCTTTTCCAGGCACTGTGTAGGTCTGCTCTGATCCAGTCATCAGAGGGTGAAGCTGAATCTGCAAGGGCTCACCTTCGCACCCTCACACCAGGATGCCCTTTCCACTTTTGTGCACATCGCTCCTGCTATCCTTTAATTCTCAGCAGTCGTCTCTTGCAGCTCTTTGAAGGAGTACTGCCACATGAATAGAGTTCTGGCAGATACCGGAGAATTTAATTATACCTGCCTCAACCAAGGATATGTGTTCATGGAGGTATCTCTATGCCAGATTCCCTGCCCCAGGGGAGATGAGTCGCAGGCATGAGGGGCTCTGTCTTCAGGGCTTCTTTGCTACTGAGCCAAGGTTACCCTTCAAGGGAATTTCTTGCCATCGCCTCACTGCTAGGCCTACCTTTCTTCCTGGTCTAGTTTTTCCTTCTCTACTCTCAACTGATTCTACCTGGGCATACATTCTAATAAACTACTTTTACATAAATCAAAAATCAAGTTCTGATTTTGGGGAGACCAACCTAAGCCAGACAGTAACCATGTTTCTTTTCTTTCCTTTCTTTTCTTTTCTTTTCTTTTTTTTTTTTTTTTGAGATGGAGTCTTGCTCTGCCACCCAGGCTGTAGAGCAACAGTGTGATCTCGGCTCACTGCCACCTTTGCTTCCTGGGTTCAAGTGATCCCCCTGCCTCAGTCTCCCAAGTAGCTGAGACTAAAAATATAAAAAGTAGCCAGATGCAGCATGTGCCACATCTGGCTAATTTTTATGTTTTTAGTAGAGATGGAGTTTCACCATGTTGACAAGGCTGGTCTTGAACTCCTGGCCTCAAACGATCCGCCCACCTTGGCCTACCAAAGTGCTGAGATTACAAATGTTAGCCTCTGTGCCCAGCCCCATATTTCTTTATAATAAGATTTTTCATGTTTGCAGTGGAGAGATCCCTTGAGTTTCTCTCATGTCCCTAAATATCATCTGCAAGCTATTAGGATTAGTAACCCAAAATCTAAAACATTCATCCGATTAACCTGCGGTCTTTGTGTGGTTAACTAGAGTTTGAAAGAGCATTAAAACTTAACATGTAATGTGGAAGCAAGGCAGATGTGAGAAAAGAAGAACTGGGGAACACAAAGGAGCAGGAAGACCTCAGAGCTAGGGAGGGGATTCTCATTTCTGCTCTGCCAGGTTCTCCTAGTGAGACCCTGGCAGGTGAGTTAATCTCTGAGTGGTCATTCATTCAAATAAAAATGACAGGATTGGATTGAAAAATTTCTAAGCTCTCATTTAAAGTAAGACTTTAGAACCAATGTTTGAACATCAAAAGCAAATTTTATAGCCATGCAGGGAACCCAACCCAGTACAGCTGGTTGGCCCTGACGGAAGGGGCTCAGGAATGGAGCAGCAGTGTGTGGAACTAGAAACCAGTGTCTCTGTAGGAGTCAGAATTCTTCAGAGAAACAGAACCAATAGAATGGGTGTGTTCATTACAAACACACACACAGAGATTTATTTTAAGAAATTGACTTAAATGATTATGGGGGCTGGCACATCCAAAATCCAGCCAACTAGAAGGCAGGAGACTTAGGGAGAGTTCGTGTTGCAGCTCTAGTCTGAAGACTGTCTGCTGGCAAAATTCCTTCTTCCTCAGAGGACCTCTGTCTTTCTCTCTTAAGACTTTCAACTGATTGGATGAAGGTAATCTGAAATGACCTTCATTGAATTCTACTGAATTAAATGTTCATTTTATTTAAAAAAATACATTCGCAGCAGTATCCAGAGTGGTGATTGGCCAAGTATCTGAGACCATGGCCTAGCCAAGTTGACAAATCAAATTGCCATCATAATGTTTCCTGCTGGGGGAATCAAAATCTGTGTGTCTCTGTGTGGTTGGCAGGCAGTATCTGGGCTAGTCCACTGGGCCCTGGTTGAGCATTGGGGTTCAGTGGAGGCGTCTGACATGTGTGGATGTGCTGTGTTCAGCTTGGGCTGAGAGTCCTGTGCCATTGAATATATGGCAGGCTGGGCAGTTGGGCTGGCATTCTTCAACGTCAACCCTGACATTCTATGGTTGTAGAAATCATTAGAAATTTACATATTAAAACTAAATATAAAAACTATCAATATCAAGATAAAGTCGTTTTAACAATTGCACTTAGCAATACTGAAGTTTTTATAATTTGATGTTTCTTTCATTCACTTGCCATTAATTCCATTACAATGAAAAAAATTGTTTATACTTCACTAGAGAAGATTATTACACAAGAGAAAACTGCTTTGAGAATGGGTTACGGGTCAGGTATTGGTGTGGTTATTTAGCAGACACAGTTTAATACCTTCTAGGTCAGTAATACAATGCTTAGGTCAAAATGTTGCATGATAAATAAGCAACTGCAGGTATGCTGGGCCAGAAAACATTGTCAGTTATTGAATTTTATTTTTATTATGACATCTCCATTTCCATGTGGGCTTCTTTGTTTTGCTACCACATCAAATTTCCATTTTTCCCTCCTGCTTTCCTCTTTCTTCCTCTTAACCAGTGCATCCAGTTGCCTCATTCCATCTCTCATCTCTTCAGACCCTTTTCTTTCATCTCATGTTTCTTTAATCCCACATTTCCCATCTTCCAGCATTTTTGAAAAATGGTATGATATGGTTTGGATCTGTGTTCCCACTCCAATCTCATGTCACATTGTAATTCCTGATGCTGGGTGTGGGACCTGCTGGAGGGTGATTGGATCGGGGGGCAGCTTCTAATGGTTTAGGTGCTGTTCTTGTGGTAGTGTTCCCCCTGAGATGTGAGTATTTAAAAGTATACAGCACTTCCCCTCTCTATTCCTCCTGCTTTGGCTATGTAGACATGCCTGCTTCTCTTTCCCCTTCAGCCATGATTTTAAGTTTCCTGAGGCCTCCCCAGCCATGCTTCTTGTCCAGCATGAAGGACCATGAGCCAATTAAACCTCTTTGCTTTATAAATTACCCAGTCTCAAGCATTTCTTTATAGCAGTATGAGAATGAACTACTTCCTGGTCTTCATGCCATCTGTACCAGAATCTCCTAGGAAGCAGGTTAAAAACGTAGATTTCTATACTTTAATATCCCACAGTTAATAAATTCTCTTCTCTTTTCCTTTTTTCTTTTGAAGGCTCCATATTTTTCTGCTTGTTCCATTTCCTCCAAAATATGGAGATATTTTGTTTGAAGGTGACAATGGCCTAATGTTTTCTTTTGGAAGGCTCATAGTCCCAAGAACTGACAAATGACGTTAAGTCCTTGGAAGAAGATTGTGAGTTTAGCCTCCTCTGCCTCTGCCCATGGCTGACCTTGTCCAGCCAGCACTGTCCCTGCCTAGAAGACAAAGGCAGCACTCCTGATTCCTCATTCAGTTACTCTAGTCATAGTTAAAAGTAGAGGGGAGACAAAATAGAAACTGTATATTGGGGAAATAGCCTTGGTAGATGGTTTTAGAATACAGATTAAAATACATATTTGGATTTCTCATTTTGAAATATATTTGATTAGGTTATGCCTCCCTGACATAGCTATTATTCCTTTATCTCATAACATATATTTTTCACATCTTAAATGGATAGACACATTGAAAAGATGATAATAACAAGATCACATATATAATACACTGTTTATTACCTTTACATCATTTCATTTAAAGCCTTTATTTTGCTCGATTACTGAGGGCAGTCTCACGAATGATTGCATGGCTAACAAAGTATTTTAATTTATATTAAAACAAGTAAACAATAGCTAATGATTCTCAATTAACATATTTTCCATGTTTGGAGTCACATAGATTTCTGGTTGAAAGGAGAGAGCTTAGTAAACTTTATGTTTTTTTTGTATGTATGTGTGAAAAGCTGAAATATGAATTAATTACTTTGTTATGATTCCTGCAGCAAAGCTTGAAAAGCTATATTGAACTTGCTACAGTGAATCCATCTCTCTATTTCTCTTTCAACATCACTTTTTTTTTAGTGTTTTTTCCTGGCGGTAGTCTGGCATTGCTGTTACATGAGTTAGAGGTACATGGGAGATTTAGGATTTAAAAATAATCCCTTCTAAAAAAATGTATATTGTGATCTAAAGTATAAATCTGATTATATCCTAGACCTTCAAATAAAATGCATGATTAAAAGCTATTTTTCAGTAGTCTGAAATCCCCACAGAGGAACACAAGTCTAAACTGTGAACTTTAGATATTGTCACTCATTTGGTTACAGTGCTATTCTGCACCTATGATGGGAGCTCTGGCCCTCACTCAGCAGAAGTCATACTTTTCACACATTACAGGTATAAAAAGTCAGGGCTGCTATATGATGGGAGTGGAGAATGGAATTATTGTTAAAGAAAGAGCCCTTTTAAAAAAGACAAATTCCAGCAAAGCTAGGCCCAAATTATTCACACAGGTTTGAAAGTCAGTCAGAAATTTTCTGGATGATCTTTATGGAAACATCCACTAGATAAATATTATATATTTTTTTATCTCGATGACAACAAGCTGGCCTGGGAACAGGTGTTAATTAAGGAATTTTTCCTTTAGCACCAATTAATAAAATGACTTAAAGCCCTGAACCTTTGAGTATTTAGAGGTAATCATTGTTTACAACAAGAAGGCCATGTATTTGCTGCTTTAGGAGAAGAAAACGGTTCTAGGCTATAATTAATAACAAATTTTATACTGGCTTAAAAATACAAAACTAAATAAAAATTATGTTGCCTCAAGGTTTCAATATGGTACAGTATAGATATTTTTCATCTTTCCTTTTCTCAAAAGTCATTCCAAAATACAAGAAGAAGAAGAAACAGAGGGCTGGGTGCAGTGGCTCACGCCTGTAATCCCAGCACTTTGGAAGGCTGAGACAGGTGGACCACTTGAGGCCACGAGTTTGAGACTAGCCTGGCCAACATAGCAAAACTCCATCTCTACTAAAAAAAAAAATCCAAAAACAAACAAACAAAAAAACCAAAAGAAAAAAAAAAACGAGTGTGGTGCTGCACGCCTGTAATTTCAGCTACTCGGGAGGCGGAAGCACAAGAATCGCTTGAAACCAGGAGGCAGAGGCTGCAGTGAGCCAAGATTGTGCAACTGCACTCTAGCCTGGGTAACAAGAATGAGACTCTGAAAAAGAAGAAAGGAAGGAAGGAAGGAAGGAGGGAAGGAGGGAGGGAAGGAAGGAAGGAATGAAGGAAGGAAGGAAGAAAACACAAAATCTACCATTGGTGAAAGTTAAAAGGAACTGTACATGTCAGGTGGCAGTGTGGGTGGGTGTTATGATAACAAGCTGGTTGTCATCCCAGCCTTGGAAAGAGACACATGACAAGCATGGTCATGGAGGGCGTGGTGATCCTGCCAGGCATCTCAGGCACAGCTGTGGGTTGGTGAGAAGAACTGAATGACAGTGGGAGCATTAAGTACCACGGTCCGCATTTTCTTCTTCACCCACTGCCAGAAAACAGTCAGATGATGCTTCCCTAGGTAAGAGGTAAGAACGTCCTCCTCTGGAGAGGATGAAACGTCCCAGAGAAAAGGCTTAGATATTGATGACTTGTCCCTAATAAAAGTCACTTCTGTGTGCCACATACTTGTCCACTGATCTACAACTAACTCTGCCTTCCCCAGCAACTTCAAGCCAGCATGTTGGTGCTTCATCTTTAAGTATAAAAAAGAAAACAGGGATTATTAGATATGCAAGGGGTGATGGAAGAAAAAGTCTAAATCAAAAACCAAATCAACAAAAAATGAAACTCAGAGAACATTGTGAGATGAACGATTTTCAGAAGATCATAATTAATGCCCCTGGAAAGATGAAAAAGATAATCCATTCAGGAAGAAGAAGAGGATGTTTTTTAAACATTCAAACAACAAAGGACAGCTCTTATAAATAAAACTATGGAAAAGCCAAGGCAGGTGGATCACGAGGTCAAGAGATCGAGACCATCCTGGCCAACATGGTGAAACCCCATCTCTACTAGAACTACAAAAAATAGCCGGGCATGGTGGCATGTGCCTGTGGTCCCAGCTACTCGGGAGGCTGAGGCAGGAGAATCGCTTGAACCCAGGAGGCGGAGGTTGCAGTGAGCCGAGATTGTGCCACTGCACTCCAGCCTGGCAATAAATACAGCAAGACTCCGTCTCAAAAAAAAAAAAAAAAATGGAAAACCTAAATGTAATATTCAATGAAAGTGTTCAGGTTTTAGAATAAAAAGAAAGAGACATTGGGGAACAAAGGTAAGAGAACTGGAGGCTCCATCCAGGTGGTCCAAATATCTAAGAGTAGGAGCTCCAGAAACAGTAAACAGAAAATTATACAAAAAATTATCAAACAAGGAATATAATATTTCTTAGAATCAAAGATAGCTTATTTCCATAATGAAATAACTCAATAAATATCCAGCACAAGGAGTAAAAGAGCCACCGTAGGTCATATCACTATATATTTCAGAAGAATGATTAGAAGAAGTTCTGAAAAACTTCCAGAGGAGAGAGACAGGTCAAAAAGCCTGGAAATGAAAGACATCTGATTTCTTAAAAGTAACACTGGAATCTAGAAGATAAAGGAAGAACAGTTTCAAAATTTATATCTTCAACTTAAACTTCTAAACTTAAATAAATTGTCATGCAGGACTGAGGATGAAATACAGAAACGTTGAGGTGTAAAGAATGTCAAGAATTTACTTTTGTGCATCTTAGGAAGCTGCTGGAAGACATATTTCAACCAAGTGAAGGGCGGAAAATCTAAGAAAGAGATAGACATGTGCTCTAGGGAACAGAGACCATAACACAGAAGAGATGGAAATGGAATTGTTAATGAGAGCGAAGCAAATTTCAGGTCAACAGCCGTGCAGCTGCCTAGAAAGCAGCCAGTCCAGACTGAAGTAAACGGGAAAGTGGAAAGCAAATGGAATTGAAGAATTTTCTGATGCACTTGATCATGTGAAACGATAGTGCCACAGGATGTCAACACAGTAAATATTCAAAGAAAATTTAAGAATATTAAAATAAGGTACATATTAAATGTAGGCAAAAGAAAAGGTGGTGTAAAAATGAATATAAATATTTTTACTGACAATACATCATGTGTGTATAACAATTTAAGTATTAATTTTGGGTTAATTCAAAATAAGATAATATTATATTGAAAGCATAAAGAGAAAAAAAGAGCATCCAGGTGTACTAAAATCTACAGCTTGTGAAATGTTGGGTTGATATTGCATAAAATTATTGAAAAAAATGATTTTTGTATTTATGTGTCATTTGGGAATATCAGAGAAGGAGATAATAGCTGAAAATGTTAAATGTGGTTTTCTCCTGGGAAAAAGAATGAAGAAGACACTCAGAAGACAAAGACCGTTGCTTTTTTGTTGTTGTTATAATCTTCTTAGGACTCTTTATTTAATGTTTACAAATACTTGCAAGTAATACTATAAATAAAACAATATTAATAAAAAATAAGTTATCAACTCAGTATTTTTTTTTTTTTGAGATGGAGTCTCGCTCTGTCACCCAGTTTGGAGTGCAGTGGTGTGATCTTGGCTCACTGCAAACTTTGCCTCCCGCGTTCAAGCAATTCTCCTGCTTCAGCCTCCTGAGTAGCTGGGATTACAGGTGCACACCACCAAGCCTGGTTAATTTTTGTATTTTTAGTAGAGACAAGTTTCACCATGTTGGTCAGGCTGGTCTCAAACTCCTGACCTTGTGATCTGCCCACCTCCGCCTCCCAAAGTCCTGGGATTACAGGTGTGAGCCACTGCGCCCGGCCTCACCCCCTGTATTTCTAACACCTAGCAGCTCAACATGAAGAAATGACTGCCCGATCAAATGCTGAGGTCCCATCTCTGTGTGAAATCTGAGGGCAGAATGAGTGACTTTGTTGTCACTGGTGCACATCGAACGATAATGTTCAAGAAAAATACAAACAAATACACTCTAAGCAATTAATCCACATCACCGTTATACATCAGGAATGCTCTTATTATAAAGTGCTCATCGGTTTGGGCTTAACCACCATGTGGACCTAGAGGAGAGAGAAGTTTTATTGTGATAGAAATAGAAGGTCTGCAACTCAGGGAGATGTTCCTGAAGACTCTTTGTCCTGGGTAGGGTTGGTTTGTCAGGCAGGTGCAGAGGGAGCCTCGAATGCCTCAGGAACTTTAATGAAATGCAGAAACGGGCGGTTGGTGGGGAGGAGTGTAAAGAACTTGGGAGAATAAGAAGACTCCTGCATTCAGACTTCAAATGATCACTCGAATGAACAAAGAGTCTGTAGTTTAAGGCAAATTCTATTTTTAATTAAAGAATAATCTAGATAGATATTCTGTGGCACAGTTTTATTGCTCATCAAATTGATTTTTTTCCTCTGCAAGACTGTACTTCTCTTGTCAGCCTTGTTGAAGTTAGACCTTTCAGAAAAGGTTAGATTTTTATTACTTCAAATTAGAGTCTATAATTTCCCCCATGAAACATGTGCAGAATATATGTGGGTAAGTATCTTTTACTTTCCCCATCAAGTGTTCTAAGTTCACTGGTAGGCAAAGATTCTAAACAGGAGGGGACCAGTAGACAGCCTATATTTATCTCCTCTACCTGGAGAGCCTGTAGCTCTTGTGATGTGGGTATCTACTGGATTCCAGACGAAAGAACAATAATGCCATCTGTTTATGTGCGGATCACCAGCCAGCAGATGGTAAACTTGGGTAAGGTTGCTTTTCTATTTTGAGATTTACTGAGAACAGGAGAGTTCATATTCTTTCTCTGTATGTGTCTCTTTCTCTCTAATATTTGAAAAGCACTTTTTATTTTTGACTAGTGTTGGTTCTAAAAAGCACTTCTTATAAGTGAGATTAGAAGAGTTGTGTGTCTATACATCTTCTACTGGAGGGCAGTAACAATCTGTCTACAAATTTTTTGTTTTGGAGGTAGGAAAGGCAGTAATATGCAGAAGTCTGCAGATGCCAATGGAAGGTCAGAGACAGAAAGCCAGGTGCTTGGGCAGCCTCTGGAACACACATGTCTGTGGCCATTTTCTGTGAGAAGAATGGCAAGGATAGTGTCCTGGTGTCTCTGTTCTGCTCTAGGGAAGGGAGGGCTCCCTAGTGAAACTTGGCTTATCATACATAAATAGCATGCTTTTCCCAGCCTCTTCACCCTGCAGTTCTCGGCTTCACCAGTTGAGGAACACAGATATTCAAAATTTGATTTCCTGAGACCTCACCTCCCCATGCCCAACTGTGAAGAGTCCTGTGTTTTATGTGCCGTAAGCATCCTTCGAGACTTGTGTCTGTGTTTAGAATCGCTCTGCCCCAAGCTTTAAGCTCGTTTTCTTTGAGGAATCACCCCCTTGTCAGCTACTAGTTAATCTGTCTTGGGAATTAGAAATGCCCTTTAGTATTATGATTATTTGTGGTACATAATGTTCTGGTTTGAGCTCCAAAGTATTGAGCACCTCATAATGTAGCTCTTTCACGTAACACTAGGTATGGCTAGCTAAGCCTAAGTTTTAAACATCTCACAAAGTCACATTTGGAATAAGTAACCCAGACTTGATGGTCTGGGTAGCTGCAGGTGCTTCTGCCACCAGCATTGCCGTGAGAATTTGAACTTTGCAGGAACACAGGGCAGTGGGTGGTGCTCAGGCCAACCAACTGGTCTAGTGCACGATCACCGCTTTGATACAGCCAGCTCTTTCTACCACCCTGGATGCTACCGCTGCCCTTTTTCCTGTGTAATTAATGTCTTCAATGATTCTGCCAAGCCATAACACATTCATGATGGGAGAAGAATCCTTTCTGTATTACATTTAATCATGGCGTGTCCTGCAGTGACACAGTCACCTCACTCCCCATGTCTAGACATATTCTGCCAAATGAATGGGTTGGGAAAAGCCTGGTATCACTGAACCCAGGAATAACTCTGGATTTTATATGCCAAAGGCTTCTTGACTCATCACAAAATTTTATGTTGAGGGACCCTGTTGTAACTCTGCAATCTGGCTTCCGTTGGCCCCAGCCTCTCATGTCTGGCAATCATGTCTCTTTGCATCTAAGCACTAAGCCCTGGGGTAGACAGATTGTCATAAACCCAAGTGTCCTGCTCAAAATCAGAAATATGTACACACAACTCAACAACTCAACTCTGCTGCTGGAAACATCCAAATTGAATACACGTGGATTGCAGAAAGTGGTATGATCCCTGACTACTTTCCTGGAAAAGGGAGGAGGGTAATTATGGCCTCATCTTGTCAGGAAACAGAAGTTCCAGAAGTAATTCTGGTGTCACTGTCAACATAACACAGTTGTCCCCTTGGAATATCAACATTTGCATAACAACTTTTTCATAAAGCGGCAGAGGAAACACTCCTTCCAAAATTCAGACTATAAAAATTTATCCAAAAGTCTGATACCATCATTTCTGTTGCATGTTTTTTCTTAAATTCCTTTCTACTTAACTATCTTTTTGCCCCTCTATGTGAATTCCATTGTATTCTGCTATTATCTTTGTGTTAAATCTAATCTGAGGCATCTCCAGGGTAGACATGCATTGATTAGTAATCAAGATGTTCATTTTCTTTCACATACATGAAAAGCCTTTCCATATTACTACTAACTTTAGGTAGAGTCATGCTTAGGCAATGAAGGTTGATGCCTGAAGCACTCCCTCACTGGCTCCTCCAAATATGTTGTAACTGATTTATGGGTTATCTTTGTGAATAAAACTGATTATCTCTGCTTGAAGATGTTATACAATTTAAAAAATATGCCCAAAGAATAAGAGTCTTGCTCCATTAAGAAGTAACTCACAATCTTCTTTTTTCTTCTCATTTTCTTCCTCTTTCTCCTTGCAATATGTTTGCAGAGTTGCTGCTTTAAAGATCTGCCTTAGCATGTTAGTGCATTTGTAATGAATATAATTTCTTGCTCTGGATATGGACTTTCTCAGGACGTGAGGATTCCATTGACTGAAGGTTAATGCAAGAAATAGTACTCCCTGTATTGAATGTTGTAAGATACAGTCTAGGGTGATAAAAATTGGCTTGCTTTATAGAATTTAAATGAATTTCAATCTTAGTGCCTCCTGAATGAAAATGAAGAAAATTATTTTTATGAAAGTTTAGAAACATGTTATGTATATCATTATGGACTAGTGGCACAAGTCTATCTTGAGATTTTTAAGAATATAGTGTTGGGTCAATTTCTAAGGAATTGGGGAATCAGCTGTCTGAACATGATGCTGAGTTTATTAGATGGCCATTTCTGAGGCTGCTAACAGTCAGTAGAGTCTAAAGAAACATGGCAAAATGTAGTGGACCCAATGTTACAACCCGGCTCTTAAAGGGAACTTCATGACAGTTCTGAGGTGTGGGGAAAGCAGAAATGCTAGAGAGCCCAGTTTGCCTCTTTGACTCATCTCTTACTGCTGTGTGATTTTAAGCAACTTATTTCACTTCTTGGAACTCAGTTTCTCCACCTGTAAGCCTCTCATCTTTTCACTCATTTGAGATTTTTTTTTGAGGAACAGAATTTCTTGATTTTTATGCAGTAAAACATATCATGTTTCCCTTTTATACTTAGTGATTTCTTTTTAGGTCTTATTTAAGAAATCTTTTCCTGGGTAGAAGTCACAGTGAGGAAATCCTCATATATTATCTTCTAGAAGCTTTAATGTCTTGCTATTCATATAAGATCTATACTCAATCTGGAATTAATTTCTGGTTAAATTATAAAAAAATATTTTTTTTCCATATGCATTTGTAAACATCACAGTATGTCTCTTCGTACGTGGTGTGTTGCTTTAACAGAATACATGGGCTGGGTAATTTATAAAGAATAGACATTTATTGGCTCACAGGTCTGGAGGTTGGAAAGTTCAAGATTGAGGAGCTGGTATTTGGAAAGGGCCTTCTTTCTGCATCATCCCATGGCAGAAGGGCAAAGAGAGGGTGAGAGCAGCAGGAAGGGGCTGGACTCCTTCTTTTAACTAAGGAACACATCTCATTGATGATGAACCTACTTCCACAATAACAGCATTAGTCTATGTGCTGGGGCAGAACCCTCATGGCCCTGATCACCTCCCAGAGGTCCCAGCTCTTAACACTGTTACAGTGGTCATTAAATCTCAAAAAAGGGACACACGTTCAAACCACAGCAGCAGCATACATTAGTTTAATGATGGACTTATTGCAAATCTATCATTTACCCTACTGTTCTGAAGTGAAACCTCAAACCTCTATCAAGTGACCATGTAAGGTTGAGGCTGAGGCGGAGCCCTGCTTCTCTTCCATTCTGTATCAGTATCACGTGCTGTTGACCAATCTTGATATCTGGGACAGCAAGGCCACCTTCTTGTTTTTCTGTTTCTTCAAAACAGTCTTGGATTTTTATTACCTTTTTTCCCGATGAATAAAATATTACCTGATCAAGTCATAAACACACACACACACACAGACATGTACAAAATGGTTTGGAATATTGACTGGAGCTGTATTGAATGTACAAATGAATTTGGGTGATTTGATATCTTTACAATATTGAGTATTCCCAGCCAAGGGTATGATATAATTGTATTTCCATAGATCTTCTTTAATATTTTATAATGAAACTCCTTATTTTTCTCTGGAAGGAGAGTTTCTATCTTTTGTTATTACTAAATATTTGGAAATTCTGATACCATAGAACACATGTAAAGAGAAATATGCCCCATATACAAAAAAAAGGGGGGTAGCTGAATTGTGTTAAGTGTGATGAGTTTTCAGCAGGTGGACACATTTGCATAATCCACGCCAGGACCTGGGGGACCCTTGTGCCTTCTCCTGATATGTACTTTATTCCTTCTGCCACAAGCAACCTCCCTAGCCTATTCCAGCACATTTCTGGGTTGTTAGTATACATCCAGGGGGTTACTAGCCAAATTCCCACATAGATATGATATGATTTATTGGCCAGATCAAACTTCAGCACCAGGTATGCACTTTTCCTCAAAAACAAATTCACAAAAAGTGATGCGGTATATAAAAATAGCTTTAGGACCTGACTGCCAAGACTGTGGTGGGAGCCAGCAGAGCAGCAGCTAAGACTGGAAGTGGAACGAGCTGCTGTGCGGGGAACATTTCCTACCTAGACAGCGCACACTTTACATTTTTTAATATTTTGCAATGAAACTCCTTAGTTTTTGCGGGAGGAGATTTTCTATCTTTTGTTATTACTAAATATTTGAAAATGCTGATACCATAGAACACATTTAAAGAGAAATATGCCCCATATACAAATAAAAGGGGAGTAGGTGTCTGCCAGGAGCAAGCAGGGCAACCTGGAGGCTCTAAATCCAGCACACGGGATGTGGAGCCAGACAGGGGACCCGGGGTAGGCGTGTGTTAACACACATGCACCTCTCAATCCTGCCACTGACAGCAGTTGCTCCACTCCTCTTTCTAACATTGAAAGAACGGCATCTCTTTCCTTGCATCTTCCAACATCTTTTTTTGAAAAGTAATTCTGCTTTCATTTGCAGTTTAGTTTTTCTTCACTTCTAATCAGAAATAAAGATGTGGGTGATTTAAGAACCCATAATAGGCCAGGCGCGGTGGCTCTTGCCTGTAATCCCAGGACTTTGGGAGGCCGAGGTGGGTGGATCACCTGAGGTCAGGAGTTCAACACCACCCTGGCCAACATGTTGAAAACTTATCTATACTAAAAATACAAAAAAACTAGCCAGGCATGGTGGTCTGTGCCTGTAATCCCAGCTACTTGGGAGGCTGAGGCAGGAGAATAGCTTGAACCTGGGAGGTGGAGGTTGCAGTGAGCTGAAATTGCACCACTGAACTCCAACCTGGGCAACAGAGTGGTAATCCATCAGAAAGAGAAAGAAAAAGAAAGAAAGAAAGAAAGAGAAAGAAAGAAAGAAAGAAAGAGAAAGAATAATACATAATTTCCTAGATAGGGCAGCTTGAAAATGTGAAAGAGGGCATTTTGACAACTCTGTACAGTCTGATTTATTAATCTGTGAGGAAAGAACGTTTTGATCAAGTTCTGTTCTACCCTTGTGGAATCTATCTGTTCTTTGTTGGTTTGCTTTATCTCACCACTTTTGTTTGAACCGAAATACTGGAGCAGTGAGTCAGAGAAAATTCTTAAACTGCACTTTCTTTCTAATACTGTAAGATATCTTAGACATTGGTCTCCAGAATAATGAAGTATCATCATGTAGCTGGGATCTCACCGTACTCCGGGGAAACAAACTCGTTAGGGATGTGGTATAAACTATGTTAAGTAACATTAGAAATTCTAGAAATTCCATCCAATCTCACTCGATATTGCAACTTATTTACCTTTATAGATTTGAGCAAATTAGTTTCTTAATTATCTCCTATAATTGCACATCAGACTAAGCAATGTCCCTTTACAAACTGCTTCCAAGAGAGATTTCGGTTCAGAACGTGACTTGGAGGTTCCCGGATGACCCTCAGCTCGTCCACACTCTTTTATGAATATTCATAGAGAGAGTAAAAATTCATCATCAGAGAGGGAATTTGAGGTCTGGAAAGACACAAGAGGGATCACAATAAAACCAACTGTACTGAATAATGAAAACCGTCACGCCAAGCAGAATTATTTGGATTTGTAAAACTGAGCAAATAAAAGTAATGAACCCGATGTTATTATTATGTGGTTTGTGTACTGTTCCATAACGATATTCTTCTAAACTAATTTTTAAATATATTTGGAACAATAGCAGCCTCATTTGGGTAACTGTATAGCTTCCACAATGAGTATTCTGAAGTATACCCATTCACTTAGAAAAAATATTTCCCATGGTACCATCCTGTGTGCTGGGGGGATTGACGCAGGATCTGCAGAATTAGGGAGGCCTGTATGGGAATCCTTTGAAACTCGGCCTTACAGGTGTTTTCCTTGCCAACTCTGGCTTTTCACACCTGCTGCACCGTTTCAGCAGAAGGCCACCTATTCTGCCTGTAAGTGAACTTGGACAAGCAGCATGAGTTTAACATTTTGGTAGGGCTTTTATTTTCTAACCTTTTGAGTGCCTTTTGAACGTATGAGGAATAAAAGCTCTCACACTGAGAAGAGACATTAAAAATAACTCCTCAAACTCCCTTAATACGTGATCACATTTAATAATACCAACAGGCGCACTCCAGGGAGGTTCACACAATTTGAACTCAAATTAAAGGCAGATGACTATCAAGTGAACTCCGACTCTCAGAACATTACAGTTAATTAAAATGTCACATTTTCTGTGACAGTGATAGGATATTGGGACACCAGAGGGTCTCCATCATTAATGGGTTAACATTCTTAGCAAATAAATTTTGGCCTAATTTTTAAAGATTAAACATAGTACAGCATTTTATGGGCATAGTTCAGTCAGAGACTGCATTTTTTCAGAATAAAAAAATTAATTCCTGTGCACTTTCAGGATAATTGAAAAGTTTATATTGTGTAGAGATTAAATGCAGATAAAGCAGTTTATTTTCCCTATATTGTTTGGAATACAGTTTGCTGTAAAAGATAATCCCACAATTTATAATCTAGACATTTTATTATTAGACTTTAGTAGGCTTTTATAAAATGAACTGGATATTTTTAAATTATCATCTTTTTTTTAAAGCTCTTTAATGCTTCCCAATCCCTGCCCGAGAGTGACCTTTGTAGGGAAGTTGGCTGGCTGCCAGGAAGAGGACATTTGAGTCAGAGCACAGAAGTGGCAGCACCACACCAATAGCTTGTGCCCCGCAGGATCACCCCAAAAGGAATCTTGCAGATGTGCTTCTCCCAGTTGCCTTTGGGGGTCCAGTACAAAATGAATCCCTTATATTTCAAGCAAATCGAAAGAAAATTGACAAAGGACATTTTTACTAAGAAGTATTTTTTGAAAAGGGGAATTTTGACTGATACTAACATAAATAAATACATGGGTGAGGGGTCACACTGGTTTATGCCTGTAATCCCAGCACTTTGGGAGGCTGAGATGGGTGAATCACTTGAGGTCAGGAGTTCAAGACCCCTGGTCAACATAGCAAAACCCTGTCTCTACTAAAAATAAAAAAAATTAGCTAGGTGCAGTAGGTAGGTGCCTGTAATCTCAATTATTCTGGAGGATGAGACAGAAGAATCACCTGACCCAGGAGGCGGAGGTTGCAGCAAGTGGAGATCATGCCACTGTACCCCAGCCTGGGGGACAGAGTGAGACTCTGTCTCAAAAAAAAATAAATAAATAAATACACACATAAATGCACACGTACCTCTTCACAAGTAAAATTTGGAAGAGAAGCCTCATGTGAGAGACTTAGGTACGTCCCACCCTCACGTATGTTTGGGGAGCAAAAACTATTAAAAAAATCCATTCGCATTATTATGTTAATATGGGTTAAGTGATTACACATGTAAATAATTTCTGTTGGATTCTTACTTTACAGGATAATCTAAAGTTCTGAATAAATTGTTCTCAGATCCCACACTTCATTAGTATTCTTTATTAGCCCTAAAGTGTTTTACAAAGTGGAAGTGTGCATTTTTGAAAGAAACTATTAGTTCTTAACAAATAACATTCTTTTATTTTTGACATGCCAAATATAGCATTTTGTAAATGGGTTTACTAATCCTTTTAAATTTCAATACCTAGAGAAGCATTTAGATTCAGACTGTGAAGTGCCAATCATTCAGACAGAACACATATTCCTCTAGGGAATTGCCTCAAGAATAAAAGAAAAATTCTCTCATTAATTTATAAATTGTCCAGGGTGCAGCACGCAACAGGATCACACTAGGTCTGTCTGGAGCTGGGGTCCCGAGAGTCAAACTCATTTTTATTCCTAGTGTAGGCGGGTACAGAGCCTTCACAGAGCTGAGCCCCAGAGGTCAGAGGAGGCAGGGTGCCTCAGTCCAGGAGGGCAGGCAAAGAACAGAGAAAAGTCTTTAATTTGAGCGATTTTTTCTTTCGTGCTACTTTCCTACTTGGTCTTAAATTTGTCTTCTCTTGAAAAATAGAATATTCATTGGTTTAGGCATTTCTCACTGCATTGGATAATGGAAACACAATGATGAGCGAGGGGAGACCTGAACCTCTGTCTTCACAGAGCTTATGTGGTTCAGTGTGGGCGAGGGCATCTCAGGCAATTAGAAGGCAGCCCAAAAGCGCCCTCCTGGGGAAAGGATGTTGTGCTTTTAGAGCACCGAGGAGGGGGTCCCTAACCTAGTCTTGAATTTGCGTAGGAAGAGACTGGGACCAAGTTAAGCTTCCTAGAGGAAGCTATCAGGCTTAGAAATGAAGGCGATAAAATTAAACTCGGCAGAGAGAGTGAGCAAGGCAATTCTTCTAGTATTTGAAGGCAACTAACATTTCATCCCCCATTTCCTCCATCCTTCATGTGGGAGGGTTTCCAGAACTTTCATCAGCACAATCACCTGAGCAAATCTACTTGTTGATATTGCTCTTAAAATAGGGAATTCAAATTAGAATGGAATAATCCAGATGCAATGGAAATAGCATTTGTCACAGTAAAGTTTTGCTACTTTTTTTGATATTTATTTTTTTAAATATTTCTTAGAGGATACTAAAATTATTGTGACATTTTTTATTCATTTTGAGCTTATGGTAAACTAAAACAAAACAGATTATTTTTTCCAACTGAAATTAATGTTTGCTCAAGTCCCTCCCATCATATATAAGAAGATTTCACATGTCCTTGTTAAATGTCATTTTACTGGTTTCAATCCATCATGTCTATAAAGATTGTTTTGAATCTTGGTTGTGTCATTTGAGGCAATTGTCGTCTATCCTAGCCTGTGTCAGCTGCAAATTTAATAAGCATTCATAGTAAAAGGTGCTTAATAAGATTCCTGTATCTTCATCCTACTAGCAACTTCTCTCTGGAGCTTCCTTGACAGGTTGATAAGAATAATTTTCTATACCTTTATTTATTCAGCCAGGTATAAATCTACTTATGTATTTTCCAAACCACATTTCCTCATAGGAGCCAATAATATTTTAAAGAACTTGACCAAATGTCTTGCTGAAATCAATTTACATAATTTCTTTGATAGCCTCCATATTTTCCAATGCAGTAAACCATTTAAAAATGATTTTACTAAATAACTCATTCTGGTTTCTAGTAAATACCTTTTAAAGTTTATAATACTGCTAAACCCTTGCTGGATGTCAGCACCCATCTTTCTGACCTGTAGTTTCTGAATTGTGTTATTTCTCCTTGACCGGAAAGGCCCATCTGCCATCTCTAGTCTTCTGCTCTTCGGTCCACCAGGGTTTTTTGAGGATTACTGAAGTGGTGTGGTTCCTGGATGGCACTTCTCACGCTGGATTGCAACAGATAGGTGACTCCTCCCTACTCCCATCTTCTTCCTGTCTTCCAGCAGGGATTTCCCTATTGGTAAAACAAGGGCCACAAAACTCATTCCTGGGATTGTGGTGAGAATCTCATGAGTTAACTTACAATAAGGAATTGCATCAGTGTCTAGTACAGGGCAAAACTCAACAGGGGTCAGTCATTGATTCCTTGACAGTTATACTCAAAACACTGGTGGGCATCGCCATAAAGGAATTTGAAGATTGTTGCTGTCTATTAATTAAGTTTGCCTAAATTCCCTGAGACTTCCGTCTAGTCATGTTTCCTCCTTGAAAACAAATTTTTGTTTTGTGATATAAAGGCTATACTCACCTCTACTCGCCACCTTTCAGAGGATCAAATACAGCAATGGAAAATGTTTTGATACCCACAAATATGGTTTGGGCAGTAAGTACACTGTGACCTTGCGGTGGAGGAATCCAAACTCATGAATTCATTCATGTTTAAGCACACAACTGCTTCAAGAAAGATATCTAGAGAAACCTCATTTCTGTGCACAGAAAATAGCCACAGTTAGGTTTACTTTTTTTTTTGTAAAACCAACTTGGAAATTCACTAGCCAGGTTACACATATGAATGATGTGGCATTTTTAAGATAGTTATAAAATGGAAAACATGGATTTGGCTTGGAACTACTATACTCATAGATTTTTTCTGTATTTATTTATTACAATTGAAGTACCCAGTTGTTAAATTTTCAAATAATATACCCACTTAATAAACAAAAGTTTTCTTTAAATCATTTATAATGTAAATAGTAATCATGCTTTAAAATACATTTTATTAAGCTAAGAGTATCTTTTGCCATTTTCTGTTTGGTAGTTTCCATTTAATAAAATTCTTTGGCACTCTGTTCCAGTAGAGAGGATTGCACATGTAGAGAAGATCTCAATGCAAAAATGGCTTGGGGGTGAGGTTTAGTTCGAAGAGTAAGGCTGTATTTAAAATGCAAGAATACGCCGGCCATTCACAGGTGTAAAAAATACAAATGCAGCATGGTGGTATGGGATGTGAAGCCTGAGATTTCACAGAAGCACTCTTTCTACTTCATTACCACTGTCTTGGTCTGGCTTGACTGGATTATTATTGGGAGAATTAAATGCAATGTGTATAAAAGCCAGGATTATTGGGAGAATTAAATGCAATCTGCATGAAAGCCAGGCAGGTAGTTTGTGGCTCAATCTATTACAGTAATTACCACTTACTGCTTTTAAGACCTCTCTCTAGCTAGTTCTGCAAGAAGAGAGAGCACAGCCAAACAGACTAGGTAACCAAAAAGCATAAGAAAGGAAAAAAGACTCTCCTAATAAATTAGTGCCTAGGACATTATGAACAAGATATTTGAAAATGAATGAAATCCCTTGTGATTCCTGCCTCTTTAGGCCAGGAATTGAGTCCAGGAGTTGGAGCTGAAAATTGGAGGGTGTCTTTGTCCAGGATTTGAGAAAAATGAAGCCAGCATTGCCGCCAGAGCTTCGGCCTGGGCACTCTGTCCTGGTACTGTCTGTGGGCACTGCATTGCCAGGCTTTGATTTGTCTTGGGTGAGCTTTGCTGGGTCCTCCTGTGGCTCCATAAACCAGGCCTGTGGCCAGCGCTTCAAGCATGTTTCATTCCATTGCTGTCTTGCTTGTCTGCCACGCTGTAGCTGGGCCTGACACAGGGGTGCTCTGCCTTGAGGTGGCCTAAGTGCTGCTCTGTGCCATTGTCTAGCAGGGCCAGTTAGTGGCATTCATGTTGCTTTTGTGTTTCCTGGCTGTTTTCCAACTGCCAAGTGTTGCCAGCTGTGTAAACCACTGGTGGGCACAGAATTCTTCCTGCCAGACAGCTATTATTTTTTGCTTGGTAATCAACAGTCTCGGATTGAAGCGACTTGAAAAAGAGGAAGTAGGTTGGGAAGATACAAGTGTTTGTGTATGTGTTTTGTCCAGCTTAAACACAAACAAATAAAGGTAGACAGACAGACAAAAGAACATAGCTCTAGCCCTCCCACTTTCATTTATCCTTTAGAATAATTTCTGGTGTAGTAAAGCCGAATGAAATCTCCAAACAGAAAGCTAATGATAACCACAAGACACTAATCCAAAGAAACTTTGTAAATAGGGCATGCAGCTGACATTTTTCATTTTACCCTGAATTCATCTCCTTTTCTTATCTTGCAAACTGATCACTGCCTTCATTTGGGAAATCACTTTTCTCCACAATTTAGGAAATATGTAAACATCAATATGTAAAATAAAAAAAGGAAAAAAAGTGTAATACCTTGATATCCCAGATAAAGAAGTTGAAAAAAAAGAGAGAGACTTTAAATCTGCCTTGAATGGATAGAATGACATTCAGTATTGTGATAGGCAAAATAATGCAACCCTCGACCCCAACTATGATGTCCACATCCACATCCCTAGAGTCTGCGAATATGTGTTATTTTACATGGAAAAAGAAATTAAAGTTGCAGACAACTGTAATTGGGTTCATCAGTGTAGTCATCCTGGATTATTGGAGTGGTCCCAATGTGATCGCAGGAGTCCTTAAATGTGGGAGAGAGGGTAGGAGTGTTGGAGTGACATGACAAGAGAAAGACTCTCCCTACCCCTACCTTTCTGGGCTCTGAGGATACAGGAAGGGCGGTGAGCAAAGGAATGCAGGTGGCCTCCAGGAGCTCAAAAAGGCAAGGAAGCAGATTCTTTCCTGAAGCTTCCAGAAAGGAATGCAGCCCCAAAGACCTTTGATTTTAGCCCAGTAAGACCTGATTTATACTTAGAATAGTAAGATCATCAATGTGTGTTGCATTAAGCCCCTAAATTTGTGGTAACTTTTACAGCAAGCACCTCCTGACATGTCTACCATCTTGCACATGTGTTCTCAGCATGGTTTTGTCACCTTCCTCAAATGCACTACATGGTACCCACTAAAAAGCCTCTGGGCATGCTGTCCCTCCACCTGCAATACGCCTGCTCCCGTCTGTACATCGCTGCCTTCTCCTTCCTTCCGGCCTCTGTTGAAATGTCACCTTCTCAGTGAGACTCTCCTTGACCACCCAATCTAGGACATGCTCTTTCTCCAACCCATGACTCTTGCTTCCTGCCCCGTTTTTCTCTTAATAGCTTGTATGCAAGAAAAATAAAACCTCAGGACCCCAAACTCACTATGCCTCAAACTCACTTAGGGAAAAAATAAGCTTGGAAACCGAGTCACGCAAAACTGCCTCCCACTTTGTTCCTAAATACACACCTGTGAAGACAGAGGGCCAGAGATTCCCCAGGGCCATCCCTCCCAATTTGCTCACAAGGAAATTCCTTGTGGACCCCCAAGATCTCTACCCTAAAGCAGAGTTCTGTTGCCTTTCACCCTGACAATATCAATTAACAGCGTATCTTCACAGGCCTGGGTCAGAGACAGGACTAGAAGCTGTCCTCTGCTCATCTGAGACAAATGCCTACATGACGGCCTCCTCTCCCTGAGGTCTTCTTCGTCTTATGTAGAAATGCAGCTTCCCTAAGTGTAAGATGAATGCCTCTACCCCCCACTTTCACATGTAAAATGTGGATTTAGGGAATGCTGATCAACTTCAAAAGAATGTGACTGCATCTCTCTTCTATCTACCCTGCCTGGTTTTTTCTTTTCTCCTTTCCTCTCCTGCCCACTTTTTCTCTTTTACACTGAAGCCTCAAATTACTCTTTGAAAAAAAGTAATACAGGAGTTATTAATTTTTAGGCAGATAGTAAGGGTAAAGGTTCTCAGTGGAAATTTCCCCCTAATAAAAAACAACCCCCGAACCATCTCTTTTCTAACAGAAAAGTCAGCTTGAAGGGCGGAGCTGGCAAGCTTTGACATGCAAATGAAGTCCCTTAGAAACTGGGTTCATTCAGTAAGGCAATTCCTGCCATCTTCTTCTTGTCACCAGGTGTACCAAGAATCATGGCCACTTCCAGAAAACACCATGTGTTAAAGCCGTGTCAGCAGTACAGGTCACAGATCCCACCGAGGCTTTTTCCTAGGCACGTCTTCAACATTGGCAAAATAAATAAATCTCTAAATTGATTGAGACTTGTCCCAGTCATTTTCTTTGGTTTCACACTTGCATTAAAAAAATGAAAATTATATGTCATTATGTTCTTGTTTATTATCTATCTTCCTTACCTGACTGAGAGACTCTTGTGGCGGAACCATATCTGTTGTGTTTTCTGATGGACACCCATGGTCAGCATGATCAGCATGTCATGGTTGCACAGATTTTTGTTAATTAAAAAAAAAAATCAATGCATTTACATTAATTCTCTTTCTGAGCTACTGATTTTATAATATATATCTACCAGTGACTTTGTGTTTAATTATTAAAATGTTAAAAATACTTAGGATAAGATTGAAACATTTTCCTTCCATTCTAATTTAAAATTTTTTGCTGTTATATGTATGCTTTTTTTCACAGCTTGATAATTTCTCTGTTATATTCTCTAAAAATCATATTGATATTTTGATTAGTGTGAAAATTAACCTATACATTAATTTTTGAAGTAATTCTTATCCTTCTAATACATTGCACTTTCATTAAGTATCACACTATCTCTCTTTTTATTCAAAAATTATTTTAATCTCTCAGTAGAGTTTTGTATTTTAAAAGAAGTTCCTAATGACTAATTTGTTGTTAGACTTATTCAAAGGTATTTTATTTTTAAGTTATTATTGTAAATTATTTTAACAATTATATTTTGAATTGTTTATTGCCAGTCTATAAGAAAGGATTTGGCCTATTTTCTTGGTTTAAGTTGCATAACTAAACTTTTGTATATTCTGATTTTAATATATTTTGTAGGATTGTTGGGTGGACTGAATGACATAAGTCTATCAAATGGTTAAATTAGCATATTTTACACATTATCAGCCTTAATAGATACTTATCTTTTTCCTTTCCTTGTCCCCCTCCCCTCTTCGTTGTTAAGAGGCAGAATCGGTGCCTGTGTGTAGAGAGGCCACTTGCCCCCATTGTTCTGCTCATTCTAGTTCCTCTTGTTTCAGATGCTATCACATGGGCTGGAGCATCAAACGGCATTTTAATTAATAGTGCTTTTTCATTATAGCCAGTCTAGGAAACCATCTTATAATTTCTGGTTTTTCAAGAGGTTTTTTTCGGGAGAAGATTTTAAATTTTATCGTATTTTCCTAAGTGTCTTAATCTTTGAATATGATTCATTATATTTATGTATTCCTAATGTTCTATTGTCCTTAGATTTTTTGTGAGTCACAGGGTAATTTTTTTTAATGTTATATTGACTTCGGTTTGCAAGTATTTTATTTAGAGTCTTTGCATATATCACATAAATAAAAAAAGAGAACTACACAGTCTAATTCTCTTTCTATCAATTTTAGGTTTTAATGTTAGAGTAATAGCGGCTTCATAAAATGAATAGGAATACTTTGTATCTCTTTCGGTGCTCTAAGATCAATCTCTCTCTCTCTCTCTCCCCTCCAGCCCCTCTCTTTCTGTCTCTCTTCCCTCTCTTTCTCTCTTGTGTGTGTGTGTGTGTCTTTTTGTATCTCTTACACTTTAGTGAATGACTCGATCGTGTACCCACGCGACTTAAGACTTACATTATTTCACTGAACCTAAGATACCATCACTGTTAAAATATATCATTGTTTATGTACTAGTGAGAAGGAAGAAAAATGCTACCTATTAAACTGTGACTAAAAGAAATCTTACCAGTTAGAATTCTATTTTATACTTATTAAAATCTATTTGGATCTCTTAAGAGACAACTTTTTAAAATCATACATTAGGATTTTTCATGTTTGTACACATATGAATAAAACATAAGTAAAATAAATCTAAAGTTCTCTCTAACTATTTTTCACATTAGCTCTATGCTTCTGAATCTCTTAGGCTCCAGATCATTGTCTGTATAGACGAGACCACCTATCACGAATAGCGATGGGGCAGATGAGCCAGCAGATGCGCCACCATCTTCTCAGGATGCCTCTTCCTGGTCGCAGAAACCATTCTGCCAGTTGTGCTTTGCATACATGGGCAACAGCAGCCCCTGCTGACGGCCCCCAGCCCTCCCCCGCATGATTTCAGCTGCATCCCCCACTTCAGAGGTGTCAAAGTTGGCAAAAGTGTATGTCTTAGTACAACATGAACTGTGATGTCTGATTCCTCTCTTTACCTCACCCTCCACATTCAAGCAATTAGCAAGTGCTTTTAATTCTCAATCAAACCATTTATTTTTTGTATTTATTATAGCTCCTCATCTCTGTCCATTCTCACTGCCACCCTCTTGGTCTAGGTCACGTGGACTTTCATCTGGATGGCAAAACAATCCTCCAAGTGTCTCCTTTTCTAGCCTCCAGCCCCCTAAGGCCTTCACGTGGCAGCCCAGTTTTCCTAAACCCCTCACTGCGACCCTCAAGCCACTGCGTCTCTTGCTTCCTCCCTCGCTGTAAATGCCGTATTTCATTTCCTCAGAGATCCTCAGCTTCCTCTAACTCTTGTCTATCCATGCGTTTCTCTTACATTTCTGACATCGGTTGCATATTCCCATTTTTAGGTGTCAGCATATGTGTCATGTTTTCAGAGACATTTTCCTGACTCTCTTCCTAATTTTCGGTACCCTTGCTCTTGTTATTGTCTATTTCCAAGTATATTCCAAGAATAGTTTGTGGGTGGTGTGTTCTCATCCTGTGCCCCTTGAGGATGTCCTCCTCTTGTCTTGTCTCATGAATGTCAATTGGGCAGAGGCCTGAGCCTCAGAGGTTCTCTCTAGCCTCATCATCTAAGGTATCCGGTCCTCAAACATTTGGGAAGCATCAGGGACTGGTTTTGTGGTGAGTGGTGGGGGATGGTTTTGGGATGAAACTGTTCCACCTTAGATCATCAGAGTCTCATAAGGAGCTCGTAACCTAGGTCCCTTGCATGCTCAGTTCACAACAGTTTGTGCTCCTGTGAGAATCTAATGCCCGAGGGGGATCTGACAGGAGGTGAAACTTAGGCAGTAATGCTCACTTGCCTGCCTGTCACCTCCTGCTGTGTGGCTCGGCTCCTAACAGGCCATTGACCAGTGCCAGTCTGTGGTCCCGGGGTTGGGGACTCCTGATCTGAGGGGTGTGGCTCTGTATGACAAGGCAGGCTGCCATTCCAACCCTGTTGCATGTTACTGAACCTGTGAAAATTGTGGAATGATGAATAATTGCGGTCCTCAGCACACAACTTTGTCTGCATGTTCTTGATCAATTTAATCGACTTTAGAGAAATGTATCATCCCCAGTTTCTGTAAAGGCATCTGTGTCTATGACTTAGTCCTGCGGCCCAGCCAGGCCATGGTTGATTTGACCAGGGCTGGGAACTGGCTCTAAGTTTCTTCAGTCCATTGGCTGGTCAATGACTGATTAATATACCTTCCCGAGAAAGTTGTTGGAAAGAGATGGAGAGAAGAGAATTACTCTGTAGTGGTAATTTGAGTGGAAATTAGCATGGAGTTAATATCAGCCAAGGAAGCATGAATGCAGAGTGAAAGCCAGAAGAGGACCAGATGGGAGAGGAGTGGATCTGCGGGGGAATGGGGATAAGAACACCTTTATCTTTGGAGAGAAGGAAGGAGAGAGAGGGGAAAATAAAGAGAAAGAGGAAAGGGGAGGAGGAGAGAGGAGGGAGAGTAAGGGGGTGAGAGAGAAACTAACAAACCAGGAGGCACCTCCTGGATCACAGACATTGATCCTTTACCTCCTTCACATCCCAACTATCAACAACGCCTTACAATTCTGTCCCAAATAACCTACAGCACGTGTGTGGAAATGGGTGTGAGCCTATGTCTGCATCTGCCACCTCCCTCTTCTCTCCACCTACTGGACTTCATGCCTTGGAGACCTGTGCATGCTTCGACTTATTCTTTCTCTGGGCTCAGCTGGGAGTGCCTCTCAGGGTCAGGAGATACACGGCACCCAGGCCCACTATCCTCTCAGGCCTGTTCCACGAGTCCTCTGGCGAGGGCCCCACAGGCCCAGAGAACCAGCCAGGAGGTGAATCAAATTGCCCCCCCAGAAATCTCTCTTCTTTACAGCTAAAAGCCTCTCGAATCATCTGCTGAGCCCCTTTCTTCTCTGTTCCTGCCCACAGGATTTTACCCTGAGAGATCACACCTTCAGAACAGAGTGCCTCTTGCTCCAGTCTGGCCCATAGGGAAAAGTAGTTTCTGAATGTGGATAGACACACAAGGGAGTGAGCGGGCTGCAAAGCTTTAGATGCCTACAGGGTAGGGTCCCCCAGGAAGGGTAGCTGCCCCATCTCGGGCTGGTACGGACACTGCTTCAGAGCCAAAGGAGGCTCTGGAGGGTGGACACTGTGTCCGTTTGTCTTCCACATGGGAAAGCCAGCACGGCTCACTCATTCTATGCTTTCTTTCATCCATTTCCATTTTCTTTGGAGTGAATGGAAATTTCTCTAATTAAGTTAGCAGATTAACTCAGCTTAAGGCCTGGGTTTTGTTTTGCATTTATTTGTTTCGTGAATATGAATTTAGTTTTCATCTTTTTATGCACTCTCATAACTGCTTTACAGGCATGTAGGAAGGGCTACAGTGGGTACTCTCAAAATCATATCAATTTAGACCAAGACCCCAAAGTGTCCTAATGTACCCCCTTACAGGATCTGGCAAACTATATTCCCTAGAATCCAAATTAGACCAAAGAACCAGCTCACAATGCTGTCTGTTCATTTCACAACTTTGGAGCCATTTTAAAAGTATGTACACATTTTTAAATAGAGATATCAAATGCTGTTTTAATGACTTTCTCTTTTTTGCTTGCTTTGTATAAACCAAACACAATTCATGTTGTAACATAAGTGCTCCTTTTTGTTCTTAGTAGACATTACAGAGCATATCTCAAGTTCCAAAATCTTGCATAGTGTCAAAGCCAAAATTGCACTGGTCACAGTTAAGCATGCCAGGAAGACTTTTGTCCAGTCTCCTGTGATAGAGAAGAACGGCTGGAGTTCAAATTGAACTCAGCTCCACTGAAACAAGTGGCTGGAGAGGGCAGAGCTGGCGAGGAGGTGTCGTAGGCCAACTGTGTTTGCTTCTTGGCCTTACCTAAAGGAAAAGCAAGTTTTCTCATTTCTTTCAGACAAGAAGCAGTTTTACAACTTGGAGGAAGGTGCCCACTAAAGTTAGTTCCTACCCTCCCACAGAAGTGAGGAGATAGAGTTCTATTCCCTGATGATTACGTTTTAAAGCCATGCCTTCCAGAGCATCCAGAAAGACCATCCTGGCTTGTGAAACTGGCAGGAGGCTTTGAAAAAGATTTAGATCTTCCAGCGGCAAGACCATGACGAGTCTTTAATGATGACAAATGAAGGAAAACCTCGCAGAAGAGGGAGGTCAGGGGCTCGAGCTGGGAAGAAACCTGTCTAAAGTGAAGTTAAGTTGACGGGAACGTCAGTCTGTCTTGCTCAACAGGAAGTCATCCAATGCCAGGACAGCTAAAGAGGGATGAGTTTCTTAACTACTGCTGTGTGTTTGCGAGTGCGTGTGTGTGACTGTGCTTTCCTTTTGAACCACGAGAGCCATAGTGGCGTCACGACTTACAGGAAGATGCAGAGGAGACTGTGGCCACAGGCAAAGCCCACTGCTGCCTGCATGCACTTTCTACAGCTGGCACCATCTCAGGCAGTTTGTGTTGAGGCATCGGGTGACAACACTTCTTACAAGAAAAAAGAGTGGGGCTGTCACGGAGATGCTCTGGGCACACAAACTGAGTCCTGAGTCTGCGGTGGCCCAGAACCATCCCTCAGGGTGGGGTGAGGTGAGCTGGCCAGCAAGGGGCCGGGACACCAGCTTCTCCCTGGGTCCAGAAGCTTCTATGTCTGCCAGTTGCTCCGATCTGTCCAGATGTACGATGCTGTAGTGTCTTAGATCAGCCAAACAGCAAGAGGTGGGAGCAGACCATCTCCCCGTTTCACTGTGGAGCTGGAGGGGGAGCCAACTGTGGCAGCCACCCTTACAGAAAGGGCTGCCTGGAAATAATCCGACAGGAAATCTATGATGTTTGCTAGGTCTGTCATGACCAAGAAGGCATTTTTCCCCTTTGTCTGTTTTCTGGGCAATCTCAAGCATCTTTCTGAGAATAAATAGCCCTTATCTGTAATAAGATCTGACAGGCCATTAATGCATAGAAAGTGTGATATCAGTGGGGAAGAACAGGTATGTGGGTGACAAGAGTTTCTTGATCCTAAAGCCGCTTTCTTTGTGCAAAGGTGGTTGTTTCTCAGCAAGTACAGGAGAGCTGTTTCCATCTGGCAGGGGGATCTGGAAGAGAATTGGCTGCAGGACAAAGGTGACCTGGGTCACCACACAGAGAAAATTGCCCTGCACTGCATAGAGGCTCTTCCCCCAGATCTGAGGGAGGCCGGCCCTGGGAGACAGGGGGCGCTGCTGTAGTGGCTCCGTTGGGTTGAGGCCGGAGTGACCAAGCACTTCAATTGTCTGTTTGTGTAGTTGTTCGGGTTGCCTGCTGCTCCTTGGAGTGAGTTGGCCCTCATGCCTCTTTCTTGCTGAGTGATGTGACCTCTCTGGTAGTAGCAGACCACAGCGCCAGGCACCTTGATAGCTGGTAGAGACCTCACTATCTGCAGGAGAGAATTTGGATTTCCCAGGGCTGCTCTGCTCACCCAAATGGTCTCTACTCATTTCTAGATTCTTAATCTTGTGCAGATATGCAGAGGGTCACTTTCTGAACAGTCCAGGAGGAGGTGCCTTTGCTAATGCTTCAAAAAACAAAGTTTAGGCCCGGCATGGTGACTCATGCCTGTAATTCCAGCACTTTGGGAAGTCAAGGAGGGCGAATCACTTGAGGTCAGGAGTTTGAGACCAGCCTGGCCAACAGGGTGAAATGCTGTCTCTGCTAAAAGTACAAAAATTAGCTAGGTGTGGTGGCATGCGCCTGTAATCCCAGCCACTTGGGAGGCTAAAGTATGAGAATCTCTTGAACCCAGGAGGTGAAGGTTGCAGTGAGCCGAGATCGTACCACTACACTTTAGCCTGGACAACAGAGTGAGACTGAAAAAAAAAAAAAAAAAAGAAAGAAAGAAAGTTTAGTTTTCTGATGTCTTGTAGAAGATGGTGATCCCTATTTATCCTTCTACATCTAACTTAAATCACACCTCCTGCTTGACACTTGAGGCTTTAATTTATATTTTGGCGTTAATCACAGCATGTCTTCTGTTATATGTGAGTACGTGTATGTTTCCTTTAAATTCTGGACTTATAGAAGTTAGGAAATATGTCTTATTTTTCTTTGTAACTGTTAAAACAGTGACTGCATAATGAGTAAGCATTGCATTACTGTTCAACTGAATTTACAATCTCTCTGTCTTTGAAGGGAATAATAATGGTAACAATATTCCTTATAGAACCCTCTTCAAATATTAATATGTCCACATTGGCTATTGTCAATACTGCATCCATTTAGTTATTTTTCTAAAGCCCAGGTGTTCCTTGTGAAGCTTGCAGGGCAGGAGTGGATAAGTTCATCCAGGGCATATTAACCCCCAGTATCATTTTAAAAATATGTAGTAGTAGTAGTAGCTAATATTTAAAAGAAATAAAGGTGCTATCAAAAATGGATCTCACCATGGCAGCATTGTATGCACTGACGCTGGTTAAGATGGTGTTGCTATCATCCAGGGAGAGATAACAGCAGCCTGAGCGGAGATGGTAGCAGTGGGGTGGTGGGGTGGGTGTTCTTAGATGGTGGGAACAGAACCCATAGGATTTGTTCCTGGATTAGCTGGGGACAGTGGTGGTGAGGAAATAAGTCCCTTCAACCCCCTCCCAAAGCCAGTCCAGGGCTCACTTAAGTTGCTTTTGAATGAAGTGACCTGGATAGAAGGGAGGGGCATTGACTAAGACATGAAACATTGGAGGAGAAAATTTTGGAGGAGATATTGGGTTTGGATGTGATTTAAAGGCACCTGTGAGACATCCCAGCGAACAAGGCTACTGTCTGTGGTTGTGCATCTGGGAACTCATACAGAACTTGGCTAGGAGAGGGAGGGACGCCTCAGTTACCAGCATCCACAGAAAGGATGCTCCCTTTGAGGAGCATCCAGTTACATGTAGAAGGTTTCATTCACTGATCAACAGAGAAATAAGAAAAATGAGTGGCCAGGAGTGGTGACTCATGCCTGTAATCCCAGCACTTTGGGAGGCTGAGGCAGGTAGATCACTTGAGGTCCGGAGTTTGAGATCAGCCTGGGCAACACGGGGAAACCCTATCTCTATTAAAAATAGAAAACGTAGCTGGGCATGGTGGTGCATGCCTGTAGTCCCAGCTACTCAGGAGGCTAAGACAGGAGAATTGGTTGAACCTGGGAGGCAGAGGTTGCAGTGGACTGAGATTGAGCCACTGCACTCTAGCCTGGACAACAGAGCCCAACTCTATCTCAAACGTACACACACACACACCCAAAATTAGCATCATTTATTAAGATTTAATAAAATTAACTTTGTACAGTAAAGAAGTTTCATGTAATTCCAGATCAAGGCCTTCCTAAATATTTGTTATAAAAATGTCATGGCAAAATACGAACCTTATATTCCTATTTTGGCTTTCTTGTTTTATAAGAAGGTACCCAGAATCAGAGGCTCATGATCAATGCCACCTGCTGCCTGTTACAGGCTGCCCATCTTCATGAGGCCGATGACAGCCTGACAGCTGCTTCCTGACCCTCCTGCCCCCAACCTGTGGCTCCCTGGGGCTTTCTGGGGCCCAGGAGCTGAAGGTGAATTGGACGAGTTCTTCTGGACACATTTTCCCCCAGTGTTCTCTGCCTCTGTCCCCCACTCCTCCTCTTACCTGCTGCTGTCCTAAGTCAAGCCACACTGTCTCTTTCTGGACCCTAATGTACCTTTGTATTTCACCCACTCCTCCCAGCAGTCCTGAGTGAGTGCATCTTGTGAGCTTTTGCAGCACTGTGTTCTTCTCTGACTTAGGACCATAAGCACTCACCCCTAATGCTGCCCCTTACCTTGCACTGGGAGCTCTGCCCAGGGTCTCCAGCTCCACTCCCATCTCACCCCATGCCCTCTCCCTGATGGGCCCAAACCCTTCGCACTCACCTTTCTGGGCTATAGTGGCTTCTGCACTTGCTGCTCCTCACCCTGGAGGCTTTCTGCAGACCCAGAGCCCCGGCTGACTCACTCTTGTCACTCATATCACAGGCCAGACACCGTGGCCCCAAGAACCTTTCCCAGATCCCCGGCCTGAGGTGCCATATCCCCTCCTGCCCTTCACTGTCATTTACCTGAGGACTTATTTCCTGTAGCCCTTGTAGACAGATGGACTTACCTGCCCTCAGTTGTTTACTTTCTTGTTCTTTGCCTGCTGTGATCCCAGCTCCATGGAAGCAGGAGGGGCCCTGTGACGCTTGTTCACAGCGGGATCTCCAATGTCTAGCAGAGTGTCTCGCGTGCAGCCAGTGATTCATATTTGTTGAATCAATAAACGAGTGAAGAATAAATGAGACAGCGTGGACATGGAGTTCTAGGTTTCTGGTGTTACTACATGTTAACATTATGTCTTGAGAAAGTCATTTCACACCTCTGGGTCTCAGTTTCCTTCTCTGTGAAACGTGAGCATGTGTACTCTCTCTTGGCAAACAGTGGCTATTCAATGAGGGGGAGCACTTAGGGTGAACAAACACTGTATATTGTTCAAAGGATTTTGTGCTGTCACTGAGGCCAAGGACACAAATGTGAGCACTCGTCACAATCCAGACCTGATGGATGGGTAATGCGTCTGCATCCTTTTAAGTCAGTAGTCAGGTGACATGTAACTCACACCTTTTTAAAAGGATTTTTTGCAGTAGTGCTGATGACTGCACATGATCAGACATGTTGTCTAGATTTAACTACATTATTTTTTTATTTCTATTCATGGTAGATAACTTATTTATTGATTTATTAAGTTAAAAAATGACTATTAAATTTAAAAACATAATTTATTAAATTGAATTTATTACGTTAAAAAATGCATAAATTTCTGCTATTTTCCAGGTATAATGCTAGACATGGAAATGCAGGGGTGAAAAAAACAACCACAGGCATTGGCCTTGTTTTCAGGAAGTTCCGGGTACTAGAGGGGACGGCCATGAACAAAGAATCGCATATGAGAAGCAGTCAAGGAGAGTAGAGGGGACATGAGAGAGTCAGAGAGGGGTCCTGAGTTAGGTGAGGGCTGCAGAGATGAAGGTGACTCTGAGGACATGTCCTTTCTACTGGGAGCAAAGGATGAGTGGGGCAGCAGGCAAGGGTGTGTGGGAGGACAGGAGAGGAGACCAAGGAGGAAGGGAGAGCGGGTGAGAATGAAGACACCTTTAGGGGCTAGGAGTTGCCATCAGGATTTTCGATTTTATGCTAGGGAACACTGGGGGTTTAGAATGGGGAGTGACACGACATCATAGAAAACAGCATGAAAATGCTCTGCCCCAGCAAGGAAGATTATGTCCATTGTCCCCCACCCTGCATCCACCAGATTACTTCTTACGCCAAAGGAGATTACTGCAGATTCTCCTTGACCTAGTTCTGTAACTGCTCAGTTAGCTCCTGCGACTGCTCTTATTGCATCTGCAGCAGTTCTGAGGGGTATGGGGGGTCTTGGTCTAGGGGCATCAGGTCATTGAGGCACTGAGCCACCATCCTAGTGGGCTCACTCTTCCTTTAGTCCTTTGCACTAAAATACCCTGTTTTTGAATTCAAATTTACTTCCTCTTGGAGGTCAGATGTAAGCATTATGTAACTCATGGTTGTAAAAAATGTCTGTGCAGGAACCAATCTTCTGCAGACTTGGACTTTATACACCATAGGATAGAATTTCTTTTTTCAGAAATTTAAAATACTGTTTGATAAAGAAGAACAGATATTCTAACAGTCATAAATTGCTTAGCAGTGAGGGTACATTCTGACAAGTGCTTCATTAGACAATCTCATCACTGTAGAAACATCACAGAGTGCATTTACATACATCTAGATGGTATAGCCTACTACACACCTAGGCTGCCTGATGTAGCCGATTGCTCCTTGGCTATAAACCTATACAGCAGGTACTGTGCTGAATACTGTAGGCAATTGCCATGCAATGATATTTGTGTATCTAAAGATATTTAAACTAAGCCATAGAAAAGCCATAGAAAATATATTTGTGTATCTAAATATATTTTACTAAGCCATAGAAAAGGCTTAGTAAAAACAGAGGATTGAATAACTATATATCTCTATCTCTATGTATCTATCTGTCTATCTATCTATCTATCTATCTATCATCTATTTAATGGTACACTTGTCTAGGGCACTTTACCATGAATGGAGCTTGCAGGACTGGAAACTGCTCTGGGTAGGCACTCAATGAATGAGTGGTGAGTGAATGTGAAGGCCTAGAATACTATCGTGCACTACTGTAGACTCAGGCTACACTGAATTTACTAAAAATTATTTTCTTTCTTCAATAACAGATTAACCTAAGCTTACTGTAACCTTTTTACTTTGTAAACTTTTAAATAGTTTCCAATAATTCTGATTCTTTTGTAATAACCCTTAGCTTGAAACAAAAACACATTGCACAGTTGTACAAAAAATTTTCTTTCTTTTTTATGCTTATTCTATAAGCTTTTTTCCTACTAAAATTTAAAAGTCTTTGTTTGTTTGTTTACTTTTTATGCTCTTGGTTGTTAAAACCAAGACACAAACACACACATTAACCTAGGCCCGCACAGGGTCAGGATCATCAAATCAACACCACTCTCTTTCACCTCCACATCTTGTCCTGCTGGAAGGTCTTCAGGGGCAATCACATGCATGGAGCTTCCATCTCTTTTATGACAATTCCTTTTTCTGGAATACCTCCTGAAGGACCAGCCTGAGGCTGTTTTACAGTTAACTTCTTTTTTTAGAAGTAGAATTACACTCTAAAATTAAAAGATAATAAAAAGTATCATATAATAATACATAAACTAGTAACACAGTATTTTATTATCAAGTATTATGTGCTGTACATATTGTATGTGCTAGACTTTTATAGGACCGGCAGTGCAATAGGTGTGTTTACACCAGCACCGCCACAAACACATGTGTAATGCCTCACCCTATGGTATGAGGATGGCTATGACATCGCCAGACAGTAGAAATTTTTCAGCTTCATCATAATGTTATGGGATCCCAATCCTATATGTGGTCCATTGTTGACCGAAATGTTGTTATGTAGCACATGGCTGCATTAGATACAATGGCCTTCTCCTCAGAGCAACAATGTTCAGTGTTTGCGTCAGTATCAGACAGGGAACACTGGAACCTGCGGATGTTATGTATATCCTCCCCAAGCTTAAAGTAGCTTCCAGAATTCTAAAAGTTTCCAGATTGCCTTCTCCAGGTCATTCATTCACAGTAAATGTGTGTACCCCTAGAATGAGGGGGGTGTTTCCTTACCTTCTACCGAGTCTGGTAGACCTGCTGCCAGAGCTCCCTTGGCCAGCCACCACCTCAGGAACATCGCCCATGGCGGTGCTTTTGTGAAGGAAGTTTGCATTTGTCACCATGAGGTCAGCCTTCTATGACTCATTTACAAGGATATTGAAATAACTTCTCTCTCCTTGTGATTCTGTTTTCCTGCTGCTGCTCTGCACAGTCTGTTGATTAAAAGGAGCCTGTCCTGAAAATAAGACTCTAAACCATTTAAAAGCAAAGGGACAAATTAAAAAGAAGTCCTCGTAAAGCCTCTTGAATTAAGCAAATACTTGCTCCATTTTTTATGTTAAGACAGACAGAATGACTAATTAAATGCTGAGTGGACCAAGACGTATTGTAACACCAAATGGCTCCAATGACTGGCTGACAACATTTTCCCATTGTTTCTGTAATCATTAGTGTTAGGAGAATTCCTAATCAATTTTTACCAGCAAATTAAAGTTCAACAGAACACTAATTGGTATTTCCTTGGTGGAAAAATGGGGTTACATGTTGTCTTTTCATAGACAAATTGACAGGGACATGGGCTAGCTCCAACTGTTAAGACTTGCATTTCAGAACAATGTGCTTCATTCAATTCAAATAAATGAGATAAAACTTAGGCTATTTTGTACTAGATACTATACATATTGTTGAGGATATGTTGCTGAATGAGAAACCACTGTAACTCCCAAGAAAAAGTTTAATATTGGATACAAACAGGATGGAATTAACTATAGCATATAGTGAAATACCCTGACACTGGTATACACAAGAAAGGTGAAGAAGAAATTATTTTCTTCTTCTGAGCTCAAAACCTTTGGTCTGAAATTGTAAGGTTGCATAGAAGTCACCAGGACTTGAAGATCATTACAGGTAAAGAGAATGACGTGAGTAGCTGTGGGACACACGGGCGCCTGCATGCATGTTGACCACCCATTATGGGAGTAACATCCAAGTCATGTAGCTTTTGCAATAAAAACAAAGGCTGAGTTCAGACGTGACTGTCTTACCTAGATCACGGGTTGCCTGGGCTCCTGTAGAGAAAGCAGCAGGGTGGAAAGAAGATGATAGAAAGGGCGGGCTAGTCCTGCTCCTTTCTTAACTAGGGCAACTCCCTTCAGAGTAAAGGATTTTCTGGTCTGCATGTAAAGATTCCGGAAAAGGTGCATGCTATAAAATATCATTTGAAGAAAGGATTCCACTGTTAATAAAACCACTGATTTAGGGAAAGTCAGTACTTTCTAGATCTGGACAAAATGAATAAAAAGGACTTTTTCTGTGACCTGGCTATCATTTCTTCCACTACAGCAGAGGCGAGGTTACAACAGAATATGAGCCTGTCTTGACACACAGAGTGAGAATTCTGTGACTAATGATTCAAATGGCAGCTTCGATTCCCTGCAACTTCGCAATCTCGGAAAGGGCAACCCCGGCTCAATTTTGTCCTGAGACTCTTTGCTAGTCTTACATTTCAGGCAGCAAATTGGAGTGCAGAAAACAAAGACAGAGGCAGTACATATGTGTTTTGGATTTTTGGTAGAGGCAGATTTAGTTTTCTGGCATCTTTTGTTGGTTCAATAGCCCTGTTTATCACTGAATATTTAAATTGATGCTTTACCTCCCTGAGTAGGTGTTGTGAATCTGTGGTCTGAGGACAAGTTACGGTCTTTGACTTAATCGTAACAGATTCGAGAGGTGATGGGCTCTGGCTTGTAGTGCAGCATAAAGACAGTATGATGTAGCCAGGGAAGCAGAGTGGAGGGATTCACAGCAAAGGTGCTGGAATCAGAGCCTGACTCTGCCTTGTGTTCACAGCACTCTAACTGGTGAGCAATTTCAGAGGTCACTGTGCAGCGTGGGCCACCATGCTTGCCTCATTGGGATGCCTTAAGCATTAAGTGAGACAATAGAAGTACTGAGCTTATCTCGGAACCTTGGCTTTCGGCAAACCCATGTCAAGGGTCACCACGTGGTTTCTATGGCCCAGAAGAGTGCATCAGTGTGAAATAAAGCATAAGGCATTTTTGATTAATTAACAGCAAGATGATATAAAGAATATCAGCACACCCTTTAGAACCACTTTATGCTTGACTGTATTTTTTTTCAGCAAATATTCAGTCCTCCTCCACGTGGAAGAAGCAGGTTTTCTTGCCTGAGTGATGTTGGCCTGGCCATGCACATGATGTTGACCTGCACTGGAATGTGAATGGATGTGACAGTGGGGAACGGGGTGGATGCCCTAAATGTGCTTGTGTGATTTGGTTTGGCTTTCTGTGCTCTTGTTCTCTGTGTGAGAAGAGGATGTCCTAGATACCCACTTCTCATTTGCCCTGGATCTCGGGACGTCCTATACATGCAATAGACCCGAATCCTGCCTTTACTGTGGATCATGGCCTCCAGCTGAACTAGAAAGCCACAAGTGAGAAATAAAAGCCTTTGTTGCTGTAAAACACTGAGATTTTGGGGACCGTTTGTTATTGCAGCCAAGTTGCTTAATACGCTTCATGTATCTTTTATGACGTCAAATAGAAAGAAACGTTTAGGGTAGAAAAGCCTTAAGAAAAGCATGATAAGCCATGAATCCTTGAAATCTAACTTGTCAAAATTCCAGCCATCTCCCAGTATGGAGTAAGGCGACCAGTCTGCCGGCCTGAAGACTTTTCTGAGCTCATTTGAAAGCAGACATTTCCACTGACCCAGGTAAATCCTCACTAAAAGTTGCATGTTAGGGGACTGGAGGAACTCAGGGGAAAGCCACCTTCCTCCATTTTCATCCACAAATTCATGTGGGACACAGGAGAAGGATTTGGGTATTGAAATATCTGTTCCTAAAATAGAAGAGCAGTATCTACACCTTGACGTGTGGTTTTAAAAACATAGACTCATATTCAAAGTCTTTGTCTTTAAAATCTAAAAGATCAGTTAGATTTTTATTCCTACAACACTTGTCAATTCTTTCTGGGTTCATGTTTTTACACATTTTTTTTTCTGTTTCCATATATGTTTCTTATTTTCCTATATGAAAATTCAGTATAGTTTTAATATGACTTGCTATTTATTGAGTACAGAATTATAGTGCCTTTAAATTTGTTATAGCACATGAATAGAACATTCAATTTGTTCTGTCTAGAAACAAAGATGGTATTAAATGTGGATTAAGTCACTATCCTCAGTTTATTTTGTTTTCTTCTCTGTGAGTACAGGAACAAATTTTTAAAAACTGTATTTATCCTGATCTTTTATATCACATTCCCATTTCTCTTTCTATTTAGAGATTGCTACATCACTCATTCTGTAAGATTGTTTCTAAAATATAAGTCTGGCTGTAGCTTTCAGAGACTCATGATTTTGTTGCATGTCCCAGCATGTGCTTGAAGTGAATGCAGAGAGCATTCTTATGCTCTTCATATATTTCTCGAGCATCCACCATGCTTGAAATTATAACAAGGCACTGGACAGTGGTAAACCAAGTCAAAGGAATGCTTTCTCACCATCTGTTCTGGATGAAAAATCTTAGAGTAATTACGTACTAGGCTACAAATTGGAGCACCATTGTAAAATCCCTTTAAAATTCATAGGATGAGCAAAGTCTATTATAAAATCAGGTTGCATTTTTTATTCTGGCACTAATAATTCTGTTTCTGTTTTCTAATTATTAGAAGTTAGAGCTCTTTTTTTGGCAAACATCTTAGTTATGTGAATTTTTAATCTAGACAAGTAAATAGCAATTCAATAGCAAAAAAGAAATAGGATTACAGGAATCTAAATTTGGAGGCAAGTATGTAAAATAATTGTTCTTAAAATACTGGATGAAATGCAACTCTCCCAAAGATAAAAGGAATTGTAAAAAAATAGAGAAGCTCACATTCCCAACATGTGGCTTGTTGAAAGTGATCAGTGAGCAATCTGTGCCCAAATGCCACTAATAGTGCTTAGACTTCGAGTGCATACTAATGAGAATGTGCTGGCACACAGCATCTTGATTCATTTGACCTTTGAGAATGGAAAGTTGGCATAACTTTTGAACCAGAGAAAATCATTTCACATATCTTCCATTTTAATTGTCTTTGTGAACACATTTTAACAAGTGCATCAGTGTGCAGAAATAGATTCTCTTTTATAACAATGTACCCCTTAGACATTTTGGTGTGCTGGTCTATCGGCTAGTTCCAAGGTAATGTCCTCTCCTGAAATGTCACAGTGATGCTCTTCAGAATAAGACCTAATAGGTATAAATCAATTTATGATGTTCAGAGTGATCTCAAATCCATTCACTCAATTGATCCCTGCAGCTAGCCTGCCTTACCTCATTCAGAAATGTAGACTGCACATTTCCTATGTGCAGGTTGAGGTAATCGAAAGGACAAATGATATAAATACAAATACAATCTAAAATAAAATATTGTATTATAAAAAGAAGCAATCAGCTCTTACAGAACTTTCAGCTTCATAAGTCAAAACTTACAATCTAGTATAGGGTTGACAGAAACCTTAGAAGTCAATAAATTTACTTAAGGAAAATTACTCAAGATCAGATAAGGAGTTAATGTTAAAACTTAGGTTAAAACATTGAATTCTGATTTAGCATTCGCACTAACATAGTGTGATTTCAAAATCGTGTCTTTTTAAATACAAAGTGCTTATTTTGAAGAGTATATTTTTGGAAATGTAATGAAGAGAAAATGAGCATGTTTTCAATAACATTCAGTTATTGGGGTGGGGAGGAGAAAGTTTTTAAACAACACATTTGTCAATGAAACATTAGGAACCAAAAGCAAAAGCAAGGACCTAGAAGTGAAGCTCTGCCTTTTCCTTGATTAGAAGGGAGGTTGATCCACACCAGGGATCTTTAATGGGGGATAACATCGCTGTGGCTCTTGCCAAGGGATTGGGGTGTAGTTCCAGGTCATAGTGTCTTCTCTGTCTGTCCCGCCCCTTCAGGTAATAGGGCTCAAATTCTGGATTTGAAGGCTGAGTCAACACCTAGAGTTTGGCATATTAGGGAAATGTCTTAAGCTCTTCTTTTATTTATTACTTTCTGATTTTTTTCACCAGATGCTAGAAAGGAATAAAGTGAAACAAGCCAATGATTCAATCTTGTCACGATTGAAGGAATAATAATCTAGAAACTAGTAAGGCTTGTGGGCATTTTGGAATCTCTTGCAAACACAACAGATTAGAAGAACAAAGTCAAATATTCAGTTATCCAAGAATGCAGGTGACCGTGGCCCTATAGTTTTACAATTAATTTAAATTGCCTTGAATAGTAAGCATAGTTTAATCTATTGACATGACTTTTTAAACAAAGACAATGAAGAATAGCCAACCTTGGCCAAGGGTTATGATTCAAACTTTAATTGTCTTTTAGAAGTACCATGGAAGATTCCATCTAATTTCTGCTACCTAAGTAGCATATTACTGAATCATTCATGAGAGGATGAGAAACATATTTATGGCTGGTAGTAGGAAAATGAATTGGGTTCAATATCCAGTTGGAGTGGGTTTTCGATGTTTTTTATCTTTACACTTTCTCTGTGGCATCAGATTTTATAGTGGGGAAAAAAGAATCTCTAAAAATACAAAAAGCTTAATTGTTTTTGTATCCTTCTGTAGGATTTCAAGGTCTAACCCAACCTCAGTCTTTTGGGCAATTCATCTTTAATGTCTATAGTAGGGGGTGTCCAAATTTTTGGCTTCCCTGGGCCACACTGGAAAAAGAAAAATTGCAAGACAAAAAAAGACACTAACACTAATGATAGCTGATGAGCTTTTAAAAAATCACACAAAAAAATCTCATAATGTTTTAAGAAAATTTACAAATTTGTGTTGGACTGCATTCAAAGCTGTCCTGGGCCACAGATTGTATACGCTTGGTCTATACCTTGTTCAAAGCAGCTGAGGCAGCTGGTCAAATTGTTCCTCAGCGAATGCATTGCCGTTGTTTCTCTGTGATGTCTTTTCCCTCAGACTTCTAGCTGCCATGAGAAAGTAACTGTATTCTTCTTGTCTACCATGGCATCAGCAGCATGGCCTGATGCTTGGAACAAGGACCTGAGTACCAGCTATTACTGAATACTTTTTTCTCTACCACAATTCTACAAACAATTTTCATTTTTCTTAATTCCTATTCTCTTAATTTCCTGTAAATATTCCCCCGCCTATTATAATGTTGATATGCTGATGTGATTCAGGCCATGAGACTGGTGAGGGACCAACACATCTGCTGTTATTCTGGGTTTCTTTGTCTCTCCTTGCCTCTTGGAAGTCTTTTCTTCTTTTTGCAACTCACCTATTATACGGGCAAATACAAATTTTAAAATAGGAGGTTTAAATCTTCCATATTGAAAATAAGAGAAGCGACTTAGCTCCTCCTTTGTGTTAGACCATTGACTTTAGAAAACTTGTGCATCCTTTTTGTGTCTCTGGGAAATTCTTGTAAATCTTTTAAAAAGCTAAATAAGACTTTTGCCAGTTTTAGGGCCTGGGAATGTTTTTCACAGGGCAATGAGGAGCATCCCTTTGTAATGTGATCCTGAAGGAAGATAGCCCTTGTCTCCCAGTGTCTTTGGGAGGGTGGAATCTTCACTTAGGGGGGTGCCATGCTCCGAAACTTCCTCCCCTTATAAAGATATGAGATTTATTTTCCCCTTGGCAGTAAGCAGTTAGCTCACAGGATCATCTCAAGCAGATTCATCCCAGTTGAATCTAGGATGAGCTATTTGTGATAAGTGCTGTCTAGTTTTCTTACTTGAATACTAGTTACTGCTTATCTTGAGAGCGTGTACGGAATGGTTTGTGTCTGCTTAGTTACATAAAAGGGTGAAATTTCCTTCTGTCATTGCAATCTCTTAGAAAATTGCCTATGATGCACATTGCATTCTAGTTATATGCTGATTAAATGATGAAGTTATTTTCTTTCTTTTTCACCTTTGTTGAAAGGGTTTTTGATTTAAGATGACATTTTCCTTGTAATTATGTTTCCCCAACACTGCTGTGTCATCAAGTCATCAGCAATATCCTAGCTGCCATCTTCTTAATGCCTGATACATACTGTATATAAATATCTGACTTAATTCTTACAACTTATTGAAGCACATTTTTATAAACTGCCATCGTACAGTTGAGGAAACTGGGACATAAAAACCTAAAGTTGGTCTAAAGCAACTGGCTTTACTTGGCAAAGCCAGTATTTCAAATCCAGATCTGCTGACTGTAAACTGTGTCCTTTTCATTATTGAATTTGATTGCCTCTTAGCAATTCTCTGTCTTGAATCTTTAGTGTCTGCCTCGCAAAGGTCAAAGTTGGTCCTCTGAAACTGAAAGAGATTGGAAGTTTGACTCTTCAGAGTCAAAAAGGCGAAAGACCAGCCTGTGAGGTGGGGATCACCGTGGCTTCTGAGGCCTTTGTTGAGATCTTCCTGAACAGGTGATATTGACTAGCAGTTGGGAGATGGGAGCAGTGGTCATGATTAGTTATCAGGCATCATGATGAACAATTTGTAAAATATTAATTCTCATATTAGACTGATGAGGACACTAATATTAACTTATTTATTTATTTATTATATTTATTTTTAGGAGATGGAGTCTCTCCCTGTTGCCCAGGCTGGAGTGCAGTAGTGGTATTCACATGCATGATCTCACTACTAATCAGCACAGGAGTTTTGATTTGCTCCATTTTCATCCTCAAATGGTTTAGCCCCCCTTAGGCAGCCTACTGGTCCCCCACTGCTGGGAAATAACTGTGTTAATGCTAAATAGTGCAGACGGCTCAACCACATAGCTCACTACAGCTCAGAACTCCCAGACTCAAGAAAGTCTTCTGCCTCAGCCTCCCAAGCAGCTGGGATAACAGGCACACACCACCACACACAGTGTGTTTAAAAAAAAGATTTTAGTTTTTTTCCCCATTTTAAATATTAAGGAGTTAGAACATTTCTATAGAACTTGCTATAGGCTGCACAGCTAATATGTAGTGGCTAACCTCTATGTTTTTAAGGCTATTACAAAAGGCAAGAACAATATTTCTTACCTCATCATAAGAATCATATCAGCAATAGTTGAAAACACAGATTATCAGGTCCTTCGTTTGAGAGCCTTGCTTGGAATTTTCCACAAATGTCCTTTGTGAATCTTATGAGAAGTTAACTATAAGCATGAAGGAATCCAGAAAATAGTGTCTCAAATTATGCTACATTTGTTGATTACTTTAAACTGAAGGCATTTGGAAAACAGCAAATGCACAGAGGGGCTTTTTTTGAATTTCCCTCATCTGATTAAAGGCAGATTCTTTAGAAGGAAGCCAATTGTCCTGAAAACACTCCATGGGCATCTTTATCTATTGAGGAAGAGTTGCATGTATCAAGAATCATAGTCTGACTTATAAGAGACTGGAAATTGACATCTCAACCAGACAAGGTAGTGCCTATTCTTTTGAGGACTCCTTTTTGTTTAAAAAAATTTAGACCATTTACTCTCCCTAGGTTGCCTCCATTTCCCTCTCCTCTATGAGGAAGGCTATATAAGCTTCCAAATCTCATTGGGTTATTGGCTATCTCTTATCTTGTATGTGATGCCCCATGAGTATTAAGATATTTGTATACCTTTTTTTCCTGTTGATCTGTCTACTAGGAGTTTATTTAAGGGACCCTTCAGAGGCCAGAAGGGAAGCTTCCTCTCTCTGCCCCTACAGACATCTGCAGTGGAGAATTTTGAATGACAGGTAGCTGATGACAGTGGGATTGTGTAATGTGGGGGGTGCACACTGGAGTGTTGAACTAGATGGTGTTAACTTTCAACTATAATTGTTTGGTAGAGTGATGGTGGTAGAATCAAGATCTGGAAATAGCAGTGAAAAGTAAGGAGTGCTTTGGGCTTCTTCCTTAGGTCATGAGCTTGGGACATTGCAGAGGAACTTATATTGCAAAGGGTTGTGAGGAAGGTGGTGCTATCATGGGAAAATTGTGTTGGTTCGGGTTAGAAGATGGTGGGAGGAGAGACTGGCACAGGTTTGGAAAGGAAAGTTTTTTAGATTTTAGGTTTCATTTTTATGTCAGCAATAGAATAGGGGTGGGTGGATGGAGGGGGCTGTGGTTAGTGGGCTGAGGTGAATAAATATATGTGGGAGGTGGGATGGGGAGCCAGAAGTTGGAGAGTTGGGGCCTAGGGTGAGAATTATTCAAGGCAAAGATGTAGGACACAATAGACAGAAAACAGCTGCAAGTGATGGGGAGTGAGGGATGAGGTGGAGGCGGGAAGGGCAGGTGAAATGTTGACTCTGCCGACACAACTTGACCCCAATTCCAAGGATCAAACAAAAGCAGCCTTCTCCTTTATAACTAACTGGAGGCCAAATTAATTAGTAATCAAGACAATTTTAGTTCCCTGTTAAAACAAGAGAAAACAAAACAGTTTAGAATAGCCGTTGAAGGTATGTTCCAAAAAATTAATAAGAAGTAACTAAAATATTCAATTCTTGAACTGGAGCAAGTCTTTCTGAATTTGGAAAGAATAAATTGGTAGTGATTCATAGAACATTAGAACTGAAACGAACCCTGACCATAAACATCAATTCTAGGCCTCTCGGTTTGTAGGGGAAGAAGCTGAGGCCCGGGGTTAGACAGAGGCAGGTTGGACTCCCAGAGTCACACATTTGCCCCTGATAGCAGTCTCAGCCCCTGAGGTCATGCAGGCTGTGTTCCCTGCTTGGTTTCCTTCTGTGGCTCAGATGCGGAAGAATATAAAACAGGATGTCGGCTGTTTTTGTCTTTGTCTTTGTATAATATTAGCTTAAAAAGTTAAGGGCACTAACAACTCTATATATTTCTCTGTGAGTTTACACCCTAAAAATTCAAATAGCCATGTTTAACAAGGCTTTACGGCAACTTTTCTGCCTTTGTTCCAGATTTCCTTCTCAGTATAAAAGTATTCCTCATTCTTCTGATGGACAGTAAGTGAAAACATTTCACCTGCAAGTGAAATGCCCACGTGTAAAAAATCCCCACCCCAACACAATCCCTGCTAGGCTTTCTATCCCTTTGCATTTAACTATTTCTTATTCTTTCTACAAGAGGACAGCTGATATTCTTACGTCCCCTCTGGCTTTAGCACAAACAGTTATTTGTGGTCAAAGGTTAACGCTTCTGCCTAAAATATTTTCTTGCTCTTTCTACTCAAAAATACTTGGACTAGGACTTTAAAGTCATGGAAGAGAATCTGCAGCAGAATATAAAATGGAATAGGATGTTCAAATGTGCAGTGAGCTGAAGTACAGTATTTGCAATCAGGGTGTGGGAAAATCTCTGCATTGATTAAAATGTAGACTAAGCAGCTGACATCAGATTCTTTATTTACTCTGATGGAAGACACTGGAATAAAAAAGTTTAGGATTTTCTACATGCATACAGAATATGGGTCCATGATCTGCCTAAGGAGAGTAGGACATAAGAATTGGTTTTCTTGATGATAATTGCACAAGATGGTATGAAAATTGCTAATAGTTTCCCTAGCTCAAAGAGATGATAGTATTACAAGCATTCTAATAGAAATGCAAACTTTGGAATTAGCTTGGCTTTTAATCTTACCTGGGTCATTTTTGAGCCTGGCAGACTTGTTCTATTCACTTAGTCCTTTTACATCGTCCTTAACATTCTATTCAGTTCTAGAGTTTTGTAATCACGTGAGTATACGATTTACTAATATCCTGGGAAGGGTCAGGTGGAAAAGAAGTCAATGTTATTTACTGAGCTGATAATTTTCTTATATAGACTCTCTCTCTTTCTGCTGTTTGTCCTTTGACCATTTATTGTCTACTTTGCAAGATGGTATTGTGAGAATGTGAAAGGGTTTGAAATTTCAGCAAGTTTAGTTTGCAAGTTGCTCATATATTTGGAAAAGAAGTTTGTTTAACCTTGTATCCTTCTCTGTTATTATGATAGGAATTTTTAAAGTGAAAATATCTGCATAATAAATTTAGTTCTCTAAGTGGACATAAAGTGGCTTTTACCAGATTGTGAGTACCTTGAGGACAGGGACCTTCTCTTGCTCTTCTATTCTGTGACTACCAGACAAATTCTTTCATGGAATGGGTGCTTACTCAATTTTTTCACAAATTACAGACCTTTGGGAAAGCTCTGAGGGAATAAATTGCCCTTCTATTGGCTTCCAAATTCCTGAAAACACCCAGGTATTTTGTAATTATAAAATGTTAGAGTATAATTTAACTACCTAAAGTCTTTTCCTATTACCTTTGTTATATTTGATAAAGAGGATTTTATTAGCTAGAGTAGTCCAACTAAATATCCCCAAATCAGAGTGGATTAACATAGAAGTTTATTTCTTTTTCATGTAACAAGACAATATGGGTATTCAGCAAGTAGCCTTTCACATGATGATTCAGGGATCCAAGCACCTTCTACCTGTGGCTCCTCAAGCTCTTGGGTACTCTGTTGACTCTGATGCACTGGATGCAGATGAGAAAAAGGGAGAGAGAGAGGAGGATCACTGTGGGAGGATTTTATAGGTCAGTCCTAAAAGAAGAAACCAGTACTTCTGCCTATAGTCTCTGACTAGAACTATTACATGGCTACACCTGCCTGTAAGGGACTGGGACACGCAGACGAGTTGTGTGCTCGGTAGGAGAAGGAACAGGATAAGTGTCAGCCATGGTCTTCTCTTTTAGCAAGAGCACACACTCCAGTCTTCTGACCAAAATAGGGTACACTCGCACCTCCCCAGTGTACACAGCTCCAGATCCCACTCACAGCATCGAGGGCCAAAGCCAGGATCTTCTGAGGATGTGTGGGCCTTTCTTCCACACCCCTGAATATTGGTACATATAGGATGGTAAAACTTTTATTCAGAAAAGGAAAAATAGAATGCATAGAGAAGCCCTAGTCTCCAACCATTCTGCAATCCTCTAAACAGGTGTTAGGCAGCCCCTGTCCTGCACAGGAGCAAGATGATGTATTAAGGCCCTGACTCTGCTCTCTGGGTGGGGGAAAAGGTCTCCCTCTCTCTTGTTTCATGTCCTCTGTTTCTTATTCCCCATGGCCACATCTAAGTGAGGATAGTATGTTCTTGCTAAGATTGTATAGATATTAGGCTGGTGCAAAAGTAATTGCAGTCTTCACCATTAAAAGTAATTATTTTTGCACCAACTCAACAGTACTGTTTCCTTCTGCTCAGGTGAGTTTGGGGGCCTAAAACTTGTTTTAAGCACCAAAAAGCAAAAAAGAGTAAGAACTGGATTTACAGTTTCTTGGTCTATAACATTTCCTCAAAATTCAGTAGGTATCTCATGGATTTGCTTCTAGTTAATTCCCCATGCTTTAATAACCATACCCAGCATTTTTTCTACACATAATCACCAAGCCTGATTTGTTCTGTGGCTTTTTTGGCCCCATGACTCAGTGTAATGACAGCTTTATTTGAAATAATAGACTTTGGTGACACCCCTAATCTGACCTTTGCGGAGATCTTTTGTTTCACTGAAGAATTTTACTGGGCCCTTGTGGCTCAAGCCCAGTGTGTATCCTAACCCTTTTGCAGGTGGCTTTTCCTGCCATGTGTGGCTCTTTCCTCTGATCTCTGCTGGAAAGCCAGCCAACCGTCCTAGGTGCTTGTATCTTTTTTGGATTCCTACTGATGTCAGTCAACAGTAATCAACACATCAGAACACTTTCATCCACTTCCTCTAGAGTAGAGGCTCAGCAAGAATGTGGACTTTTTTCCCAATTACTGCAGGACTGGATTTACACAACTGTGCAGTGTGATTGTTCCGCTAGTGGCCATCTGGGCAGTGCTTCAGAACACAAGGCTCCTGCGTCTCATGGCTCTGCCACCCCTAGGACCTCAGAGGTTCCCTGCTGGGTCCCTTGTTCATAAAAGGATGGAGGATGGAAGATGATGACTTTGGGAGGTTCATATAAGACAGATATGGAAGTGACCTGTGTTTGATTAGCAAAGACTAATGGTTACATCTAACTACAAAGTTCAAGAAGTATTATCAGCTCAGGTGAAAGGAAACAGGTTTTGTTGAACTCATAGCAACCTCGGCCACAGGTAGCAAAGACATGGACATGAGCAATATGTGCTCACGTGAACAGTTCAAAAGCATGTTTAAAGGTAAGACAGAGGAACAAGAAGCAGATATTCTTAGATGAGGCGAAAGAAATATGGAGAGTGAATACTGGGACATCCCTCATTTAAAGACTTTCTTAAAACCAAATAAAAATTAAAAAGAAAGTGGTATGTGTGTCTCTCTCAGCTGTCCCTGCTGATGACCAGACATGGTGGAGTCCTTCAAGGAAGGACTTGAAGACAGAGGTGGAAAGAAAGTCTTCTAAAGAGGCACAGAAGCAGAGTGGGCTGATTTTTCTGAAAAGTTGAGTCTGCAAACCATACATTAATGCCACTTAAGTTTGTTCCCTTCCTGCAAGGCTGTGCATGAGTCATTTTGGTTCATTATTATTTAAAAATAACACAGGGAAGGTGGGAACAATGGAAGGAAACCCATCTCTGGCATTCAAGTAATCCGTTGGCATTTATCTCAGGCAGGCAGGGTGTGGGGTCGACTTCAGAGCTGCCAGCAGCTGGGTTCCATATCCAGTTAGACACCCGGCTGCATGTGAGGACAACTTCTGACCAAACTGGATAAAAACGCTTGGTAGATTTTCACAATTTAACTCTCTAATGCAGTTTACCAAAGCCTTTCTTAAAATAAATTATTTCTTAATTTCCCAGGGATTGGTGCAAAAGTATCAACCTCTCTATGCTCAGTTTCCTAAGTCAACCACTTTTCAATTTAGTTGCAGCAGAAAAGTAAGAGAAAATGAAGAATCTCTTATTCTGCACTTGGAAACTTAAGCTTATATATGTCGAACCATTCCTAGTTTTAGAAATCTCATCAATCTAGAGTTTTTTTCTTCCTTTCTTCCTTCTTGCCTTCCCTGCTCTCTTTTCTTCTGTCTTCGTTTTCTTACTTTCTTTCAAAATTCATGCAGTATTCTGGGTGCAGGACATAAACTGGTAAAGAAAAACATATACATCCCTGGAGAGGCAATGATCTAATGTAGTGTGTGCAGTAGAAATACATTATGAGCCACACATGTAATTTTTTTTTTTTTTTGAGCCAGAGTTTTGCTCTTGTTGCCCAGGCTTGAGTGCTGTGGCATGATATCGGCTCACTGCAACCTCCGCCTTAAGGTTTCAAGCGATTCTCCTGCTTCAGCCTCCTGAGTAGCTGGGATTACAGGCGCCTGCCACCATGTCCGGCTAATTTTTATATTTTTCATAGAGACAGGGTTTCACCATGTTGGCCAGGCTGGTCTCGAACTCCTGACCTGATGATCCACCTGCCTCGGTCTCCCAAAGTGCTGCGATTACAGGCGTGAGCCACCGCACCTGGCCCACACATGTAATTTTAAATTTTCTAATAGCCTCGTTAAAAAGCTATAAAGAAAAAGGTGAAATTAATTTAAATCATATATATATGTGTGTATATATATATATATATCTCCCTATATATTCAAAAACTGGCATCATTAAAATATTTCTCTTTTTTTGGTTTTAAATTTTCAAAATATGATGGATAATTTACACTTTTAGTACATCTCAATTTTGACTAGTGACTAGTCCAAATATCAGGTGTTCAGTAGTTACATGTGGGTAGTAGATACCACTTTGAAGGGTGCAGGTCTAGTGGCAGATACTGAGAAATAAACAGGCACTTACAGTCAACTGTAAAAAGCATAATTCTATGTGTGTCCGTGGGACATAGAGAAGTCACTTAAACCAGATTTAGGAAATCAGAGAAGGCTGTTGACTGACAGATGAATAGGAGTTATCCTCAAATCAGCTGAGGATTTGATTTCAAATGGTAAGTATTTACTTTCCCTCTTTCTTTAACCCTATTTAAGAATACCTACTTCTTGTTCCTTTTTCTTAGCTTATAAACATGAAACATGCTTTTGAACTGTTCACATGAGCACATGTTGCCACTTGTTCATGTCTTTGGTTGGTCAAATCAGTGGCACAAAAGGAATATGCAAGGAAGAAAGAATATTATACAATAACGTAGTGATGACAGAAAACACTGCCTGTTAAATAATAAAAACTCTGAGTGGTTCCAATTTAGACAGGAAGTGGCAGGACTGGGATACTGGGATAGAAGTGGCTCCTAAAACTACATCAGGGACTGATGGGTTGATACTACTCCTTCCTCTGGAAGTTCATTTCTAGATTATTGTTGTAGACTGTTAGAGCAAGGAAAGCCTGGAAAAGCGAGACTATCAGTTCTCTCAATGATCAAGGCCAGAGTCGAGGAAGGGCAGCCTATTTAGGACAGTAGATGTTGGGAAGAAATATTTAAGAGGAAAGAAAAAGCAAATGGTACACCACAAAACCAGCTTCTATCTAGTGAGATAATGTTCAAAATTGTTTCTGTATCCACAGTTCATTTCAAAATGAAAAACTGACTTACCCTGCAACCTAGCAGTTACACTTTGGGGCATTTATTTTGGAGATAAAAAATATTTTTTTTTGCAAGAAGTTGTGCACAGAAAACTTTGCAAGAAGTTTTTTGCAAGATATGTGTGTTCATATCAGCTTTGTTCATCATAGCTGAAACTTGGAAATGACTCCCTTGTCCTTCAGTGGGTGAATGGTTAAATGAACTGTGGTATGTGCATACCATGGAATACTATTCAGTAATGAAAAAAATCTCCATGTATGCAGTGACTTAGATGAATGGCAAAAAATTTATGCTGAGTAGAAAAAGCCAATCTCAAAAGGAGAAATACTGTATAATCAGATTGATGTAGCATTCATGAAATAACATGAATTCATGAAATAACAAATGGAGACTGACAACATAGTAGTCTCCAGGAGCTAGGGATGGTAGAAGGGGATAGGTGGGGCTATAAACTGGTAAAAGAGAGTGTCTTGTGATGACAAGGGGGAGTATTCTTGATTGTGTTAGTCATTACACGAGGATATGTATGTGATAAAGTTGCACAGACAAGGCCAGGCATGGTGGCTCATGCCTGTAATCCCAGCGCTTTTGAAGTCTGAGGCGGGGAAGATCATGAGGTCAAGAGATTGAGACCATACTGGCCAACATGTGAACTAAAAATACAAAAATAATTAGCCAGGCTTGGTGGCAGGCACCTGTAGTTCCAGCTACTCGGGAGGCTGAGGCAGGAGAATCGCTTGAACCTGGGAGGAGGAGGTTGCAGTGAGCCGAGATTGCACCACTGCACTCCAGCCTGGCGACAGATCGAGACTCCGTCTCAAAAAAAATCGCACAGCCACACATATAAATGAGCACATGCATAGATGGTGAGATCTGAATGAGCTCTGTGGATGGTACCCATGTCAGTTTCTTGACCTTGGTGTTGCACTGTAGTTATGCTAGGTATTTGCTTTGAGGGAAGCTGAGTGAGGAGTGGGCAGAACTTCCTTGCACATTTCTTTACAACCATCTGTGAGTCTATAGAAAAAATCTAAATAAAAAGTTAAAAAATGGCTTCTGCTGTTGCCGGTATTTGCTTTAAGGAAGATCTAGGAAAATGCCACAGCACTTTTTACAGGAGAGCTATAAGTCACTGTGGAGCGTTTCCCCTACTTTAACTGCATTCTTGTCAGATTATGGCCATCAAAGATATTTATTAAGGACACATAGTAAGTGCTGTACACAGATATAAAATACAGAGATCATCTTGCATATTCAGGTCCATGACTATCTAATGATCAAACCCTGCCCTCATCCCCCTTTAATCTGAATTATTGAAATGTAGAATTAAGTAATAACTTTTCCTTCTTTTTTCATCCTCCCTCCTTTTTAAGAATACTAGATTCCTCTCAGAGTTCCCCAGGATGCAGTTGACTCCTATCCATATAGAGACATCTGACACTCAGTGAGTGTCAGATACCTGCATCTTAGTACTGTATCTATTGTGTGTGTGTATATATATACGTAAAGTTGTAGATATTTATTACGAGATGTTTTGATACAGCCATGCAAAGTGAAATACTCACATCATGGAGAATGGGGTAATCATCCCCTCAAGCATTTATGCTTTGCCTGCCACAATTTTCAAATATATGATCCAAGAAGTATCTTGTCTGTCTTACTTACCACAGGGTCCCTTGTGCTTAAAAATGGCAAGTACATGAATTGCAAGCCATGTACCTGGATTTTCTCCCTGACTCTGGAATTTCTGAAGTAGGTGTTAAATTTTTGGTATTTGTGGTAGGAAAGTATCTAATACTTGCATCTCAGGACGTTCTCTTCCTGAATTCTCTTTTCATGGTTGGTCTAAGAGGTGTGAGGACATAAATGTATACTCGATCTACAGGCTCTGGGTACTGAAAGTTTTAAAACGCAAACAATGTGAGAAAGCACTTAGATTGCTTTCAAATGTGCTTTTCTTCCCTACTCCCACTAAAATCACCATTGTACATGATGACAAGCCACAGTTTCTGTTACTTAGTCCCTCCGCAGGCTTGGACACAGTGTGATGTTCCTTCCTTCTTGGGACATTTTCTTGGCTTGGCCTCCAGGAACCACCACTCCCTTGATTTCTTGCTTCCTCTCTGCCTGGTAGCTCTCACTGTTCAGTTTTTGATGACCTTTTCTCCCCTTCCCACTCTGCAAAGATCAGCTTCTCAACGGCAGCCATGCTTAGCCTCCTCTCTAGCTGTGGTCCCAGAACTTGGATGTCATCGGTCTACCCATGAAACACAAACTTATATCTCCAGCTCCTTTCCCTCTGCCACCCTCCCTCTCCTCCAGATGTCAGGCTGCCAACTTAGCATCTCACAGCTGACACATCCAGATCACAACTTGGAATTTATTCTCCACCACCCTCTCCTCCACAATTTGCACCCTCTCTACTTTGTTCCCCCTCAGAAGGCAGTACCACCCTTAATGCAGTTTCATACCTCGAATCTTGGAGACTATTCTATTTCCCTTGGACAACAGACTCAAGCACCAGTAAATCCTGTTGGAATTACCTTCAAAACATGTTCTAGATCAGACTTCTTCTGCCATCTGCCTGGCAATTACCTTAGATCAAGGTGTGACCCTCCCCTCATTAGAACTCTATAGATCCTGTGGTATCCTTCTCCTGCTCAAAACCTCCAGTGTCTTTTTCTGACACTTAGAAAACAAAATCCGAATTCCTTACCAGGGCTTCCAAGGCCCTGTGTGAGCTCATCCTGGCACGTCGGGTGACTTTCTCTTTTGCCACTGGCACCTCCTCTTGGCCTGCATGGCTCCATGGGCCCTGCAGGTGCTCCTGGAGCTCCCAGGCATGCTCTTTGCTCAGGGGCTTTGAAATTTTTGTAAACAAGCAGTTGGGGCTTTGCTCCTATTTGAATGTTTCATCATTAGTTTTCAGTGGTATTTCTTCACTCTAATGACCTACAATATTAAACACCCAAGTGCATACAAAGGGATTCATCCAAAGGAATTCTTGCTGCTCCTCCCAGGTCTTGCTCCCACCCTCTATCCAGATCAGAAGGTCGCATTCTCTGCAAGGCTTTCCCTAACTCTCTGCCTGCTTCCTTGTCCATTTCAGTTCCTTGCTCTACCTTTTTGTCCTCTTCATTATAGCTGTCACTCTCTGTCATTCCATTACATAATTTTTGGAGAATTTTTTTCTGTTTTCTTTTTTCTTTTCCTTTTTTTTTTTTTTTTAAATCTTTGAGCTGACAGTTACCCATACTTTGTTTTTTTTAAATGTTTAATGTTTGTGGATACATAGTAGTTGTATGTATTTATGGGGGTACATGAGATGTTCTGATACAGGCATGCAAAGTGAAATATGCACATCATGGAGAATGGGGTATCCATCCCCTCAAGCTTTTATACTTTGCCTGCCACAATTTTCAAAGATACGGTCCAAGAAGTATCTTGATTGTCTTATTTACCACAGGGTCCCTTGTGCTTAAAAATGGCAAATGCATGAATTGCAAGCCATGTACCTGGATTTTCTACCTGACTCTGGAATTTCTGAAGTAGTTGTTAAGCTTTTGGTCTTTGTGGTAGGAAAGTAACTTTATCCTATATATATTTGGTTACTTGGCTGGTGTCAATATATTCATTGACATCTTTAAAGTTGTGTAAACAAGTAGGCCAGTCTTTGCTCTTATTTGAATTTGTCCCATCATTAGTTCACAGTGGCATTTGTTCACTAGAGTAAACTAGAATATTAAACACTCAAAATGCATGCAAAGAGGTTCAAGATAGAGTTCCTCCTCCAAGGAACTCGAGGCCGAATATGTGGATTGTAAGGTAGTTAGAAATTCTGAAAACCTGCTTTTGGGAGTTTGGAAGAGAGTAAACATGTCCTTCTGCAACTAAGGACAGGTACTTATGGGATTATGTATGGAGTAGAAGGCAGAGCTTGGGTGATAGCAAATTTGATGTAGAAAATACCAGGAGTTTTCGAGTTGCAGATGCTGACAGTTTGGCAAGGTCAGGGTACACTCTAATTGCCACTGGTGTCATCTAATGACATGATGGCAGATTCAGTATGCATTTTCTTGAATTATATATGTAACTTTGCAGAAAGCAAAATGTAGAAAAGTAATTGGAAGTCTCTGTTTGTTTTCTTAAGAAGTAATCATATCACTTCATTATTTATGGCCCACTGTGTTGCATTCTCATGAGCTGACTATGAAAATGAGTCTCTAGGATGAACACAGAAACTTCACGAATTTCAGCCTAGCTACAAAATTAGTGTTATGTAACCCTCCAACCACCTCCCTCTGCCACTGAGTTCTGAAGTAGTGGCGCACAGGAGTGGGTGGTAAAACTGTCTAATAGCTTCTAGAAGAGACTGATTTGCATTCATTTCTATTTTACCAAATTATTTTGGGAAAAGAGTCTTAATTGACAGCATCACCACAACAGGCCTTACTTTTGTCTAAGTTTAAGAGGCACTCTGGCACCATGCATATCTGTGGCTTTGTGGAATCAGGCTGGGTTCCCCTAAGGGGAGGATGCACACGGTCCCAAGTGACCTGTCTTCTGGTAGACCTTGGGCTGGCTGGACCTGACTGACATCCTCCCCAGGACACTTTCCTGCCCTGTGGTTTTATTCTTTTAATCATTTGCTTGCATCCAATTTTCCCAGTAAATGTGTGCAGTCATATTAACTAGGTAAGTGTGTCTTGTTCCTGGCTTGTTTACTATTGCCAAATACTTCCAAATTGGAGAGGAAACTTGGCTACTTGTGAGTAAGAAGAAAATGACTAGGAAAGATGAGCGTACCTATAATAAGAACAGAGTCTCTGTGTGTAAGCAAAGTATTGAAACGCGCACTCATCCACATGTATGCACATATGCTTAGGCGCAGATAAATGACTCCATTTTAATCTAGAAGTCTGTCTGCTGTAGTTTGAAGAGTAATTCCCAGCTCTCGTGAGGGTTTCTCTAATAGTAAAAAAAAGTATGGTTTTAAGCAAACAAAATAAGTTCCTACTTTATACAGTGGAGTAAATAACAACGATAACAAAAAGCTTTAACCAAATAAAATGACAAAAGTACAATTTTGTAGATATCGAAGTGCAAAATCTATAAACATGCTTATCTGTAAAAATAAAGGATATTTTAAGTAACCTTGGCAGATATAAATTCACACACAAAATATTTTGACCTGTTTAACCCATTTATTTCCAAACTAAAGCTTGTTTTCCCCAGGATTAGAAAAGATTTTACTACGAATTTTTCTTGATATATGTCTTCCTTTTATAATTTATTTTTTGCCTTACAGTGTTTAAAGTCTGGCTATTAAAATACTACTAAAATATTTTTTTTCTCTAGAATTGATCTCTCCTACTCCTTAGGTAGGTCTTAGGCCAGATTTGCTCCAGGCCTGCATGGGACCACTACCTATTTTGCCTCCTACATAAATGAAAAGGTAACGACCATAGCTCTTTAAGGCCTTATTTCTCAGTGGATTTTTGTCTATGGAAGTTTCCATCAGTTGCATTGCTTTTCCGTTGTCCTGAAGCTGGGTCTGCAAGCATTCTAACAGATGCTTAAATTTCTTATTTGAACCCATTCTTTATTTTCTAGGAGGTGTTCTTGACACTGAATTTATAAAGAGTTTTTAGGCCCAGAATATGCTACTGAAAACTCATGTGAGGAGAACTTATAAGGATTTTTAAAATGATTTTTTAAAAGTGGATTAATTCAACAAGCATTGATGAGTGCATTATCCTTACAATTTCTTTAATTTCTAGTACTGAATTCTTAGGTCTGGACAATTTTGTCATTGAAATTGCTCTTATTTTTAAGTAACTGCTTCAGAGAACAGTATAAGCTTTACTTTTATTCTAAGCTAATTTGTCCACTTTGTCATCATCCGTAATCTCTAGAGTGTAGCCGGCCATTATGTGATGAGTGACAGAAGAACTTTAAAAGAGAATTGAAAGGAAACGAAGAGTTATTTGATCATTGACTACATTTTTATTCTAACACCTGAATGGAGAAGATGGAAGAAATGGAAGGACTGCATTTATTCTGGGAAAAACTTAGAAGAGTAATTGTCCTTTACATGAAATCGTTTGTTACTTTTATCTTTCTCTTATTGCTGGAAGGTATTTTTATGTGTGATTATCAAAAGTGGTAAAGTATAGGACAATGAAAGGAAATTCATTTTGTAATTGTCCTTTGGTAAAATAGCTTTCCTTTTTTTTTTTTAGCTCACTTGAACTGGAAGAATGAGCAGATATCATAAAGACTGTGAACTCTTTGGTGACATAAAATTGCTGTTCTATTATAACTTCCTTTTACAATTTCTTGAAACTCTAACAGAAAGTTGAAACCTGAATAATAACTGTCTACAAATGGAACTGAAACAAAATAAGGAGCCCCCGAAAGGTGCTCATTAATACTCATTGAAAACTTTAATTTTAATTAAAAATACAACTTTGGTGTTTTTCATTTCATACTTCATTTGCCTGACTCGACACTGTTAAATTAAGTTGCAAACATTTCTCTCTTAGTACAAATGGGATGTTTTTGGCATTCAGTTTTAAAATATGGTTTCTAATGTCCATTTATTAAACAAATGTTTATTGAGTATCCATAGTGTTCAGGCATGATTTTACATGGTGTGATACTAAAGCAAAGAAACAAAGGTCTTGTTTTCCTCTGATGTTAGGTCAGATGGTGGGGAGCATGGCGTTGATACACACTGTGGGCATGTGAGGCACATTGTGTGTCCACGTGGAAAAACAGAAACCAACTATGACCACATGAAGAGGCAGGGTATTATGGGAGTATCCATGGAAATATCTGTACACCCAGGGAGGGCCAAGGGCTTTCTTAAGAAGTGAAAAGGAGTTGATGAGATAAAGGCAAGAAGGGAGAGGAGAGACACAATGAGCAAAGCCTAGAGCCTTCCTGCATCTGATGGGCTCCACATTTTTGCAAGAGCATAGGCTGTGAGGGGTGTTGAATGAGGCTGAAGCAGCACAGAGCTGAGACGTGAGGGCCTCCTGCACTGCACAGAGGGAGCCAGTGATGTGCTGTTCACAAGGGATCATGTTGTTCAGATTGGAGTCTATTAAAATAGAAGCAATGGCAAGGAGGTGAGAAATGATGAGAAGAGTACTAAGACCCTGATAGTGGGAATGAGAGAGAGAGATTTGGAAGACACTGAGAAGGTAAATTGGAATGACCTTGAGACCAAAGGGAAAGAAAGGGAAGAGTCTAGAGTGAGTTCAAGTGTTTCACTTGGGTTTTGGTATAGGGTCACTGACAGAGCTATAAAGAATAGGAAGAAAGTGGGCAGGTGATGAATGGGGTTCAAGAACACTAAATGGATGTTGGCTCTGGGGAATAGGACTAGGTAGCTGTATCCATGTGAAGCCCACAATGGGATTTGGATTAGAAATAAAAATTCAGAAATCATCAGCATTTAGGTAGTTAAAATGCCATCAGATGAACTCACCGAGGAGAGTTGTATAGAGTAAAACAAGCAATGCTCCTTTCACAAAACCTCAAAATCTACCAAGAAAGGGGGGGAAAAACAAGCCTGGATGGGATGCTCTGTTTTCTATTATGACATACTGTGATGTAGGTCAGGAGGCTGGCCTGGTTATCTGAGTCCTCTGCTTTGAGAATCTCCCAAGTTTGCAATCAATGGAATCAAGGTATTAAATAGGGCTATGGTCTCATCAGAGGCTTGACTGGGGAAAATTTTACTTGAATTCATGTGGTTGTTGGCAGCATTCTATCATTTTGCAGGCTGCTGGACTGAGGGCCTCAGTTTCTTGTTGGAAGCCACCTTTAAATCCTAGAGGACACCTGAAGTTCCTTGGCATGTGGTCTCCCCAACATGGGATCCTCCTTTCTTACAGCCAGCAAGGGAGAGAGGACCTCCTGGCAGAATGGGTGTACAATTGTATGTAATATAATCACATCTACATGCTCATACATGTCCTGTGACCCTGATGTATTCTATCGGTTATAAGCAAATTAAAAGTCCTTTCCACATTCAGCAGGGAGAAAATTATACACCAAGAAGCGGGGGACCCTGGGGCCAATTTCATGCCTGTCACTAAGGAGCAGAGAAGGGATGACTACAAAGTTTCAAGGAAATTTAGAAGGGTGCGGTGTAATGGCTTTCATGGGGTAGGGAGTTTCAAGGAGAAACATGTGCACTAAATTGAACAATTAGAGGGTCCCTCCCTGATGAGCTTAGTTAGAACAACTTTAGTGGAGGGGTGGAGGTGAAATCGCATTGCAGCGTATTGAGGCATGGATGGGAAGTGAAGGCTTGCAGAGGAGAATTTAATGTCTCTTTCAAAATTTTCTATTTACAGATCAAACGAATAAGACTAAAATTGTATCAAAATCAGTTTTAAAAATCAATTTTATCTATTGAAATGAGATTCGGTAAAGCACTAATTTGGAAACATGAAAGCCAATACTTTTGCATTAAAATTACTTACAATATTAAAGGACCTCACTCTTCAGATTTGGAAAGTTTATTGGATTGGAGGGATATATGGGTTTTGATCATATGGTCTGCCATTTAATGTTTGTGAGATTCTACAAAACCCACTGGCCTTTTGGGACCTTCTTTTCCTTTCCATAAAATAAAGATACAGTGTATTAAAAGAGTCAGAATTTTGAGTCTCCTTCAGTTTCAAAATTTTGTGATGTTGTGGTTCTTTTATAACTTCATATGTTCTTGTTCACAGAATCAGGGCCAAATTTACAATTCTCTAAGAGATTTTAATTCTAGAGAGGTGTGTTTCATAGTACAGTAAAAGCTAGAACACTGCCATAAAGCCACAGCATCTCCAGTTATCTGCAGCCTTCACAAAAGCTGAGGATGAGTTTTCTGTGCATCGCCCTCTGTAGAGAGTGGACTAAAGCTTTGAAATGCAGCAGTTCTTGTTTAGGCCAGTTACTGTGACACATGCCCGGTCAAAGCATGCTTTTTCATACCATGATTCTTTTTATCAACTGACAGTAAATGGAAGCAATTTCTTCCTAGCCTAAACAGTATTACAAAAACAAAAAAGAACATACAGAAGATGGTTGGAACAATAAATGCAAATATACCCACTTTCCCTCTTTCTGAAATTCTAACTGTCCTCTGGCACCCAATTTTCCCCTTAGGAATCACCAGGTCTGTACCTCCACCAGTTTCCTGTGAGGAAAATTGTGAAATAACAAAAGACCAATAATCTTGACTCTCATATATGTTAAGTGGACAGAAGACCTGAATCTCTCCTCTCAAGAATGGCTGTTGATGACCAGTTGACCCCCAGCTAATGTTTAGCCTCCCATGTGTGGCTGCTGGAGAATTTGCCTGAGATGTTGCAGTTTGAGCGGTGACTAGGTCTCTAGGAAGACAGCTAGCTCCACATTACTTTCAGAACCACAGGAAGGGGACAGGTAAAGTCAGTGGCTCAGTTCCCTCTCCCCCTCTGCCAAAACTGGCTCATGAAGGAAGGTTTTCAAACTATCTGGGTTGGCTTAGGTAGCACATTGGCTGCTGCAGTCTTAGCAGCCTCCTGCCATCCTTCCTGATGAAGTTCAGCACAGGCCTCTGCCTCTTCCCTTGGCTATCCTGTGTTAGCTTGCTTAGAATTCCATTTACAAGAGATAGTAGTTTAATAGTGTGTTCATGCCTGTTGCTCATGCCCGCCCTCCTGTAAGCCTCCTCCCAAAGTGTTACAGGGATCATGTCTGTTATGGACTGAATGCTTGTTTCCCCCTCTCCACCGGATTCATGCATTGAAGTCCTAATCCCAGTGGGATGATATTAAGAGGCGGAGCCTTTGGGAGGGGATTAGGTTTAGATGAGGTCATTAAAGGCTGCTTCATCATGGATTAGTGTTCTTACAAGAAGAGACACCAGAGCATGTTCTCTCCAGCCTGTGAAGACAGAGCAAGTGGGAACGGAGCCCGCACTGGAACCCAAACATGCTGGCACTCTGATCTCAGACTTCCAGCTTCTAGAGCTGTGGGAAATAAATGTCTGGTATTTAAGCCACCCAATCTATGGTTTTTCATTATGGCAGCCCAAGCTGACAGACAGTATCCAAATTTAGGGACCTAAGAGACTTTGCAGCAGTTCCAAATTCTAATTCTGAAGTCCTATTGAAGCATTATGTGCCAAACACCAAAGAGCCCTCAGGTGCTTATGGTTCCTTCTATCTGTTATGGAAAGATGCTTTCTAAATTCTGGTACTGTCCGCATCCACTCCACAGGCTGACACAGCACCCTGGTTTTGGCCAATGTCTGCAACTATACATTTTAAAAGCAGTCTCTACAACAGAGCCGCATGACAGGGCACCCTCTCAACCCTCAGTCATATTTTTCTCTATGATAACAACTCCCACAGCCAAAGAAATCCTTGACTACAAAAAATAATGATATGTGTCCATGCACCACTGCACCATAATGAGACTGGATTTTCCTCTGTGACCTATGAAAATCGCTCATTACTTCATGAGTGTAATAGATCTATAGTGCAGAGACACCCTACTTAATTCTTCCTTTATTCGGGAAGCAAGTTAATATGTCAGGTAGATGTATATGAGGGCAGAAATAATAATGATTTGAACATATGCTCATAAATATCTTAGGTTAGTCTGGGATAGAACTTTCTAAAAATGAAAGGATTAAAGTCAATGATTTTCTTGACAGCTTTCATTCTTGGATTGAGAAGGTACCAACTTCTGTCTTTGTTTTGGGTAGGGGAGACATGCAGAGCTTAGGAGACCTCCCTAAGGTTACATAGAAATCGATGACAGAGCCAATCCAGTGTCGTAAGTAGTGCCTGAGACCTGTGCAGCCTGGAATTCAGCTCTAGAGAGGGCATCGTGCTTGGTTTAATGCTCTTCTGAGACTCTTGAAATTTTTAATAGTTTTTGAACAAGGGGCCATACATTTTATCTTGCACTGGGCCATAAAAATTATGTAGCTTGTCCTGATCATAAGCTTCCAGTACTTTAGAGACATCATTTAGATCTCATATTCTGAAATTGTAAATTATGCCTTTCAACTAGATGTTAGTAAGAACCTGGTACAATGGGGAAAAATGATGAAAGATTTTCCTATGGGCAAGGCAAGCCCAACAGGCAGTGGTGTTGGGGACTTGTAAGGGCTAGGAGAATGTGTTCTTCCATGTTTTTTAAAAGGGAAGAAAATGTGCTCCATGCAAAGTCACTTGCAGAGAACACAAAGGCTTTCCGGACCCTGGCACTAGAAATCTGAGATTTTTGCCCAGATTTTAAAACTTTGGCATCCATTTAAAATTATGAACTAGAAGCAGAGTTTGCAATGCTTTTTATTTTCATACTATAAGTAAAGTACTATAAATAAATGGCTGTACATTTAAGTCTTTGAAACTTTAAGTGCATTTAAATTATAAGGCATGGGCATGAGTGTATAAGCAGTGCTGATCCAATTGGATTATGGATTGAGAGTGTGTATTTTAGTTCTTTTTTTTTTCTTGAGATGCATGGACTTAATGAGGGCAATGATATATCTAACTTCATTCCTTATTTAGCTCCAAGGGAGTCAGTTACCTGATCTACCAATATGAGGTAAACAGTTTTTCCAATCTTACAATTTTCCTTGGTAGAGTTGTTATAAAAAGTAGAATATCTACATGATAATCTGCCATTGCTTTGCCCATTAGTGACCCCTTGCATTTCACCTGTTTCATGTCTTTTTTCCCCTATCCTGGTGCAAAAAAACAAATACCTTCTATCTTATGATATAATATGGTGTACAATATCTCCCGGGTCATTTATAGCAGCGATTTTCAGCGGGGTGACAATTTCGTTACTTAGGGGATTTGGGCAATGTTTGGAGTTATTTTTGATTGTATGAATCAGGAGAGTCTACCGAAATCTAGCGGATAGAGGCTGTTCAGCACCCTAGAAGGCACTAAGAAGCTTCCCCCGACAGAGAATTATCTGGCCCTAAATTAACAATAGCAAGGTTGAGAAATCCTGCTCTGCAGCTTAGAATCAGATGCTAATTCTGCATCTGATTAATTCTACCTTTTGCTGTCCTGAACAGGTGAAAGTGAGGATGCTGGCATGTGGCTCAGCTACTTAAGTGCTGTCAAAGCAAACGTCAGCTAGATCGACAGGTATTTTATTTTATTTTTTAGGGAAAGAGCAAACAGTGTTTTCTGTAAAAGGTAAAGGGTTATTGGAACTAAAATAGTTTTCTGCCAGGAAAAGAGACTTGGGATTCCTAGTCTGTGTTAATAAGTTGGCATTTCCAACACCTTCCAAGGCTATTTTGTATCTTTTGGTTTTTTGTTTTTGTGGTAAGATCACTTAACATGAGATCTACAAATTTCATCAAATTGTACACATTAAGTATGTGCAGTTCTTTGTATATTAGTTATACTACAACAAAACTATTTAAAAAATATGTTGGCATTATTTGTTGAAGTAGAGACTGAGAACTTACAGAGGAAGATCAACACTAATTGTGGTCCTTGCCTTCAAGAAAGGCATGGATGGCCTTAGAGGAGAAAATGATATGGATAGAAGGGGAGAAATATATTCAAATCCCAAATAATCTCAGCTCTGTGAGGTTATACCCTTTTACCTTTCAGTAGTGGTTTAACAAAATGTGTCAGTAGCAAAGCCAAATTTCTGGGCTCTGGAGGATATTTATTAGAGAGAGAGAGAAATGTTCTTATGTTTGGTAAGCTGAAAATTATGTTGACATACTCGTAGTATAAATGAGTTGTAGTTCTTGAAGACTGTAAAGCTGGAGCTCACCAATTAGAGATGGCTGACTTTCTTAACTTTCATCTTCTATTGGTAGGTGTGTGAATAACTTCCTTATCAACTAAATAGTTCTCTAGGACTTGATCACCCTTTTCATAAGATTATGAATGTCCTGTTGGTGAGAAGACTGAGCCAAATTTTGCAACACACGTTAAGCATTCCTTTCGCTGGACTGTAAATAGCTGATATGTTTGAAGCTGGCAATAAAGTCACCGCTAGATGTCAGTGGGAAATATGCTTGGTATAGTGTCTGGGGGCAGCTAAGGAAAGTCTTTGATCAAGTGAGTGCTGAGTGATCTATGGGCCCCTACACAGTCCATGGGTGCACAAACAATGAGCTTTGCCAGATCCACTCACTCTTAATTTCAGGACAGCTGGTCCACTCCATTCACGGGCAACTTTCCCAGAATAAATGTCCATACTCCTGTGATTAACTCCCTCCTTCTTTTCCTTTCATGCTTCAGCTTCTTGTTTAAACTCAAGGAAAATCTTCTTTCTTCCACCAGTGTCTCCTTTTCCCTTCCTGTCAAATCTCTTCTTCCTTCAACCTGCACCAAAAACCCAATTCTCTAGATCAGCACCATCCAACATAATAAAAATACAATGCAAGCCACATACAGGTAATTTTAAATATCCCAGTGGACACGTTAAAGAATTAAAGAAGAAACAAGTGAAATAAGTTTTAGTAGTATGTTTTATTTAACCCAATATATGCAGAATAATATCTTTTGAAGAATTGCTTGACTTTGGTCCTGATGAGGTTTATATTTTCTTCTTTTGCATTGGTAGGAAAGTATTACATGAGAGAACATATATTAAGTTGCTTTTATGGCCTGTCACATGGTGATAGCTATTGTTTTTATTTCCTCTGGGCTGGGCTCCAGGCCTCTCCTAGATACTCATACATTTATCCCTGGGGTAGGCAGGGAACTGTCAGAATTTTGGGCCATGACAGTGTAAATTTTAGAGAGCATAGAGTCTGGGAATGAGTATGTATGAACACAAAAAAAGCGTGTGTAAAATATCCATGCCTTTTTGAGGCTTCGGTAGTTCTAGACATTTTTAAATTAGGGAATTCTATTAATATTTTGGGTCACAGTGAATGTATTGCACATTACGCCACATTTATACATACTGCTTCATAATAAACTCTAAACATTGTACTAGTTTTGACCACCATAAATCATTTAATCATAAAATGATCACTTGTAGACATCCTATGACATTGATTCATGTTAATACTTTTACTTTGGTCTACTGCTATTGCTGAGTACAAGGATCCTAAAGGAAGCATTGTTTCTCGTTGCATAACTTCTGATCTGCCAAAATTTGTCAAACTAGGTGCATTAGTTTGCTGGTGCTGCAATAACAAAGATCACAGATGGGGTGGGTGAAACAAAACAAATGTATTTTCTTACAGTTCTGGCAGCCAGAAGTCCGGGATCTGGGTGTGTTCAGGGTTGGTTTCTCCTGAGGCCTCTCTCCTTGGGCTGCAGGTGGACACCTTCTTGCTGTGTCCTCCCATGGTCTTTCCTCTGTTCACAAGCATGTGTGCATCCCAAACTCCTACTCTTATATGGACACTGGGCTAGGGCCCATGTATATGATTTAAGCTTATCTTAATGACCTCTGTAAAGGCTTTATCTCCAAATACGGTCAGTCATATCGTGAGGTGCTATGAGTGAGGGATTCACCATATAATATTGGTAGCAGGACACAATCATCTCACATCACTAGGTAACCCCAGAGGGGGTATACAACTGTCTTTATCCATCTCCTTTCATCAGCCAGATATGGCTTTGATACCTTTGACCCAGGTAGCCTACTGTATTCTACGGATCCATTTGAGAATTCCAAGGAGTTATTTATGGCTCTTTTCCCATTTACCTATCTTTTCTGATGAATATCTAACTTGGAAATGAATTATCTACATCAATCAGACTGTAGTTCAATAGAGAAATGGCTAAAAGAAATCATTGTTCTTTCTTATTTAGAATGTTTTAAACATTAGGAAAACTGAAAAGTGACACTGTTTCTATATGCAATTTTGGAAGACTGAAAAGATGATTTGGTTTTTGTTTGATTTTTTTGTGTGTTGATTTTAAGACAATACTTCAGAAACTCTTTGGACTGTTTGATTTTATTTCTCTAGTTTCTTCAAATTAGATTTGTTTTGTCCCATATCTTCAAATTAATTTCAAGCAAAATAACTTCTATTCAAATAACACTCCTAAATGCTTCTTGTTTGACCTCATGTCCTTGGAGTTGTCATTGTCTTCTTTGTATCTTAAATCAAATCTCTTGCCTTGGCTTTATTCTTGTGTTTTCAAAAAAATTAAGATAAATATTGTTAACATTCCTGAAAATTGCCCAAATAATAAATATTTCTCTATATGTGTATTTATACTATATGAATGGAATTTCAAAGCATGATGAGTGATATGGTTTGGCTGTGTCCCCACCCAAATCTCATCTTGAATTGTAGCTTCCATAATTCCCACATGTCATAGGAGAGACCTGGTGAGAGTTAATGGAATCATGGAGTCTTTCCCATGCTGTTCTCATGATACTGAGTAAGTCTCATGAAATCTGATGATTTCATAAAGAAGGGTTCCCCTGTACACACTCTCTTTGCCTGCTGCCATGTAAGATGTGACTTTCCTCATTTACCTTCCACCATGATTGTGAGGCCTCCCAGCCATGTGAAACTATGAGTTCATTAAATCACTTTTTCTTTATAAACTACCCTGTCTCTAGTACCTCTTTATTAGCAGCATGAAAACAATCTAATACAATGTACACAATCTTTACTAATCTCAGGAGTAGTATTTGATTAGAAGATATTATGAGTGGTTCTTGCACTTTAGTCTACATTTACATAATGCCTAAAAATAAAATGCCAGATTGAAATGAGAAAATGTCACCTATCAGTGGTATGGCCTGACTTGCATGATACTCAAATAAAACATTCAATTAGACTTTCTCATTATAAAGCCAGTATTACTCATCCATGACTGGGGGAAAAACTGTTCTCAGATGTTTTCCTTATAGTGGCACTTTTTACTTTTTGAAATCAATACTCAGATTTATACATGGCTCCTTTGAGTCAAAGGTTGTTTTGTGTTTCTTTGTATGTGGATGAGCTTTTGAGTAACTGGCCATATCAAAGTTTAATTTTGGCCTTACAGAGATGCTGGTCTGAATACATTAACTAATAGTCAAGTGGGAACAAAGTATACAGATTTTTGTTGTTGTTAATTATTTGAACTGATGATCTTGAGCATTGTGTGTGCACGGTGGCTGTCTCTCATTTACACAGTCTTGTGTAAGAGAATGGGTCCTCAATCCTTGTGGTTGCTCACTGGGTGGCTGTTTATACAACTTCCACTGAGGCACATCATATTCACTAGTACATCTCCTCACTTGCAATGTCTTTCTTCTGACTTCCCCTTCACTGACTCTTTGTTTCACATGCAGGACTTTCTTGGAGTCATGATGCCACATTCTTGAAGCAGATCAACCTTCTAGGCCTTGAGAGGGTCACCTTCAGTGCCAAAACAGTTCATGCATTTCATGGTTACATTTGTCTTGATAGTTAATGTGAAGTATATAGGCTAGACAGTGCTGATGGGACTGTTTGCAGATATGATTGTTTTGCTTCAAGTAGGCTCAGGCTGCTTATATTCATAGAGAGCAGAAGTGAGGGTCTCTGCATGCATCTTCAGCTTCTGCCATATTGCATCCTTTCATCCAAGCTTCTTAAAGGCCATGGCTGCATCTTGTAGGATGGGTTCTGCCAGTTGTAACATTGCTGAGGAGATTGCCACAACCCTCACCTTTTCACATGAGAGATTCTTCATTTTCATTATGTTTTTCTTAATGACAGTTCACATTTACTCACCTATTTACTCATTCATATGCACATCCACACATCCATGCCTGTGCTCAGTGGATCTGCCCCCTGTGAAGCCCCACACCAGGACTCAGTGATCACAAGATACATAACACAGACACCCAAAGGGCTCATCGTACACTGGAAAGATAAGCACAGGCACCCTGATTTATCTGATGAATGCACGACCAGTTTATCATGCACTGGAGCCCTACTGAGTCAAGTGTGATATACAGCAGAGACTATGAGGCAGGCTTCACCCTAGACGCATTTATAATCTAGGGAGAAAGGTGACACTTTAAACAGAATATTTTTGTGGTATTTATGCTTCAGTGTAGGAATCTACAGCTATTTTGTGGATTTCCATTAGTGATCTAGACTGCAGCTTGCAGGACTACGTATGAGAAGGTTGTATGTGCAGAACTTCTGGACATGCTGCTGAAATGACTCTCGCTGTTGGTGTGGAAACTGGCCACAGGAATGAGTGGAGAAAGGGTCTTCCAGGCAACATTAAAAGCATTAAGTGAAGGCATGTAATAAAAGATACACTGTGCATTGGAGAATTGTTAGCAGTCAGTATTACTGGAGTTTAATCATGAATCAAGGGCAATTGGCTGGCTATTGGTAGGAGGTGAATCTGGACAGATAGGTAGATGGTAGCTCATTCAGGGTCAAATCTACTCTGAACTGGCTGGGACATTATCCTGTAAGACAGAGGTTCTCATCCCTACCAGACATTTCTTTCTACTTAAATGTTTAATAATTCTCCTTTTACTGTCTTGAAATCTGCAGATCATATAACCTATCTGTAACTTGAATTTAAAATTTATATAACATTTTTACTATAATATGATAAATATAAAAGAAAAATTAATTTATAATAAAATGTCTAAGGATGAAAATGTTTGGATATAACCTCATTAAGAAATGTGATAAAATGATAAGAAGTTTAAATTAAACATAGAACAATGAGAAGTGTGACAGCTTCAAATGCAGACCGACATAGCTGTGCCACATTGATGACTCAGGGAACATCACAGTGATGCAATTTTCTAGAATGATCAATAACATTTTCCACCTTTAGAATAAAGCACAGTGAAAGGTACATGAATGCCTGGAAGAATCAGTGTACATTGAAACTGTGTGAGTGCTTTGGGTTGATGCGCAAAGTGTGTGGGGCCGTCCCACACATCCCAGAACATCTGTATCCTTGGCCTCACTGCTCACGGTCATAGCCTTCTGCGCATCGCTTCGACAGCCCCAGACCCACACATCCTTTTCCACACATGCAGGCACTGCCTCTGTAAGAAATGTTGCTTTGGACAATGAGGAGTACGAGTGTTAGTCAAGAGACTCCCATGACCAGTTTTCATGTAGTCAGATACTTCTGGAGTGTTTGTGACTTAAGTTTGAGGAGCACAAGACGGAAGACAAGAAGATGTTATTGGGCTACTGTGATCATCCATGAGATATGCAAACATGGAATGACGACAGTTGTAGTAGGAAGGGGAAGGAGTGAGAGACACTGGAGACTGTTCGTGAGCTGAAGTATTAAGATGCAGTGATTGAGTTGGTGCAGGGGGAAGAAGAGAGTTCTTTGGCATGAATCCCAGATTTCTGCCCTGGGAGGTGGATGGGCCACTGGTGCGGGGAAACTGAGCAACAAAACACCAAAAAAATAAATACAGAGGAAAGATCATGAGTCTGGTTTCAACTGACTTCTAGTGCAGGTGCCCATAAGTGTCTATATTTACATGTGTATATATATGTATATGTATATATTTATATATGCATGTGTATATTACATACATATAATGCATGTGCACACATATATCTGTATATTTATGTATGTATGTGTATATTACATATGCATATGTATGTGTATATATATATGTCTAAAATTCAGTGGGAAGACTAAGGTTGGAGAGAAAGGTTTGGCTAGCATAGGGTTGATAGTTAAAACTATGAAAGTATTTCCAGAAAAGAGTGTGCGACACAAGATAAGAAGAGCAGGAGTGTGAAGCTTTGAGGGAAAAGTGCTTAAGAATAAGGAAAAGCAAGAGGAGCCCACAATGAAGACCAAAGAAGAAGAGACGAGTTAACAAAGATACGATCATGGAGGAAGACACAATCAAGAGTCTCAAACGCAGAAGGAAGCTTAGAATGTGTATACTACCATAACACACAACAATTTATACCCTCTCTTCCCACACAGGAGTTAGGGGCAGCTTTATAAACAAAGTACCCTATAAATAGAACTGGTAAGGCAGATGCGGTGGCTGATGCCACCCAGCACTTTGGGAGGATGAGGAAGGGGGATCCCTGAATTTAGCAGTTTGAGACCAGCCCGGGCAACATGGGGAAACCTCACCTTTACAACAAATACAAAAACTGGCTAGGTGTGGAGGTGAACACTTGCAGTCTCAGCTACTTTAGAGGCTGAGGTGGGAAGATTGTTTGAATGTGGGGAGTTTGGGGCTGCAGTGAGCTAAGATTGCGCCACTGCCAGCCTGGGTGACAGAGTGAGACCCTGTCTAAAACAAACAAAAAAACTCCTGATCTTTTCACAAGTATGTGAGGAAGAGTTTTGTAGACAGTCTAATAAAGAAATAACGGTGTCTATATACCAATTTGTATTCTGAGTATCCGTGCACATGCATTAACATGTTGTAAGATATGAATATTTATATGAATGTACGTATAAATTTTTACATATAAAAAGGTATATTTACAACCTTCATTCTTACCTTCACATCTCCTGAGGTACGGTATGTCATACTGATTAATATTTAGGATTCTGAAGGTCAAAGTGATTTGTATCTTGTCTCATACCTTTTTATAAGTTTTAATCTTTACAGGATGGTTATTTGTTTTTAACTCTTGCTTTCTCCAGGAATAAAATCTTACTGTGCTAAACGTGAGTTATCCCGATCATTTGAATAACCAAAGGACTGAAGGCTCATATTTCTTTTATATTTATATCTATTGAAGAAACCATTTTTTCATAAACTCTGCAGTTTGATACTTATGCAAACACATGCTTAGTTTTAAGGACTCAGTGTCAGTTTAGAGCAATCTTTGCTAGGCTTTCCCGCAGTTTTAACCCTGGTAATAACAATTGTCACTATCCTCATTACACAGAAGGTGATCTGGACACCTGGGGACACTGAACAATTTACATGTTGCCTAGGACATTCAGTGCCTTGCCAGAACAAGCTCCTTGATTGAGCTTCTAAGGTGTTGGATTGATCCTTGCATGAGTTGGATTCTGAGAGTGTTTTAGGTAGAAAGGACAAGATATTAAGATATCCACATCCAGATCACACAAAGAGCTAAATTGCTACAAGGTAGGTTTTCCTTCTGTGGAGAAATGTTGCATTTACAGAAATCTGTTTGGAAATTCAGTGACAACTGTATTAGCAGAAAGACTCCCCAGGTCTTTAGGTCAGTTCATTGCGATGAGAATCAGCTAGCATGGAACCTGTGTTTTTCCCCTTTAGTGAAAGAGATTCACCTTGTCACATTCAATAACTCGAAAAAACACTGACGACAATGACATTCCTAGTGCCTTAGACACCCAGAGTGAATCATTTCCTGATACTTCCTCCATATAGCAATTTAGATTACTAAATCATGCTGTTGATGAAAGATTTTGTTTTCTTGACAAAAAGAATTATAAAACAAGACTCACTTTATATTTTAAAGTTAATATTCAAATCCAGTAACATGTTGTCTGCATGTTTTATGTTTGTACTAGAATTTGTACTTATCAAACAAAAATATTACATCTCACAATTAGTACTCTATATCACTGTATTGACATTTAAAAACAAATAAAAATTTTCAAGTGGTCATACAGAATGACAAGAATGAAGCAACACAAATTCAGTTTCTTAGTCTTTCCCATCACCATGTTATATTCTTAAATACACTGTTTACATCCAGCACTAGATGGTGAGGCAGCAGAGAGTCCGTAAAGTGCATCCACGGAAAGCTCATCCCATTCTGAGCTACTAAGAACTTACTCTCCTTTTGGAGGCCGAGGCAGGTGGATCACTTGAGGTCAGGAGTTTGAGATCAACCCGGCCAACATGGTGAAATGCTGTCTCTACTAAAAACAAAAATTAGCCAGGTGTGGTGGTGCGTGCCTGCAATCCCAGCTACTTGGGAAGCTGAGGCATGAAAATCACTTGAACCTGGAAGGCGGAGGTTGCAGTGAATCAAGATCACACCACTGCATTCCAGCCTGGGTGACAGAGTGAGACTCCATGTCAAAATAAAATAAAATAAGAACTTACTCTCATTCCTCCAGTGTCAGGAAGTGATCATTTAACTGGAAAGTCCCTAAATTTAACTTCCATGTTGACTATGATGTTTACTAAAGAATAATAATAAAAATATGTTAATTTGTAGCTTATACATTTTTTTTAAAATTCAGCTTAACCACATTTAAAACTTAAACCATGTTTTTTTTCTCCTGAGGGAGGCATATCTTATCACTGACCTTACTTAGAATTTCCATTTCATAATGTTAATAAAAAGCAGACAGTCTGCTAATTGTTGGCTTTAAATTCTCTACAATCAATGACTCTCCCTCCTCCTCCCCTCCAACACCTGCACTTAGATCTGATCCTGCGTGCTACCCCACCATTGGAGTGGAACTGATAATGAAATAGGTCTATGAGATACCTTAACATCTGCTGCAATTACATCCAGAAGTCCAATATTAAAAAAAAAAAAACTATATGAAGCAATTTCTATTTGAAAACTATTGTACTATTGTTGTAGACTGAATGTCTGTGTCCCCCCCAATATTCACATGTTGAAGCCCTTATTCCAAAATGTGATGGTATTTGGAGATGGGATCTTTGGGAAGTGACTAGAGTTAGATGAAGTCATGAGGGTCTGATGGGCAGAGACAGGAGAGAGCTTTCTCTCTCTCTCTCTCTCTCTCTCTCTCTTCATGTGTGCAAAAAGAAGAGGTCGAGAGAACTCACAGTGAAATGGCAGCCTCCTTTGAGCCAAGAAAGAGGTCTCAGGTTGAAACTACCTTCCTAGCACCCTAGTCTTGGACTTCCCAGCTTCCAGAACTGTGAGAAAGAAAATGCTGCTGTTTAAGCCTCCCTGTCTATGGTATTTTGTTATGGCAGCCTGAGCAGACTAACAAATGATAGTCCCCTTACAATATTCTAATTTCCAAATCTTCCCTTGTTTTGAGAGAGAACTTTTATACCAATGTTTAGTTTGAAGGAATTTTCTATAACTCGTTTACAAACCCTTAATTAATAGAGCTTCCCCTCCCCTCACCACCCAATAGAAGCTGCAGCTCAAACCTTTACTCTAACAGTGTGAATGGTCTGGTTTAATGGTGATCCATGACTTCTAACAACAGGGTGTTTAAAATAAGATTTAATGTGGCCTGAAAAACTAGATTTAACCTTGCATTACAGGCAATATTAAAAGAGTCTAAAGTAATGAAGCTTATAAAGGCTGATGGAGAATAATAGACACAATAGGGAATTTGAGACTCGAGCCAGCTATGAGGAAATGATGCAGCTCCATCTTTCTCATTGGTGCTCCGGACGCTCATGTCTAGCGTTTTGCCAGAGGCCTTAATTACGGCAAAATGCAGTTAAGTATACTCCCCTACCACCTCATCCAATGGAAATGTGGGCATTTGGATAAGCAAGGTTAAAATGTCAGGGATGATTGTATTCAGCAGTCACCAATGGCAGCAACGTTCATGTGGGAGGGAGCAGCTGGATGACAGTGCTCTGGTGTGCGGATGGCTGCACTCACATCCTCATCCTGGGCATTGCAGCGTCTCTTCACAAATGACTCTTAACCAACAAGCAAATACCACCAGGCATCTGGACCAACCGCATGTCCTGCTGCTTATTATTTCGAAATAGCAGCGATGTTCTGAAACAGGCATGTCTCCGTTGACAGATAAGAGAGAGGAAGTGAAGTGAGGGTCCAGCACACCACAGCACTGCGTCAAGCTCTCGTCCATCAAGCAAATGGTGTTAGACAGACACTAACTAACATGTTGACCTTGCTGAAATGTTTGTCTAGTTTTAAGCTATTTAATTTTCCTGCGTGTTTGCTCTTCTTTAATTTTTCAAGTATTTAAGTCTATGGAGACTAGTCTAAGCATGCAGATATTTACCTGCTGTGTTTGTCAACACATTCTTCCCCCACTCTTAGAGTCTTAGGTTAACTTTCCTGGTTTGGTTGCAAAATAAACAAGCAAACAGACAGACACAAACACACACACACACACACACACACACACACACACACAAACAAGTAAAGAAATGAAAACTGATGAGGACTTTGGTGAGGAGGGTTCTTTTCAGATTCAGAGTGGTTCCCTGGAACATGAATCAGAGCTGGGCAGTCAGGGGAGAGATGATCCCAAGTTCCTTGCCCTCTACAAGGTCAAACAGTTGCAGACTCATAGAAATTAGAGATCTTCTCTCACTCTGAAGGCGACACTTGACCTTAAGAACTTCTTAGAATTTGTGTGTCTTATGCCGTAGGAAACTTCTCCCTGCTGTCCTAGCTGATTCCTCTTTGCTTCAAGTGTTCCTCCTGCTGTAATTAAATTGAAGCTAACAAGTTTGAGGCCGTGATGTACAGCAGCTCTTCAGCCAGAAACACAAAGAGACATAAAAGGCAGCTGGAACAGTTATATTAAATGAATCTCGAAGTCTGAGAAAAGTATGGACTATATTTCTGCTTTACCAGAAGTAGAAGTGATCAGGTGCTATGAAAATCAAGTTTGACATTTCTACATAGTAGGATATTGCAGAAGAATTGATAGATGTGATTAGTGTGCAGCTATTTTACACTGACATCATCCTCAGCTTCCCACATGTGCAACCCAGCATCAGTGGGGCTAAGCATGAGATAAAACAGTGTTCCCAAGGCTGGCAGTTCCTTACTATATCTGGTTAAATTTTTCATTATAACTAGACTTTGCATTTATATTGTATGGAGGGCATATTATATTTGATGTCTTGTGCAGGCAAAATAAGCCTCGTTTTATTAATGAAAGTTTGGACTCAGAGATGTGGAATGACTTAGTCAAGTGTTCACGAGGCAGAGATAGACAATATTATCTCTATGTGGTTAAGGGCAGGAACTCTGGAGTCAGGTTCTGTCTTAACCCCATGATTTCCTACATACAAGACCATAGACAAATTATGCAACAGTTTATGCTTCAGTCCTCATTTGTCAAATAAAAGTCATTGAGAAGATTAAATGAGGTAATATAGACACAGAGTTGAGCACAGTGCCTGAGACATGGCAGTCTTTTTGTTGTCACTAATATCATGATCACACCTGAGATAAAATGGGAGACTTTAAGAACTAAGAATAATTAGCATTTGGTGATATGGTTTGGCTGTGTCCCCACCCAAATCTCATAGTGAACTGTAGTTCCCACAATCCCCATGTGTCATGGGAGGGACCCGGTGGGAAGTAATTGAATCATGGGGGGTGGTTACCTCCATGCTGTTCTTGTGATAGTAAGTTCTCATGAGATCTGATGGTTTCATAAGGGGGGCTTCCCCCACACCCTTTGCTTGGCACTCTTTGCTACCACTATCGCCATGTGAAGAAGGACATGTTTGCTTCCCCTTCTGCCATGATTATAAGTTTCTTGAGGCCTCCACAGTCATGCTGAACATGAGTCGATTAAACCTCTTTTCTTTATAAATTACCCAGACTTGGGTATGTGTTTATTAGCAGCGTGGGAACAGATTAATACATTTGGAAACCTCTACTTTGAGAGAGTTAATTTAATGTGAATGGCTCTGTCACTGGATATGGAGTCATTTTAAGTTTGACTAAATACAAAAACGATTTCAGGCCTTAAGGAAGAACCAAGCAATGTGGGAAACACATTCCATGACACCCGATTTCTTTTCCAGACTCCCCTGGGACTTGATAACCTTAGGGCTAATTAGGATTAGAGATGGAGGGTCAGAAATGACAGCTGCGCATGTTGTTTGGTATCGGAAAAATGATTTTTGTATTTTGATGTGATCTTTTCTTAATGGCTGCATCAACATGGCAATGTCAAGGTGTTCTTATTTCATGTCATGAAATAAGGTTCCAAGTCATTCCAAAGGGAAAAAAATCTCATGTTGGCTTGAGTTATCTCAGCTCCTACCTACACTAGTGGTGGTGAACTACCCAAAGGGGTAGATATGCATTCAGCAGGAAAGATTTGGCCCACGTTCTTATTTTCCTCCAAAGTGCTATTCTTATTATCTTCAATTAGAAAAGAATCTACAATATAAAAATCAGTCACAAAAGTAATGAATATACTCATTGGCAAATAATGCTTCCTTAAAACATACATACTTCTCTATGTCTAAATTCTTACTTTTTTTCTCTAGAACTCCCTTATTCTCTAATTTGTCTGTCAAAATTCTCCTCTTTCTTTCTTCTACACCAATCCCTAATTCTACTGATACATGACTCAAGAGAAGCTTCTTAAATTATGACACTCAAGTAAATATTACGCACCATTCTATCCCAAGCCATCTTGCTCCAAATACTAGTATGTCTACTTGGAAAAAAAATGGTCAAATGAGTTTTGGAAACATTACATTGAACTTTCTGTTTTCCTCCTGGGAGACTTGTGGTGTTCATCTTGTATTTAAGACTCAAAGTGGGCTGTTTACATTTGTCATATGATTTTCTAAAACATACCAACACAGAACCCATTGCCTCTTTTTCTTTTCATTAAGTAGAACTTAACTTGGTTTTCTACACACAGGACAGTTTTGGTTTTCCTTTCTTTTTGCTTTAGGACATAACAAGAATCAACAGGTTGTGGGAGACAGATTGTGTTTTCAGTGAGGTGTCTGCAGGTGGGCTGGTTGGAACTTCAGCGTTAGTTTGGGTACTTAAGAGACCGTTGCATCATCCAGAGAAGAGCTAACAAGAAGACATGATAGAACAGTGCTAACAGATGAGTTACAGGGAACAGTTAGAGTGCAATATTGGAGAGCTGAGATATCCGTGGCTTGATGATTGAGTGGCTCAATCTAGTTGAGTTTAAAGGTTCAAGAGTAGCTGTGTGTGAGGAAATTGGTGCCATTTCTTTAACAAGGGAACACTAAAAGGTTGACTTAGGAATAGCCAAAGTAATATCACTTTTGGCATGCTGAACTTTAGGTGTCAAAGAAATACATAAATTAAGGTATTCCGGGGGGAAGTTGGAAATACAGGGCAGAGTTTAGGAGAGACATCTAATTTGGGAAAACAGGGTTGAAGTTTGTTCATAAAAATAATAATTAAGGCCAGGCATGGTGGCTTATGCCTGTAATCCCAGCATTTTGGGAGGCTGAGGGGGGATGGATCACCTGAAGTCAGGAGTTTGAGACCAACCTGGGCAACATGGTAAAACCCTGTCTGTAGTAAAAATACAAAAATTAGCCAGATGTGGTGGTGCGTACCTGTAATTCCCAGCTACTCAAGAGGCTGAGGCAGGAGAATTGCTTGAACCCGGGAGGCGGAGGCTGCAGTGAGCCAAGATCCTTCCACTACACTCCAGCCTGGCCAACAGAGAGAGACTCCATCTTTAATAAACAAATAAATAAAATAATTTTAAAAGATTACTTTCTCTGACCCTTGTGCTTGGATTAAAGGAAAGGACAACATTCCCCTTTAACATCTTTTTAGTTGTTTGTGGTTATCCATATAAGTTTGTCTTTTGAAATGTGCATAGTTTTAAGAACTTTTTACTTTAATTACACTTCTACAGAAGTTCTTCCTTTTATAAAAATAGCCATTTTTATCCCTGGTTTTTTTTTCTACCCAGCTTTTTTTGCGGCTGTCAAAAGCACAAGCTGGCATGGTAATGACAGGAAGATATGGGTGAAATGCCAGCCCTAATTAGAGGCTTGATTGCTCTGTAATAACAAGGCCTGTATTTGATTTGGACGGTTCTAGCTTGTCAGGTAAAATGACTCAAATATGTCTGCACTTTTGTTTCAAAATGTGAAAAATGTGAATGTGCATTATTTATATTGTATTTCATGGCTATAATTAATTATGTGTCTGTGGAAATGATGTCCCCAAAGACAGTTGATTTTATGTTCAATCTGTATATGCATTTGTAAAACTAATTTGTTCTCATTTAAAATTTTAAGGGTTTATTTGAGTTAAACTCAGGAGGCCTTTCTGGGTATAAAACTCACAAAATACAAAGCAAAAGTCTAATTTAGTTTTTTTTTGCTAGTAAACTATTCAATGCCTGAAGCATTGTACTAGATATTATTGTAGTGAATATGGTTGGGCTATAAAAATAAAGAGAAGACATACTTCCTTTTCAGACAGTGCTTTTAAACTTGTCTGGAAGACTTGGGTATAAAACGAATGAACATAATCCAATCTGAACTTCTATTACTTAGTAAAAGAATATTGTGTTTTGTCAAAGAAATATTAAGCCTGTTTGATTAGTTGAACAGTTTTTCTTGTGAACCTAAAGAAATGTGGAAGATATTTTGCTTTCTAAAAAAATTGTTTGGCATTTCTTCCAGTTTTTATTTTTAGTATTTGCTAAATATATCAACATTAATATATATTTTGTGAAGTAGTGTAAAGGATTTTTTCTTATCAGTGGCAGCAGTAATTGATTTACTTTCAAGCAGACCCACAAATGAACTGCAATACTGAAAATAATTTGTTTATCTCAAGTTCACTAAAATTAATTCTCTTCATTGTGGTTGGATATAATTGCAGTTATTAAAGCAATATTTATCAAAAAAGCATTTTCCATCATTTTCATTTATTTCTATGGTAATAAATCCCTAGGTGCTCCTAGTCATGGTATACTTATTAATAGTTCAATGTTAGTGTTGGGTAGCTCACAAACATATTGGAGCTAATTTCAATATTAAAAATAATAATATTAGCATTAATGTTAATGAATTTGCAGAGAATATTTATGTCTGAAATAAAAAGGTTGGCTTCAATAGGCTCTGAGTATTCCACTTCTTTGTTAGTATTCTTTTGTTAATTTTCAACATGATAATAATGGTAAGGACCAGCTGATTCTTTGTTTTATTTTATCCAATTTCAGAGATGACTACCTTCGACAAGATGAAGCAATTATTTCTCTCTTTATTTGGTGTTTGCAGAGACCATTAAGCTTATTTTGTACTCATTGGAAAACAAAGCAATTTTCTAGTCAAGGTATTTCTGATTCTCAACAACTAATTTTCATTAGAAAATAAAGTTAGAATGTCCATGGAGTGGCGGTGTATAGAGAGGGGCAGTAGATCAATGACGGAACACTTGGGAGCACCCCTGGCAAAGGGATAAGAACTTTTACATAACCTGAAAAGGAGACCAAAGAAGTAGACCCTGGGTAGAGGGAGACCAGAAACCAAGAAAAAACATTTCAGGCAAACATCACTATCAAATGCAGGAGAGGGGCATTGAAAAGTAGAAACGTGCATTGAATTTCATAATACAGACATCAGTGCTGACTCTTGCCAGAGTCGTCACAGTGGTGTGATAATGTGATGAAGGTGAATGATCACAATGAAGTCAAAAGCAGGGACTGGAGACAGCAAGGATAGTCTAATCTTTCACGAGCACTGCATTTATTGGCATGGACTATGTGGTATAGAAGTGGAAATTATCAGACTTATTATTGTCAGTGGCATGTGGTTCTAGGTACAGCAGGAATTAGATGCCTTACTCTGGGTTTTCTTTCATGCCACTTAGAGGCACACTATGATATTAAGAATAATTTTAAAAATCTGTTCTTGCCACCAAGTTTAAAAGAAAGAAAAAAAATCTGGACTCCGTTTCTCCTTCTCTGAGGTTACTTTCAGGCATGTGAAGTTTCTGGAATTTAACAAAATAACTTTACTTATGAGCTGTTGATCTTTTCTTATTCTGCCATGTCATCAGGATTTACTTAACTCGTAAAACTTTTCTACGTTTTAAAATTCAGTCTACATCCACATAACCAATTAAATAACTTCTGTTCACAAAACAATCCGAATGCTATATCTTACAGTGGACATCAGTATATAAAATAAATATTACAATATCTATAAATGATAAATATATAGATGAAATTATTTGATCAATCTAATCAATAGCTTCCAAAATTTAAATTATGCATTCTTACAGTATATAATTGTCATTTTTAACAGACTTAGGTTTCGTTCTAATTTTTAATTGTATTATTTTTCAAACTTGTTAACTGGCTGAAAAGTAGAAAGTTTATGACAAATAAAGGAATTTGCAAGTTAAAACCAAAGGGCAGAATTTCATTTTATTTTATTTTTTATGTGAAGTTTATTATCTTTGACAACATAAAACAACCAACTATAAAAATAGAACATCTATTTTTCTTCTAACAAGAAACATTTTTTTTGTAGGTGATGAAAATAAAGTGTTTTGACAATGCTAGATTTTTATTTTTTGAAGCAATCATAACTCAAGAGCATTTTAGCAGTAATACCTCCTTTACTGTGACTGCTGTGTGACTGGCCCACTTGGGCAGATTGCACTGGCTTCCTGTCAACTTCATGTTAACTCTGGTCTCCCTCCCATGTCTTCCAAGGAATCCCATTTCAAAATTCGAATGAGCAATGAAAATTGAGATGCAGATTCAAGGAGAGGATTTGCATCACGCACTGCAGTGTGTTGGAGTCAGTTCATCCTGGTTTGCAAGAACCAGTTGTGCACATCCATTCCCTGTTCCATGTTCAGTGATGGCAGCGTTGGTAGCTCAAAATCAGCCATAGTGGGAATGTTTACATCTCAGAAACTGGCCATACTACAAACCAGGACTTGAACCTTGTAGAACAAGCCTAACAAGCCTACCACTGCCCCACACTGCAGTTCCCCAGTAGACATGGCTGCCCTCTCCATTCTCATCCCTCTTTGTCAGCTACTTAATTTAACACTCCCCCACAAGCATTTCATACCCTACCAAACTATATCTCATAATCACCTTCCTTCCCAATACCTATGTACTCACAATTACTGTCTGTAAAAGATTTTATGTTTTTAGAGCACTTTTGGGGTTAAAATAAAATTCAGCAATAAGTACAGAGTTACCATGTGCCCAATGTCTCCACAAACAGACAGCCTCCTCCATGAGGGACATCTTCCATCAGAGGGTATGACCATCAACACTACTGAACCTGCACTGACACAGAATAATATGGTTTGAATTTGTGTCCATACCCAAATCTAATGCCAAATTGTAATTCTAAATGTTGGAGGTGGGGCCCAGTGCAGGTGATTGGATCATGGGGGTAGTTTCTCCTGAATGGTTTATCTCCATCTTCCTTGGTACTGGTTGTTTAAAAGTGTGTGACACCTACCCCTTCCCTCTCTCTCTCTCTCTCTCTCCATGCTCCAGCCATGCGAGACGACTATGCCCACTTTGCCTTTCACCGTGATTGGAAGTTTCCTGAGGCCTTCCCAGAAGCTGAGCAAATGCCAGCATCGTGTTTCCTGTACAGAGTATTGAGCCAATGAAACCTCTTTCCTTTATAAATTACCCAGGATCAAGTATTTCTTTATAGCAATGTGAGAACAGACTAATACACACCACTAATACCCAAAGTCCGCAGTTCACATTTGGGTTCACTCTGGGTGTTATATGTTCTGTGTGGTTTGGACATATGTGTGATGACATGTATTCCCTATAATAGTATCATACGAAGTAAGTTTTACTAAAAGCTGCTGAAAGTCCCCTGTTTTCCACCTGTTCATCTCTCCTTTCCCTCTAAGCCCTGGCAAACACTGGTCTTTTTACTGTCTCCATAGTTTTGACGTTTCCTGCATGCCATATAGTTGAAATCATACAGTATGTGGCATTTTCAGATTGACTTCTTTCATTTAGTAATCCAAATGTAAGGTTCCTCTGTGCTTTTCATGTCTTGATAGCTCATTTTGTTTTAGTACTGAATAATATTCCATTGGTTGAATGTACCACAGTTTATCCACTTGCCTACTGAAGGACATTCTTGTTGCTTCTGAGTTTGAGACTTATGAATCGGGCTTCTATCAATATCCATGTGCAGGCTTTTGTATGAACATAGTTTTAACCTCCTTTGGGTAAATACCAAGAAGTGTGATTACTGGATTTTATTGTAAGCCTATGTTTAGTTTCATGAGAAATAGCCAAACTATCTTTCAGAGCGGTGGTGCCAGTTTGCATTCTCTCCAACAGTGAGTGGGAGTTCCTGTTGCTTCAGATCCTTACCCACATTCAGTGTTCTGGATTTTGGCCATTTTAATAGGTGTGTTGTGGTGTCTCATTGTCACCTTAATTTGTATTTCCTGGATGACACATGAGAAAATGCAAATTAAGGCCTCTTCTCATTTGTTTCTTTGCCATCTGTGTATCTTATTTAGTGAGTTGTCTGTTCAAGTAATCTGCATATTTTTTTAACTGGGCTTTTGTTTTCTTGTTGTTGAGTTAAAGAGTTCTTTGTAATTTTTGGACACTAGTCCTTGATCAAATAGTACACATTGAAAACAATGGCAAAAACTGCAATTATGTTTACAACCTAATATATTTTTTGCAAATATTTTCTCCCAGACTGTAGGTTGTCATTTTAATCTCTCGACAGTGTCTCTATCAGGGTGGGATTTTTTAAATTTTAATGAAGTCCAACCATTAACTATTTTTTTCTTAGATAATTTATTTGCTGTTGTTTCTAAAAGTTCTCACAACCAAACTTCTTTACTCCTTACTTTACATATGCATTCTGTTTTCAGCAAATCCAAAGTTTCTTCTATAGAAGCAATCTCTTTAGTGAAAGAGGATTTTAAATAAAAGTAATCATGTTTCTCCAGAATTGAGGCAAATACTCCTGAAACCATATTTAGTTTAGTTCTGGTGCTTGAGCTTCATAAAACTACAGGCCCAATATTTCCCCTAGTCTCTAGCTCTCATGCACGTGCACACACACATACACACACACTTTGTTTTTAATAGATTCATGGATATGATTTACTTTTAAACTCCTTCCAGCTCCATTTTAAACCCTTTCAGGTTTGGCAGCTGGTGAAAATGCAAGGCTGGAGGTTAACACACACACACACACACACACACACACACACACACACACACACACATTTGGCAGACTGAGGATCCTAGAAACACTGGTGAGACAGGCAAGATCTCCACCCTGGCCTTCTCATCAAGTATTATGCACTTCCAGATAGGGCCACCATCTAGTCTCTGACCCCACAGCCTGGGAGGAAGAGCATCACCTGGGGCCTATTTTTTCAGCATGTCCTTATTGGTTTCCTGAACTTCATCTGGGAGGCAGAGGTAACTAGATGCCTTTGCTTTCCTCCAGGGGATTAATAGGTGGATATTTCCAAATCACTAAGCCTTAGCCAGTGTTTGCTGTTCACACTTGCCATAGGAGCAAATTGGTATGCATGGTCTCACTTAGACCCAGAGATGGAAAACACATGTGGAAGATGATAGATTTCCTTTGTCTGTACTGATCCTTCTACCTTGAAATTATCCCATGAGAGAGAGTGAGAGAGAGAGATAGGGAGAGAAAGGAAAGAGAGGGAGAAAGAGAGAGAGAGGGAGAGAGATTGATTTACATTTCTAATTTAGAAACCATGGTATTTTGAGTCTCTTTATGGCTGTTTTGGTTTTACCCTAGTTAAAGACAGCTTGTACATATGATATTTCTACAGGTTCAGCTATACATCGAAGTGTAATTGCTGTAACTAAGCATATATTTGTTTATAATTTTGAAAAAATGGACCCCTATAGAGGGTGCACAAAATATCACTGCTGTGTAACAGAAGGCTTAAGAACTTTGACACAGCTTTCACATGTTTAGGGGTAGTGTAGACCAAAAGCTAATTTATAATGTTTTGTTAACTCAACTTAATACATGAAAAGCCCCAGTGTTTTTTCTTTATAAAAATGAGATTAACATATAACAGAAATTGTCAATTCCCAATTTTATGTTTAATTTTAAACATCTTGTTGGCATGTACAATCAGGTTTTACCATTACATAGTGGTACATGCACAGTGTTTCTTAAATTTGACTGTACATCAGAATTGCCAGGCTAACTTTTATAATTTAGGTGCCAAAGTGGATCCTGGTTACCTATCTTTTAAGGTATCATATGACATTTTGATGTACAAATAGATTTGAAAGCCCTTGATAGAAGGAAATAGGTGTGAGCTTAATGTCAGAAGACCTTACTTGTATATAAAACTGTCATTTTAACAACTATATTTGACAATTTGAGGATAGGAACACTCCTCTGAACACTGGTTTCTACCTGACAGATGAGGGTAATATTATGATGCTTAATTTATATCTTTATTATGATATTAAATGAAACAGTGTAGTGGAAGTACTTCAGAATCTGTAAATGTTTTTCAAGGATGTATAGCATTATTACAGCACTTTTATGCCTAGAGCTGCAAAAATGATGAATAATTTGTTAAACAACCAAATTTCATTTTCTGTAAACAAAGTGAAGAAAATAATTCCCATGAAAAGATCGATTTTCTGTTTTTTGGATTCGATCCTATTTGTGTTTTCATTGTTTCCATATTGCTTTGTTGATTTCTTACAGTCAAGCCCATTTATTTTGTTTCTGTTTTATTCTGTCCTATTTCACTCCATTTTTAACTCATCTCATCCCTCCAAAAAAGGTGTTCCAGTTTTATAAATTAGTTGCATTTATTTTAAAAAACCAGAACTGAGATATAATATATAAATATAATCTCAAACCAACTTATTCTTTTGTGATAGTAATTTAAGTATTTTATTTTACATATCATTTTTTCATGTTTCCACATGAGTGTGGCAGTTAAAAATTTGGAAATATAAGAGTGCATCTATGGAAAGATGATTTTTAAAAGCTCCTTAAACTAAAAAGTTGATATTACCATATTGCATCAACGGGAAAATGTAATTTCAGTTAATAATATATGATACTCCATCTCAATTAATATACAGATATAAACTTTACTTAAAAGTAAATTCAAATGCATAATATTTTGTCATATGTAGAGATTTAATCATTGATCTAAATTAATCAGGTTGGGTGTGACTAATTTCTCAAATTTCTTTTATAAAAATAATGTAGTCAATGTAATCGTGTATTCTAGTACACAGGAAAACATAGTGTAGTGGAAAGATTTCAGACCTATGTCAAAGCAAAATTCCACTGGACAAAGTTAAATGAATAAGGAAAACTTTATTCAATGTTCTTGCAATAGAGGAGAGAAACTAGGATGCAGCCTAAAGTCAACCCCATTGAAACAAAAGGCAAAAGGGTTTTTAAGTGCTGGGCAAACTACTGAAAAAGTGATAGAGGATGTTAGGGAAAGCTGAACATGATGTGTGTCTAGAATGTTCAGTTATCCTGAGTTTGCAAATGATTTGCTCTGGTGAATAGGGTAACTGTGCTTGAGAATTAGCACCCGCCAAAGTTAGGCTCCTACACTCCCACACAGATTGGGAGATAGTGGCTCTATCATCCAGGATGATTACATTTGAAAGGGATGGTTTTCAAGTCCTTGAGAGAGACAGTTCTGGGTCATAAACATGGCAAGAAGATTTTACAAAAAATTATATCTCAAAAATGCAGAGGATTTACAAGTTTTCTAAAAGTAAATGCTCTAAGAAAAGAAAGGTCAGGGCCTGAAGTCAGGAATTAGGTTGTTGTCTAAAGTTTAGTCCATCTGAGGGCACTGTGGTAGCCACTACTTACAAAATGATAGACAAAACATAGGTAAATTCTGTCCCCATGGAATTTATTGTAATATTATAAACAATACTCACCCAGCTTAAAACTTGAATAAGTTATTGTCCTCTTAGGTAGCTGCAAACTTTCAGGTTTTTACTCCACAATAAAGCTGAACAAGCTGAAAATGAATTACTTTTCTTGAAACCCAATAGAATTGAGGTCACAGGGCAAACTACCACCTCAAAGTCTGGAGAGACAGGTGCATGGGGGAGCCACAAGGTAAGACATCTGCTTACCTGGTGCAGAAGCTGCTGAAGCTATTAACTGGTCAAGACACTGATGTGGTCATTCTGATGCATTGCTAGAAGTGGAGTGTGAATAAGCATGAGAATGAGAAACTCCTAGGGGTTGCAGTCTTGGGAGGATCCCACACTTTGGTGGCTTTTATTTACCTCCAGAAACCCCATGAGACTGACAGTAAAGAACTGAGAGAGGGCTGTTTATCGCACTGGCAGGGAAGAGGAAAAACAATCACTGTGAACTGTACCTGGGGCATCCTTCATAGCAAAGGCCTGCCCTCCAAGTGAAGTCCTGACCAGAGTACCATCCCACTTGGGAGAAGGGCATTTATCCCACTCCAGCCTCTCTAGTCTTCCTGGCTCAACTGAGCAGGAAGTGGCCATACAAGAAGAAACGTGTGGGGAGATAACAGTGCAGAGACACTGGCCCCCTAATGACTGAATTGGAAAATTATAGGACATCTTCCCTACCCTACTCCTTACCACCACACTCACAGGGCTCAGGGTCATCATAGTGCTGACACCTCAAAGACTGGTAAGACTTGGAGCATCAATAATTAGGCAAGATAAGTCAACAGGGGACACAGAAACAAGAACCCCAGAGGAATCTAAAGCCTCTGACCCCTTGAGGTACAGGAAGAACAAGAGTAAGAATTATAGCATCCTCCCCCCCGGGGGGGGGGGGGGGGGGGGGGGGGGGGGGGGGGGGGGCCAAATAAAAAAAAAAAAAAAAAAAAAAAAAAAAAGAATAGCAGACTTCTCCCCAGAAACCATGCAAGCAGACAGAGTGGAGAGTAACAAAAATGTTGAAAAACATACAACGAACTACAACTCTATATCCAGTGTAAATTATTTTCAAAAAGTGAAACTGTTTATTATTTTATTAATTATTTTATTTTCTGTGAGAGCACATTTATTTACATGTTCTTGCAGAAAAGGTGAAAGAGTTTGTTTACAGACTTGCCCTGTAAGAAATCTTAAATATTCTTCAGCAAAAAGGAAAATGATACAAGTCAGAAACTTAGATCTACATAAGGAAAGTAAAGGCATCAGAGAAATAATAAATGTGGAGAAAATAGTCTTTTATTTTTTTCTGGAATAAAAACAGAAGAAAATCTAGGTGACCCCAGATTTGTTAGTAGGTTTTGGATACAGTGAGAAAAGTATGAACCATGAAAGTAAAATAAGTTGGGCTTTATTAAAATTTTAAGAATCTGTTCTGTGAAAGATTCTGTTAAAAGAATAAAAGACAGATGGGAGAACATATTTACAACACTTACATGTGGTAAAGAAATTGTATCCCAAGTGAATAAAGACCTCTTTAAACTCAACAATAAGCAAACAAAACAAAGTTCTAAAAATGGTTAAAGATATAAACCGATGTATCACCAAAGAAGATTAAAGATGCATCATCTGTAATTAGAAAATTGAAGAAAACAACAATGAAATATCTCTTTCTACCAACTTCAATGGCTTATCTAATACACCAAAAATAGCAATTGCTGGAGAGGATGGGCAACAACAGAAACTCTTGTTCATTGCTAGGGGAATGCAAAATGGTACCGCCACTTTGGAAGACAATTTGATAGTCTCATTTTAAGAAAAATATAGCCCTACCATAAGATTCAGCAATTGTGCTTCTAGGTATTTATTGATTTATAAATGTATGTCCAAACAAAAATGTTTATATCAACTTTATTTATAATCACCAACAATTTAAAAAAAACAAGATGTTCATCAATAGGCAAAAGGATAAATGATCTGTGGTGCATCATGCAATGAAATATCATTCAATGACAAAACGAAATGAGCTGTCAAGTCACGACAGACATAAATGAATCTCAAATATATATTATTGAGTGAAAGAAGCCAGTCTGGCAAGCTAAATACATTGTTATTGTAATTATATTATATTTTTGGAAATGCAAAATGTTATATATGATAAATGGTAAAAGCGTATAGATACCGTTACTTTGGGAGTACTGCAGCAAGTTGAATAGGTAAATCAGAGAAGATGTTTTGAGTGGTGAAACTATTCTGTATGATACTACAATGGTGGATAAATGACACTATGCATTTCTCAAAACTCACAGAATGTGATAGCACAAAGAGTTAGTATTAGTCTACACAAAAAATATAATTGTTTAGGAGTTTAGAGGAATCCCAAGATGGAATGTAAAATACAACAAAAGAATCTAACTGTATTGCAAATATATGAAACAATCTCACTGAAGAGGATGAGAAAAGATGCTGACCTAAGTAACTGTAAACAAGTGGATCTGTAACACTAAAGGAAATAGAGACTGCATGCAAGCACCCTAGTTGATTTGATAGTGCTGTCTCCCAAGAGGGTGTCAATTAACATTTCTTTTCTTTCAAGGCTTTATTGAAGCTCTTTTTTTTTTCTCTCTTTTATTTTATTATTATACTTTAAGTTCTGGGGTGCATATGCAGAATGTGTAGGTTTGTTACATAGCTATACATGTGCCATGATGGTTTGCTGCATCCATCACCCCGTCATCTATATTAGGTATTTCTCCTAATGCTGTCCCCTCCCCCTACCCCCCCAACTCACCACTCTAATACCATGGTGGGAACCAGGCTTCTCATTGTTGAAGTGGATAAGCTAGGGGAGCAGGCTACAATGGTCCATGTGGCAGTGGATTAGAGTTGGAGATATTAGTATGAACTCATATTTAGCTTGATATAGATAAAGATGGTTACATATGGACATGTGTTTCTACTTGTGTGTGCATTTAACAGTTAGTATAAACACACCTATCTCCTTGCTTTGTCAGTTTAGAAGGCCTGGAAGCAATGGCATCCAGTAGCAGTTAGTGCACTGGATTCCCAGATTTGGGCTTCTAATACTGTTCTTCAATAAGTGAAAACAAGGCTCCTTGGAGAAATGGCTAATTCAAGAATTGGGTAAGGCTATATACAAGATGAGTGATATGGTATGGCTGTGTCCCCACCCAAATCTCATCTTGAATTGTAGCTCCCATAATTTCCTTGTGTCATGGAGGGACCTGGTGGGAGGTAATTGAATCATAGGGGCAGGTCTTTCCTGTACTTTTCTTGTGATAGTGAATAAGGCTCATGAGATCTCATGGCTTTGTAAATGGGAGTTACCCCTGCACAAGCTCTCTTTTGCCTACCTCCCTGTAAGACGTGCCTTTGCTCTTTTTTCATCTTCTGCCATGATTGTGAGGCCTCCTCAGCCATGTGGGCATCTTGGTTATGCCTTTATTAACAGCATGAGAGCATGCTAATACAATGAGCTTGGAGCATCTTGTAGTGCTAAAAAATAAGGAAGTGATTAAAAAAATGATGTGGGTTTGACAAAAGGACACAGGGGTTAGCTGCAAGAGCTTCCAGTGGCCAAAGTTGAATTTGGCAATAAATTAAAGCACTGAATTATAACCTCAAATATAAAATAAATATCCATAGGTCCATACTGAAATAAATGATAGAATAAATGGATGAATGAGGAGAACAGACAAATATCTCAGGCAGAATTCTAAATAATTTATGTAGAAACTTTGCCCTCAAAGAGGTGGAAAATAACTCACAATTTGCTAAATGAGGGTTCCACATAGGAACTTTCTTCCAAAAAGCACAGAACAGAAAGAAAGAAAACAACAAATAACTTCACAGTGGAGACAAAACTATCTCTGGCTGGTGATATAGATGAACAATAACAGTGATAATTTATGGTAGCCATCTATACCATTCAAAATGTAATGAAAATGCACATCAACAAAATAAAAATAAGAAAAGGAAAAAAATACTTGATCATACCCATTGTGCAGAAAAGTTAATTAATAGGATTTTATATAATCTAATACTTATTCTTGATAAAACCTCTAAGCCAGGAAGGAATGAAAGGGAATTATCTAAACTTGATAAAGAATGTCTACAAAATCCTATAGCTAAAATTATACATACTTATGAAAGACTAAGAATTAAGGACATGGACATTGAGTAGAAAGGAATCTCTATGTACATAGGTCATGATTATCTAAGTAGAAAATTTCAAGAAATCTACAAAAATAAAATCCTAGAACTAAGGCAATTCAACAAGGTTGCAGATACAAGATAAGAAACAAAATTAATCACATTTTTATATACTCACTATAAACATATGAAAATAAAAATTAAAGATACACCACTTGCAACCACCCCCAAAGAAAGTGCACACTTTTTGTGCTAAGTGCATACATATGCAAAATCTGTATGATAAAAATAATAAGTTGATGAAAGAGAGTGAATAACACATAAATAAATGGAAAGACACACTGTATTCCTGGATTAGATGACTCCCCATAGCAAGGTTGTTCATTTTTTTCTAAAGTGATCAACATGGTAAAGATATTAATTGTCCCCAAAAGGATCTATAGTATTAATACAATTCCTGTCAAAAGTTCCAGCAAGGTATTGTACGAATATAGGTAAACTTGTACCACAGAAATGCTAAAATGATCTTGGAAAAGAAGAATAAAGTAAGAAAAATCACTCTACAGTATCTCAAGACCTACTGAAGCTACAGTAATCAAGACAGTGTGGCATGAAGTATGTCATTGAAAGAGGGGCACACCTATAGATCAACAGAATAGAGAGAAGAACCCCAAAATAGACTCAAAAAATAGGCTCAGCTGATTTTTGACATAGGTGCAAATACAATTCTCTGGAGGAAGGAGACTTTTTTAGCAAAATGTGGTGGAGCAATTGGAAATTTGGCAAAAAAAAAAAAAAAAAAAAAAGAACCTCAATAATAAACTCATATTATATAAAGAATAATTCCAAATGGACAATGAAACAAAATGTGAAACATAAAACTATAAAACTTATGGGGGGAAAGACATGGAAAATTTTGAGATACAGTGTAAGACAAAGAGTTCATATGCTTGACATGAAAAGCAAGAGCTATAAAAGGAATAAATGACAAATTGGACTTCTCTATTTGAGAAAATTCATGTGAATAGAGTGAAAAGATAAGCTATAAATAAGGAAAAAATGATCTGTGAAGCATGCATTATATAGAAAACTAGTATCTGGAATATATAAATAACTCAAAACTCAAGAGTAAAAATCAAATAATTCAATTCCAAAATGGGCAAGAGCCGTGAACAGACATTTTACTGAAGAGGATCTACACATGAAAAATGAACATATGAAAATGTTAAGTATTCTTAGCCATTAGGGAAATGCAAATTAATATCACAATGAAATATTATTGAACACTTATCAGAATGGCAAAATTAAGAATAAAATTGTGGCAACAGGTAATGCTGGTAAGAAAAAGGAGAAACTAGATCTCTCATACACTATGGTGAGAATGTAAAATGGTTTGGCCACTCTGGAAAATAATTTGACAGTTTCTTAAAAATCTAAACACATAATGATCACACAATCCAGCAAAATTGCACTCATAGGCATTTACCCTATAAATTAAAATGTATGTTTATACAACTACCCATATAAAAATGTTAATAGCAGCTTTATTTGTAATAACTCCAAACTGGAATCAGCCCAGATGTCCTTCAACAGGTGAATGGTTAAACAGTTTGTGTTACATACATATCATGGAATATTATTGAGCAATAAAAAGGAATAAATTATACATACTTAAAACAATTTTGATGAATCTCCAGGTAACCATGCTGAGTAAAATAATCCAATTTCAAAAGGTTGCATACTGTGTGATTTCATTAATATAACATTCTTGACAACATTTTAGAAATGGTGGTAAAATCAGTGGTTGCTAGGGGTTTGGGACTAGGTGTAGAGAGCTGGGAGTGCTTATAAAAGGACAACATAAGGGATTTTCGTGGTGACAGAATGTTTAATTCAGATTGTGATAGTAGATACGTAAACATATACATGTGATAAAATCAAATGAAACTAACACACACACACATACACACACACATACACACACATACACATACACACACACACATCATGAGTATAAGTAAAACTGGAGAAATCTGAATAAGATTGGTGAATTATATCATGTTAATATCTTAGTTGTGATATTAGACTATAGTTTTCACAAAATGTTAATACGGGCAAATGAAGTAAAATATACATAGGATATCTTTTGTATGATTTCTTAAAACTGCAGGTAAATCTATAATTACCTCAGTAACATTTTTAATTAAAGAAAGTTGAATTCCTTCTAATCTTCGAACACATAGAAAAATTGTCTTGTTGCATTTTCCATCAAAATCTGAGCATTTCATGCGCACAACATCACGATGGAGGTTATTTGCTTTATTCTGCGCCCCTCGAAATACAGAAATGGGGCCTTGCGGCTTATAAATAGCTGCTGCATAGGGCCAATTCTGCTGCTGCTGTGAAATCCTGAGATTTCAAATTGTTTGTAACACTTTAAAATGTGCTTTCTTTTGGTATTTGGATCTAAACCAGAATAATATCACTATTCTCTCTAGAGATTGTATTTGAAATAATCTCTAGCCAAAATCACTACTGCAGCCTCTACAAAACAGCTGACTTTGGCTTGAAATCAGGGTTCCCACTGCATTATCTTCGTCAGGATAATGCTGAGTATGCCTATTGTATCTCTCTTTGCTAATCTGGCCACGGGTACTTGGAGTTTCTTAACCCTTTGTAATGCTCTTATAAATTCTACATGTTTACAATGGAGCACAGCTAAAATTTCTTGATGTGCCCACGTTTCAAACTTCAGTTTTTGTTTTTATTATGTTTAGTTTCTTGACCATCCTATAACTCAAGGAGAATGACCTTCTTAGTATTTCTATCCCCCCTCTTGGCTACTTACTTACTACCTTGCCCTGGTAATAACTTATACTTGTTACACATGTTTTTCATTTCAGAAGGCTCTTAGGTAAAACGTGTCATTTAATTCTTAGTAAACCTTGTCAGTTAGATATTTTTATCCCTTATTTATAAGTACAGAAATAGAAATTCTGAGTAATTCCCTAAGCTAGTAAGCAAGAAAGCAATGACTTGAATTCTAGGCATTCTGGTTTTAAATAGAGAGTTATCCCTATGACAATCAGGGATGCTGAAGGAAATGAAAACTGCCTTAGTGGATAGGTGGAAGCCAGCACCTTGGGCCTCCTCCCACAGCCTCTAAACCCATTCAAGCTCTTCATTACACATACAACAATCCAGGATGGCTAAAAGACTTCAGTGAAGAGCAAAAAGTTTTCTTAAGCTTTACTTCCTTATTGGCATATAGATCTTGGAAAATGTTTCCTAAAAGTAACATTTTAAGATTATACTTCCTAAGATATTAACAAATAGGATAATTAGTTCTAAAACTGCTTGTTTATGGTGAGACAAGAATGTCTGAAATTGATAGAACCCTACCTGAATGCATACTCGTTGAACAGATGAATGAATGAATGAGCCTATGAAGACTGTAATTGTGTGCTGCAGAATGCAGCATTAAGCAATTTTAAAGCATACTTACTTAAAGGTAAGGTCGAGAAAAATTACGCTAACTGCTTTGAATACTGTGTGTTCGACAATGTTGCTTTTCTTAATCTGTTTAGTCTTTTAACATTTTACAGCTTTGTTGCAGGTACCTTTGTTTTCTTACCCAGGCACTTGACTGTATGTGCTCATAATGTCATTCTGGAGAAGAAGGGTCAATTGCATTTTTCTTGTGGATGAACTAAATCAGTCACATGGTTATGTTTATAAGAACCAAGCTGCTGAAGGTTTCTTTCTGTCTATCCGCAATTGCCAATATCTCAGATAGAATAGCCTTAAGTGAAAAGAAACTGGAGTCTGAAGAAGCACAACGCTAGTGTGTTTTCATCATTGTGTTTTAAATATAAGGTGAAGTATGTACTTTGTCCTTTCATTTCCCGAGGTGTGTCTCAGACAGTCTCTGTGAGTGTGTACGGGAGAAAAGATTTCTTTCCTCGCCCATCATTAGGTTCATGGTGAAAGCACCTACTACAAATGAGATACTAATAACAAAAAAGCATACACATTTTTATTTAATATAATGTTTATGGGACATGAGACACTTCAAAAGGAAATGAAGACCCAAAGAAACAGGGAAGACTGTGTATTTTTCTACCAACTTTGATGAAGAAGTGGATAACTGTGAAAAAGCATGATTGGACCAGAGGTATGATCTAATGGTAATAAGATGAGGAGATCATAGCAAGGCCCACTTGTTTAGATTTTTCTCTCTGTCCCTGTGTCAAGAGAGATAAGGGACTTTCCTTTTTGGTGGGTATAGGTACACAAATGTGTACAAAGTTGATATCTTTATGATACTGAGTGTTAAAATCTCTTAGTTCAATATAATTCTCCTTTTCATTTCTTGTTTTATAAAAGTCATGCATCATTTCATGACAGGAATACATTCTGAGAAATGTATTTTTAGGCAATTTCATCATTGTGTGAATATCATAGAGAGTGCTTACACAAACCTAGGTGGTGTAACTTCCTACACACCTGGGCTATATTGTATAGCCTATTGCTCCTAGGCTTTAAACCTGCACAGCATGTTTCTGTACTGAATGCTGTAGGCAACTGGAACGCAAATCGCTAGGCAATAGGAATTCTTCATCTCCATTATAATCTTATGGGACTACCATTGTAATATGAGGCCCATCATTGACTAGAATATAGTTATGTGGTGCATGACTGCATTTCATTAAAATTTCAACATTTTTCCCATAAAATTTTTGTATATTTTAAGATTGATTTTAGGAAATTAATAACATATTTACTGTAATTGGTATCTTTTAAATTATATTTTCTTATTACTTATGTGTAGGTTTTACATAGTGATTTTGATTCCAATTCATAGCTTCACTCATTGCTTTCAATACTTGTTATATGTAAATAACAGTGGTTTTAATTTTGTTTTTCAAATATTTATACTTTTTTTCTTGCCTCAATACACTGGCAAGCTCCTTCAGAGGGGTGAATAGAACTGCTATTAAAGCAATTCATGACTTGTTCCTGACTGTAATTATTTAATCACTGAGCATAATAATTGATGTATGTTTATCACCTTCAGAAAGACATTTTTCCCCCAATTTTCTGTACATTTTTATCGTGAATGGACATTGAATTGTCTCAATAATTTTTCTGTCACCTAATGAGATGATCATGAACTTTAACTTTTTATATGTTTATGTAGTAGAATTCATTAATTGATTTTCGATTAATTCTTCTATTAAACATCTCCTACTGCCAGGTGCAGTGGCTCATGCCTGTAATCCCAGCACTTTGAGAGGCTCAGGCAGGTGGATCACCTAAGGTTGGGAGTTCAAGACCAGCCTGACCAATATGGAGAAACCCTGTCTCTACTAAAAATACAAAATTAGCCATGCATGGTGGCGCATGCCTGTAATCCTAGCTACTCGGGAGGCTGACGCAGGAGAATGGCTTTAACCCAGGAGGTGGAGGTTGCAGTGAGCAGAGATCGTGCTATTGCACTCCAGCCTGGGCAGCAAGAGCATAACTTTGTTTCAAAAAAAAAAAAAAATTCCTACTGAGGCCCTGTGTAGTGGCTTACGCCTATAATCCCAGCACTTTGGGAGGACGAGGTGGGCGGATCACTTGAGGTCACGTGTTTGAGACCAGCTTGGCCAACATGGTGAAACCCCATCTCTACTAAAAATACAAAAATTAACTGGGTGCTGTGGCCTGCACCTGTAATTCCAACTACTCGGGAGGCTGAGGCAGGAATATTTCTTGAATCCAGGAAGTGGAGGTTGCAGTGAGCCGAGATCGCGTCACTCCACTCCAGCCTGAGGAAGAGAGCGAGACTCTGTCTCAAAAATAAATAAATAAAATAAAAATAAATAAGCAAACATCTACTTTATTATCCTCTTTGTACATTGCTAGATTTGCCTTGTAACATTGCTTCTGGTGTTGTATCTATGATCACAATGAAGCTTGCACTGTGCTGAGCTTGTGAGTGTCAGTATGATAAACTTGAAAGATTCATTGAGTCCTTTGATGGAACTTTCTGTAAACTGGGCCTGGTGGTTTCTTTGGAGAAAGAGTTGACCTATTGATAAAATTTCAAATGTGATTATGGAACTGTATAGGTGTTCTAATTCTTCTTGAGTCCTTATTTTTCTTCTTCTTTTTTTTTTTTTCAGCATTCCCGATGAGACTGAAGAGTCTTTATTTTCCAACTCTCTACTATGTGCCCTGGTTCAAGCCAGACCATTGCTCTAACATTCTCTTCACAGTCAAGACTACTCTTTTCTGAGATTAGGCTTATTTGCAGAGAGGTCTTCTATTTTACTCCCAACACTGAGCAAGCCTGGGCTTGTCTCCTGACTTTCCCAACCCACAGGCTGTCAAAACAAAGTTTCAATGTATCCCACTCAGTAAATATCTTCAAGGGAAAAGTTGGTTTTCTTGTTATGTCTGCTTCTATGAATTCATACTTTCATTTTGTTTTGACCTTTTAATAAGTATTAATTCTGTTGACAGGAAGTTAAAAGCATTTACCTAGATTTTTCATTTCATCCAACATTTTTAGTTGGTTTTCACCACAGGATAGTCACGGTATCTAGACATTCATACTACCAGAAATAAAAGCTTATTTTCATTCTCAATCATATGATTTGTTAAATTCTTAACGTGCTTCAGAACCTACTTCTCTAATTTTTATTTCTTCAATTATTCCCTTTTTTCTGGACAGTAACCTAGCAATTTCTAGGGCTATCCCAACATGTTAACAACTCTTACTTCATTGTGTTTTTGATGCATTTAGAGCAATGGCATTAATTATAAAAATATTTATTGAGTTTATTTCTTCATGGCAGGTGTGTTACCAGAAAGTAGTCCCAATCTAGACGCTATGAGAAAGTTCTCGGATCTTGCACAAGAAAGAATTCAGGACAAATCCACCGGGTAAAGTGAAAGCAAGTTTATTAAGAAAGGAAAGGAATAAAAGAAAGCCTACTCCATAGATAGAGCCTGGTGTTCCCAGAAGCAAAAGAAGGAACACATCCACCTTAGCTACAAAGCTTGTTTATATAGAAGATATCAAAGCAAAAAAAATCCTGAGGGAGATGTGCTCTGCTGCAAGGGCTTGTGACAAAGCATTGCTAATCTTTGCCTAACTACTCTCTTCCACAAGAATCTGTATTATTATCTTTAAAGCAAAACTTACTCTTAAACTAAGAACGTTCTTGTTCTTAGGATATTGGGACATCAGGACATTTTCCAGGTCTGTTACCTTCTGGGTCTGTTAAATCCTGGTGTTAGTGGCAGCAAATCCATATGGGTTTGCAGCAACCTCAATTCTTGCCTCTTCAGAAGAAAGAATTCGGCCAAGGGGTATCAGGCAGAGTGAGAGGCAAATTTTAGAGAAGGAGTAATTGTTTATTAAAAAGCACTGGAACAGAAATGAAAGGAAATAAAGTACACTTGGAGGAGGGCTGAGGGGGTGACTTGAGAGAACAAATGAACGGTTTGTCTTTGGGGTTTAGATGTTGGGATGCTTCCAGGGTGTCGCGTCCGTTGTCCCCTTAGCCTTCCCTTGTGTGTGCTGTCTGCGTGTGCATTGGCCTGCCGCCACCTGGGAGGGACCGCATGCGCAGTGTGTTTACCGAAGTTGTGCGCATGCTCCCATGAGGCGTTCTTCCCTTACCAGTTGAGTGTTCCTAGAAGGTCATACACCAGTTAAACTCCACCATTTTGCCTCTTAGTGCACGTGCTTAAGCCCACTCACCCAGCTCCTGAGATGTCATTCGGAAGCTGATCACTAGTTTAGGTGTTTCTATCTATTGGGAGATGGACTTTCCCTGGCACCGGCTGTGCCCTATTATTATTTTAGAGAGAAAGTTTAACAACTGCCTCTCACCTACCTGATGGCTGCCTGACATTCCTGGTGTGGGGAGGGGATGCTCTCCTGCCCTGCTCATGTCTGACTAGCTACCCACTGTAACACTGAGTCTGTTCTGTAAACATGTTAACTTGCTCCCTTAACTGCAAATATCCTGCAACTAAGAATGCCTAACTTCATGGCAATGCAGCTCAGCAGGGCTCAGCCTCATTTGACCCAGCCCCTATTCAAGATGGAGACGCTCTGGATCAGACGCCTCTGACAGATGCTTGAAGATGATATGAAGAGTAACTAACTGTCATAAAACGTGGAGTCAGCTTCTAAGGAGGGATGGCCTGGGCTGTAGTGGGGAAGTCTTCAGGCACACTACTTCATATCTACAGAAAAGAATTTTTAAAATGATTTAAAGTGGAATGTTTAAATATAGCCTGTTAGCCTGGTCACATGTAACTTATTTCAATCAGATTAAATCTTTATTTCAAACATTTTCATTATCCTTATTCTAGAGTAAATCTCTAAATGCATTTTCAGCCACACTTTCATTTCTCTTCGACTCAACCTAATGCCACAAGTATAATCTGAAATAATTTTAGGTATGTAGACATTTAAAGAAAATGTTCCTATTTGACATTTGATTTTGTTCCACATAACTTGGTTACAGGGCAGATATAAAGGAGGTAACTATGGTGGAAAGAAATTAGCAGGAAATGCTGTATGAGGAGACCCGGGGTTCGATGCTCTCCCTCACTCATTGGTTGAAGTTCCTTGAGCAAGACACTACCCTCTCTGAGCCTGGTTTCCTCATGTACTGAGTAGAGGCAACAATAAATTTCCTTCCACAGTTTTGATTAGAATAAAAATTATGAGAATGTGATGCTAAAATGATGCTTTTAAATTTCAAATCTATTCATTTCACTCTCCTGTTTAAAATCCTTCAACATCTTGCCTTTTTTTTTTTTTTTTTTGAGATGAAGTCTCCTTCTTGTCCCCAAGGCTGGAGTGCAGTGGCGCGATCTTGGCTCACTTCAACCTCTGCCTTCCAGGTTCAAGTGATTCTCCTGCTTCAGCCTCCCAAGTAGCTGGGATTACAGGTGCCTGCCACCCTGCCTGGCTAATTTTTGTATTTTTAGTAGAGACGGGGTTTCAGCATTTTGGCTAGGCTGATCTTAAACTTCTGACCTCAAGTGATCCACCCGCCTCGGCCTCCCAAAGTGCTAGGATTATAGGCATGAGCCACCATGCCCGGCCAACATCTTGCCATTTTATTTGTAATAAAATTTAACACCCTTATTAGCTGCATACATAACCTGGTTCCTTTTCAGCCCCTTTTTTTCTTGACTCCCCCTCACTGCCTCCTCCAGCTGCTGAGCTGGGCTCCTGCCACACTGACCTCCTCTGGGACTTCAAACAATGGGCTCCTGCCTGTGTCATCTTAACTCCTCTTTTCCTCTGCCTGGATGCGTTTCTCCTCGTATTCCTGTCTCTGAAGTCCCAGCTCAGACACTGCCCATGAGAGAGTCTTTGCTCACCCTGTTTCATGGAGCACCCCCACCCTCTGCCCCAAGGTGTTGATTCTAGCCTTTATTATTATTTTGAACAAAATATGGGGTTTATTTGGGGGAACTTACATACAGTGACAGTCCAGCAACGGCAGGCTGAGGAGGAGAATGATAAGCACTTGTAAAAATCATGCAGTTTATGTAGCACCCTCACGTGGCACCCGACCCTCAGCAACCTCCATGTGGCAACTCTATTTTTTTGAGTTATTTCTGTCAGGTGCATTTACCACACAGTGTTGTTATTTTTTTTAAATTTTGGCTGGGCGCGGTGGCTCACACCTGTAATCCTAGCACTTTGGGAGGCTGAGGCAGGTGGAACACAAGTTCAGGAGGTTGAGACCATCCTGGTCAACATGGTGAAACCCTGTCTCTAAAAGTACAAAAATTAGCTGGGTGTGGTGCTGTGTGCCTGTAGTCCCAGCTACTCGGGAGGCTGAGGCAGGAGAATCGATTGAACCTGGGAGGCGGAGGTTGCAGTAAGCCGAGATCACACCATTGCATTACAGTCTGGAGACAGAGCAAGACTCCGTCAAAAAAAAAAAAAATACCTATACATAGATCTTAGAATAGATTTTAGCCTCCGAGACTGTGGTTGTGTGGTTCACAGAGCTCCTCACAGGGTGACTTTCTGCCTGCCCCTGCTAGAGTGTAAGTGCCTGAAGGTGAGGCTCTGGCTTCTGCTGTGGAGTCTTGAACAGCTCACAGCACCTGCCAGGCATCACTCACTGCATTTTTAATAAATAAATAGCTGTTTGGCTATGAATGTATATTGAAAATGGTAAAGTGTTATTCAAACACATGGCATCTTGACTACATGTTTTATAGTCTGTTTTTTACATAGCCTGAGATTGTCAGAAAAGTCAGGTTGTGTTGTCATTCAGATCCAAGGTTTGATGCTCCATGTGGCAGAGACCCTGCAAGAACAAGGCATCCCACTGACAGCAACTCCAGTGACAGCCCAGGCTGCTCTTCATGGCACTGCTCGAAAGACAGCTCTCAGCCTTGACAGGTGAGCATTTCCAGCTGCTGCATGTTTTAGCATATTTTCTAAATAGAGACACTTTAACCATCAGTGCCTTCCGTGTTTGCTGGAATCCTAAATTCAAATGTGCGTTTTGGGAAGTGATACCAGGACAATGTCTGTGTGACAGCAAACAGGTTAAATTTCAACTCTGTCAAGCACAGAGACCCAGTGACAGACAACCAAAGAATGTTTTATCAGAGGTAAAGCTCTTCTCTGTGTAATAATGTCAACAGTAGATGCTTTAATCACACATTTAAATTCCAAAGCACTTTTCATGAACATTACAAACTCCATTTAGCAGAGTGCCTTGCATTTCTTGCCATAATTGTGCTGAGGCACATTCCTTACTCATGCAATAAGCACTGTATTATCAAACAACTATGGCGCACTTGACCGTTTAAAGAAGTCTCCAACATATCGTCTCCCCATGGGAGATATGTGTGACATGGTTGTTTGGTAATACAGTGCTTATGACATTGTGCATTCATAGCCGAACAGCTATTCATTTATTCAAAATGTGCTGATTGAATGCCTGGCGGGCACTGTGAGCTGTTCAAGACTTTTCTAAAACAGTGGGATCAAGTCTATAATGGAACTGCTGGCTAAAGGTGTCAGGTTACACAGCGCTCTCTGCAGAACCAAAATGACTTAGCTTTGTGAAAGGAAAATAAAAACTCAAGACCTCAATTCACTATGCCAAAAGGAAAAAATTAAGTTGAAAGCTAGGTCATGCAAGAAACCACCTTTTCTTTTGTTCCCAAGCAGATAACAGGTTAAATATCGCCACAGACATCTACTCTATGTTCATTTTATCTTATGTAATGTGACAATTTTATGGAGTACAAGAGGAGTAGTAATTGACTAGTCCCCTACCTGCTCCTTTTCTCTTTCAACATGCGGACCACCACATCCTCCCACCTTCCCCTCCAGCCCACTTTTCCCCTTTAGATATTGAAGCCCTCAAAGTTATCTTTCAGGAAAGGCACAGACCACAGACTGTTTCCGTGATTCCATGGTTTTTTTTTTCTGCCAGGCATGTCCTTAACCTTGGCAAAATAAACTTGTGAATTGATTGAGACCTGTCTCAGACACTTTTTGATTTGCAACATGTTTGGGTCCTCAGACTAGTGAGCATTTTGTTCCATGAGTCAAATGACCAATTGCCAGAATCTCTTATCAGCAGAGTCCATCTCAATGTGCTTCCAGAAATCACTGCACTGTTCCACTCATCACAAACACAGTCCCTCCGGATCCTGCACTACTTGCCCCAACACAAATCCTGTTATTGAACATGGATCGATTCTTCACATATTTATCTTCACTCCATCAGAGCTTCTGGTACATAATAAAATGATGGAGAAGGAGTAAGAACACTTTTATATACCTTCTGATTCTAAGACTTTTGACCCTTGATAAGAAATTGACTTTGCCCACAAAGGTTGTCTCCTGTTACTAAATGTTTATCTAGAGGAGGAAAACACAGACTGGCAGGGGAAAGGGGGATGACTGCCTGTGTGGATAAATCAGCCGAATCCATGTACGGTGTATAGAATGATGGGCGTACAAATGAGAACACACTGGCATCTTCGAACACAGCTGATGGAAGCCCCCTCCTGCTCCACTCCCATCATCCTCACTCTCTGTCTAGTGTATCCAGAGTTCTGCTGCTCCATGAAGCCCTTCTGCAATGTTCCATCCTGCAACGCCAGCCTTGTCTGGGGTTTCTGTAGCCCTGAAGAAGTTGATTTTGAATGGTATTTGAGACCATTTCAGTTAACTTTTCTTGCGAGGTGGAAGACTTCCCTGTCACAAACCTGTCGGTTGGGTTTTCTTGTCTCTGTATGAATGTGTCCAGAAATAGAGAGTTTGTGTCATTCATTTTTCTGAAATATTCTTTTTGCTGCTCAGTCACATGCTGCTGTTGTATCATCAGGGTCTCTGGGGGGGAGATGGCACAGCAGCATAACACACACACTCGAGACCCAGGTGTCCTGGATTTGAGCATGGCACATTCCTAGCTGTGTGACCTTGGTCAAGTTACTTCACCTCTCTAGAGCTCAGTTTTCTCATTTACAAACTTACAAATGAAATCACAACAATATAGACATCAGAAGTATTAATAAACAAAATGGCTTAGAATATTACACACAGAAATAAAGGTTACTTCTTATTTTTTACTATATGTATCTTTTGTATCCCCATAGGATTTGGCAAATTGGCATCAAACTCAAAGCAAAAAAAGTCAATTTCTGTAACTTACACCGTGGGATTTGAGAAGCAAAGCCACAGCATAAACATCAAGTGGCACATCTTCTGAGTTTCATCCACATACATTTGTCTTAGGCCAGGGACTCATCTAAGCTCATTACAGCCACTACAACCTGGATGCAGGAAGTCAATGGGGCTCCCGAGGCTTTAAGGAAGCTGGTGCTTGGCAGGTGCTGAGGCTACAGGGCAGGTCTAATGAAGACTTGCAGAGTGGCTGGATTTCACACCATGAAAGAGTCAGGGCAGATGCGACTCAACCCATTAGCTTGAGCGAGGTGTAACCACCATTGGCTCTGGATCCTCACAGCATCCAGATGTGATTTGGATTCTTTAGTAATTCTGTAAGGGTGGTGGGATGGGACAGTTAGGGGCTTCTGCTGCCAGGAACAGAATGCACCATGAATAAGCGGCTTCACGTGTACCAACGTTGTCTTCTCACATTATCAATGATCTGGAGCCAGGGTGGTTTCAAATTCAGGGCAGGAGTTCAACAATGTTTTTTAGGACTTAGGGGTTGTATTTTCTTTCCCTCTCTGCCACATCAACATATTTATCTCTGCTCTGGTTACAAGAGTGATGCAACATTCCAGGTGCCACTTGGAGACAGCCTGGCATCTCATGAAGACAGGGGCATTTTTGTACTTTGACACTTCCTATGAACAAGGAAAATATTCTCCTATGCCCACCTTAAAACCTTTCTGGTAGGATTGGGCCACATACTCTGCTTTGCTGGAGAAGAGGTTGGAAGGGACAGTGCCCACCATGTTCGTTCGCTGAGGTTGGAGACAGGTCCTGCTGGAGAATGCAGAGGCACGAGCAATAAAGATGGTCTACTTTGGAGCATCCGAAACAATGTTTCTTTCTGAAAATACACTGAAGAACAAAATGTGATATGAAAACATGGAATATAGAAACAAAGGGTAGACAGGCTGTGTAAGGATGGAATCTGTCACTCATTCTTGTCTCCTAGTTGATAAATTGGATTTTATATAACTTTGCTCAATTTAAATGCAAATATTTGATTTTAGCAAGTTTCATACTCTATATACTATGTGGCAGAAAATTTCCATATCATCACACACTCTATGAAAGAAGGCTTCAAACTATTTTTAAACTATTCAGCAGCCTCGTAATAAAGTTATACTCTGAACCTCTTCACACATATATCAACTTAGGCTTATATTACTCCAAATATTTCAGCCTCTTTCTTGAGGATGCTTTACCTCGGGGTCTCTGAGTGTAAAGATTTCCAGTTGTTTCCAGCATCTACACACATCCTATCACCTTTATTCAACTCTCAAACTTCACTAACATATATGGATAATGTTTAGTTCTGTCACATCTTATTAAGAACTAATGAAGCTCTTCCAGACTTAATTTTAGGATTCAGTGGCTGTCTAGAATCCCTTGTATCAGCATGCACTTGTGTCATCACAAGCCTTAGTAATTTCTCCTTCTCACAACAGCACATTTCACGACTAACGATGGCCTGAAGCCTCTTCCTTCCATGGGATTCTGCTCCAGCCACAGCAGAGATGACTTTGCACACCTTCCAGACACGGTTGCCCCATTCCAGGTACCTCAAGGTCAGTAAGCACAACATGTAAATCTCATCTTCTACCCATCAGGAGTGTAGACAAGACAATGAATGCATGCTGTTATCAAACACTTTTTCTCTTACTGTTTTTTATTTTTATTTTTTTGCTGCTTTCAATTGCTGTTTTAAGAACAAATTATATTTCCTTTAGGGAATAAATTCAATGCAATGAGAATAAGTACATTTTCACGCTTTAAGGGTTTTAAATTCTGTGTCATAACATAGATTTGCTCTCTAATCAAAGGAATTAATGATGATAACATTAATAGCACCACCACTAATAGCAATAGTACTCACAGCACCACTGGTTGCAAAGTGCTTCGGAGAAACTTACAAGCCTCTTAAGGCAGAGTTAGTGGATTTTAGGTACTCACAAACTTTTTAATCTTTCTTTTATTCTTATATAGATGCCAACTCTTAAGAACAATACCACCTAACAACTAGTTACAAAATATAATGCCCTTCTCTTAGGGAAAAAGAGATAACATTTTTGTAAAGTATTCTAAATCCAAAGACTCTGTAACCTTCCTTTTCCCCTTAGTCTCTCAATATCAAGTCACAATGGAAGCTTGCTGTTAGTAGATCCTCAGTTTAAAATGATACTTAATACGAATACATAATCAGAAGTTGTTATTTTCTTTAACTTGCTTTGTGAAAATGAACTTCAAGTCAACTAAGATATTTAAAACAAGGAGAAAGAAAGTCTCCTTCTCCAGTGCCTCCAGGGTGAGTCATGGACTTAATCGCCTGCTATATTTACCTCACGAAAGGATCAATGCCACTGTTGCATGTTCTTTCATTGTAAAGATTTTGAAAGCCAAGAGCTAAAAATCAGTCCTACTACATATGCATCATTGATATGTTTAAAACATTTCTACAAGAAATCCTGTTGTATAGTAAATCCTATTAATTTCTCCATGACATTGATTTCATCAATTTACTTGCAACCTCATTCTTACCTATATGCATTTATTATTGTTAAATGAATACCCTTAAGAAATTTCCTATTACCTCAATACAAAAGAGAGATTTTTAAAAGGGTATTCTGCAATCTTCATTCACATGTTCAAAAGGCTCAACACAAGCAATTATTGTGAATCCTAATTAAATACTGCAAAACTCATCTTCTTTGTCTGCATCAGTCTTCTAGTTACAAGAAGGGAAAAGAACTTGTTCTTGATTTTTCTGGCCTGTGTATTATCGCTCTTGAACATAAGCATGATATTAAATCTTTCAGAAAGCACTGTGCTTCTATGCAATGACAAACCATGAGGATGTGGAGGGAAAGATTCATTTTTCCAGATGTGACTGCATATTCATGATACAAGTGCCCATCTTGTCTCATGGACTCAATCGGGAGATATGAAGATTAATAAAGGATTGGCAAAAGTGAAGTCAATGTGTGACCTGTCCTGAAAAGATGGTGGCTGCATCTAGGAACAGGGATGTGTTTGGGGAAAAATGGAGTAGAGTCAGAGACGAACCTACTAAGATATCGTAGCTGCTGGGCACCTGAACATAAGCAACCTAAAGCTTCTGGTGCATATTTCTATGGCGAGTTTTCTGATTATGTGCCAGGTATTCATAGCCACAGTAACACTATAAGACAACTGAGTACACTTTTCAGTGGGTAACAACCATAAGCATTAATTTTGCTCACACACCAAGGGATGACTGAGCCTTTTGCTGGTCTGGGCCACGCTTAACCAATTGCAGCTGGGCTAGCTCTTGCATCAGCTGGTGGGTTGGCCCAGGACAGGCTGGCCTAGGGTGGATTTGGTTGGGTTGATTTGTCTCTGCTCTATGGTCTTTCATCTTCTAATAGGCTAGTCTCAGCTTTTCCCATGGGGGAAGCAGGGGTCCAAGGGAGGACGTGGAAACACTTGAGGCTTGGGTGGCCCACTCTGAGAATAAGCCAAGGTCACCTCTGCCGCATTCTAGTGGTTAAAGCAAGCCACAGCTCAGCCCAGACACAAGAGTTGGGCAAGAATCTCTAGTTATTGATGGGAGGAGCTAAATTGTAACTATGCATATGGAATAAGTATAGAAAGAGGTGAAAATTCAGGGCCGTTTTTGCAATCTTTCCATTTCAGATATTATTGAGGAACATTTATACATCTATATCCTTATAAAATTACATATCCATATCTATTTTTGGTGTTATAGTTGCCCCCTGATCCAGAGAAGAAAGGGATAGAATGTAACAATCTGGTTTCTAGTGGATCTCCTGTTATTGAGAAAACAAAATTATGGCCGGGCGTGGTGTCTCTCACCTATAATCCCAACACTTTGGGAAGCTGAGGTGGGCAGATCACAAAGTCAGGAGTCGGAGACCAGCCTGACCAACATGGTGAAACCCCATCTCTACCAAAAATACAAAAACTAGACAGATGTGGTGGCATATGCTTGTAATTCCAGCTACTCAGGAGGCTGAGGCAGGAGAATTGCTTGAATCCAGGAGGCAGTGGCTGCAGTGAGCCAAGATCGCACCACTGCACTCCAGCCTGGGCTACAGAGAGAAACTCTGTCAAAAAAAAAAACCCTAGCAAAATGTACTTGATAATATTAAACTTTTAAGCAGTCATTTAGAAATGGCTGAAAAAAGTGATTAGGAAAAGAGGGTGAAAACCTCCAATACCTAGGGAAAATGCTGTAGCTATCAGTGGCAGAAGGCAATTCCTGAGTTTTCCATATGTCCCAGAAGGAATGAGAAAGTCAGCTGTACTGAACCTGTAGACCCACAGTGGAGTTACTTTGTGGGAGGGTGGTGGGAGTGAGCTGATCCCAGGGGGAGGAACTACAGGTGTATCATCTTTGCCAGGTGCCAGAGAGGGGCTGTGCCTGAGGCTCAAAACATTTAGTCTCATGCAATTATTGTAATTGTTGTTACTCTCCTTAATAGTTCTGTGATATTTCTTGTTTTCTCATTGTAAATATTCTAAATGTGTATCTTCCAGAACAAAATTGTTTTAGGTGGAAGCATGCATAGCACAAAAAGGAAAGAATCATGAATTGAATCTATTCTTTATGGACAGTGGAAATCTGAGTTACATATCTGAAATTAATATTAAAACATAAATACCGACTTGCAGTGTCCTTTCCAACACACAGAAATCATATAAAGGTCCAGTGGCTGCAATGAGGCAGAACTCTGTCTTTGGTTGCCACAGACCATCACCAGCCATGAACTTCAGGGATAGGTGACATGCCCACGAGGGACACACAAGGTTGTGTTTTTCCAAACACGGGTACTTTCCATTCCACACGTTCTAAGTGCAAAGTGACCTTGTTTGCCCCCAAAGATAGACAGACTCTAATTCCTCTCCTCCTGAACCTTGACTAGTTTAAGTGACTCACTTATAACCAATAAAATGTCATGGACAGGGTACTGTGAATTTCCTAGCCAGGTCATAAAAGACCCTGCTGCTTCTCCCAGGTTCTTTTGGAGCACTTGACTCTGCAGACACCCCAGGCCCCGCAGTCAAGAGTCCTGGCCATGCCCAGGCTTTACTGCACTGCACCCAGCTCAGAATCCACACGTGAGCAAAAACATTTCCAGGTGAGAACAGTCAGTAGTTGTTTGAAGCTCCTGGAGTGATCCTAAAATCATGAGCCTCAGGAAGCCTTAGGCATCATGGAGTTGGAACAAAACTCTCTAAATTTCTGGCCAGGAGAATCCATGAGCATAATATAATAGTTGTCATCTCACAATACTAAGTTTAGGGTGATTTATTACACAAAACTATATAACCAGAAAGACCCAGGACAGGATGAGAGTCACAGCAGACAAGGCACCGTGCACCATTTCCCTGAGAGTATGTGAACTTGTCACGGTATGGGGGTGCTGTGGTTGTGGGGGTTGAACTGATCCCACAGGAGACACTACAGGTATATCACCTGTGTGAGGTGCTAGAGAGTGGCTGTGCCTGAGGCCCAGAAAGTTTGGTCTCATTGGAGTAAGGTAGGCAGAGAGGGAAGGACAAATATTTGAGAAGAGAAAGCACCTTAGTAATAAACTTTGGACACTGAATTTGACTACTATTTCAGAAATGACTATAATCTGCTGGGTGCGGTGGTTCACACCTGTAATCCCAGAATTTTGGGAGGTTGAGGCGGGAGGGTCACTTGAGGTCAGGAGTTTGAGACCAGCCTGGCCAACTTGGTAAAACTACATCTCTACTAAAAATACAAAAATTAGCTAGGTATGGTGGTGTGCACTTGTTATCCCAGCTGCTTGGGAGGCTGAGGCGGGAGAATCTCTTGAACCAGGGAGGCGGAGGTTGCAGTGAGCCAAGATCCTGCCATGGCACTCCAGCCTGGGAGACAGAGCAAGGCTCTGTCTCAAAAAAAGAAAAAAAAAGAAAAAGAAAAAAAAATGCCTATAATTATATATAAGGCACTAAAACTGGAACCTTAACATTTTATCCTATCCTATATACCTAACAAATAGGATCCTCAAGTAAGACAAGAATTATCTTACAAAAGAGACAGTTACATTTATCACACTAATCAACTCATAGAATTAAATATTAACTCTTACCACTAGTGGTTACAATCACTGTATTGATTAAAATAGTTAATTTGTAGAGGCATTGGGGTTGTGAGATATAAAATGAACTAAGATGTGAATGGTATTTGAAATTTGTATTAAAATTGAATGTTTTTGTTCATTGAATTGTATTGACAATTAGCGATTTAGGATAAATGATTTAAAGCTGGGTTGCTTTCTATATTACCTTGAGATGCTTTGTTTTCTTAGTGTTTTGGTGTCTGAAGCATCACCCTATGAATGTATCAGATTTATGGAGGTTCATTTGCAGCAACAAATTCCCTGCCTTAGAGTCACTTTGTACTCATAGGCATTGCATTTCCTTCTTTTCATCTGTAAAATGAGCATGGTGTAAGCAAAGAAAAAGTCAGTCAAGCACAAATCAGCAAAGGATATCTGAGTCATTCCAGACAGCAGTATCTTGACATCTGGCCCACGGGGGAGAAAAACAGGAAAATAAGTCACAAGAAAAATAAACAAGGCTGTTACAAATGGTGGACAATTATCTAATGAAAATATACAGTTTTAGTTGTGTTTTTCTCACTTTGGAATTCAATTAATGGTGCAAGATTTTAGCAAATGTGTATGTCATCTTATTGAATGTATTTCCTAGTAAATGCCTCATTGAGGCCAGATGTAGAATTACTCAAAAATTAGTCAGCAGTGATCCCAAAAGGCACGAATGATCAAACGTTGCTGCTAAGAGGTGATAGATGAGCTCTCGGTAAAAGCGCCCAGTGATGGGTGAAATATTCATGTTTCTTTATCCATTTTACAAGGAGATGCTGCTATGTAAAGAGAGGGCTCTTATCACATGTGGTTTTGTGGTTGTCTTTGAGCCAGCGTGATTACTCACATCAAGAAAAACTGACATGTTGGATATTTTGCCAAGTTTTACCTTATAGACCAGACAGAATTAATAAAAGATATTCATGAAGACTCACAAAAAATATTTTTTTAAAAATGAAGTATACTGAGAAAACTATGGCAGAAGGTACTGATGCTGTGTTCATTAAACATTGCTGTGCTAGAAAGAGGGCTTGTCTCAGGCACCTAGCCAATATATTTGTACAGGTTTTCAGTGGCCCTATTTTCTAATATTTATCACACTTATTTTTAAATGTTCAGAAAAATATCTTGTTCTTTGCAATGCAGTGTCATTTCAGTACATCTAGATAAGAGAGAGTCCCTCTTCCTTTTTGTATATTGTCCAGTGTTCTTTTTATAACAACAATAATGAGAATAACAATACACAATTACATTGCAAGTTTATACTTATAGATTTCCTCAAGTAAGGTTTATTTGTGCTAAACCTTCTGAGGTAAATAGGACAGTTCTATGTCAACCAGTGGAATAGCATAAGGAAATTTGAGGGCTTCTTTGTTAACTGCTCATATGGAAAAATAGTATGAGACTGTGAATTGGCTACCAGGAGATTAGAGTCCTATTTCTAATGCTATTTCTCAATGACTTCAGTGAAGCCACAGAACTGCTTGTCTTTATTCCCTCATATATGGAAGTTGAATCCCAAACCAACTTTGACCTTTTAAGTCGTGTGATACTCTAGTTGATAGTTTCCATACAAATGTACATAACACGACTTACGCATTTTTAAAACATTTGAATGCAATTTGTAATTGTAAAATAATTTGAGCAAATACGTGTGATATAAATGTGGGTGGACAATGTCTTTTCTTATATTAGTAGATGTTTCTTGCTGATAAAGAGGATGAATAGTATAAAGATTAGGCACTCAGATTCTGCACCCACAGCTACTAGATTTAAATTCTAGCTCAGCTGTGAATCTTTGCAAAAGTTACCTTGCATTTTTGTGCCTAATTTTCCTTCTCTGTAAAATGGGATGGTAATGGTACTCACTGACATAATTACTGTGAAGATGAAATGAAGTTATATATGTAATTAAAAGAAGCCTCACACATGTTAATTACTACATGAAAGTTTGTTATTGTTAAATGCTGGTATACATTTTAGTAGCAATTACCCTATCTTGAATTCTCATTAGTAACTCATTCAATTCTACCAAACAATGAGTCTTCATTTTACTTTGCATTATTATTTTATTTTACCTAAAAATTTGCTGAGTTGAATTTATGCTTCTAGTCACTTGCTTTTGCCGTTTTGAGAATAGTTCGGTTGATAAAATGCAGGTGTCTATTTTCCTTCGATATACCAATATTTCCAGTTATAATTTTTATGGTGTATGTGAACTCTTTATTGTGATTCTAGATTTGTAATGTATCCTTTCATAGTGTAAACCTTTGAAAGTGAGACTGGTATATGTAATTTGGAGAGAATTGTTTTTTGGGAAAATGTTTCTCAGTAAATGAAGGTGAAATCATCACATAGAATGAGCTAAACACCATGATGTCTCTTAAACTCTCTTAAAATATTATTCTATAGACAACATAAAGATGCTTAAATAACTTGAGTCTATCATATTCCAGTAACATCTTGAACTTGTCATGTTAATGACTTGTTGATGACATTATAAATCTTTGTTTATTTCTATTTCTAGGTCCTTGGGGAATCGCCACACCGTCTTCCACAATGGTTGAACTAATTTCCTGGGAATATATCCAAAAGACTATAAATCGTTCTACTATAAGGACACATGCACACGAATGTTCATTGCAGCACTGTTTACAATAGCAAAGACCTGGAACCAACCTAAATGCCCATCGATGATAGACTGGACAGGGAAAATGTGGCACATATACACCATGGAATATTATGCAGCCATCAAAAACGATGAGTTCGTGTCCTTTGTAGGGACATGGATGAACCTGGAAACCATCATTCTCAGCAAACTGACACAAGAACAGAAAATCAAACACCGAATGTTCTCACTCATAGGCGGGTGTTGAACAATGCGAACACATGGACACAGGGAGGGGAGTATGACACACTGGTGTCTGTCGGGGGAAAAAGGGGAGGGATAGTGGGGGGGTGGGGAGTTGGGGAGGGATAGCACGGGGACAAATGCCAGATATAGGTGATGGGGAGGAAGGCAGCAAATCACACTGCCATGTGTGTACCTATGCAACAATCTTCCATGTTCTTCACATGTACCCCCAAACCTAAAATGCAATTAAAAAAAATAAATAAAAAATAAATCTTTGTTTATGATATAAGATGTAATGCTATGTTATAAAATTTAATGATTTAATATATACATTTAGTGATTTGCTATTTCAATCAAATGGAAGAAAAATTCATTTTTACATTATTTTAAATTAAGTAAAAAATCATCTGAAGTTTGTAAGTTCCACTGGAAAATTGAGTTCTGGATGTCTCAGTGGACTAGATTGATCATTTAAACAATGTACTCAGTTTTATGTTGTCAGTTACGACCAATGAAGCTTTTCAGTTGAAAGCATATGCTTTCATATGAGAAATTAATATGAATTTCATAATTTATGAGAATTAATACTTAAAGCACTGATACGGGACACTTGTTCAATAATGTTCTATCAAATTTTCATCCCTTGAAATCTTCTAAATTGATGGTACCACTCTCTGTGTGTCCCTCAAATGAGTCTACAGGGAGGCATCATGCAATTCCGGCTGCTTTATGTCTCTCTTCCTTTTCACTATTTGACTATTGATACTATTATCGTTTGTTCTTTTCTCCAAGGATACATAAGAAAAGAAGAATATTATGATGAAAACGATCCAATTTTAATAAAATAGATAATGTTATTGGCACTTTTTTCTCATATATGAATTCTAACATGTTTAACAAAAGTGCATTTTACTTTTACTTCATTCACATACAACTTTTCTTTCCAATTTTCCCCTAAGTTCTTTGTCTTTTTCAAATTCTAAGAAATGCTTTTAATTTGAAAAGCAAAACTTTTAGGATACCTGGTTTGCATCAGAAGAAAAACTTTTAGGGAATATTTTTGATTTATGATTAAAGAACTCAGGAAACAGAACTGATACCTGCGTGCATTGAACATTTACTCAGCCTGGTTTATTGAAAACCTGCTGTCTTCTTGGTACTTCGCAAGGTGTGGGATAAAATTTTGGGCAAAAGAAAGATAGACTTTTCTTTCCTGAAAATTATAGTCAACTGAATGAACGTTCCCCTCAAAATCTGTTGTTTCAGAAAATGAAAGCAAAGAAATCTCTATCTGGTAAACTTGTGGTTTGTATAATCTAAGTCTACTTATGACAGGACTGCCAAACCTATTACTTCAGCAAATATATCAGCTGCTTTACGTGACGCTGACCCTCCAGAATTGTATTTGAAGTTTACTTATACAGTCAACAAATACTTATTGGACATCTAGTAGCATGTAAATACTTGAAAGTTATAAATTATTGTATATTTGGTGCTGTATGGTACTTAGTAATGCTCAATAAGTGTTTGTGGAATTCATGAATGGAAGATTAGATGCATGGACCACCATCTGGCGAGACCAGCTTAATTCTTGTTTCAAGGTTACACCCTTGTGGAAGAAATAGACAAATGTTTGTTGCACTTGTAATCAGGCCCATCGTAAAAAGAAGCTCACGTCTGCCCTCCCAGGGGCAGGCAAGGCTTCCTGCAGGCTGAAATGGCTTTGAGTGATCTCTAGGTGTTAGATAATGAGGGAGAAAATTTTGTTTAGTTAGCTGTGGAGCATAAATTAAAATTTTGGTAAGTAATTGAAACAGTGCTATCTAATAGAAATTTCTGTGATAATGAATATGTCATAAATGTGCAGTGTCCAATGTAGTAGACATTTACCACGTGTGGCTATTGGACACTCGAAGTGTGGCTCATGTGGCTTAGGAGCTGAAATTTTAATTTCATTGAATGAAAACGTAAAGAGCCCTACATGATAGTGGCTACTAAATTGGATGGCCTTGAATAGAAGGTTGGCAGGCTGAGAGGCTGAGAACCTCATGAGGAAGCTGTTGCGGTAAAGCCAGACACAGTGGGAAGAACATGATTTTTGCCAGTGGCAGTGGGGATAAATATAAACAGGTGAGTTAAAAGGAGTTTTACGAAGAGGAGGAGAACCAGGAGACTGCCACTTTCTGGGTGAACAGCCAGATACAGCGCCCAGTCATTTAGCACTACAGGGAACAGGGAAGACAAGCCTGTGTATTCAAAGGTGACTCATTATCTTTGTGTTACAGAAGAAAAGAAAGACAAAAGATGAAGACATGGGTGAGCGGGGGAGACTTGAGAGGTAGAAATGGGATATATATGCAAGGAAGATTATTATGTGGATGATGCAGAAAGACTCAGAAAACCGTGGTGTTGCTAATTATAAAAGAAGCTCAAGAAAGGATGAAGGGTTAAGTGTCATCAGTCACAGAGAGGTGAGGACAATAAGGACAAAGGAGTATCTAATGGAATGGGCATTCATCTGCCAGAGGTAACAGGAAACACAGTTTCACTAGAGGTATAGGGTTCCCATGGGTTCTAATGGCTGAGAAATAAACTCTCAGTGAGGGCAGATAAATGTAGGCTATGTCTTCTAATTTAAACTTTTAACTTTATATTAAAATAATTAAATGATTATTATGACTCAATCACTCTTTTATACAAATGTCTCTCAAACAAACTTATACGTTAATCCACTGTCAAGAAATATACCGAATTATTCATCAAAAGAAGACATAGGCTATGTCTTCTAATTTAAACTTTTAACTTTATATTAAAATAATTATGATTATTATGACTCAATCACTCTTTTATACAAATGTCTCTCAAACAAACTTATAAGTTAATCTACTGTCAAGAAATATACCGAATTATTCATCAAAAGAACCAGAAATAAATGACTAAAATGAGGGAGTTTTGTTTTTAAATGAACAAATTTCAGTCATTTTATTTCAGTTGTTTATTTCTGGGAGGGATAATGGGGGGATGTATTCATTGTAGCTACTTTTAAAGGATTATTAATATTTTGAACCCATAGGTTGTCTATCTTCTGCAAACCTTTAGGGAGAGTAAAAGGATTCTTGTCCTCTGAATCATAGATTAATTGTTGTGACATGGCTAGAGTTTCACTCAAGGCAGCATGGCTTTGTTACTACTGATGAAATCTTGCCCAAGTATCTGCAAGTCAAACCCTTTCAAGTGTGTGTAAAACTCTTGATTGGGCTGACGGGATGATGCTTGGTTAACTCTCTGCCAACCAGGCTCAGGGTTGTGAAGGGAGTTGGGAAACAGAGTCCCAGGGAGGGCTTGTCAGGCTCCCACTCATGTAGCACCTGCTGGTAGTTTAGAGTAGCCTACAGTTGTATGAAGAGGTGACCTAGAGCATGAACGGAGCAGCAGTCACTACCAATTATTATTCCTAACCCTCATCCAACAGGCACAGGATGACTGAAGAGGACAGCTCTACTTCAGAGGCACAGCTGGGGAATTTTATTCTGAAAGTTGCAATAGTGCTTTGGTGCAGTGCCACGGCTTTCCTGAACCTTCTCAGTGGGTCAGACTGACTGCATCACTGGTTCCCGAGTGAAAGAAAGTATCTGTGCACTTTCAGAAGAGTTGTCATACTGTCACAATGAAGGGAAAAAAGAAGGAAAAAAAATCAAAGGTGGTTAAAATCTTTAGAAAAACATCAATTAAGCAGGCACATTGGCCAAAAATTTAGAAACTCCCAGTGCCCAGACTGTAGTCTTTAAATATTTCCCACACAAAAGGGCCAGGGGTTCTTTTAAAAATTATAAATTCTGGCCAGGTGCAGTGGCTCACACCTGTAATTCCAGCATTTTGGGAGGCTGAGGTGGGCAGGTTATGAGGTCAGGAGTTCGAGACCAGCCTGAACAACATGGTGAAACCCAGTCTGTATTAAAAAAATACAAAAATTAGCCAGGCATCATGGTGCATGCCTTGTAATCCCAGCTACCTTGAGAGGCTGAGGCAGGAGAATTGCTTGAACCTGTGAGGTGGAGGTTGCAGTGGGCCAAGATTGTGCCACTACACTGTAGCCTGGGCTAAAGCGTAAGATTCCATCTCTAAATAAATAAATAATAAAAATTATAAATTCCAGGTCTTGGGAGACAATGTACAGAATGAGCCTGGAACAGGTTGTTGTCCCAGGAATCAAGGGAACTATCAACGGCTATCAGAGTCAAGACTACCAGCGTCATGTCAGTGGACCCTCAGTGAGGATTACGATCATAGTAGATTAAAGCACATCATTTTTTTAATGTAAATTGTACCTTAGTGTAATTAAATGGTTCATGAGCAGATATTTCTCTGTGTGGGATTATTCTACATAAAATGAAGCAGAAATTGGAATATCACTTATTTTCAGTCCACTAATGAAATTAATAAATCAACACAAAGATTGTCAATAGCTCCTAACTTCATGAAAAGAAAAAAAAAAAAAACCTAAACATTTTGGGTACCCAGTGGATGTACACTGGACTATCTACGAAGTATCATTGCCAAACAAGCAAACCTGAATCTGACCAAGTGTTTGTTCCAATCTACCCATTTACTGGAAATACAGAAAGAAGGCAAATGTTTTAGGTACACCACAGTGATACAATGAACAGAGTCAAGCCTGATGGAAATTCTGCAGAACAATCTGGTTTTTCAACACATAAATTGTGAGCAATTGCAAAACAAAACAAAATAAAACAGATAAAGACAGGTGTTACTAGAGTTTGAAAATAGACATCAGATAATTGTCTTTATTTGGATGTTGTTGACCCAAAAAAATAATAGAAAGTTAAGTTTTGTACTTGGAAAAATTTACACACTACCTGGGTATTTAACAATATTATGGAGTGAGTTAACATTAATTTTGGAATAGTAATATTTCACTTTTTTTTTAATTCAAAATGTGTTTATTGAGATGGTTTCCCACTCATCTTGATTCAGAGTGCTTTTAGTGCTGCTTCCTCCTGAAAGAACATCCTTCTGTAAGCCTTGCTTTTCCTCCTGTAGGCTGGCAGAAGACAGTGGAGCAGCCAACACACAAAACTACTGTTTGTGCATGGCTGAAGACCGTGGTGATTTTATAGCATCCTGGGCATTTCACATCCATGAAGTAGGAACTGGGGCTCTGCACCAGGCGTTTCTTCTTGTGTTTCCTCTTCTCCTCTTCTGGAGAGGGATGAAGGAGATCCTTTGCGAGAGGCATGTTCTCCTGGGTAGATTGTCACTGCTGGAAAGGCTTCACTGGTTTCTTGAGTCCTTATTTTTTGAAGATATAACAGTAATATTCAAGTACAAAATGATATAATGTTCAAAATTGAGTTCAAAGTATCTGAGGAATTAGCAGAGTAGGTGGGGGTGTAATTTGTTAGGTGACAGAATTCTATATAGGGCCTCCCATTCCTGCCCAGCCAGAGATTTTAAAGGGCATGAGTGGAGAAAGCAAGTGGTTGGAAGAGTCCAGGTTAATGTCAAGTGGAAGAGGATGGTGCTTATACTTTCATTTGGCTATAAAAATGTCCCTTTCTGTCTATTAAATACAAGTTCTTCTACCATGCGGTAAATTGAATTTTGTCCCTAGCACCCACGTGGTGTTAGGAACTGCCATTTCCTTTTGTTTCTGGATTTTCTTGCAACTTGAGAACCGGTATTTATTTTTATTCATGTTATTTTGTCAGTAACACAAAAATATTTTAACTTTGAACCTATTTCAATTTGTCATATGTTCTTTTTTTTTTTGGCCAACTTTATCAAATTCCAAAATTCCTTCTTGGACACCAGGTCATGAACCTTTGCTAACTTCTGCTTTCCTTAGTAATCAAAATTATTCTCATAGGAAACATTGGGTTTATATTTATACTGCCTCGCAAATTGACACCTCTATAATTCATAGGCACTAAACAGAATGGACGCCCTTAAAACTGCCTGGCTTTTTTAGCTTTCTCTGGTTGCTTTGCTCTCTCACTCTGTGAAGCAGTTATTTCAACTATTACTGACTTTCTAGCTTCCAACCTTCCCTCCTTCACCTTGAATCTCAGTAGATCACTTCTCTTGTTACTTAACCATAAAAAAGAACTTATTAGATAGAAATTCTATCCAATTTCCTGCATCCATAAATATATCTAAACATTTAGCACCTACCTTCTCCCCATCTACTGCCCCGCTTCTGTGGGTAAAAAATGGAAACCAATACCTCCTCTAGGAATAACTCTATGCTTTCTTAATAAACTTATTCTACTGATTATTTTTATTTTGTATTTTCAGCTTTTTCTCTTCCTTCTTAGTCTTCCCATCTCTATGGAAATGCGGTTTAGTTTCTCCTATTTTAAAAACAAAATAAACAAGAATAGTTCTCTCTGGACATTATAAAGATCACACTAGTTTCATCTAATCAGGATCCAACCTTTTTAAAGAAATACTCTTATGTACTAGTTCACAGTCTTCACTTCCATCTCCTCTGGTTCTGCACCTCTACTCAGCTGAATCTGCCACTTCCATGGGCCCTAATAACATCTGGTTCCATAAAGTCAGAGGGTAACTTTCAGACTAGGCTTTTCCATCATCTTCAGCACAGTTGAACCCCCTCCTCCTTTTGGCACTGTATTCCCCTCTCCCTCTTCCCTCCCCCCACCTCTCTCTCTCTTTCTCTCTGTCTCTGTCTCTCTCCCTCTCCCCTCTCCCTTTCGGCTGGTCATTCCTCATTCTTCACTGCCATCAGATTTGACTCTGATTAGATGAAGCTAGATAGGGTGATCTTTATAATGTCCATGGAGAGTTATTTTTGTTTCATTTTTATTTTATTATTTAATTTTTATTTTACTTTAAGTTCTGGAATACATGTGCAGAACATGCAGGTTTGTTACATAGGTATACAGTTACCATGGTGGTTTACTGCACCTATAAATCCGTTTCTAGGTTTTAAGGCTCACAGGCCTTAGGTAATTGTCCTAATGCTCTCCCTCACCTTGCCCCCACCCCCCAACAGGCCCTGTGTGAGTTTCCCCTCCCTGTGTCCATGTGTTCTCATTGTTCAACTCCCACTTATGAGTGAGAACACGCAGTGTTTGGTTTTCTGTTCCTGTGTTAGTTTGCTGAGAATGATGGTTTCCAGCTCCATTCATGTCCCTGCAAAGGGCATGAACTCATTCTTTTGTACGGCTGCATAGTAGTCCATGGTGTATATGTGCCACATTTTCTTTATCCAGTCTATCATTGATGGGCATTTGGGTTGGTTCCAAGTTTTTGTTATTGTAAATAGTGCTGCAATAAGCATATGTGTGCATGTGTCTTTATAGTAGAATGTCCTTCTCAGTCGGTTCTTTGAACATTGATGTTCCAATTTCAGTTCTAAACTACCTTTTCTTATGTGACTCTTTTCCTAGGCAAACTCATACACACCTGTAACCACAATGACTAATGCCCAGAGTGTTGCTACTTTGTGTCTCCTGCTGAGAATTTTATTCTGAGCTCTGGGTCGGTATTTCCAATGCATGTCTAATGACTCCCTTAGAAGCATCTCCCTCTCAGCATCTGGAAACTGAACTCATGTTCTTTCCTTAACACAGGAAAGGGCCTCCAGAGATTTCCCCATATACTTCTCTAGCTTCCTTTTTCATCACCTCATCACCTTGTATTAATTAGTTAAAAAGAGTCTTCCCAGATTCATTCATATATAGTAATTATTACTATAAACGGGAAATATCTATACAAGTGAACATTGGTTTTTTTTTTTCTGTTAAAACAGAAACATACTGATATCTTTATGCTTTACTGGGATGATAGGGATTCCATTTTATTCCAATCAAATGTGATTTACGTCATTCAGGAAATGATGCATTGCACCCAGCTAATATTAATCATAAAGAACTATGTTCTTATCTTTGGCATTCATAAATAAGACACATCTTATTTTCTGAATTGATTTCTTCCATTAGTCACCTAATATAGCCAGGAGCTACATTAATTTCACCTCTACCACTGATGAGAATGACAAAAAAAAAAAAAAAAAAAAAGTGCCAGCCTGGGGCTTTTGTACATGGCATCTTAGAAAATTCCTGAAGGTCAAAATCCATTTCTTTGCCTCCAAATAATTGAGGGTGGATAAAAGCAAACTCCTGCCTGTTAACCAGTCAGAAAATCAAGATGTTCAACAAACGTGTACACTGATAGACTTCCAAAGTGATTGCGGATGGAAGAAAAGACAGTAAGAAAAAGCAATTGAAATTTTTTACACATTATTTATAATTGAATGTGGATTGATAAAGATGTAATGAAAATAAAACTGCATTGGGGCCATCACCATATGTGAATTTGAGTCCCAGCTCTGTCATTAAAGCCACAGCTCTGCTAAATCACCTGGCAATGCTGTGCCTCAGTTTCTCCAACTTTAAAGTGATGATCAAACACCCCATTGACAATTCTCATATGTGAAAGTAAGAATACTTTGTGAGACTGTAAGTGTCATAAAATTGCAAGCTCATGTTCTTTATAAAGGTCCACAATTTCCAAGCCATCAAATAATCAAATTGAGCTCTTCTCCAGCTTTTGTTTTCAACACTTCTAGGTATGAGAAACCCTCTCTTTGGGTACCCTGGGGATATCCACAGAGTGATCAATGCCCCCTTCCCCGAATTCCTAGCGTACTGACAGCCAAGACAAGCAAACAAACGCAAAGCCAGCCTGGGCCTTCTGTAATTGCCTTGTGCGGTTATGTAACAGGATTTTCTTCAAAGGCATCCATTTATTTTCCTTTTGCATTCTACCTTCACATTTTGGTTTCTGTAATTTCACTTATTACAAGGATCTGCTATGAGATACTTAGAAAAAAAGTATTTTTTTTCCTTGTTGAATATTTTCTATAAAAATTGTACAGGACAAAATTCATATTAATTAAATAAACTTTAAAACATAACAATGGAGATTTAGCCCCTCTATGTGTTTCATTGAGACAGTTTCATGTTCTTGGTTCTATTTTTTTCTTCATCTTATTTAATTCCTCAACATTTCCCTTTCTTCATTCCCTCCTCTTCTCCTCCTCAAAGGAGGAGGTGGTCCAGGCAGGCCCTGGCATCCCCTCTCCAGTGAGAAGGACCAGGTTCTCCTGGAGTCTCTGGTAGCTGATGAAGTAAGGCCTTCCTCAGTAGCCTCTGTTCTCCAGATGCTGCCTTGAATTCCTTATCTCAATCTGCCACTTCTTCTGTGTGGCATTCTAGAATAAGAAACGTCCCTTGAAGATAGAAATGTTACAAGGACAGAACAGTCCAACCTTTCAGCAGTTCTCTTTGATGGGTCTATCTTCATTAATCAATTTATAAATCCACTTAATAGGAAGAATAATTATATTTTGCGTACCTGCTCATACATTTTTCTGCTTTTTAAACAAATACTTCAAGCTGCTAAACATGGGTAGTTAATGTCTGTGTTTTTGTTGCAGAAATTAAATATTTATATTTTAGCATTATTGTGTCATCTAATAAAATTATAGCCTGTTTATTATCTTATTCTTTGGTGGAAAACAGATCTTTAGTGTTTTACAGGCGTTTCAAATATATGCTACTAATTAAAAAACAACCATCCAAGTAGATGCTGCATGATCTTTCAAAAGACAGTCATCCAAATATACCCTACATGATTCTTTTAAACACGAACGCCTAATACATATACACAATTGTTCCAGTTTACTTTTAAGAAATAAGAATTAAATGTAAGAGATACATTTTGTCCATAAAATGGTGCAAATTAATACGAATACTACTAATAATGTCAAGAAGGATGTGGTGAAATGGGAATCTTTTGTGCTGCTAGTAGGCATCTAAGTTTGCACAAAATTTGTGAAAGCAATTTGTCAATATTTATCAAACACCTATACTCCTTGACGCAGCAATTCTACTTTTAGGAAAGCATCCCAGGGAAATAATTGAAGATGTTTACACAACGAAGCAGCTATAAGGAGCACTGCAGTCTTTTACAATAGACAAAAATGAAAATAATCAAACAGATGACTGGTTAAAGAATCATGGCACAGTTGTACAATATGCCCACGAAAATGTAGGGATAGAAATGCATTTTCTGACTTTGGCAGGATATTCACAATACACTATTAAATACAAAGATATGACATAAAACAGCACAGGCAGCATTTTTGTATTTTCATATACAGAAGTGGTTTTCTCTGGGAGGGTGGATGATGGGTGACTTCTTCCTTCCCTTGTTTTTATTTACATATCTATATTTTATTTTTAAACAATAAAAACACGATTGTTTTGTACTTAATTGATGATGAAATAAATATCTTTACTACGCTGAAATGATCTTTTTCTGTGATCCACAATGGAAAACCTCATCCATCTCTCTCTTCTTCCTGACTTCTTTTCAAATGGAAGTTCAACGGCAGAGCTGGCTAGTGGCAGAAGTTCACGTCCTTACAATACTATCATTATTGTCCAATACTATCATTACTTCATAGAAATATAGTTCATTGATCATCCTATTTTCTTAATCTATGCAGAAATTGAGAAAGAAAAAGGAAGGGATGAGAATAGACCATGTATAATATTCAAAACAGGGAAACTCAGAGATTTGTCTAATATCTAAAGTTTTTTTTTATGTGCACTGATGAAAATGCTAAAATACCAAATACTTTTCTAAGTTAAATTTGTCTTAACAGTGCACATACATAATAATCATCCATTAAATGAGAAGAAAAATCTTATGATGGTAAACATTTAAGCAAGGTCATTGCATATTTTTTCTCACTTAGTAGCTTCAAATGTTGAAATAGGTATTTGTGTAACAAAGTTTTACCCTTTCACTGTATTTAAATTTCATTAAATTATGTAAAGTCATTTACAGTCTTGGCATTAAACTTGCTGAATCATTTTTTGGTGTATTTTGGGCAGTGTGTGAGGTTTTTCTTCAACCAGCCTGTCTTAGTAACATTGTTGAGGGAATTTTTTCAGGTAATTTACTTTCTTAATACATTATAGAGGTTCCTTTCTCTCAAATAATGTAAGTATAAATAACATTTATTTTGACCATCTTTATCTCTGAGATCAGAGGTAGGTTATTTTTCTGCTTAGATCTATGAGACAGTTCTAGAATGTTGAATGAACCACATTATTTAATTAATTAATTTATTTATTTATTTTAGAGACAAGGTCTCACTCTGTTATCCAGGCTGGAATGCAGTGGCGTGATCACAGCTTACTGTAACCTCAAACTCCTGGGCTTAAACAATCCTTCTACCTCAGCCCTCTGAGTAGCTGAGACTAAGATTTATTTTTGAAATTTTTATAGAGAGAGGGTCTTGCTATTTGCCCAGGTTGGTCTCAAACTCCTCGCCTCAAGTGATCCTTCTTCCCTGGCCTCCCAAAGCATTGGGATTTCAGTTGTGAGCCACACATCTGGCCTGAACCACATTCTTAATTATTCACTATGTTCTTTGATAGTTATATAATTCTTTAGGAACTCATTAGAACATTTTAACAAAGTTAAAATTTCTAAATTCAGGGAACCTTTACTTATACAAAGTACATTGCAAATAGAAAGAATGGCTATTGCAATTGTAAAAATAAAATAGATTCAGCATGTCTAGGGCATGTATTTAAAAATATCAGAGTATGGATATACAATCACTTTAAATGAGATACCATGTATCCTTCATTACAGCTGCATCAAATGCAGCTCTGAATTCAAGGAAAACCAGCCAGTGCTCCTTTCCCTTAGGAAACCAGCTTGTGTTCCCTCCCCAAACAAAGCTACCTCTTTCTTGTACAGTGTAGCTTGAAATCTTCAGTTTCACAGTTCTCTAGCTGAGCATACATTCCTATTGACCTTAAGAAGCATAACTTACTCTCCTACAAATACGTTGAAAAATGTGACCACCTGGGCCCTTAAAGTGATATTTGAGCTTTTCAGCCCCTTTCAGCTGAATGAGAGAGCCAAATGCAAACTGTGATTCAAGGACAGTGGATGAATTTGTAAACATCTCTAAGGCAGTCAGTCATAAATCACCAAATGAATTATATATATATATATATGTAATTATATATATAATTATATAGTCATATATGTAATTATATATATATATATTTCTTACTAAGAAGCTATTGGTTTTTGTTTTCATGGTTTAAATTATAATGTTGAAAGTGATTTATTAGCCAAATCTGGTTATGTTTTTTTTTTTTTCCTTGTTTCTTTGTTGTTGTTTTTTTTTTATACCACCCGTTATTCTTGCACAGCAAAATCTGGTTATGTCTTAATGAAGATGACAGTTAATGTCTCACCAGCCTTAGCTGAATTATCTACTTTTTAGATAATGTATATCAAAAGACTCCTGTGTCCAGAAAGAGCAATAAGCAAATAAATGATTCGGGATCCCGCTGACAGATCTGCCGTGAAACTCAAGCATTTGTAAGCCTCTGTAACATATTGTGCCTTAATTATGATGCCAGTTTAATTAATTCTACTCATAATTTATCGATTTATTAAATTCACTTTCTTGACAGGGTATTAAATATTCAATTTGAATCTATGGTGCACAAATGCATACACACACAAAAACCTTCCTTTTTTTTTAACGGGTTACCTGCATATACAGCATCTATTCCTTTACCTGCTTCACAATGTTGAGATTACACACATTTGAATAAGCCAGATTTACTGTTCTGTTTGCTTCCTTTAGGCAACAGTTTCATTCTAACTTTCTACTTGTGAAGAAGGGTTTGGCCCTGTAGACAGAAGACCTTGAATATACCCATAACTTATATAAAAATATGGCATTAAAAGAGCCTGAGGGTATTCTCCAAGAGGAGGAGGGGGAGAAAAACCCAAGAAAAAGGGATTTATTTCTTCAAATAAGCTCAGAGTTGCAAGATTTGACATTGTGTGCGTGTGGTTTAAACGTTTTGCTAGCTGTATAATCCCAGGCCAATGTGGTAGATGCCAAAAGCTAGTCCAGGTTTTGGATTGGTAAACATTCAAACTCAGAGTTCCAAAGGAGAGTTTACCTCCATCTATTAACAAGTTATCAACAACAGGGCATAGAATCCCCCTAGGAAGAAGGGTTTGAATTTATTCCCCTTTGATCCTTAGAGACATTTGCTGGAAGTCTCAGAAGCCCAAGAAATAAAAATTTGCCTTGTCAAAGGCATCCACTGCCCTTTATATGTTTGAGGAGGGAATGATGGTGGTGTGAATATCGCACTGACAGTTTCAAGGACAAGATTCATCTCATTTTTATGTACGATGACTCTCGCAGTGCTTTACGGGTGTCTACCCTTGATGGCGTCAGAGCCAGTACAGGCACCAAAAAACTTTGGGCAGGGAAATATTCTAACAGTGTGGGGAGGTACATGAATGTAAATACACATATACAAATATACACTGATTCAAAATGCTCTCATGCAAAAACTAGGAGAAAATTCATAAGATTAAAAGCTGCAAATATCTGACATCTGTGCCTTTGGAAAAGAGTACCATCCAGGACACCTTGCATTTAGGACTATGTCCTGGAATGACCAGCTCCACTGAATTTTCAAGGAGTAAAGAGGGCTTCTACCAGAACTGTGGGAGAATGAAAGGGGAGTAAGAAGGGGACGTAGCAGGCTTGCAGAAGGAGTCAGTCCCTCTTTCAGCCCCAGCATGCAAAGTGTCCATCATCACTATACAGCAGAGAAGAGAAAATGTTGATTCTGGCAGAGACCCTTGATGTAGGATTGTGTGGTCACTTCAAAAAGAGTGAATGCAGAGCAAGTAAGCAAGCCAAAGCTGTGCAAAACAGCGTTCCAAAACACACCTCGCAGATGATTCCAGTGCAGAGAATGTAGGTTCGAACAGTGCAGATCACAAAAGATAAGCAGACTCTGCTAGGAGATAATTTCCTTTGATCAGTTGAAATAATAAAGTGAAATTAGAACCAATTTCACAGTGTCATAGGTTTACCAACAACCAAAATGTACCTCCTTTTCTAGTGTGTGATATTAAGTAAAACCTCTTTATACTCTCCACAATGTCCTGTGTTGAAGCACGCTCGGTACCTGATTCTATATAGATGCCTGTGCATGTGGGAGCTCATATGTGCATTAGACATAAGTTCTTGGCGCTCAAAATTGCCCACCTTACCATGCAGTGATGTCCTGCAGCCCATAAAGATAAGAAGCAAGACTGAGACATTATTCAAAGCACTGCTTAACAAGCCGCCATACCCAGCCAATCCTGATTAATTCCTCCTTGCATTTGTTCCATCCTGTCTCCTTTCTCTGAATTCCTGTTTCATTGCTTATAGTTCCAAGATTTCACTGGATCTACACAGATTTGTCATTCAAATGCTCCGTAGGAATGCAATTCAGACTTCTTTTATGGACATGGTTCTCACTTCCTAGGTCTAGCATTACACATTTCCTTGATGGGAATTTCCTGCTGTGGATTTAACTCTTAAGAAGCAAAACTCTCAGCAGAATTTCTTCTGGGCCATAGAGTAGAAAATTATAGGTAAGAATTCAGTAGAAATTATAGATAGTAATTATAGGGTTAGAAGGTGAACTGAACATTCTTGTCTTCCCATAAAATAGGTCAAATACAAGAACAGATAATTTATATCTGTGCAATTAAATAAATGCACATAAAAGCATGAGCCATTGCCTGTTAACAGATCAACCAGATTAAAAACATTGATATATCCTAAGACTTAGTGAGGCTTTGAGGAAACAGAAATCTCAAGCACTTTAATGGACATATAAATTGGTGCAAACTTCCTTGAGGGTGGTTTAGAAATATGCAGTAGGATTTTAAATATAGTTGTGGAAATAAACCAAGAACAACCAAACGAGCACGGGCAAAGTCTATTTATTCAGAGTTTGCTATAGCAAGGGAGTCAGCACCATCATTTCTACTTTGGCAGAGACTCAAAGGCAGGCAGAAGAGTAGGAAGTTTTATAGCAGAAAATAGGGAAGTCTTCAGGTGTGCAGTGGATGGAGGCTGTTGGCTTGGGAAAGCTGTCGGTGGACTGACTAGAGTTGGGGCGTCCTATGTGATTGGTTCAAGGTAAATACCTGACTTTTTCCTGGTGGGTCCTACATTAAAAATAGGGTCAAAAATTAGGGAACCTGTCAGTTATTAATCAAGTCATGGCCATTGGGAACCAGTTGTTACCGGGGCTCTTATTTGGCTTCATGGATAAGTTGCTAGTGTGGCCCGACTGATAGCTACTATGCTGGCCTCTTGGGTTGGTTACTCTAGGCCATGAGTAGTTTTCTTAGGACAGTTGCTGCAGATTGTGGGTTAGATTCTGTTTTTGTATGTGGTCTGGTCATTATCTGTTTGTATGTACAGATTTTTAGAAGAATTGACTGGAGGAGGTAATTGTACAATTATTTTATTAAAGAAAGTATTTGTTATTTCAGAAAACATAAAAGAGGTGAACTTTTTTTTCAATCTACTGTTACACTAGACTGTTGCAAAAGCCTGAAGCAATGGTTCTTGGTTTACACAGGAACAGACAGCGCTCTCTAAAAGTGACGTTACAAAGGGAAACGTCATCCCTTTAGTGAAACACAAGATGATTCTCACATAAACTGTCATTCCATGTGAAGTGTTAGAGTCCATCCCGATAAACCCCAGCGTCCACAAACCATCAGGAATACAACGTTGTTTTACCTGTAGTCAAACAAATGTTAGATGTATTAACTCGCATACCATAGGCAAGCATGGGACGTCTCAGTAATGGAGTGACAGGGCGGGCTTGTATACTGTTTGGGCTTCTGATTTGGGGGAGAAATAAGACATTAAGGAACAGGGACTGTAAGCAAATGAGATTTAATTTGGAATTGGATGGTACCAGAAAGCACAGCTGATGACAATTACCTAGCCACTTTTTACTTAGGAGGAAGGCGCACTAAAATGGGGCTTGTGGGGTGGTCAACGGTAGTACTCACGTAGGCCAGGAGGGGAGATGTTTGGTCACCTAGTGGGAGCTTGGCATCCTTGCTTTATTTTTGTTCCAACAGTCATGGAATGACCTGCCTGCTGCTGATGTTCTGTGAAATTGTTCGTGTTCAGTAGGAAAACCCATGGCCTAGCTTCATGGTTACCAAACGGCGTGCAGAGGTGTCTCTGGGCTCAAAAGCACATTCTCAAGTGCACCTTGGCATAATTTAAATTTTGGGGAGAAGATCAGCAATGTCTGTTGAGAATTCCATTAAAACGATAATATTGTCTGGACCTAACTACTTAATACATGGAGTGGTTATGTGCTTCTTTCGGCTTTTGGAGCACTATGGAAAAAAAAAACAACACACAGGCAGTAAGGAAGTGATGAACTGAGCATGCTTAAGAACCTCCAACCTTGCTACCACCTGACAGGCCGGATAGTGGGCCAGTTCTCAGGGCTGGGGAGTCCTTCCCAAACCCCTTTTCTTATCCCTCAGCACATAAAAGTTTTGAACTATGGGAACTGCTGTCTAGACCTGTGCTATCTAGTATGATAGCATTTACCATCTGTTCTATTTAAAGTACTGTAACTAAATAAAATTGTAAAAATCAGTTCCTTAATCACTATGGCCATATTTCAGATGCTCAACAGGCACATCTGATGAGTGGCTGTGGTCTTCAGCAGCACAGAGAGATCTTTTCCATCACTGCAGCGAGGTCCCCTGGTTCCTTTGCTCTGTGTTCAGAACCTGGTCCAAGTGCTGTGGGTTCAAACACTTCTGCCATAAAAGGATGCCCATGCAGAAGCTCTTTCTATGCTCGTTAAACTTTTCACATCCACTGGCCATAACATATGTTCCTAAGCAGGGAAATTGCCAGAATTTCTTCCATTGTTCAAAAACGAAGGACTGGCGGGGATAACCCTCTCCAGATGGTACAAACAACACCTCAGTCTGAAATATTTACCTTTGTGTTATTGCAACAATGTCTTCAGCGTCACTCTCAGAACTAAAAGATGTTGACAACATAAACAGATGCTTATTTTCACAGTTTAAACTACAATAACAACAATCAACAAGGAAGTAGTCACCTCCAAATAAAAAAAAGTAATAACAGATAAACTCGTAAACCGATTGTCTCAGCTTACAGTTATTAAGGGATCAGAGACTGTAAAGTTCAATACAGTATCAGAGCATATTTTTAGGACAGGTAACTAAATTATGGTGATGTTTTGATACCAGACACCTGAATTTCTGCTGAGGACTTCATGTTGAAGTTGAGTGGGGCCGAGCTTCTCCTGCTCCCTGGGTAAAGTTGGGGCTATTGCAACACAGATTAAGATTCTGAGCTTAGATTGGGAATCAGATTGCCTACTCTTGATCCTCCCTCTACTGAATCTGAGAATTTGGGAAAACCACTTAACTTTCTGTGTCTCAGTTTATTACTTGATAAATTGTGAGGGGGAAAAAATAACATAACCTAAACTCATAGATTGTTTTGAGAACTTGATATTAGATACATAAAATTTTGCTAGGTATATAGTACTCACTTAGCAAATGTTAGCTATTAATCTTACCATATATCAGGTACTGTTGGGTGATTTGATACTGTAATGCCATTTAAATGTCATAAGAACACTGTAAGATATTCATCTCAATTATGGATAAGGAAATTAAACATCAGGAAACGTAAATGAGTCATCCCCCAAATCCTACCGGCTAGGTTGCAAAGCTGAGATGCTTTGACTCCTTCAACAATATTAGGTCTGTCTATAATATGCTGCCTATACCAACTATGACATTTTTGTTTAAATACTCCATTCACCTGTAATGATTTGTGAAGTGTTGTTCATCCCTAGTAGACTGACCACTTCACAAGAACAAAATTTATGTCTGTATTGTTCAGTGTTCTGTCTGATGTTCCTAGTACATGGTGTCAAAAACATAGCTCTTAACAAGGATCTGTTGTGTGAATGAATCTGTTGAATCCCATTTATATTTAATACAGTCTCTAACATGAGATTTGCCTCTCCTCATTGCACACTATGATTGAGATAATAATTTTACCAAGCCTCTTTCCATCATTGGTTCTCAGGTCAGCTTAACTCTTAAGTTGATTTCCTTTGAATTTTGCAAATAAAATACACAACTGTTTTGTGACTTGTATGAAAAACTGACACATTGTTTCTCCATTCTGTATCTCGTTTTCCAAAATAATTTTATTTTGGATGAAAAAAAGAAAAATAAAGGAAAACTAAAATTTTTTTTGTAGATTAAAGTTATTGCTCAATTTTTGAAAAAAATAATGTTTGTGTGAAGAAAAGTTGCTAAGTAGATTTAGATAAGATTTGTCATGGAAAAATGTCATTGGTTTTAAATAAATGATATACTCAAAAGAAAAAATAAGCAGGTAGCATTTAGCAGTGATAAAAACATGAGTGACTGGTAGATTTGTAGTATGGAAGACGCTGAAGTAATCCAGGCTGAAGATGGCTAGTGCCTGGATCGGGGACTCGCCTGCAGAGATGAAGAATAAATAAATATTCTTGATCTTTAATAGAAAATTATATTTTGTATATAGAGAAAATTCCAATCACCTTGAAAGTGACACTTTCTATATAATATTAAGTTCCATTTTAATTCTGAAATCTCAATTAAATTCCATGTAAATTGAGTTATTGCTAGATTATTTAATCTGCAATTAGTTGGCCTTTGATTTCTTTTATTAGAAATTACAGCTTCTTGCTTTATAGCGAATATGCCAACCTACTAAACTCATCACCTATATGTAATAAGTGCGATTTAAGCATTTAAGAGGAACAGTAGCCGCCAAGTGCTGATAACAGATGAAAGCATTTACCCACAAGTAACTTCAGCAGAAATGAAATGTCTCCACTGAAGGCACAAAAGCCTTGCAGTAAAGCAAGTAGCAAAGACACTCACCTTAAACAACTGTGCAGACTCAAAGGCACGTGGTGTTCAGGAGTCAGGAAAAGCCTTTAGTTTCCTCATCTATCTACAAACTCATATCTGTTACTGTGTAAAGATTAAGGAGCTTTCTATTTTGGGGGAAATGCAAAGCATCATTTTATCACAGTCTATAGTTGCACATTTCTTAATATTGAACAATCCTTTTACTCCTGAGATAAATTCTACTTACATTAATCTTTTATTGTAATACTGGAGTTAATTTGCTAATATTTAATTGAATATTTTTTGCATTTATGTTTCTAAGTTAGATCTTTTATAAAATTAGTTGAGAAAATGTGCTCTTCTTTTTAAGTATGCATAAACTGAGTATTTGTCCTGTCACCTGCTCCACACATTTATTTGCTGAAGCCCTAATCCCCAGCATGCCTGTATTTGGAGTAAGAAAGTAATTAGGTTTAATCAGGTCATAAGGGCGGGGCTGTGATCCCAAGCAGATTGGTGACCTTATAAGAAGAGAGACCACAGAGCATTCTCTCTGTCTCTCTCTGCAGTTGGTCATTAAGAAAAGATCACGTGAGAAAAAGTAGATGCCATTACAAGCCAGAAAGACAGCTCTCACCAGAAACCACATCAGTTAGAACTTTGATCTCACACTTCCCAGCTTATAAAACTAAGAAGTAAATTTCTATTGTATAACTCACTGAGTCTATGGTATTTTGTTACGACAGCCCAGTGAAGTAAAACAATATGTTTTAGAGTAATCTAAATAATACAGTAAATATTTATTCCTTAAAGGCTTAGTGGAATTTACTAGGGTAAAAAAGTTGAATTTATCAAGTTTTCAATTTTTAGGAAATAAATGTAAGACAACTGTTGTAATATATACCGTTCTAAGAAACCACTGATTTGATTTTTTTATTTTGTAATAAAAACTTTTATTCCGTTGAGAAAGTTTCTTGCATCTTTAGTTCTGACTTTGTTTCTTCATTATAATATTTATTCAAAAATTCTATCACTTTCTCTAATCAGAATTAATGACTGTTTATTGTTGTTTCAAAGATGAGTTTTTAATCAACACTGCTGTTTTTTAAAAATTTTATTACTTTATGCTGAATCTTCTTTTACTCTATCTTACTTTCATTGTTGATTATTTTTGTGTCTTTTTATAAAATAAATCTAGAAATGAATGACTAGTAATTTTATTTTCAGTATTTCCTGTTTTCTATTACAGGAATTTGAAGTTATAAATTTTATACTTGAGATTGTAAATATTTTCTTCTATGAGTTCATAACATGAATTCTATCTTTGGTTTTTTTTTTTTTTTTTTTTTTTTGAGATGGAGTCTCACTCTGCCACCCAGGCTTGCAGTGGTGTGATCTTTCTCACTCTAACCTTCACCTCCCTGGTTCAAGTGATTCTTCCTGCCTCAGCCTCCCGAGTAGCTGGGATTCCACTGCCCACGACCACGCCCAGCTACTTTTTGTATTTTTTAGTAGAGACAGGGTTTTGCCATGTTGGTTGGGCTGGTCTCGAACTCCTGACTTCAGGTGATCTACCTGCCTTGGGCTCCCAAGTGCTGGGTTTACAGGTGTGAACCACGGCGCCCAGTTAAATTCTGTCATCTGTATTTCAAATGTAACTATAACATTTTGTGTATATATGTTTTAAAACCACATTGTGACCAATATGAAGGTGCTGGACACATTTGATCAACGTGCCTTTTGTCAATGAAATATGCCCACTCTGTATTGTACAGATCAGGAACGCTTCCCACTCTTTCTGAGCTGGTTTTGGCTGATTTCTTCAGGTGAGAGCATTGGAGGGTGAGAGGATGATTTCCCTGTCCCTCTGTGTCATGTGGCAATTTAAGCATGGTCCTAATGTCCTCTGTAGCCCCACCTCCCCTTTGGAGAGATCTTTCCTGGTTCTGTCTTCCATCTGGGGGCCCAGCACCACTGCCTGCCTATTCCCTTCTCTCTTTAGCCTTTAGAATGGGAGCAATCTCGTGTTGTTCATCTGTGCATTGTATCATTATCTTTATGCATCTGATTCCCTTTTCTGTGTTTTGTTGTCTTTGTTGAAATAGAAAGAATTAATTCTATTTTCCTGATTAAACCCTGACTAATACAAGCCCCTTAGCCAAATAAAGGGTTGTGCATCACCTGATATGGTTTGGTTGTGTCCCCACCCAAATCTCATCTTGGATTGTAGTTCCCATAATCCCCCACATGTATTGGGAGGGATCAGGTGAAGATAATTGAATCATGGGGGAGATTTCCTTCATCCTGTTCTCATGACAATGAATGAGTTCTCATGAGAGCTGATGGTTTTATAAGAGGCTTTTCCGCCTTTTGCTCTGCACTTCTCCTTGCTGCTGCCATATGAAGGAAGACGTTTTTGCTTCCCCCTTCCACAATGATTGTAACTTCCCTAAAGTCTCGCCAGCCATGCTGAACTGTGAGTCAATTAAACCTCTTTCCTTTATAAATTACCCAGTCTTGGGTATGTCTTTATTAGCAGCATGAGAACAGACTCATACATCATCTGACCTAAGAAGTACCATGTCATGCAGTCCCAGATTGCAAGATTTGGCTTTTAAAATGTTTTCTAAAGGTAAAAATGCAGAGAAATGTGTGCAGTGACATGCCAGTGGGTACAAACTGTGGTGTGGTAAAAAGTATAAATGTGGAGGTAAGCTTGATTCCAAATGTCAAAGTCAAAGTCTCCCTTTTTTTTTTTTTTTTTTTTTTTTATGTTTTGGATGTGAAAATGTTTCTCATTTACAACAGGAGCCTCTGTCGCCAAAGCTTCCTAATCTGGGAAGAAATTTCCTGAAAAGTTGTCAAATTCCACCTGAGCATTTCCCTCAACCATAATAACAGAAACGGCCCTCACCAAACTGATATAATAATGTGAGTCTGAAAGAATCACATTTTTATTTTGGATAATATATCTTCCTGAAATGTCAGCCTTTACCTGATTTTCAGACTCTCTTTAAATGGGGGAAATGTAGACGTGTCTGTATTCATAGCTAAATGCTACGATGGTGTTAGTGGTGGAGAGTGACAGCCTCTTCTCCGCAGCTGTCACTCCTGGTGGAAACTCTCCCCTGGGAGTTAAGTTCAGTTGACTTTTTTTTTTTTTATCAGAAGTGTGTCTAATTTTGCTTTTTGATTGTTTTCATGGTGAAAGAGAAATTCACCGTGTTTAAATCCTTTAGTTGGCCTTACTCACATGCACTTGTTTTTCTTCCTTCCTCCTTTCTTCAGACCAGAAGTTTTTCGAATTCCATCTCTAATGACCTGTCAGATCAGAGGCTGGTAAGCCTAGAGTCTCATCCCAAGAGGTGATGGTGTCTGGGGTTATTATGGGTTGCAGGATGTAACTATCAATGTGAAGGTAGGTTTAGCCCTGGCTCAGAGAATGCAAAGCATCTTAAATGTCCTAATCCAACACATTCTCATGTATTCCTGGGCCACACTCTTCACTCGTCATGTACAGACATGTTCTGTCTCTATAATCACACCATGCCAACTCATGATGACTTAGTAATCTCTCCCCCAGTGAACCATAACAAAATCATATTTTCTAGCTTCCTATAAACCAGAAGAAATACAATAATGCATGTTATGATTAGCCCGGCACTCTCATTGGTGGTTTCTATGTTACTATGTTCCCCTGGTATTCTGAAAGACTGTGGAATAATCAGGTCTAATGAGTAGTGAAAAACCTCTAATTTATGTGGGAAATTAGTTCTTGTCTTTGTGCAGCCCCTTATTTTTCCTTTTTCCTTTTTCTTATGTTAACCTCTCTGCAGCTTTGTTTCATATAGGGTTCCTAGACCCTCACCTTGGAATAGGCTTGGCTCCATTTTCTGTTTTTCTTTTTTTGTGTGTGTGAGTTTTGTTTTGTTTTGCTTTGCTTTGCATAGTTAATTGAAGCCAAACTTAGTATCTTCCCTAAAATATTTACTGATTTTTTTTCTTCCCATCTCTGCTTTTTTCTCCTCTCTTTATACCTTCTTTTCTTCTTTTTAAAAATATTCCTGGGTACCCACCATGTGCCAGAAATTGTGTGTCAGGACTGGAGCTGCCATAGTGAGCAGAACAGATGTATTTCTGACAATCTAGTCGGCGGAACAAACATGAAATCATGCAAATGGGAGATTGTAAGAGGAAGCATAGCGGAAACGTTTAGTTTATATAATTTTGCTAGGAAAGATACAGGTTAGGAAGAAAATGAGAGCTGGGAACTGCAGTACACATAGAAGACAGCCAGGCAGGTAGAAGGAAGTGTGTCCCCGACAGAAGGATCAGAAGTGCAAGGCTCTGAAGAGACACATGACATGGCATCTTTGAAGAACTTACAAGACCAACGTGGCCAAAGAATAGGGAAGGACACGGCTGTTTTTGTGACATGATTCTGAGACAGTGGTGCTGGGGTCTCGCAGAATGCTGCAGGCCAAGTTAAGGATTTGGGGTCTTATATGTAATGACTGTTTTCCCCAACGGAGAAGAAGTATAATTCAATGAAAATGAGGAAAGTCAGGAGGGAATTCAAAAGCCCCTACAGGAAATTACAGCTTCCATAGAATTCCAAGTGGAATAGGGGAGACAACTATGGAAATAGAACAAAAAAAAAAAAAAAAGGAGGGGCAATAATGTATTTTGGAATTTTAGTTGATAATCACCTAGTTTGGATATAGGAAGAAAAGCAGATAAACCAATGGTGATTATGAGATTTTTACTATGAGCAACAGGTTTGATGGAATTAAAATTTAATGAGATACAGAAGATTGGTAGAGAATCAGATATTAAGAAAAACAGTTGAAAGGGCATGTGAGGGCACCTGCTTTATCTGAGACTCCTGTGAGGCATTCACAAAGGGAGACATCAAGTAGTTAGTTGGATGACTGGGGCCAGAGTTCACACTAGATGCCCATTTGGGCGTCACCTGTGTTTGGGGTGGGACGGAAAGCTACTGGAGTGGATGAAAGCTCACAGGACATGAATGGATTTAGAAAGCATTCAGTGGTGAACTTTAAGGAGCATTAACATTTCAGAGATTGGGCAGTAGAGTGACAGACTCAGAAGCGAGCAGTTAAAAAGAGTGTGTGGTTTCATGGAAGAAAGAGTGTTTCAAGAGAGAAGGAGTCTGGAAAATGCTCAGTGCTACTGACAAGAAAGGAATGGTGCAACTCCATTGGACAAGGCACAAGAGACATCGCTGAGGCCTTTAAACGAGCAATCACTTTCTAGCCTTTGCTCTCCAAGGTGAGGTCAGCCCCCAGGGCTGCTTACCTGCATTACATCACAGGGACCTTTCTCACCTGCTTCTGAAAGTCACTGTTTTGCACCTTCATCTTTTCCTCTTGTCTCCCACTCTGAATCTGTTTCCCCTTCTTAGAACAGTGTTCCCACCCCCGCTTTCCTAGGAAAGCCTGTGGCATAAACTCTGCCCCCTGACCCCTGCTCTCCAGCCCACACCTATCACCTACGTGTGTCTGCATGAGTCTTTGTATCCTCAGGCATTCCCCTGGACATCCACCCAACCTTCTCTTCTGGGAAATCAATTCAGCACTAACTGCCCTTCCTCTTCTGCCGAAGTTTCTCTCCTTTAATTTGCATTCTGCCTAGAATGATGCTGAAGCTACTCAACCCTCAGATACCTCCACTTGAATCTACCTCCTTTTCTTCTTGGGGTTCCAACCCATACTTCCTTCCTTTAACTGATGAAATTCTTGGGGATAATCTCTCACTTATCTGCTGTTTTGTTTTCTGTGGTTTCAGTTACCCACAGTCAATGGTGGCTCAAAAATAAGTGAGGACAGTGCAACAAGATATTGAGAGAGAGAGAGAGAGAGACCACATTCACATAACTTTTTTCTTTTTACAACATATTGCTATAATTGCTCTATTTCATTGTTGTTGTTAATCTCATTCTTTGTCTACTTGAATAAATTAAACTTGACTGTAGGTACATATGTACAGGAAAAACACAGTATATAAAGGACATACTATCTGCAGTTTCAGGCATCTCCTGGGGCTCTTGAAACGTATCCCCACAGACAAAAAGGAACTTCTGTATGTGCAGATATGCACCCCCTGATTCTCTTATATAAACAGCTCTCATCTCTGAGCTCTATGACCCTTTGACTCCACCACAGCAGTGATATCACTCACTCTGTTTCTGTTTCGCCACGAAATTCTAAGCTCCTGGAGGGCAGGTGGCCACATTTTATTTATCTTCACATGCCATCCATCATCAAACAGTGCCTGACACAGGGAAGTTGCTCAGTCGTGATTTGCTAAATGAATGAATATGATTTAGAATGCTATTATGATTGAAAAATAGTATTCTTAATATAAAATATTGATTTTAATACAGTATTGAATAATATACTTTTCCACTCTAACATCATTCCATTGGTAAATGTAATTAGACGTAGGCTCTCTATGCTAGATCTATGATACCCCTTAGAGAAAACATACGTGAACTACCTTCCAAATTAAGTCAATGTATTAAAAGAATCAGAAGCCCTCTGCTGACCTCACAGCGATGGATGTCCTACTGATACATAGGCAATTAAAATCCTAGACTCTATCTTTAAAGAATTGTTGCAAAATCAGCTTTTGTCAAGTAAAGAGGGTTCTGCATTTCCCATCTATTGGGATATTTTGAAGACAACTGTTGCAATGACTATTTAAACTAAATGGAGGATATTTAAAGTTATTTTTATATTTACATAATTCTATGTGCATGAGTGCTCATCAGGTGTCTGTTTTTTAAAACTTATGTCACATATGTTTTGCATACCATATTTCTGATGACATTCTTTTCATCTTAGATCTGAAGATTTAAATCATATTCAGCTTTGTCACCTGCTTGCTAATGCTTGAAAGATCAGCAGAATTCTGTGAAATGGAAGACCATCTGGTTCCACAGGTTACATCCTGTCAGTTATTTAAAAAGGAGACTTTCATGGAAGAGAGAGCAGCTTAGCCCACATATTCCCCTTTGCTCTCATCTGATGCACCTGCTTCGAGTGCTAAGTATCGGATTTAGCATGTGTGATGTAAACACAAGCAATCAATCTGGTTGCTGTATCTCTACCTGAGAAGTGCTATTATTGGGCTTACAATTTTGGCTAACGTAGTCAATTATTTTGCAACACCTTGTGGTGAAAACAGTTTGGTATTTGACTTACAAAAACTTGATAGATTTCTTGTTTAAAATAAAAAGTTTTAACAGTGATTAGCTCTAAATGTACAAATTATATAAAGCTAAATGACAAAAAGCAAAAAGAAGTTTAATGTTACTTGATTATTAGAAGTTATTAAACTGATTTTTTCATGGATGTATCTAAAGAAAATACCAAAACACATATCTGAACATAGGCAGATCTTCTATACATGTATGTAAAAAATTGACTCAGAGGGAAATTTTTTTTTTACATCATAACAGCAGATATTGTAAAGAATGCCATATTAGTTACAATATTCGTGATTGTTTTTAACATTAACACATGATACTTTTTTCCAAAATAAGAAGTAACCATTTCCTAAGAGAACTTGGAAACACACCCAACAGAGCCAAATACATTATTTAGAATCAGATAAAACATTATTTTCTCTGGTTACAGGAAACTTCTCCTCATATGTATGGGCTCAAGATCACCTTATTCTGTGTAATGGGAAGCATACTGAACCTGGCGTTGGGAGATTCATATTTGGGTAGTGGTCCCATTTCTGCCATTACATAGTTTTAGCAAATTACTTCTCCTTTTTGAATCTCATCAATTATCATGAACTAGATGATAGTTTATGCCTCTAAAATAAGGGCATGAACTACCATCTAAATTATCTTCCTTTTCTATATTGTAATAATGTGAAACAACACAAAGGTAGGTGGGTCTTAGGCAAGATTTTATAGCAATTCTATTAAAATCGATATTATAGTGAAAAGCATCAGTTTCATAAAAGACCTCTTTATGTTCAACAGGATGCTGAGGGTGGTGGTCCTCTTTCCTCAGAATTCACATCTAGAATAAAATTGGAGAAATAAAAGTCATTTAGTATTCCTATATCCTTAAGAAAGCTAAAAAAAAAATGGGGCCAGCTGTTCCTTAAAGTTCATTCAGAGGCAGCCACAGGCTCTGCAAACACATTCTTATGGGCAGAGGACTTGGGGGAAGCAGAGAGAGCTGAGTGAGTCTTAGGACTCCTTGAACATTGAACTCATAGCAGTAGAGAGTAGAAAGGAGATTATAGGGGCTGGGGGCCCCAGGTGTGAGGAGATGTTGATCAAAGGGTACAAAATTTCAGCTAGACAGGAGGACTAAGTTCAAGAGATCTCTTGTACAACATGGTGACTATAGCTAATAAGAATGTGTTGTATTCTTAAAAATTGCCAAGACAATAGACTTAACATGCTCTTGCCACAACAATGATACGTGAGATAACACATATGTTAATTAGCTCAATTTAGATCTTTCACAATGTATACATATTTCAAAACAATGTGCTGTATGTGATATTTAATATGTATAATCTACATAATATATATTTAGTATACTATTCTATATAATACATATTTAATATATATATTACCTATATAATATATAATATGTATAAGTATATATACATATATAATTTGTCAATCAAAAATATATAGATAGAGAAGGTTGCTTAGGAACGAATTTTCCTCTCCTAGCTTTAGGGGAAAGAAGAAAGACTATTTTGAACCACATCAGGAGAATTACCCTAGAGAATCAGTTCATCTGCCAAAATGGGAGGTTGGCATCTTTTTCCTCTGTGAGAAGGCTGCTGAGCTCACGGGTCTGCCTTGGCATATAGTTGCAAACGTCTAGAAGAGAATGTGTCTCCTGGAGTATGGGGATGTATGTGTCTCCATAAAGTGGCAGCTGCTTCTGGTTAGAGACTTCTAAAAGGTCTGGAATACTGGAATATGGTGTAGTCCAAAAGAGGAAGATGAAAAGAAGCTGTAGAACGCTGTGCATGGGAAGAAGGTGGGACATTACTCTCCACATTCCCTGGAGCTTTTGGAAGACGTATAAGAGGATCTTAGTTTCCATAGCTCCACATGAAAAAGCAAGGAGGGCTGCCGATGTCCACTGTGGGCTCCAGGTGAGGGATTGGCCCATGGGCAGGAGCTGTGGGAGACTTACTTGCTTTACTCTGAGCTGGTCCATAGCAGCAGAGGACACTGGGGTGAGCATCACTCCACAACACATGTAAAGTAAGTGACACTGGCTCCCAACCTTGGCTCCACAAAAATTACCTGTGAACCTTTTAAAATATACCGAAGAAATTCTTACTGAATTGAACTGGGATGAGATTCCAGGTATCAGGGTTCTCTAAAAGCTCCCCAGATGACCCAAGATGAAGTCCGGGTTGAAGACCAGTGATCTGCAGGAAGCGTGTCCTGAGATTTGGAACCACAGGTGGGAGATGGACCTTAATGAGCACACCAGGAGCCTCTGCCCACAAGCACATGCCGCCCTTCCTTCAGGCAATTCCTGTCCTCTCTTCTAGCTTTCCCCCCTCTCTCTAAAATGCTGAAAGTGTAGATCTGGAAAGGCATGGGTGTAGCAAGAGATTATACCCTATCCCCGTTTAAACTGGACCAGATAGTTAATGAATAAAATTGACTGCTAAGCTCTGGGATCAGATGCCATTAGGAATGGAAAAGGGAGGGTTATTACAGTCTGGTTGAAAGCAATGATAAGAAAAAAATAAGACCACATTATGTTATACTTGTTCCAATTACTATTGCTGCATGCCAACCTACTCCAAAACCCGATGGCCTAAAACCTTAGCCAGTTACGAATATCTAAGAACTTCATGGGTCAAGCATTGGGTTGGGGCACAGCTGGGTGATTCTTCTTGCCCATGTGGTATTGACAGGTAGCATTTTCTGATGTTCAGCTGGTGGATGGGCTGGTCTGGAGGGTCCAAAGTGCTTCACTCACAGGTCTAGCATCTTGGTGATTACTGGAGAGATGGACTCACTTGGAGCTGCCTGCCGGAGGGTCTGTGCAGGGGCTCTCCAGCATGTCCATCTGATGGTAGGACTGCTTTTCCAGTACTCCAGGGCTCCCTGAGACAATGCTCTGAGGGGCCAGGGAAGAAGCACAAGATTTATCATGCCTCAACCTTGTAATGTCCCTTTGTCACATTCCATCTGTCAAGCAAGACACTAAGGCCACATAGTGGAGATCTACTTCCATATGAATAATGGACATCACTCTGCTTCATGGTAAGACATGTCGTGGCTAACCCTGGTCCTCTGTGCTGCTAATGTCCTTATCTTGCTTGAGATTTTGACTACAAATGTAAGGAACCAGCCATGTAAGGATAGGCTGTTTGCAGAAATGTCTCTTGAGACAATCTGAGCTGACTTGCTTATCTTGCAGACAAATATACTGAGGCCCAGAAATTATTTGAATAAAGTCCTCAAATATGGTAATTTTAGAAAATGGACAACTGAGACCTATATCTGCCCACTACTAGCACCAACATCTTGATTTTATATGTTTTATGAAATAAGGTGTGTGCCTTTTGTAGAAACAAATAGAACACATCCTACAAGGCTGTCAGAGAGCTGAGAGGCAAGGAACCTGGATTTTTCTCATTTCTTTGCAGTTGCCTCTGGGACTCTGGGTAAATGCTAGCCTTACTCGTTATAAAATAGGCACAATAATAGCATGGTAACACCTGGACTCATTTGTCCCACGTGTCTGAGCACCTGAAGGTAAAACAACACCATTACCAAAAATAATTCAGTGGGTAGAGTCGTTCAGAAAAGGGAGTTAGAGAAATTTTTATCTGCTTTTGAAAATGTCTTAAGGAGAAAAAGACAAAGCTTTAAAGTCACTCTTGTGGTAGCATTAATAATTTAAGTATTGGGATGATGTCCAGGGACTTTTTGCTGTGATTCACATCCTGGGTAGGAAAAGGTGATAAAAATGATAGGAATGTCACCCAAGTGCCTAATTGATTTGATCGTAGAGAAGAAAGAAGCGGATGTTGGAGAAAAAAAGTGCAGTTGAAACAATGAAAGAAACAGGATAAAACTCTGAATATTGCTCAGCTTTGAAGTATGTTATGATTTAAATAGTACAGCTGGTTTGGAGATCTTTGGGCGAACAAAAGTGTGAAATGATAGCGTGTCAGAGTGGGGTCTGGGTATGGTACTAAATGGAGGCTGTAATGTCAGTGGCTGAGAGAGATGAATGGCACACACCTGCTCCAAATGTGACACAAGAGAAGCCTCGGGTGGTTTATGGTGTGTTTTAGAGCTGATGTGTTAAGGTGTGGATGGTTGGGACAGAAAAAGTGCATGAAGAAAGAACATCATCTGGGCAGGTTTATGGGGAAAAAGTGTACCAGGAAGCCAGCTTCCTGAAGGCCAGTCACAACATCTGGCTCAGAGCAATTGGGAAACAGCAGGAGGAAGCAATGGGCATCATATTTCAGTTTTCATGGCAGAAGAAGAGCTAAAATCAAGATGCAGAGCAGTGGTATTCTGGATTTAGAGAAAATAAACACAGAATAATTTGGATGAGGGAAAGAAATGTTAACTCAACTTTTGGACCCAGAAACAATGAGCTACTTTAGTGTATCAATTTAACTCTTTGGTGTTTTCAAATTAATTAATAGAAGTCATCATAAATTATGAGACTCATGCACTTTCATCTTACACTGTGAACCATCATAACCAGCTGTGGAAGGGTGTTGGAGATTGAGAGGCAGGATCTGTGATTCCTGCAGTGTGGCTCCACAGCCACCCCTTGAGTGGCCCATTAGGCCCAACTCAATTTTGTTTGTACGTGTGAATTTCTTCATTCTTTAGTTATTGGTCCACACAGAAAAGTTGTTAACCCTAATGACATTTTAATTAAAGATTTATTTTTTCTTTAATCCCGTGGGGCTCCTTTGGCACCAAGATCCTAGTCTCCACCACCTTGTGTATAGTGAGCTGACTGTAATATGCATTATTTTGATATAAGAATGCTTTGTAACATGTTTTTTTCTTCTCCAAATGCTACAAACTAATTTTAGCATCATGGAATATTTGCCTCTGAAATAGCAGTTTTCTCTTTGATCTAATGCTAATGCAGTTTATGAATTTCATGGTACCACAATCCTTCACAAGGCTTTTCTTTGCTATAAATAAAATATTCTAAACAAGAGCCAAATATTTTACTAGACAAAATCTATTACAAAAAAAAAGTCTCGGGTATGAATGCATTATTTAACTATATACTAAATAAATAGAATTGCCTAAGAATGCACAAATTCAAACAAAAGGTGGATTCTGATTACAAAATACTTTTTTTTTTTTTTTTGTGGAAGGGAAAGCAATGTAAAAAGCATGAGTCACATTTTAAATTCTAATACTCCTTAGTAGGGGCTTCAGTCTCAAGATAAATAACTTGTTTGTTGTCTGTAATTCTTCTTCTCTCTTTAGTAACTAGTGACAAAAGTACTTCAGCAGTGGAGTTGACAAAGATTCCAGTTACTCTCCCCCATGTGTCTGTGCTGTGCACATGGTGTGTGTCACTGGGATTGTGGGACATCGGTGTTGATCTTTATAGCACATACTATTTCACAGTAACCCTGAGAGCAACATGTATGCAATTTCTGATGCAGAACAGGTGAACACAGAAGGATGCACACAGAAATTATGATGACTTAGACTTGGATGTTACTTAGATATAAAATGTATGATAGAATGTTGGTAGATCCAAAATTTGTGCAGTCAAAAAATGTTGCGGTTTGCCAAGACAGTATCCTTAAATCCTTATCTTCATAATAGGACACTAATAATTTTAAGAACCCTTTGTTCTGAGCAAGTAATTACCATTTGTTAAAGTAATATTCTTAACCAGAGATCACAGGTTTTCATTATCCAATAATCTATTCAAGTTCTTGGGATAAGGCTTCTTAATGCAATTATGAAAGCAATGTGGTAACATTTAAAGAATTATTTTATTATTTCTAATGTTTATAGGTACATAGTAGGTGTACATATTTATGGGTTACATGAGTTTTATTGTTTTTAAAAAATTGGGATACATAGTAGCTGTATATATTTGTAGGGTACATGAAATATTTTGATATAGTCATGCAATACATAGTAGCCACAACAGGGTAAAGGGGGTATCCATCACCTCAAGCATTTATCCATTGTGTTACAAACAATGCAATTATAGTCTTAATTATTTTAAAATGTATAATAAAATTATTTTTTACCATAAAAGTAAAAATAATTTCATCATATGTTTTTAAATAATTAAATTATTTTAATGAAATACAACAAAATCTAAATTATTTTTTACCAGCACCTGTTGTGCTAGCAAACATTAGGTCTTATATTTCTATATTTTTGGTACCCAATCACTACCACCTCCACCTTCCTGACAATCTTTCCCAGCATCTGGGAGCCATCCCTCTACTTTCTGTCTCCAAGAGTTTAACGGCTTTGATTTTTAGATTCCACAAATAAGTGAGAAGATGTGATGTTTGTCTCTCTGCCTGACTTATTTAACTTAACATAATGACCTCCAGTTCCATTAGTGTTGCTGCAAATGACAAGATCTCATTTATTTTCATGGCTGAATAGTAATCCATCGTATGTATAAGTACCATATTTTCTTTATCCATTCACCTGTTGATGGACATTAAGGTTGCTTCTAAATCTTGGCTGCTGTGAATAGTGCTGTAATAAATGTGGATGGACAGGTATCTCTTCCATACCTGATTTTGTTTATTTTGAGTATATACCTAGGAGAGGGATCACTGGATTATAGGGTAGCTCTATTTTTAGTATTTTTTTTTTTTTTTTGAGAAACCTCCAAACTTTTCTCCATTGTGGTTGTAATAATTTACATTCCCAGCAAAAGTATACCAGGGTTCCTTTTTCTCTATTTCTCCACATCCTTGTCAGCATTTGTTATTGCCTGACTTTTGGATAAAAGCCATTTTAACTGGGGGAGATGATATCTCCTTGTAGTTTCGATTTATATTTCTCTGATGACAATGATGTTGACCAACTTTTCCTATACCTGTTGGCTATTTGTATGTCTTCTTTCGAGAAGTGTCTATTCATATTTTTTGCCCATTTAGAAATCATATTATTAGGTTTTTTCCCTGTAGAGCTGTTTGAGCTCTGAATATATTCTGGTTATTAATCCCTCTTCAGATGGACAGTTTGCAAATATTTTCATCCACTCTGTGGATAGTCTCTTCACTTTGCGGATTTTTTTCATTTTGCTGTGCAGAAACTTTTTAACTTGATGTCATCCCACTTGTCCTTTTTGCTTTGGTTGCTTCTGCCTGTGGGGTATTGCTCAAGAAATCTTCACCCACTACAATGTCCTGGAGAGTTTCCCCAATGTTTTTAAAGAATAATTTTAAAAATAATCAGAAGCATTAGAGAACTTCAAGAAATTTGAATAATGTATAATAAGGTTTACTGCCAATTATATATTGGTAACTTAGAAAGGCGATATTTATAAATAAGAACTCTGAGAATGTTAATTACATAGAGTTCCATAGTTAGCAAAATATATGTTGGTTATTAATATGCAAGCCTCTTAATTTTAAATTCAATGATTTCTGTAATAGAGCTATAACAGATCTCTAGCATTCAAAGTTATTTTTAAAGTGTAAAAAATTCCAATCTTCTCATTTTATGTATATGCAAAAGTAATATTTCTATAGGGCTTTAAACATACATACTTCAGAACACTTTCACAAACATGACTTCATTTTTATCTTTACAACAATTTTGTGAGTTGAGTGTTTTATTATTTTGTCAACATAAAAATAAGCAAACCAAGGCCCAGGGACTTGCCCAGCTCATACAGCCTTTTCTGTGAAGTCTGATGCTGGAAGATAATTATACAATAAAGCTGAGTGGCACAAACATTAGCCTTTTTGTAGCATAATGGCTTATGTTTCATAATCCTACATTGTTTCAATCAGCTATGCAATTTAGTTTCTTAGTTGAGCTAAATGCCATAAGTATATTTTTTCAAATTTATAAATTGTTTTTCAATTTCAACATGAAACTCTGTGATTTCATGTAATTGTCCAAGACCATTGCCATTGCCATTTTGGCAGAGGCAGGTGACATAAAATGGAGCAGGACTCTTCGATGTCCCAGTAATAGCCATCAATTAACCTTTTAAAACTAAGTATTATCTTAAAAAAAAATCCTCATATTTCAATATCTTCTAATACACATGGAAAAAAAGCAATTATCCAGTGGAAAGCAGCCAGAACCGAACATTACCTTGGATTATTGTACATGCTCCTGTGAATGCTGGCTCTCTACCATTTGCAAATGATTGTTGTCTAGTCATGAGATATTTTCAACCAAGTTCTACAGAGTGATGGGATCCTTGGGAAGAGCCATCTGCTCCTGTCATGGTGAGAGGTTCCTTCACAGAGCAGGGTTTGGGGAAGCCAAGTTGTTTACATTTCTTCCATTCCAATCGCCCCTGGTTAGGTCTCTGCCAGCATGACTTTCTTTATCGTATCCCTTCCTTACTTTTATATAGACTTCCAATAGAAAAGTGGCAACAGCCATTGGAATAATGGTCTAGTGTTCTTGAAAACAAACATGCTGTAACTAGGAGAGAAAGAAAGGAACAATTAGGAGTTTGTTTAATAAAAACATTTCTCAGAATTGGATCACCTGATGATTTGTACCAGATTTCTCTAAGGGTTGGCCAGGAATCTTTATTCTTAACACGGTCACCTTGTTTACATCAAAGTTGTTTCATCATCAATGGTATAGAACAGTGTTCCAAACATTTTAAAAGAATCATATGCTCCTTTTGATTATGAATTTAAAAATATTTACAAGTGATATGCATATAGGATGATAATGTTAGCAAACCACAATGGCACTTGTAGATATTTAATATAAAGATTTAGCAAAATTCTGTAAGCATTGCCAAAAAAATCATAGAGATTTGTCTTCATGCTCTGTGTGCTTGTTTTTAATAATCACAGCACAGGCTCTGTGTGATAAATGTAACGATTCCTACAATCGTAAGATAATAGTAACTCACAGCATAATATACACTTAGAGTCCTATTATTGTTTATAATCTTGGGCGTAAATCCATGTTTCTATTAGTGATAATAAGTGTTTGGCTGATTCTGTAGCAGATCTGATGAAGACAGGATTGCTACTTAGTTTAATGTAGGAGCTGATGAAAGTTCTCATTAAGTATAGTGGATCAAGTTCTGTTTTTTTTATGTCATAAATTCTCTAAGAACCAGATCCAAACAGTGCCCAAATTTTGGAATGGACACCATACTGGTGAGAGTAGGTTCTGGTCTGTGAGCTGCACGTGCCCCTCCTGGTGGAGGATCTATCAGCCCTGCCTGGGCGTCCACTTTTAGTCTTACCTTTTATGATTTCTTTTCAGGAATATTTTGTAACTAATAATTGCTTTGTTGGGATTGATTTGGCTGAAATGAAATTGCACAACCTCTTAACTCCTCTTACGTGGGATGCACCTAAACTGTAAACTTTAACAAAACAGAGAAATGCAGCAACAGAACCCGTGAGCAGCCCCTTGCCTTGGGCACTCACATTCTTCCCTCTGAACATCCTGCACCACGAGTGGTCTGAGTCCTGCTGATACATTAACCAAGTGGATGTGCCCTAGTCATGTAGCAGTGCTTCACATAGTAGTGCAACTTACTGTGTGCTTACACTTCAGATGAAATGCATAGAGATTTAATATTTTCTCCCTGTATCTCAGTGGATCACCTTGAGAGGTTCTCTGAATTGTGTAAGTCACCTGCAACTTTGGAGACCATCGTGCCTAGAAGATAAAGAAATTGGATCAGTCGCATCAATTTTGCTGTTTAAATAATTTTTACTCTTTATGTCATGTTGTACTTTAGGAATGCACATAATATTTTGTTACATTCCTACAATGTGTAGTGATCAAATAGGGTAGTTGGAATATCCATCCCCCCCAAACAGTTATTCTTTCTTTGTATTGAGAACATTCCAAATTTTTCTTCCATCTATTTGAAATTTACGAAAGAGGGATTCCATTGGCAAAGAAAGAAAATTAAGATTTAGTGGGAATATCTGAGAGAGTTAGAGAAACAATAATCGAAGCCACATCCAAGGTGGGCAAAGAAAAGTTGATTGTTTTCTTTCTTCCACTCTTTAACTGTAATAAATTCAATATCTTTTTTTAAACATAGCCTGGAGGCATAAACTGACATGCATTTAAATTAAAAATCTGCAGCATCAAGCATCTCAAATCAGTGATGCTGCATTGGTATTTATTTTTGAGTTTAAATGTGTCTAAAATATTGTATGAACTGTACATTAAGTAGGAAATTACTAATTTAAAAGAGCAGACATGTTTTATTAGAGCTATGAATAAACAGTTATAAACTTTTTTTGATTGTGCTTCAAATGCTATTATCTAGTTTTCTACCCAGTGAACAGACTCTAAAACATAATATTCCCATGAGAGGGATGCAGGAAGTTGTACTTAATCTTCTTTGTGGTTTTAAAGGCAACAAGAATAATAAAAAGGAGTATCAATAGTGAAGATGAAATAACTGACTATTTGACTACTTATAAGGCATTTACTGTGAATATATTGATAATTCAGCAAGGAAAATTATATACTTTCTTGGTAAATGATAATTTATAAAGTACAGACCAATATTTTGGAGAGAGAAATTGTTTTAATGATGTAAATTGTGCAATATATATGCAAGCCTTTCTGTGCTCAAATTGGATGTTTAAATAGGTAACACGTTTATCAACTTGTGATACATCTAGATTCCCATTATAAAATATATTTCCTATTTCTATTCATCACAGTTTTCATGCTAATTAGTATTTTTGCATTTCTACAATATGCATAAATTAACATAAATGTCTGGCTATATGTCTAGAGTATATGTGAAAATGTTTTAAAAGCTAAGAATAATTTGCAGAGTTTAGTGTTGCAGTAAGAAGGGCTGTTAAATATTCGTAAAAATGTCATTTCTGTAATGTACTTTTTATATAAATAAAGTTTACTCAATGGACTTTTGGCTGCAGTTTTTTGCAGATTATTAATGCTGTTTATTAAAAATCCTAGAAGTGTATTATAAAAATATAACACTGGAAAATCACCACTTTCATCCTTCTGTAAAACCATATGCTGAGCATTTCTATGTAATTTGAGTCCCCTTATGTAAATTTAAAATTATATAAAAAATCCAGACCTTCATGTTTCCTTAATTCCATAAAAAAGATAAGAAGCGTCTAGATTTTTAAAATCAGTGAAAAGTGTTCAAGAACAATTGATTGGCACAACTGCTTAGAAATACAGAGCATGGTGACAAGGAGGCATCCTGGCATTGTTCAGACATGTCCTGCACATTCTTCCTGGGTGTTTGGTTTTCAAAGCAGTCTCATTACTCTGAAGAACTCACCTTCACCACAGGGGCTACTGTTTTCTCCTTAGACAAATGCCCAAGGGATACTTGAAATTTGGCAAAGGTAAGAACACAAATTAGAAGCACAGACAGATATATCAGCTGGGATGGAACTTGTTAGTGTACTGTGGGATTTTCTTATTCTCCATGTCTTAGGGAAAATGTTAATCAGTTTACCCAATTCCTGCTGTGATTTGAGCAGGTCTTGGATTAGGATACAAATTATAGCCACATCATCTGCTGTTCCTGAGCTGTTTTTAACAGTAAACACTTTCATTATTCTAATATATTCATTGTTTACAGGTATTGTTAAAAAGTTGTGAGCTGTCATATAATCAATATTAATTTGTACGTTTTATAGGTTTGCATATTTTATGTTTTTAATTTACTTACATGTATATATCTTTATATTATGTTTTATATTCATTTACACATTTTATATAAATGTTCACCTTCTTTCCTCGGCCCTTTGAAAAAGAATATTTATAATGGATTATGTAGAGAGAGTTTCCAATATTTTCTCAGCCTTAAGGGTTAATATCAGGGTCAGGGAAGGAAATTAGTATTTACTAGCATGTTAATACAGTGTTAGGTATATTCTATAAATCGCATCTTTAAGTCTTACACTAACCCTCCGAAGCAGATACATTTATCTTCATATTGACAAATATGGAGACAGAGATATTAAGTAGCAGACCTAGTAGAAGCAAGCTCTCAAAGCTAGTGAGCGGCAACACTGGAGTCTAAGCTGGGTTTATTACACTTCAAGGCCTGAGGCCTTTTTATTATACAAAGTTATCTCCTTTAACATATCTGCTTAGGAGGTATTTGATTCATTTTAAAGAGAATTTCAGTGCATCTCAGTCATATTTTAGAAGTTTGTTACTTGTAACTCTAAATTTCTGACACCTACCTTTCTAAGTTTTGAATCTGAACTAAGGGATGTTGACTACCCACTATAAGCATGAATCATGATTAAATTTTAAGTTATTGCTGTTGTTTTTTGTGGTGGTTATAGTGGTGTGTGTGTGTGTGTGTGTGTGATTTGTCTGCATGTTCAAAGCGTTTGACAAGCATGTTTGAATTTATTCTATGAAACAAATCATATTAGTTACCTATTTCTGTGGGATAATTGACTTCAAAACCTGACTCAAAACCACCACCATTTTGTTGCCCACAGTTCTTAGTTTATAACTTGGTCTGTGCTCAAGAGGATCTATTTCTTGATCCCTGTTGGGTGGTCCAGGCGCACTTGTGCATTTGCAGTCAGTTAGGGTCTAGAGGAGTAGCCGCTTCTGGAAGGTATCACTGATACCTGGGGCCTAACGTTGATGTCTGAAATAGCTGACACTGATGGAATCTTTCCCCCAAAAGGCCTGTTTTTCTACTTGGTGTATCATCTTCATGGAACCCAACCTGGACTTGTTCACACAATAGCAGACAGCATTAACAGAGGGTGAAATTATAAATTGGAAGACCGTTTGTGGTCAATTAGGCTCTTTATACATCACAAGCTAATGTACTTGACAGGAGAGGGCCAGGTGAAAAATGAAAGCCAAGGGAGCCTTGAAAAGTGATTGAAACTTGAATCCACTCTATGCCCTTCACACAGATTGGTAAGTAGAGAGTGTAATTCTTATAGTTAGAAATGTTTGAGCACAGTGTGTGCCAAAATCATTGGCTCAAGCTTTAAGTTATGATATACAGAAGCAATCACTAGGAAGCTATGCTAAAAAGTAAAATAAAGACTGAAAAACATTAACAGAGTCCTCAGTAGCCTCATACTCAAGGGAACAAGGGAGATAAATTCCACAGAGGAAAAAAAGAAGAGGGGAAAAATATCTCAGAAAAATAAATATAAATATTGAGTGTTATATATTAAGTAAAATGTTTAGCTTTCAACAAAAAATATTTGAGATGTACTGAAAATCAGGCAAGTATTTATTAGTACAATTATGTTCAAATTAAAATAAACTATAATTAAATAATTAAACCTAATATAATAATAAAATGTAAATATGAAATCAATAAATGTGAGCTCTCAACAGAAAAATAGAAACTCTAAAAAAGAAGCAAATAGAAGCTCTACAGTTCAAAAATACAATTAAAGTTAAAGAATGTCAAGACAAGCTCAATAGCAAATTTGAGATGGTAGAAAAAAATACTTTCACCCGAAGTGAGATGTTGGACTGGAAATAGTCCAATCTGAAGAGCAGAGAAAAATAGATTAAAGACAAATACTCAGAGACCTATAGGAAACCATTTCATGTGTCAACATGCATATAATAGGAGTTCCATAATGACATAAGGAAAAGTGCATAAAGGCATTTGATGAAGGAAGTTACAGGATGAAAGAAAATATTAACAACACCTGGATAGTATCTCAGATACACAGAAAGTAATGAAAATCACCATTAAAAAGTATGCGTTTAAATAGAAAATACTGTGTGTGTGTACGATTCCTAAGTTTTTATGGATTCTGTATTGTGAATTCACATACTCACTAAAATTTATTTACAACCCCAAAATCAATAGTCAGGGCTTTTGCAGTCGTTCGTAGACATACATAGAGCAGTGAAAAATCAAAGTCACTCAATGCACACATTCTTCTCTTGGGGTTCAGGCCAAGGCAATGCTTTGTTTTATTTCACTGTCATACCATAAACAAGTATCCTTTTTATGGTCTATTGAGTACCATATTTTTGTGCTTTTTTTGGTGATTTTGTTGCTTACAATTGCCCTCAAGCATAGTGATGAAGTAGCGTCTAGCATTTCTCAAATATAAGAAGGCTGTGGTATGCCTTACAGAGAAATACATATATTACATCAAACTTCATTCATGTATGAGTTATAGTGCCATTGGCAATGGGTTCAATGTTAATGAATCAACAATATACAGTTTATTAAATAAGGTGATTTAAACAGAAACACACATAAAACAAGATTAAATATTGATTGGTTGACTAAATTGCTGGGACCAGAGTTTCACAGAAACATAATCACATATTTTTCCCTAGAGTAAATGTGAATAGACTACATCTTTATACAAAGGACAGAGATTGTCAAAGCAGATACAAAGCCAGATCCAACTGTATGATGGATACATATACAAGCAACACACACTAGATCCAAAGGCAAAAATAGGTTGCACATAAAGGGTGGAAAAGACACACCAAGCAGACAGTAACCATAAGAGACCTGGGCACTCTAAATTCATATCACAAAATATAACTTTAAGATCAGAAATATTACTAGGATAAAACAATTATTTCATAATTTTAAAAGGTTAAACAGGAAGTAGATGTACTTTTTAAAATTTGTACTTTACTCCTCCCACTAGGTACAACTAAAATCCCTGAACATCATCCATAAAACAAACCTGAGAAAACTTCAAAAGGTGAAGAAGAGAAGGCAGACTGGCAGGAATCTTGAGAAATGGCATGGGGTAAATTCCTTGACTTTTCTTGTTGCCTTATTTATGCCAAGTTAGGGCTGAAGCAGCTGGCAACCTTGAGATGTCAATGAGCATGATAAAAATAAATAAATAAATTTTAAAAGGGCTCTTCAAAGCCAGACTTTGTCAATAAAAAAGATCTGGAAAGTGACATCCTAACACAACAGAAAACTTTATACAATAACTGCTCTAATCCAGTCAAACATTACAGCCCTACTTGCCCATACCAGCCAATGCTGGTGAGGAGTCAAGACTTTCTGAGACTATATCAAAGCACCCCAATCCCAGCAGGATGGTACAGAGAGGTGTGCTGGGGTCCAGGGCTCTCCTTCCATGGTGGCACTGGAGGGGGATAGGGAAGCACCCACAAGGCACTTCCACCCTTCCCAGCAGAGGAAGTGTCAGGTGAGGCTTAGAGTGAAGCTGGAAAATCCCAAACCTACCCAGCAGTAACAAGGAGGTTCCCCCAACCCCACACAGCCTGGGAGTCAACAGAGATAGAACAAGAAACCTGGAAACCATGAGATGATGTCTCCCTCTTCCCCTGTGGCAGTGGTCTTAGAGGAAGTCAGCTACCACCAAAGTGTAAGTGAGAGGCAGTCTCATCACATAGCACCAAGGTCCAGAAACATCATTTGACAAAATTTGATCTCTGTTCATGATAAAAACTCTCAAAGAAAATAAAAATAGAGAGAAACCTTCTCAAGTTATAAAAAACAACTGCCCCAAACTTACAGCTAACATTATTCATAATGGTGAAAGGCTGAATGGTCTCACCCTGAGACAGAAAACAAGGAAAGATGTCCACATTTCTATTCAAAATTTTATTGGAGTTCTTAGTCTGTGCAAGAAAAAGATCCCAGGATATAAGATCAGTATTCAAAAATGAATTACATTTATGTTATCAACAAATGATCTAAAAATTAAGTTAAGAAAACAATTCTACTCACAATAGCATGAAATAGTTTATTAGTAGTAAATTGAATAAAAGACGTATAAGACATATCACACTGAAAATTAGAAAACATTCCTGAGAGAAATTTAGGAAGATCTAAATAAATGGAGAGATTTACCAGGTTCTCACATTGGGAGACTTAGTGTTTGTAATACATGAAATTGATCTATAGATGTATTACACCCTTGCAAAATGCCAGCAGATGTTTTTTCTATAAAATTGGCAAGATAGTTCTGAGTGTTATAGGAAAATACAAGGAACTTAAATTTTAAAAAGAATTTTGAAAATTAATAAACGTGAGGACTTATACTGCATGCTTTTAAAAGTTACTATAAATATACAATAATCAAGACACAGCTTTCTCCAAATTCTTATGGTTAGATGTATTTGCTAACATGCTTATCTAGGTTACTGGTGAGTTTCCAGCTCTTGTTTCATTTTGAAAATGAACTGAAAGTAAACTGAACGAATTTCTGAAAATAAACTAAATGCATTAGTGTCATCTTGGTAGAACCCTGATGAATTAGTTATTTAACTGTAAAATTAAAATTGTAACATAACTAGAATTTTCATAATGTTTTTTGTTTAATGACTTACCTGGTACAACAATGTGGCACTGTATTTTATCTTTTTATGCTTCTATTTTATCTTTCTTTTTGTATTTTAATATCTTTGCTTCAAGGCATCATGTCTTTCATGTAGTATAATATTTTAAAGGAAAGCCTGAGCGATCGACGCAGCTTAATACTGAGTCACACAAATGTGTTTTGGCCTGTGGGGTCTGTCGCAGGGGAATAGATGAAGGTCTGCAATGCACAATAGCTTGGAACAGATCCCTTCTTTGCCTTATAAACTTAACTTCAGATGACTTGTCTTCCTGGAGTCTCTGCATGTCACGTCCTTCATGGCAGCTCTCCTGAACAGGTCTTCCTTAATAGCACTCTGTACCTACTATAGGCAGCTTGTTTTAGTAGCAACAGCATGGACTTCAGTGCTAATTACTTAACTTGTCCAAGCCTCACTGTTTTAATCTGCAGCATCAGCATTATAAAACACATTCAACTGGGCTGTGGTAGAATTCAACATTTTAGATTTTTTCCCTTTCTCCTCTCATCCCTTCCTATTTTCTTTTTTTCCTCCTTACCATATCTCCTACTCTTCCTTTTTTTGCAAATATTTTTAAAGTGGTGACTCTGTACTGGATGGTGTTCCGAGGCTTGAGGTTTATCAGAACGAGACTAATGAGGTCTCTGACCTCATGGAGCTTACTATGCATCTAATATATCTGGCACAGGATTGGAAACACATGGTGATTTTCTTTGCATTTATCCTCTCTTCTCTGTCTGCTGTGCTGATACACATCAGAATTTAACTGCCCAAGTTTTATTAGCTTATAAAAAAATACTAGAAAGAGACTCATCAAATAGTAAGAGTATTTACTTCTAGGTGGAATCGGAGGTGCACGAAGCAAGGGATTTACCGTTTTTATTTGTAAACTCATTGTTTGACTTTGTCAACATGTGTTTATGCCTTTCTTATTAAAATATAATCAATACAATAAAACAGTGGTGGTGAACAAAAGCCAAACATATTTTATCAGTAATTCTCTTTCCCCTCATGCCTTTTCCCCTTGCTGATTGTAGCTATTTAGGAATGGTAATAGGTTGGAATAGTCTTTTGTCTAAAGAGCTTGTGAACATATATGTATTTTAGCACACAGCATTGTCCTCCGTTTGTCTCTGTCTCTCTGTCTCCCTGTTTCTCTGTTCTTCTCTGTCTCTTTGTCCTCTCTGTCTCTCTCTCTCTCACCATCCCCTCTTTGCTTCTCTGTGTCTCTTTCTATCTCTCACACTTTCTCTGCCCGCTCCCATCCCATCTTCCATATACTGCATCATACATGGGTTTGCCTCCCGCTAGTCTCTCCTCCTTTAACCCCTGAGCCTATTCATGAAGGTTCCCTTGGGTTCAGTGTGGGATCTGTGGGAAAGGAGATATGTAGCAAGGGACTTGAACTCATTTGTTCAGCTGGGAAAAGGGGGGATTTTATTTCACTTGCATTCATTTTCTGTCTTTTTCATTGTCCAAGTGATAAACAGATAATGGAGAACTCTGATGATGATATAACCTCGGTAAAATGGGCCAGACAACTGAACCTGCTCCTTTTTAGGTCTTAAGCCAGAGAGGTAAATGAGTACCTGCAATTCACAAGTGCTCTAGCCAAGGTATCTAGGGCAGCAGGTTATGCTTGGCTCCAGTGTTAGGAGCCAAGCAAGCACTGACCCAGCAGGTCCGGTCAGCCGTGGCCGCCCCGGGGATCTCTAGCCATGTCGGGCAGTTGGTAGAGAATTTGTGATCCTAGACAAACACCTTTACATCCTTAAAATAGATTCTTAAAATTTCTTTATTATATCTACTTCTTGATGAATCTCTTCCCAAGGCCTGTGTCCTGGTGGCTGGACAAGCAATTACTTGTTATAATTGTTAATAAAATAATGAATATTAATGTGATCTGAAAATCTTAACTAAGAGACTGTGCAAAACTGAATTTATGTTACTGAATCAGATCAATATTTTCAGAAACAAATTTCTATAGAAATCAGAAAGTTTCAAATACTCGTACTAAATGGGAGAATTTTCAACTAAAATGCTTGTTAGATGAATCATTCTGTAATTACTTATAATTATATTAACATGAGTATCATTTTATTGGTTCAGTGGCTCATTTTAAGCTCATATTCAATGAAAAATAATAGGCACCATTATACTTTATATAATAAATGGTCTTACTTTATTCAGGCAACATTTCTTAAATGGTCACAGGACTCTATGGAGAGACTTTTAGACTTTTTTTTCTAGTTTCCTTCTTCATCCCCTAGACATTTTAAATCATCTGTTGTGGTTGGTGATATTAATGGATGTTATCAGTCTTAATAATATGCTATCCATGATTTACTTTCCATGGCTATTAAGAAACACTCCGTATTCCTTGATTTAAATCTATCAGAAAAATCTTCATGGAGAATTTAGGAACTGAAACTAAATGTCCCCTTTAGGTTATGTATTGAGAAGCACGAGCCCATTTCCTGGAGATGAAAGAAAGCCGGAGCAGGACATAAAGAGGAGGAAGGACAGGAGCCCAGCAGATTTATCTCATGGTGCTGTTGTCATAAAGAAGGAATGTCTTTTTATTTTTATAAGCCTGTTCAAATTCTAATGTGTATTGAACAATTAGCTTTTAGATTGGAAATTTTTTACGACTAAGCTGCTAAACATCTTATGATTAAATAAATGAGAGATCTGCTAGAAAGATTGTAATCATGTGATACAGGCAGGTATGTTGCATCTGGATAAAAAAAAATCCATTAACCAAATCCCCAATTCCCTAGTGGATAGTTAACTGAGATGTCACTGACCTGAAAGAGTGCCTATAACATTGAAAAGAGATGACTTTCAGTATCATTTAGATAGGTTCAGATGGGTACATAGCGAAAAAAATATGAGTTTTTAAAGTTGGTAAATTTGAAAGTATTAAAATTGATACTGACTTCATTTACTAATCACATTACTGTCCATTAAATTATGAAGCAATAGCCCTTAATAGCAAAGGGCTACTTCATTTAAGTCATTATATTAGTAACAATGCTTCTGTCAGCAACTTCTCAAACATTTCCACAGTCTCCATGGCTTTCCATTGTTTTTCACTTTTTAGAGTATTGACCCTGGAGTTAATATTTTAACCTTTATTACTTTTGCCGCACTTTTTAATCACTTACTTTATTACATTTATTGTATTAGTTTCAGACTTTCTTTCAATGTCATAACATTTTAAACATGGAGATGGACTCTCAAATCTTTCTTTCAGTATCCTTTTTTACTTTAATTAATGTAAGGTTTAAAAGTGGAGTAAAACCATTTCAGTAGTTGATCTAAAATGTATAGCATACCAATATTATTCAGTTCAAGGAGCCACTTAACAGTACACAGAATTTTTTTTTATTAATGTTTATCAGTGCTAAAAAATGTGTGTTACTTCCATCATTTACTTAAAACATTTATTATATATATGTCATATACAATATATATTCATTATATATATTTTATATATATATATATATATGTATATATATATGCCCAGAATTTTGACTTTTTCTCTCTATTGGACTCCTGAGTTAATTTTAGTTGGGATCTTGGAAAAGACAACCAGTTGCTAAGGTCAAAAACATTATCATTTATTATAATCTCATAAAACTCTCAGGTTTTCTGTAACATGCCAACAAAGGACTCTACATTTAGTATCAAAATATTGCTCTTTGTAACCTCTACATATGATTATTGATTTTACCCACTTACATAATCTATATATTGTATTTGACCAAAGGCCATAGAACAAAGAGAAATAATACTCTATGAATTGAAGATCAAAGTTTATCTAAAACGTAGAATATTTTTTAGTTTGTTTGATTTTTGTTTGTATACTGACCATAACTTTCAAAGAAAAATAAAATAGATGTGATTCTCTTTAGAAACAATATGCCCACTCACATACACACATGCACAAAAAGTTTAAAAGACAAATACATATTCATATTGTATACATGTGTTTAGATATTTAGTATATGATTTTTTAAAAAATTTTCTACATTCCTGCATTATTAACCTTTTCATATTTTAGTTGTGATATACATATTTTAGGTACGATAAATTTTGCAACTTATTAAAAATGTATAGCTTATTCTGAGTGGTTGAATACAATGCTTCCAGATCATTTATACTTAATTATTTATAATAATCGTGCTGTGCCTTTAAACTATGGTAACTTAATTATAGTTACTGCAGCAAATATGAGAAAGGGATAATTGAATTTCAGTTAGAATAGTGGCAAGGTTGAAAAAGAATATTTCCTCTTCTGAAAGAGAATACAGCTATTGATGCTAGTAGCTCATCACATTTCGTCAGTCAACATTTATTAAGTAACTAGCATGGATTTTGTTTTTAATTCTCTTTATATGGTGAATCAAATGTATTGATTTGCATATGTTGAACCAACCTTGCATCCCAGGAATTAAGCCTAATTGATAGTGGTAAATTAACTTTTGATGTGCTGTTACATTCAGTTTGCTAGTGTTTTGTTGAGGATATTTCTGTCTACATTCATCAAAGATATTTACCTACAGTTTTCTTTTTACATTGTGTCTTTATCAGGTTTTGATATCAGGATAATCCTGGCTTTGTAGAATAAGTTAGGGAGGGGGTCTCTCTACTTCCATTTTTTTGGAATCATTTCAGTAGCCTTGGTACTAACTCTTCTTTGCATGTCTGATAGAATTTGGCTGTTAATTCATCCGTTCCAGGGCTTTTTAGTTAGTAGGTTTTTCATTATTTACACAATTTCAGAACTCAACATTTACTTATTCAGGGTTTCAATTTCTTCATGATTCAATCTAGAGAGGTTTTGTGTTTCCAGAAATTTATCCATTTTATTCTAGATTTTCTAGTTTATATGCATAAAGGTGTTCATAATAGTCTCTGAGGATCTTTTTTTTATTTTTATGGGATTGGTTGTGATTTTTGTCATTGTTGTCATTTCTGATTGTGCTTATTTGGATCTTCTCTCTTTTTTTATTTATAAATCTATTTAACTGTCTATCAATCTTGTTAATCCCTTCAAAAAAATGAACTTTTGTATGGAATTTTTATGTCAATTCTGCTCTGGTTTTTGTTATTTCTTGTTTTTTTTTTTTAATTTTAGTTTTTTCTTTTCTTCTGCTATCTTTGGAGATGATTTGTCTTATTTTTCTATTTCCTTATTTCCTTGTGTAATGTTAGTTTTTTTTTTTTTTTTTTTTGACAGAGTCTTTTTTTGTTGCACAGGCTGGAGTTTAGCGACATGATCTCGTCTCACTGCAACCTCCACCTCCCACGTTCAAGTGATTCTCCTGCCTCAGCCTCCCAAGTAGCTGGGTTTACAGGCATGCACCACCACACCTGGCTAATTTTTGTATTTTCAGTAGAGATGGGGTTTCACCATGTTGGCCAGGCTGGTCTCAAACTCCTGACCTCAAGTGATCACCTACCACATACAAAGTGCTGGGATTACAGGCGGGAGCCACCATGCTCTGCCAGATCTTTAATTTGAGATCTTTCTAACATTTTGAAGTTGGTGTTTAGCAGTATAAACTTTCCTCTAAATACTGCTTTTGCTGCATCTCAGAGTTTTTTGGGGAGTTTTGTCTTTGCTTTCATTTATCTCAATGAATTCTTTTATTTTTTGCCTCAGTTTTGTTGCTTATCCAAAAGTAATTAGGAGAAAGTTGTTTAATTTCCATGTAATTGTATGGCTTTGAGTTATCTTTCTGGTATTCATTTTTATTTTTATTCCATTGTGGTCTGAGAGTATGGTTGGTATGAATTCCATTTTAAAAAATTTATTAAGGTATACTTTATGGCTGAACATATGGCTGATCTTGGAGTATGTTCTATGTGCAGATGAGAAAGATGTATATTCTGTGGTCGGAGTGTTCTGTAGATGTCTATTAAGTCCAACTGATCACATGTCAAATTTAAGCCCAGAATTTCTATGCTGTTTTTCTGTCTTGATGTCTAATGCTGTGAGTAGAGTATTGAACTCCCTTACTATTATTGCGTGGCTACCTAAGTCTTCTTGTTGGTCTAGAAGTAATTGTTTTATTAATCTGGGTGCTCCAATGTTGGGTGCATACATATTTGGGATAGTTAAGTCTTTTTGTTGAATTGAACCCTTTGTTATTATGTAATGCCATTCTTTATCCTATTTTACTGTTGTTGGTTTAAAGTTTATTTTACCTAAAATAAGAATAGTGACTACCCCCCTATTTTTTTTTTTTTCCATTTGTGTGATAGTTCTTTCTCGAACCCTTTACTTTGAGCTTGTGGGTGTCATTATGTGTGAGATAAAAGTCTCCTGCAGGCACAAGATGGATAGGCCTTGATTTTTTAATCCATCTTGGAACTCTGTGCCTTTTAAGTGGGGTGTTTAGATTATATGAATTCAAGGTTAACATTGATATTTGAGGTTTTGATCCTATCATGAAGACAGTTGGTTGCTCTGTTTCTATTGTGTTTCTATTGTGTGATTACCTTGTGAGGTCTTTGGGCTATGTACTTAAGTTTGCTTCTGTAGTAGCAAGTATCGTTCTTCCATTTCCATGTTTAGAACTACCTTAAGAATCGCTTATAAGGCTGGTATAGTGGTAACACATTCCCTTAGTGCTTGCTTGTCTGGCAAATGATTTATTTCTCCTTTGCTTTGGAAGCTCTGTTTGGTGGGATATGAAATTCTTGGTTGGAGTTTCTTTCCTTTAAGAATAACAAAAATAGCCCCTCAATCTTTTATGACTTGTAAGATTTCCGCTGAGAAGTCTGCTTGTAGCCTAGTGGGGGATTCTCTTTGCAAGGAATATGACCCAGCTGCCTTTAAGATTCTTTTCTTTAGCATTGAACTTGGACAGTCTGGTGACCATATGCCTTGTTAATATTCATTTTGTATAGTGTCCTATAGGCATTCCCTGGATTTCTTTTACTTGGATGTCTACTTATCTGACAAAATTGGGGAAATATTAAATTATTGCCTCAAATACATTTTCCAGGTTTACTTTTTCTACTCTCTCAAGAATGTCAATAATTCATAGATTTGGTTGCTTTACATAATCCCATGTTTCTCAAATACTTTGTTCATTTAAAAAATTACTGTTTTAAAAACTTTTATCTGACTGGGTTAGTTCAAAAGACATCTTTACATTCTGAAATTCTTTCTTCTGCTTGTTGTGATCTACTGATAAAACTTGTAATTGTATTTTAAAAGTTTGTGAGTTTTTTAATTCTTGAAGCTCTGATTGATTACTTTTTAAGATGGCTTTTTCTTCCTTCGTTCATTTCCTGGATTGATTTAGAAGTTTCTTTGTTTTTCAGGCTTGTCTCAGATCTCATTGAGCCTGAATATGTAGAATGATTCACAGATTTTTGTGTCATTCTTGTGCAGAGGCCATGCTAATCTTCTCTGTATCATTCCAACTTTAGTAAATGTGCTGCTGAAGCAAGGATGTGACCTGATCTTTAATTCCTGCCATCAAAGTCACTTCTATGGACTGGACAAAACTGGCAAGGTCTATCCTCAGGGAGCCAACATTAAAATGTGCATTAGTGAGAAGAGGATACAGAGACTAAAAAATAATACAATAATCATATGATACAATTGTGCATAGATTATTGTAATGTGTCGGTACTTAATCCTGGCATCACTTTTGTTAATACTTAAAAGAGTGTCTGATGTATTCTAAGAGTTCAGTAAATATCTTTCTTTGAATGAGAACACTAAGAGGATGCCAAAGGGATGGTTCAAGGACTGGCAAAAACAAAAAAAACAAAACAAAAAAACCCCATAACATTTCTTTCTCCATTTTGGACAAGATTCCCATCTGCAACACACATCTCAAGTTAGACCCTAGGGCAAATTCAGTTGATTTCTAATTTGAGATTTGTTTCTCCCTGTTGTAATTAATTTCAAGGTCTAAGGAACATAAAAAGTTCTCCATTCAGACTCCATTTCCTATCATATTTTCTTCTTTTTGTTTGTTTCTTTAGAACACATTGCTCTCTCCACACAGTTCCTCGATTCTAAATATTAGTTTTCTCACTTTGGGAAGGATGCTAAGTCAACACTAAACTTCTGTTTTATCATCTATAACAAACATTTATCAAAATAGATCTACCACAGAGGGTTGCTGTGAAGAACAAATTATAATGCATAATAAACAAATTTAACAGTACCTTGTTACTTAAAAATGCTGGACATTATGGCTATTATGTATTTTTCAAGATCCTGTTCAAGCATAACCTATTTTGTGAGTGTCTCCAGTTCCTTTCTCTTCTCTGTGCCTATACTGCTTTCTGAACACAGCTTGCACCTTTCTTATACCATTGCATTTTTATTGCTCTTTGTCTGTATTTCCTATTGTGAAATCCTTGAAGTCAGGGGCTGCAGCAATCACATTACCCAATGTAAATTCATTAGTCGTAGAATTTTTAATATGAATAAGGTTAGGAAAATTTTGAGGATCTAAAGGCAACAGAGATATCTGGGATAGCCCCACTAAGCAAAGAAAGTTATGAACATTTTTAGGGTCAATATTGAAAAGGATTGGATTCTAAAACCAGCAGAGAAATCAAAAGCAAAATTTGTCACTTTGGATATGCCCAGGGTCAGCCTTCCTATTAAACATATCTGTTATCAGCTAAAAAGTATGACTATACATTGGTTATCTAAGAGTTTAGATATTCTGAACACTTCAGCTTACCATCTGGTGTTAGTGTAGTAAATGAAGAAATTGCAACCTAACAGTCCTTTAACCAGACCATAAGCATGTTAAAGTCATTCCGGTTAGTCTTTGCTTCCTTTTTGTTCCTTTAGGCAATTAAACATGTTGTGTATCAAGACACAAAATTATTCTCTAGATCAAAAGGGCTTCTTGGTGTTTCAGAGTCTCAGTTCTCTCTTGGGATGATTTAATAATGTTTTATGTATAAAGTAGGGCTTGCAAGGAGGTGGGGGGAGGAGAAGTGACACCCATGTCTAGGGCACACCAGTTGCTAATGCTGCTTCTTCAGAAAACGTGAGTTAGAAACTTCCCAGCCTTTCATTGGGGATGAAAATCTAATCATCCCAAACAAGAGGATAAGAATATTTTATAAGAAATAAAATTTAATTCCGTCAGTTCCAATAAAAGTTGAGAAGGGTTCAAGGGTTTTAACTTTGTATCACCTGATGGCTTAAGTAATGCTTATAATAGTTGTGAAAAACTGATGAATAAGAATAAAATTCTAAGAATTTGGAGGTACTAATTTTTTAATATTTCTTTTCAACGTGATTTTTTCTCTTGACCGAGTGGGAAATAATAATAAAATAAACAAAAATAAATTAATTTATCTAATTTTTTTTTGCCCCAGTGGAAATTCAGAGTGATACATACCACTACCTGAAAATCTCTGTAAGAGATGCTAAATGGACTTTTCCTCCTCATTTTATAGTCTCCATGGAGGAATGGGAATATTATGTGACTTATGTTATAGCAAATAATTTTTAAAACACAGTTCGTATATAGCAAGGTTTGTAAGCACTCACTGACTAATGATTTGGTGAGTAGTTTAAACCATTTGCTTCTTTTTTAAAAAAAATTCAAGTCTTTCCTCTAGATCCACTGTTCACAGCTGCGGTCTGAATGTTTGCATTTCCCCAAATTCATATGTTGAAACCTAATCCTTTATGTGGATGTATCATAAGGTGTGGTCTTTGGGAGATGATTAGGTCATGAGGATGAAGCCCTCATGAATGAAATGAATGCTGTTAGAAAAGACACCACATTGCCTTGCCCCTTCCACCATGTGAGGACACAATCAGAAGTGCAGTCTATGAGGAATGGACCCTCACCAAACACAGGATCTGCTGGCTTCTTGATCTTAGACTTCCCAGTCTCTGGAATGATGATAAGTCAATTGTTGTTTACAAGCCACCTTGACCAGGGAATTTCTGTTATAGCAGCCTGAACAGATCGAGACATTCATTCTTCTTCTCATCTGGTCTGTGGCCTGAGACAGGCTTTACTGTCTACATTACCAAAGAACCCTGGCTTCCAGTTGAATTTGGCCAATGAGAGATAGCAGAGAACTATGAGAAGGTAAAAGGAGGAAGAGGTCAGGGTATTTGTCTTCTCCCTTCCTTGCTTTCTGAAGCTACAGGTCATTTGGATCACAACTATAGCTCTCTCTAGGTTCTGCAGAAATAATACATTTCTACAGTTTCTTGTTTCTGGATTCTTTACTATTTATTCTCTGTTCTCTTAACTCTTTTCACAATGGTATAAGTAGTATTATGCTTCATTTATTGCTCCTCTGAGTTGGCCATGTTCTTATCTCTTTATAAATGACTGATGCAGAATTTGTTACCAAGAGTAGTCCTAGGAAACTGACTTTCAAAACGGGGCTCTGGGATTGTGTTGCTCACATATTTGATGAGCTCACACAGTAGTATCAGGACTATTCACGTTTCTGTGGGTAGTGACATGAGATGGAGGGAATAATGAGACACTCAGAGGTCAATATCCTGTGATATTTATTCACTACATGGGTGTGTTAGTTATTCATCACCGCATAACAAATAACCCCAAAACTTAGTGGCTTCAAGTAGTAAACACGAATTATCTTACAGTTTCTGTAGAGCAGCAAGTCAGGAGTGCTTTACCTGGTGTTTTAACTATTTCTGGCTTACAGACTTCAAAGAGGTTGCAGTTGAAATAATCGGGGCTGCAGCCATATGTTGGCTTAAATGAGGTGAAGAAATCTGCTTCTAAGATGTTGCACCTTTGTAAGTTTTGGCTAGAGACCTCAGTGTCTTGCCGGCTTTTGGCAAGAGGACTCAGCTCTTTACCGTGTAGGCTTCTTCATAGGAGCTGGCTGAGTGATGACATGAAACTGGTTTCTCCTTGCATGTGGAAGGTAAGTAGGAAGCCATATACTTTTTGTGGAAGTATGTGATATAGAAAGCACAAACCATTGCTTCCAGCTGATTCTGAACAGTAGAAGTAATTAGCTAAGTTAAACCTACACTGAATCAGGGATGGGGAGGGTGGGATTAGGTTTTACCTTTTAAAGAGACTATCTAAGAATTTGTGGACATATTTTAAACCATTACAGGTGGCAACAGTGGCCACAGAGTTTATGGAATGTCTGACTGTTTTTTATTTTCTTTGAAATACTACACATTTTATTATCCGTGAAATACTACATAGTACAAAAATTTTGAATGTTTATTGCACAAATGTAGACAAACTGACAACCTTGAATGCTTGTCTCAATGCATCATGAAGAATCTGAAAGCCTCTATGATTACTTTAACAGGATGTCTTATTTCCTATAATTGCAGGGCCAACATGGCTGAGGATTAAATCTGTGGACTGCTTTTAAGTGTTGCAGGGTTACAAGGCCAGAACAAGTGCTCAGTCCTGACAGATCTTCCATGCTGAAGTAAGGGCTGGTTATAAGGCAGCGGGATCTGAGATGGGAGGTGAGAATCTTTGAAGATAAAGGGATGAGTCTGAGACATTGAACCTCCAGTCCTCAAACCTTCCTTGTTTCTACCTAGGAAACTATAAGAATCTTCTTTGGTATAAAAATTTTTTAATGTCTCTTCCCATAGAGTTGCTTCCTTAGGAGATGCTAATTCTTCTAAGGACCTATCCTCACTAGAGTTCATTGCCTTCTAGTACATAAAGATAATTAAATCCTAGCATAGCTGAGACAGAGAAAGGGAAGATCTGCTCAGGAGGAGAAAACTATTAAACTAAAGGAGTTTTGCCAATTTTAATTCTTAGGTATCTAGGAAACATATGGCAGAAGATATTGTAAGAGTATTAGACAGAGGAAAACAAAATATAAGATTAGATGAAGATGAATTTATTTATTAAAACAGATGAACTCACAGAGGATTTGGGATTTAATGAACTGGCTCAAGCACTGGCCATAAAAAGTAGGTATGCTTTATGGGTTCTCTTGCCATTCCACTAAAGGGAATTAGAGAACATACAACCTAGGGCTTAGAATAAAGCCTTTCTTTCTACTGACAATTCTCTCACATTTGCAAGGCAACACTTGCTTTGCTACTGAGCCTTGGTAGAGACTGACTTTCTAAAAATGGACCCACAACTGATTATATAACACAAGTCCCTTGTCAAGAACTAGACCACCCATCAAGAATTGAACTAACCATCTATGAAATCATTAAAGTAGATATAATAGCAACATTCTTAAATAAATGAAAATTATGTAGAGAAAACTGGCCTGAGAAGGGAAGGTAGGTATAAGCATATTGCATGAGAGGGTAGCTCAGAATCCCAATCTGCTTTCATCAGCTCTGCAGCCTATAATCTGATCTCATGGGGAGTCCCCATTGACCAATTACGAGAGCAACAAAAAGCACAGACATGGCTTACAAATAGATCTAAAAGGTATGCTGGTACCAACCAGCTGTGAATGGCTACTACATTAGAGTGAAACTCAAGATTGGCCATGAAATACATTTGTGTAGAGAACAGTAAGCATAACATGAGGTAATATGTCTGATTTTCCACTTTGCATGGCAGGTGAGGTAGAGCTCTGATTTTAAACATTGATGGTAGGTGGTCTGAATGGTCAGAAATTTGAAAGTAACAGAATGTAAGGCTAAGGGAATATTGGAAGAACAAAGAGGAAGTGGCATGTATATGAACTTCTTGTGCAAAGTCATCTATGTCCTGTGCATAGGCCCCCTAGATAATGCTCTTATTAGGTGGAGATTACCCATCCAGTGGGCATTATCTCTTCCTCCCTTCTCTGCTCCCTGCTCCCTGATGCTTGCTCGGTTGGCCTTTGTCCAAAAGGACCATGGCAGCAGGAATGAAGACCACTGCATGGGCTCAACAATTAGGATTTCACATTGCCTAGGCTATCCTGGCTACTACTGTTGACAATTATTCTCACTGCCAACAACAAAGATAAAAGCTAATTTCTAGGATGGACCCATAGGAACCAATTGGTTAGGGTCAGGTAATAGGATTATTACATTGAACTACTTCCACCATGTGGGGGGGCGGCTAATAATTCATCTTCATGAGAATAGACGTGTGTTCCAAATTTGTATTTGCCTTCCCTTCCTACATTGCTTCTACCAGCAGCACAGTTTGTGGAGTTACTGAATGTTTTATTCATCACCACAATGTCCCAAGCAACATAAGCTCTGATGAAGGAGTTCTTTGCAGAGTGAAAGAAGTGTAATAATTGGTGAAAGTCTGTAAAATCCTTATGCTCTATCACTTTTAAGCATTTGATATGAACTCAAAATAATCTTCTGAAGGCTCATTTACAGCACCAGCTGGAAGGCATTAGACTGAAGGATTGGGGTCCTATAGGATGTGGTATAGTTTTTAACCTCCAGCAGCCAAAATGATGTCTTCTCTCCAGAGCTAGAAAACACAGTACTTATTATCAAGATGTGGAAATGTTAGTGCTTTCTTTTATTATTGGATGGAGAGGTGAGGGGTAACTAGCCCAAGATTAATCTTATGGAGGCTGGCCACAGAGAAAAGAAGATGTATCCCCCTCAAATCTCAGAAAACTAGCTACATGCTTAGGCAATAAATCCTATTGGAATCCATTTCCCCCTTCCATCATGCCAGAGAAGAGCTATTCTACCCCCGAGTTCCAACCTTGAATATTCTGGTAGTGAGTCATGCTACTAGCAAACCACACCATATATCTATAGCCAAAAGGCTTGTTTCCCCAGCTTCCTAATTGTGCCAGGGACAAAGCTGGGTCATCACCAACTATGAATGCTGAGCTGGCAGGATAGAGCTGGAACTACAATTCCTCCACATCCTATTGCTATTATATTCCAGCCCCTGATTATACTAGGAAAGAAGCCAGTGTTTCCTATCATGCAGATTACACCAACAGCCCAAATGTTAGCATCTTTCTCCCCAGAGTCTAACGTCTAGTCCTGTTAAATCTGTGTACACTACCCCGGAATGCAAGGTGCAATGGAATATCCACACACTTACTAATGCTTCTCTCTATATAAATTTTCCCAAAAAACTTAGTACTAAAAGGTTTGGCTAAATTCAACCATACATCTGAGTGCAAGGGAGCTTGAGAAATGTCTTCTGTAAAGTGCATCCTTGCAAAACACAAAGGAGGACAGAGAAGGAATATGAAGGGGCTTATGCAGAATAACCAACACATTTTCCCCCCTTCAACTTCAGCATCCATTCTTGATTTGTATTTGGATGAAAATAAATTGCACATATACAACGTAGATGATACTCAAATTCCTAACAGCCCCCTCATCACTGTGGGGTGAGGTCATTTCAGCCAGCCCAAAGAGAAGCTAAATTGAAATGTTAGCTACCATCAATGCTTCTCCTGGAAAGGAAAGATAAAGAAATGAGTAACAAATAATTCATATGAAACATAATTGCCATAGTTTATGCATTGAAGCTGGCCACAGGGCCGTGTTAATAATCACAGATTCCTTCTCCCCTTGGCACTTGCAATATAAATATTGCAAAAGTTATGCAATATCCATTGAATAACTTACAAATGAAACTTTCGCTGCTCAACCAAGCAACAGACAAGGTAGTCTCTTCCTGGTGAGGACGATTAATCCTGGTTGTCAAAAGGAAAGAGAGTTGCTGCTAAACAGATGGAGGTGGAGGCAGGCATGGAGAAGTATATTTGAAAGCTAGGGATTTCATGGAGATGTTTCTTGATATTCTCATTTTAAATAATAATGGTTAATAAGAAACTGTAACAAATTAATAAAGAGAGTAGACTTTAAGGATTTGGAAACTAGGAATGAAGGTTTGAATCATCACCAGGTAAAACCTTTGACTAGCTGGGGTACTGGCAGAAAATCGGGGAATATATGATGAATGAGGGGAGAAGAAATCTGTGATTAGTAACATAGTCTATGGCCAGCTATAATGAAGGGGCGATGGCAGTCACGCTTCATATGAATTATTTGTCATCTGTTTCCCTTTCCTTCCTTTCTAGGAGAAGCAATGGTGGTGGCTAACACTGCAACTTAGTGTCTACATTGGGCTGACTGAAACAACCTCACCCCACAGTGATAGGGTGGCTGATAGGAATACAAGTATTGTCTATACTGTGTATGTGCAATTTTGCATCTGAACATAAGTCAAGAGTGGATGCTGAGGTTGAAGAGGAGGGGGAAATTATGCTGGTTATTCTATGTACGCCCCTTCACATTCCTTCTCTGCCCTTCTTTGCCTATCTTTGTGCTTTGAGAGATGCACTTTAGAGAAGACATTTCTCAAGCTCTCCTGCCCTCTGATTTCTGGTCAAATCTAACTCTCACTGGAGTCACTGGCAGAAAACAAAAGTTGGGATAAGAAGGACACTATGAATTTAATTTCCTTCCTTCCTTCCCTGCTGGGCTATTTTATTTTATTTATTTTTGAGACAGAGTCTGGCTCTGTCACCCAGGCTAGAGTGCAGTGGCATGATCTCAGCTCACTGCAACCTCTGCCTTCTAGGTTCAAGTGATTCTTGTGCCTCAGACTCCTAAGTAGCTGGGACTACAGGCACGTGCCTCCACACCTGGTTAATTTTTATTTTACTGGAGATGGGGTTTTGCTGTGTTGGCCAGGCTGGTCTTGAACTCTTGGCCTCAAGTGATCTACCTGCCTTGGCCTCACAAAGTGCTAGATTACAGACATGAGTTGCTACACCCACCCCTGGGTTTTATTTTAATGGCAGATTCATTTCTCCACATAAAGGCAGAGTGCCCTATTAGCAGCCCCTGTCCCATGGCTGCCACTCTAGTTGGGTCTTCCCTTTGTCCCTTCACGTGTAGGGATGGCCACTGGCTTCCTGCTGTTATATTCCCTGGGTTCTTTGCCATTCATTATTAGTTCCCTTAACCCCACCCACATCTCTGTAAACATCTGTCATTAAAAAGATCCTCCATTATTTCTTTGAATGTGTCAACTACTTTCTGCTCAACTTCCGTCAGTATACACTACCTGACATTGACACGAATGAATTCTAATAGGAAAGACTTACAAAGTGAAATTCGAATTCTTTGACACTCCTTTCACTCAGGGGTAGAATTTGTCTCCTCTTCTTTAAACTTGGCTGAACTATAACTGCTTTGACCAATAGAGAATAGTAGACATGACACTATGCAACTTCAGAAACTAGATCAGAAAAGACCTAATCCTTTTGGAAACTTGTTTTTGTAGACCCCACCCCGCCCCCGCAAACACTTCCTTTCAGAACTCAGCCGCCATGTTGGGAGAAGCTCAAGCTACCTGGAGAGATTATATACAGGTGATCTAGTGGACAGTATCAGCTGAGATGGCCTTGGCATCCTTCCATCCCAGGCACCAGGGACAGTGTAACGTAGGAGAAGAATTCATTTTGTATCTGTTACTCCTGTGCATATGCTCCTCTCCAATCACATTAAACTTTTTGGTATTTCTTGGATGTGTATTGTTCTTTCTCATTTTGAATAACTAAATATTCCCGTCTTTCTTTCAGTATCTTTTCCCAATAACCTCCTTCTCCTTCCCACATACCATAATGAAACCTCTTTATTCTCCAACAATAAAGGATTCAATTGGACAGAAGCTTATGTAAAGTGAGGGAAAAAGTAGGCTGAAGACAAAACTATGTGGTGAAATGTCATCATCATCTACCTTGGATAAAGGAAAAAGATCCATGAAGAAAAAGAATCAGAACGTCAGGAGAGAACTATCAAAGCAGAGCAACACAGAAATAAAAAGAGAAGAACACATAGAGAAGGAAGAGGACATCAGCAATGTTAATACTGTTCCAGGAAAGACCATTAATTGTGGCAATGAATAATTTTTAAGTTTGGAGATTTTCCATCTATTTTTGAAATTTTTATGAGTTTAAAAATAAAGGTGGTATATATTTAAAATGTACACCTTAATGTTTTGATGTACACATACATAGAGACCTAATTACTGCAAAAGCAAATGGACATACACATCTCCTCACATGTTACTTTTTAAGGAGTGAGAATGCTGAAAATCTTCTTTTTTAGCAAATTTCCAGCAAAATACCTCTAATTTCAATATACATTACAATATAATTAACTGCAGTCCTCATGCTGTACATTAGATCTCTATACTAAAGCAACTTGGTACCTGCCCCATTCCCCTAATATTTCCAATCCTGGCAATCATCCTTCTATTCCTGCTTCTATGTATTTGACTCTTAGATTCCACATAAAAATGAGACTATGCAGTATTTTGTTTTATGTTTTTATCTTATTACATTTGTCATAACATCCTCCAGAGTCATCCATGTTGTAAATGGATGAATAGTATTTTAAAGACCAAATAGTATTTCGTTGTGTGTATCTATATATATGTCTCACATAAACTGCCTTCTGATTCTCCCAAATCCAGGAACCTTTTCTCCAGTTTCCCTGTCACTATCTAGTACATACATCATCATCTTTCCTAGGCTAAGGGCTCAGTGCTGGTTTTCCCAACTCCAGTCTTGTTTTCTTCTAATTCATTCTCTGCAAGACACCAGCCATAGTGATTTTTCTCTATGTCAAAAATTATGTGTATTCTAAAATCAACTGTGATGATAGTTTCACAACTCTGTGAATATATTAAAAAACACTGTACACTTTTATTGGGTGAATTGTATGGTATGTGAATTGTATTTCAATAAAGGTATTATAAAAATAAGTAGTGTTGCATGTTCCAAATAATATTGAGATAATTTTGAATGGGATGGGGAGGAGTGAAGATTGTTGTTTGCAAGAGAAGTGGAGAACAGAATGTAAGCTCCATGAACCCAAGGGTTTTTGCCTGGTTTTACAGCGTTATAGACACTCTTCTGTGTTTAAAACAGTTGCTGGCACAGAGAAGGTGCTCAGTAAATATTTCAAAAATGAATAAATGAAATAATAAGAGGTAAAAGGGACCATAGGACAAGGGAGAATTTCTCTTATTTTAGGATGGATGAGATGAGAATTATCCATAGACTGAGGTAAAGTGATAGTTGGGAAGGAAAGGAGAGGAAAGAGATCAACTCTTTGGCTTAACTCTCCTTGCAGAAACTGCAATTCTTCACCTTTTTATTTGTACTTGTATGTTGAGAGTGAGTAAAAGAGTATTTTTTTCAATAAGGTTTTGTCAAGGGTAAGTGCTAGTAATTTCTCTGTGATGGGTGGTGTGACCTTTAGAGCCTCTCTACTGAGAACCTTTGTAATTTCACCCAGTTGTCTTTCTTCCTACCAAGAATTTACTATTGAGTAAAATTCACCTTATTTATTCTAGCTTTGTGATTAAATTATCAATTTTTGTTTCATTGACTTATTCTTGCAGTAGGTAAAACAATGGACAAGAGGTTTTTATTCAGAAGCTCTTAGAGTTACATCCTACATGCTAAAGGTTAAGGCTGCTATTTATTTTCAAATTTATTTTTATTTCAGTAGTTTTCGGTGAACAGGTGGTGTGTGGTTACACAGATAAATGCTTTAGTGCAGATTTCTGAAATTTTGGTTTACTAATCACCTGAGCATTGTACACTGTACCCATATTGGTGATTGTTTTTTCACTTCCTCGTAGATTCTGAATATTAATCCTTTGTTGGATGCATAGTTTGCAAATATTTTCTCTTACTCTATGAGTTATCTGTTTACTCTGCTCATTATTTCTTTCTCTGTGCTGAAGCTTTTTATTCTAATTAGGTCCCATTTATTTATTTTTGTTTTTATTGCATTGGTTTTTGGGGTCTTAGTCATAAATTTTTTGCCTAAGCCACTATCTAGAAGAGTTTTTCTCATGTTATCCTCCAGAATGTTAGGATTTTGAGTCTTAAGTCTTTGATCCATCTTGAGTTGATTTTTGTAAAAGGTGAGAGATGGGGCTTCAGTTTTATTCTTCTACATGTGGCTTGCCAGTTTTTCCAGCACCATTTATTGAATAGAGTGTTCTTTCTCCAGTTTATGATTTTGTATGCTTTATATTGAAGATCAGTTGGCTGTAAGTATTTGACTTTATTTATGGGTTCTCTACTCTGTTCCATGCAAGGTTGATATTGCTAACACAAATAGTCATCTACCTGTGGATTCTAGCATTTCCCTGAGAGTGAATGTATCATAATTTTTAAATTGTTAACCGTGTTTTTTCATTTGCTTTCATTCCCTTGTTAAAAGTTTCATGTGAAACTATACTTTTCATGAAATGTTAATTCTAATAGAGATCTGGTACTTGGCAATTATTGGCAAATGTTGTTCACCAAGGTTGCAAACAAATACTTACAGGAAAGGAAGATAGAAAATCCTACAGGGAATCTTAGCCATGATCACATTGTTCCCTAAATAATTTTTAAAATATGTCTTGGTTGATATTTTGAAATCACATGAAGATTTCAAAAATATATTGTTGTACAAGCTTGTCTTATATGATTTTGTATAGGAATTAAACACCAAAACTAATACTAGCATAAAAGAAGAGGGATTAGGAGAAAAAAAAAAGAATACTGAGGAAAATTAACTGAGAGGTTATAATATTTAACCTCTTAGTGTGTGCTGGCAAACCCCTGTAGCACCATCTATTAAAGCTGAGTTGGGAGGATCACTTGAGCCCAGGAGTTCAAGGCTGCAGTGAGCTGAGATGATGCTACTGCACTCCAGCGTGGACCACAAAGGGAAACTGTGTCTCAAAAAAGAACTAGGGCAGATTCAAAAATTTCTATAGGACTTGGGGATTATCTACAGAGAGGAGTCTTAAATGACATGTAGGTGATGTAGGTGACTAGATAGACTGATGCCATCATCTGAGATCACAAATTAAGAGGACGAAGGGTTTTATCAGGGAAGATGAGTTCAGATTTGAATATTTTGACTCCAACATACCTGCTGAATATCTAGGTAGAGATATCTTATAGGTGATTGAAAACTTTATTCTAAAGCTCAGAGGGAAGAAGTAAAGTGGTAGAAATTAAAAACTATGAGAGTGGATGAAATCAATCGGGGAGAACAATTCTGTCTCACTTAATTTTATGATTTCATTAATTTTGATTCTTTATTTTAATTCTTCTACTTCGTGTGGAGTTATTTTGCTGTTCCTCTACTTTCCTGTACTGGAAACTTCGGTTTCATTTTCAGATTTTCCACTTTTTAATATAAACACTTATGGGTATAAATTTCCAAGTACCGTTTTTTTGTTTTTTGCTACATTCTATTTGTTATGATATGCAGTATTTTCAAAATCATTGTTTCTTCTTTTAGACCCATGAATTACTTAGAAGTGTGTTATTAGAATTCAAAGGAGTTGTTTTATTCTTAAATAGCCTTTATTTTTAGAATCATTTTAGAGTTACAGAAAAATTGAGAAGACAGTGCAGAGTATTCTTATAGATCTCCCACACAGACTCCCCTGCTGTTAACACCTTACCCCTGTACAGTGCCTTTTTTTACAAGCACTCAATCAATACTGATGCATTAGTATAACTGAAGTTGGAACTTGGAGATCCTCAGTTTTACCTCATGTCTTTTTTCTGTTCCAGAATTCCATCCAGGATAACACATTATATTGAGGCATCATCTCTCTTTAGTCTTTTCTTGGTTGTGATGGTTTCTCAGACTTTCTTTGCTTTTGATGACTTTGATAGTTTAGAGGAATACTGGTCAGGCATATTGTAGGAAGCCCCTCTACTAAAATTAAACAGACATTTATCTCATGATTAGATTGAGATTGTAGTTTTGGGGGATAAAGATTATAAAGAGCCATTTTTATCACATCCAATCAAGGATATGGACTACCATTGTGATTTTTGACTGTTAGTGTTGACCTTGAACACTGACTGGTTGGTGTCAGGTTTCTCCACAGGTTCTCCACAAGTTACTCTTTTGCTCCCCCTTTCAGTTACTATGAGCAACACCCACTTAAAGAGCAATTAGTTATGTTCCCCTTCTTTATGGGGAAGTATCTATCTGAATTATTTGGAGTTCTTCTGCATGGTTGATTTGCCTCTTCTCCTTTATGTTTTTCAGTCAACAGTGTGGACTTTGGACATTTATTTTGTATTTTGTGTTATGATTCAATGCTAGTTTATTCCAAATGTGTATTTTCAGTTGCCACCTTAAAGTTTATTTTTACAGAATTGCATTGTAATCAATCAATCAGATGCATGGTATGATAGTAGTTCTTTGAAATTTGTTGACAATTCCTTTAATTCCTAATAGATGTTTATTTCCCATAGATATTCCACGTGTGCTTAAAGTTAATATGTATTCTTCAGGTGTAAGGTACCATGTGTGTTAATTACATCAATACTGTTCATTTTAATGTTCACAGCTTCCCTATGATTGTTCATATCTTTTCCCTCCTTGGTTTATCAATTACTGAGAGAGGTATATTAAAATATTCTTCTATGATAGCAAACTAGTCTTTCTTTGGGTGGAGGGGAAAATTTATAAATTTATGCTTAATTTCTTTAGAAACCGTGATGCATAGGTTTTGGGTGAACATCAACAATGCCACTTGCTGCAGCTAAAAGTTATGGACTGAAGGTTGGTGGGTGGCATTGGTCCCTCATTCTTTTGATCTCCTGCAGACAGGAGTCCTTAGACCTGGGGTGCAGCTACATACACTATGGCATTATATTCCAGCAGAGAAATGCTGTTCCTGTTGCTTTTCTTATTAATATGACAACAGTGATGGTGTTCCTGGATGTGAGGAATATGCACTGTGTGCTCAGAAATCAAGGAGTCTGAGTTTAGATGCTAATTTCTACAGGGGTGCTGGGAGATGCCTTCTGTGTTACCTGGCACCCTTAGTCAGGGGTAATGTCTTGTCCAAGGGAAATTGATGTGATACACGTTCCATTCACTATGGGAATGGAGAGATGGTGGTCTTATAAGAAGCTGACTTTTATTTCATTTTCTTTCTTAACTGCCGTCTCTACAATCTCTAGTAGAAGGAGGTGGTGGTGGTAAGAGCAGATATTCTTTTGTTGTTCCTAATCTTAGAGGAGCTCTTTCAATCCTTTACCATTAAGTATGATAGTTATGGGTTTTTCAGAGATGCCCTTTATCAAGTTGAAAAAGTTACCTTATATTTCTAGTTGTTGAGGGTTTCTGTCATAAATGGGTGTTGGACTTTGTCAAATGCTTATTTTGCATCAGTTGAGATGAACATGTGGTTTTTGTACTTTATTCTATTAATATGGTATATTACATTGATCAGTTTTCTTATGTTGAACCATGCTTACATTCCTGAGATAAATCCCATTTGGTTGCAGTGTATAATATTTTTAATGGGTTGTGGGACTCAGTTTGCCAGTTTTTGGTAATTTTTGTGTTCATATTTGTGACGCATTTTGGTGTGCAGTTGGGCACTAGGGCCACTGTCATGCTGGGATCATTGAACTTAATTCCAAATTGTGTTTTCTTAGGGCACTAAATCCAAATAGAACCTCAGGCTTCATCTTCTTAGCCCCACTTTGAAGTCAGTTTAAAATCCAGCTCAAAGCCAGGGATTCTTAAATTCTGTATGTCATAGAATACACAAAAATGCTTCTATTTCATGACTTGGTCACCTGGAGAGCTGAGTGGATCCATATCTGCAGTACCTGGAAGAAACCCCTTCATGTACCATCAGCTGTGAAGTTCAGGCAAGCCACCAGGAGCTGAAGCTCCTGAGCAAATACCCACTCAGCTAGTTGGCCTCTCTGAGTCCAGCTTTTTCTCAGAGACATTTGCTTAATACCATGCTATCCCAGCCAATGTAAAAACTTACTCAGGATATTTATGCAACATATTATTTTATGATATCAATATTTCTGATATTTAAGATTGCCCCAGTACTTACTTTGTCTAGGAGTTTTCTGAACATCATGCTTTCCCCTGGAGTTGTACTGTGACCCACCAAGAGGTCCCAACTCAACCTTAGAGCTGATGCTCTGTTCAATAAAGCCCAGGAGCCATTGGAGCTCATGTACAGGAAGAATAAAGGAGTTATTGTCACTTCCAGCTGTTAGTTACTCCTGAGCCTCAGCTGCTATCTAGTTTTTCCCATTAGTTTCTTTGTTCATGATATAATAAAGGATTCTTCTAAAAAGAAGCCCTGTTTTCTTTGAGTTAGTATTTTATGACTTCAGTTTAAATGACTGGACACACATGTATGCACATATATACACACATCAAAGCACAATCCAAAATATGCACCCATTTTCTTCTCTCCTCCCATTCTAAGCTATTATATGTAAGGAAGAGTGCACAGGAGTGAAAGAAAGGATGAAGGAGAGAAGAATGTGCCTGAGGATGAAGAGAAGTAAGACAGCAAGAGTGAGAGTGAGAGGAGAGGAGAGAACATGATTCACAGCTGGAAGATGTGGAATTTAGATAAGGGTAAAGCAAATAACATTTTCAGTAAGTGTTTCTCTGAGTTTAGTGAGGTTGATGATTATAGTGATTATAATCCAGCTGTTATGTGTGTCAGGAAAAGTTTTTAGCATCTGATGCAGTGAAGTTTAATTTACATGCAGTAAAATCCATGCTTTTAAGCATACAGTTCTGTGCATTTTGACCAAAGTGTATCATGTTATCAACACTACAATCCACATGTGAGAGACAGTTTTAAAATAACTCATTTAACTCTCACAGTGAATGAAGAGGCAGAAACTGTTATTATGCACATTTCACAGATAAGGAAACTGAATCACAGAGAGGTTAAATGGTCCAGTGACCGAGAAGATAAAGGAATTCTGGGAGTTTGACTTCAGAGCTTGGTTTTTTAACTAATGCAGATCTCCTGCTCATTCTGTCTAGGAACTTTTAGTAACAACTTAAATTCATTTTCTAGACTCCTTGGCCTTGGTTTTGTGTTTTTCTTGGATACAACAATATGCTGAGAATGACTCAAGAAGCACAGTTTGAAGACAGAGGGGTAGATAGACAATAGAAATCAATCTAGGTAAAGATATGTGGATAAATGTACTGATATTCTGCACATTCGTTATTCTGTCCACCATATACATTTAATTCAAATAAGCAACTCTTTCTAACATACATTTCTCAACCTGAAATTTGAGAGTAAATAAAACAGGCATTCTGAAGATCCAGTTCTGTAATTGAATTCACCATACCTTGGTATGAGCTTCTTATATATAAATACATGTCAAGAGCCTCATGACATTACCACCATCCAATTCCCTCAGACATTTGCGGCATTAGTGCGACAGAGAATGGGTGAGTTGTGTTCTTTCTCATGACACTCTATTGGTTTCCTAAAAGACTGGGTAATATCAGACTGGAAGCTGAATGTTGAGTTCCAAGGGATTAGAAGTAGTGTAGACAGCAAGGACAGTGAGCTAGACCCCAGGAGAGTGAAATAGCTATACTCTCGGTGATGCTCCTCCCAGCTGTGGCCCTCTCTGAAGTGGGGGCCATACTAGATTTTTCTTGCAGGCCCACCACGAGAACCTTGCGAGTGTTATAATTCAAGCAATGTGTTCTGGGAAACCTGGTTTAGTCCAGTCAAGTGAAGCCCAGTCAAGCCCTGCCTAGCACATGTAGACACTCCTGCAGCTGAGCCCGTAGCTGGTTCTCCCCATGAAATAGTGGAAAAGATGAGCTTCCAATAGTTGTAATTGGAATGGATAGTTGAGTCTGTTCTGGTGCACATCAACCAACTCAATAACGTGCATGTCAGAGAGAGAGAGAGAGGACATCTGTCTACCTTCAAGTGTTTACACACTGCTAGGTAAGTTTCTGTGACTTAGAGAAGATTCGTGGATGGGAGAGTACCTGGAATCCCAAGGATTACCTGGAATCCCAACGTCTGTCAGGGAAGTTAAACTTAAAACCAGTGCAGAAACAATTATTTTGTTTCAACAGTGACAAGGTGCTATTAACAAAATTCCCAGTGTACAGTGTGAATGTACCTAAGAAGGGATTTCAGCCACCAAGAGGTTTGGAAAGGTGTCGTTGAGGAAGAGCTCTCTGCTGCCTTTCTCCTTAGATTAGGAGGTGGAACCAGTGTTACCCAGAAGGTGGGAGCAAAAGAACCTTACAGTGTGCAGATTACTAAATCAGGAAGGAAATCATTAGGTTTAAAGATCTGAAGGGCCTGTGCCTTCAACTTAGGGACTGGAAGGGGGCAGTGGCAGGAGCTGAGGCTGGAGTGCAAGGCAGGCAGCAGGTCCTGCGGTACTCTGGGGGCCAGACTCTATCGTCAAAATTAGCCGATGATAGTCTACTGAGTTCATACCTTCTAAAAAGATACTTCTGGGAATCCCAAGATGGCCGAATAAGAGGCAGCTCTGGAAAGCAGCTCCCAGAGAGAGAGAGAGACAAAGAAGCTGAGTGGTCTCCACAATTCCAAACAAGGTACCAGGTTCATTTTGTGGGTCTGGTTGGACAGTGGGTATAAACCAAATAGGGCAAGTTGAGGCAAGGCAGGGCACCACCTCACCCAGGAGGTGCGTGCAACTGACTGGAGGACTGGGGGGATCTCCCCCCTCTGGGACTTCAGTTCAGATACAGCTCCACCCAAGCCCTCTACAACCCACAGAACAGGAGATCTTCACCAGGCTGAAAAGCCTCAGCGAGGTGCCTGAGCAGGACAGAACAGCAACTTTGGCCGACGCCTGGGCGGTCAGCGTAGATCTAGGCGGAAGCACTGGCTGATGCTGAGAAAGCCAAAAGGCTGGCTGGATGGAGCCACCTGCCCCCTAGAAAGAAGGGGAAGTGAATGCAGGAAAACAGCCCAAACAGCAGGATGGGTCTCCCCACTCCCCATTACAAAGCCCAGCAGGCTGAAAAAAACTCTCATTCCAGAGTTATGCGCCCAGAACATCAGTTAGAGAGGGACCAAGAACGATTGAGCTCAGTGGGGGGGAAGGGAAGCCACCATTTGCAGAAGCCCACCTAATTTTCCTGAGTAAATAAAAGCAGCTTCATGGAATGTGTGGCAGCCCAGCAGTGCCTCTGCAGGCAGACAAAGGAAAGGCCGCCTCCCCAAGCAGCTACCTGAGATCAAAACTATATAAATCCAAGAGACGAGAAGAAACCAGTGTAAGAAGAATGAAACCATCAAAAACCAGAACGTCTCTCCCCCAACCACGAGATCACAGCTCCTCACCAGCAAGGGAACAAAGCAGGACGGAGAACGAACTTGATGAATTGACAGAAGCAGGCTTCAGAAAGTGGGTAATAACAAGCTTCTCTGAGTTAAAGGAACATGTTCTATCCCAATGCAAAGAAACTAAAAACCTTGAGAAAAGGTTAGACGAAATGCTAATTAGAATAACCAGCTTAAAGAAGAACATAAACGACTTGATGGAGCTGAAAAACAAAACACAAGAACGTCATGATGCAGACACAAGTTTCAATAGCCGAATAGATCAAGCAGAAGAATGGATATCAGAGATTGAAGATCAACTCAATGAAATAAAATGAGAAAGCAAGAAAAGAAAACAAAGAGGGAAAAGAAATGAACAAAGCCTTCAAGAAATATGGGATTATGTGAAAAGACCTAATTTATGCCTGATTGGTGTACCAGAAGATGACTGGGGAGAATGAATTCAAGCTGGAAAACACTCTTCAGGATATTATCCAGGAGAGCTTCCCCAACCTAGCAAGGCAGGCCAACATTCAAATACAGGAAATACAGAGAATACCACAACGATACTCCTCTAGAAGAGCAACCCCAAGGCACATGATCGTCAGGTTCACCAGGGTTGAAATGAAGGAAAAAATACTAAGGGCAGCCAGAGAGAAAGGTTGGGTCACCCACAAAGGGAAGCACATCAGACTCATAGCAGATCTCTCAGCAGAAACCCCACAAGCCAGAAGAGAGTGGGGGCCAATATTCAACATCCTTAAAAAAAAAGAACTTTCAACCCAGAATTTCATATCCAGCCAAACTAAGCTTCATAAGTGATGGAGAAATTAAATCCTTTACGGACAAGCAATTGCTGAGATTTTGTCACTACCAGACCTGCCCTACAAGAGCTCCCGAAGGAAGCACTAAACACAGAAAGGAAAAACCAGTACCAGCCACTGCAAAAAAGAACCAAATGGAAAGACCAATGATGCAATGAAGTAATTATGCCAACCAAAGAGCAAAACAACCAACCAGTAATAAAATGGCAGGATCAAATCCACACATAACAATATTAACACTAAAGGTAAACAGACTAAATGCCCCAATCAAGACACAGACTGGCAAATTGGATAAAAAGCCAAGAACCATCAGTGTGCTGTATTCAGGAGATCCATCTCACATGCAAAGACACATACAGACTCAAAACAAAGGGATGGAAGAAGATTTACCAAGCAAATGGAGAGCAAAAAAAAAGCAGGGGTGGCAATTCTAGTCTCTGATAAAACAGACTTTAAACCAACAAAAATCAAAAAGAGACAAAGAAGTCATTGCATAATGGTAAAAGGATCAATACAACAAGACGAGCTAACTATTCTAAATATATATGCACCCAATACAGGAGCACCCAGATACATAAAGCAAGTTCTTAATGACCTACAAAGAGATTTAGACTCCTGCACAATAATAGTGGGATGCTTTAACACTCCACTGTCAATATTAGACAGATCAATGAGACAGAAAATCAACAAGGAAAACAAGGACTTGAATGCAGATTTGGACCAAGCGAACTTAATAGACATTTACAGAACTCTTAACCTCAAATCCACAGATTATACATTCTTCTCAGCACTACATAGTACTTACTCAAAAATCGACCAAATAATTGGCAGTAAATCACTCCTCAGCAAATGCAAAAGAACAGAAATCATAACAGTCTCTCAGACCACAGTGCAATCAAATTAGAACTCAGGATTAAGAAACTAACGCAAAACCACACAACTTCATAGAAAATGAACAACTGGCTCCTAAATGGAGACAGAAATAAAAGGAAGAAATAAAGATATTCTTCGAAACCAGCGAGAACAAGACACAACATGACAGAATCTCTGGGACACATTTAAAGCAGTGTCTAGAGGGAAATTCATAGCAATAAATGCCCACATGAGGAAAAAGGAAAGGTCTAAAAATAGACACCCTATCATCAAAATTGAAAGAGTTAGAGGAGCAAGATCAAAAAAATCTCAAAAGCTAGCAGAAGACAAGAAATAGGTAAGATCAGAACAGAACTGAAGGAGATAGAGACACAAAAAACCCTTCAAAAATCAACAAATCCAAGAGCTGGTTTTTTGAAAAGATCAACAAAATAGACTGCTAGCCAGACTAATAAAAAATAAAGGAGAGAAGAATCAAATAGATGCAATAAAAAACAATAAAGGGGACATCACCACTGATTCCACAAAAATATAAACTACCATCAGAGATTACTACAAACAACTATACGCACACATACCAGGAAATCTGGAAGAAATGGATAAATTCCTGGAACCTTGCACTCTCCCAAGACTAAACCAGGAAGTAGTTGAAGCCCTGAATAGACCAATAACAAGGGCTGTAATTGAGGCAGCAATTAATAGTCTACTAACCAAAAAAGCCCAGGTCCAGATGGGTTTACAGCCGAATTCTACCATACGTACGAAGAAGAGCTGGTACCATTCCTTCCTGAATCTATTCCAAACAATACATAAAGAAGGAATCCTCCCCCAAATAATTTTATGAGACCAACATCATCCTAATACCAAAACCGGACAGAGACACAACTAAAAAGAAAACTTCAGGCCAATATCCACGATGAAAATGAACACAAAAATCTTCAATAAAATACTGGCAAACAGAAGGCTTAACTGGCAAATCAAAAAGCTTATTCATCATGATCAAGTAGGTTTCATCCCAGGGATGAGCATACACAAGTCTATAAGTGTAATCCATCACATAAACAGAACCAAAGACAAAAACCACATGATTATCTCAAGAGATGCAGAGAAGGCCTTCAACAAAATTCAACAGCCCTTTATGCTAAAAACCCTCAATAAACTAGGTATTGATGGAAAGTATCATAAAATAAGAAAAGCTATTTACAACAAATCCATAGCCAATATCAGACTGAATGGGCAAAAACTGGAAGCATTCCCTTTGAAATCTGGCAGGAGACAAGGATGCCCTCTCTTACCACCCATATTCAGTATAGTATTGGAAGTTCTAGCCAGACCAATCAGGCAAGAAAAAAGAAATAAAGTGTATTCAGTTAGGAAAAGAGGAAGTCAAAGTGTCTCTATTTGCAGATGACATGATTGTATATTTAGAAGACCCCATGTCTCAGCCCAAAATCTCCTGAAACTGGTAAGCAACTTCAGTAAAGTCTCAGGATACAAAATCAATGTGCAGAAATCACAAGCATTTCTATACATCAATAACAGACAAATAGAGAGCCAAATCAAAAATGATCTCCCATTCACAATTGCTACAAAGAGAATAAAATATCTAGGAATACAACTAACAAAGGATGTAAAGGACTTCTTCAAGGATAACTACAAACCACTGCTCAGTGAAATAAGAGAGGACATAAACAGATGGAAAAACATTCCATGCTCATGGTTGGGAAGAATCAACATCGTGAAAATGGCCATACTGCCCAAAGTAATTTATAGATTCAATGCTATCCCCAACAAGCTACCAATGACTCTCACAGAACTGGAAAAAAAACACTTCAAACTTCATATGGAACCAAAAGAGAGCCTAAATAGCCAAAACAATCCTAAGCAAAAAGAACAAAGCTGGAGGCATCATGCTGTCTGACTTCAAACTATACTACAGGGCCACAGTAATCAAAACAGCATGGTACTGGTACCAAAACAGAGACATAGACCAATGGAACAGAATATAGGCCTCAGAAGCAACACCACACATCTACAATCATCTGATCTTTGACAAACCTGAGAAAAATAAGCAATGGGGAAAGGATTCCTGTTTAATAAATGGTGTTGGGGAAAACTGGCTAGCAATGTGCAGAAAGCAGAAACTGGACTCCTTCCTGACACCTTACATGAAAATTAACTCCAGATGGATTAAAGATCTAAACATAAGACCTAACACCATAAAAACCCTAGAAGAAAACCTAGGTAAAACCATTCAGGACATAGGCATAGGCAAGGACTTCATGGCTAAAACACCAAAAGCAATGGCAGCAAAAGCCAAAATAGACAAATAAGTGGGCGAAGGATATGAACAGACACTTTACAAAAGAAGACATATATGAGGCCAACAAACATATGAAAAAATGCTCATCATCACTGGTCATTAGAGAAATGCAAATCAAAACCACATTGAGATACTATCTCACACCAGTTAGAATGGTGATCATAAAAAATCTGGAGACAACAGATGCTGGAGAGGATGTAGAGAAATAGGAACACTTTTACACTGTTGGTGGGAGCGCAAATTAGTGCAACCATTGTGGAAGACAGTGTGGTGATTCCTCAAGGATCTAGAAATAGAAATACCATTTGACCCAGCAATCCCATTACTGGGTATATACCCAAAGAATTATAAATTTTTCTATTATAAAGACACATGCACACGTATGTTCACTGCAGCACTGTTTACAATAGCAAAGACCTGGAACCAACCCAAATTTCCATCAATGATACACTGGATAAAGAAAATGTGGTGCATATGCACCATGGAATACTATGCAGCCATAAAAAACGATGAGTTTGTGTCCTTCATAGGGACATGGATGAATCTGGAAAACATCATTCTCAGCAAACTGACACAAGAACAGAAAATCAAACACTGCGTGTTATCACTCATAGGCAGGTGTTGAACAATTAGAACACGTGGACACAGGGAGGGGTGCATCACACACTGGGGTCTGTTGGGGGGGGCTAGGGGGAGAGACAAAGGGGTGTGGGGGAGGGTGGGGAGGGATAATGAGGGGAGAAATACCAGATATAGGTGATGGGGGCCTGAAGGCAGCAAACCACCTTGCCATGTGTGTACCTATGCAACAATCTTGCATGTTCTTCACGTGTACCCCAAAACCTAAAATGCAATAAAAAAATGTATATATATTAAAAAAAGAATATATTACAAGAAAAATATCCGAATAAAATGAGATACCAGAAAAAAAAAAGATACTTTTGATGCTCCTGCAAAAGCATAGGTTACTTTTCACTGCTGTCTTTAAGGATAACAATGCATGAAAAATGTTTAATAGTGAAATAACAAAAATAACAGCAAGCCCATACTTTATACTAGCTTTTGTCATTGTGTAGTAACTTGCATGCCTTTGCCCAAAGAGAGGAAAAAATAGACAACATTGAAATTTTAGAGAAAAAATTATCATTGAAAGTATTTCACAAAAATACTTTGAAAATAATTGTGTTATGTTCTTCCTAGCTTGTTGATTAAATTCTCTTCTATCATGAAGAACATTTAGTGGGCCAAGGAACATAGAATGTAGTTTTGTGTTCTTCTTATTCTTGTGAATTTTTACATCTATCTACTGTATTGATGCTGTGAAGGGTGGAGGCCATGCCCTAAACAACTTGAAGACTAGCATTGGATAAAAGAAAGTGCCTTGATAACAAAGGACTAGATGGAAAACTCTTTCAAAATAAAGCACACTCTTCCTATTTAAAACTAATTTCCTAGTCGTATATACGTTCTTCTTAACTAACTATGATTAGGATAAAAGGTTATAATCTTCCAAACAAAGGGAATTTAAAAGTCATGTGCCTTGAATATTTTGTTAGTTTTTCAAGTCAAGCAAAGCTTGTAGAACTAGTTTTTTTTTTTGTTTTTTTTTTTTATGTTACATTAAATTGATCTTGGAGTTAAAAAAAAATTACCTTCAGTTTTGATACTTTCTTTCTTATTAAAATATTTAATCGCTTTTTATAATTAGAATTCATAGTGATATGGCACATAAAAAGGAAAAAATCCATTTGATAGTTATTAATTAGAAACAACATTTTGTTTTTAAAAACATATGGTTTCTCTACTTTTCATCATTTTGTGTGTATCTCCTTTAATTTATAGTGTAATATGTAAATACATATGAATCACAATTATTTTTTCTGTTTATTCTCTTTTCCAGGCATGTTTTTCTGTTGAGCTGGACATTTATGACATGAGTCAATAAGAGCTAAAAGCATGTCTTTATTAAACAGCTATATATGCAAATCTTAATAAAAAAGATCATTTATGGAGGGCTTGAACATTGCAGACTTGTCTACAGTTTCTGAGGTGGGTATTGCTATCCCGATTTTACATAAGAGTAAACTCAGCTCAGAGGGGTTGAGTTCGTCAAGGTCCCAGAGCTAGTAAATAATGAGGTCTGAATGCAACAATCTGACATGAAATATTGTGACATTGAAGTTACACAACACACATGCACACTCACATACATGCACATCACACAAACACTGAAGTTAGAGTCATTCTTGGTCACAGAAATAATACATTCAAAAAAATTCATTCTTGCGATAATTTTCTAACCTTATGCTTAATGTGTTGAATTAGGGTGAAAAAAATGGAAATTCTTTTCATAGTTAGCTTTTGATTTGTGTCCTCTGACAATTATTAGGTTTTTTACTAACAAAGTGTTTAGCTGAAGATAGCATTCTTCATTTCGTTATTGGTGCTTGGGAGGCATTGAAAATTAATCAGAAGGCATTAAAAATAAAACACTTCATTTTGTTTCTGACATCCAAGGGCTTTGCCCAGTTGTAACTATTTTTAAGAAATGAAGGGCATGAGTACATTATTTGTTCCTTTTGCCAGCCATGCATCTTAATAACAGCAAATATCTATGTACATCATGTACAATATAATAAGGCTTTTGATTAACTGTTATACTCGTCTACATATGAATCAGTACAATTTAGTCACAGAAAACTCACTGTACAAGAGTTTATGTGCTTTATTCTATTTAACTTAGAGCCAGGTGCAGTGGCTCAAGTCTGTAATCTCAGCATTTTGGGAGGCCGAGACAGGGGGTTTGCTTGAACACAGGAGTTTGAGACCAGCCTGGCCAACATGGCAAAACGTTGTCTCAACAACAACAACAAGAATTAGTTGAGCATGGTGGCATGTTCCTATGGTACCAGCTACTTGGGAGCCTGAGGTGGGAGTGTTGTTTGAGCCCAGGAGGTTTAGGCTACAGCGAGCCATAATCCCACCACTATATTCCAGCCTGGGTGACAGAGCAAGACCCTCTCTCATAAAAAAAAAAAAAAAGTTAGACAGTGACTGTATTCCATTATATTTTGCATTATTATATATGCATTAATTCCCATACATTCATCTTAATTCAGTCACTTTATTTTTGGTTTAATTCTTTTCTTCACCCCAAGTACATTTTATTTTGGCATATTTTAGCTTGGGCATTTAGGTTTACACTTCTTGTGTCTCTTGTGTTGCATGTATTTGTGAACTCAGAAAAAATTAATTAAAATATAATTTCTTTATGACAGAGAGTGGAATTGAATTTCAAGTGTGAAGAGATTTTAATAATGAGGCATTTATGATATAAAAGTCTGAAGACATATTTTCAAAAAATACCTAAAAATACATTTTTGAAATGGATGCACTCAGGGATCATTAATTATAATATAAATAAACTGAAGGAAATCTTAGAAATTATTTTACTTCCCATCCTCATGTTTTATGGCCAAAATAATTGCCTTTGGAATTTAACAGCCAATATGCTTAATGTCTTTCTTTCTTTTTTTTTTTTTTTTTTTAAGACTGAGTCTCATGCTGTCTCTCAGCCTGGAGTGCAGTGAGGCGATCTCGGCTTGCTGCAACCTCCACCTCCAGGGTTCAAGCAACTCTCCTGCCTCACCTCCCAAGTAACTAGGACTACAGGTGCAAACCACCATGCCTGGCTAATTTTTGTATTTTTAGTAGAGGTGGGGTTTCGTCATATTGGCTAGGGTGGTCTCGAACTCCTGACCTCAAGTGTTCTGCCTGCCTCGGGCTTCCTAAATGCTGCGATTACAGATGTGAGCCACTGCATCCAGCTTAATAACGTTAATGTCTGTCCCTTTTACTCTTAGAAACTGAACTTATCACAACCATGCCCTTCACGACAACCATGCCCCTCAAGACAACCATGCCCCTCATGACAACCATGCCCAACACCGTAGCCACACCCCCCCCACTAACAGCCACAACCCTTCACTATAGCCACGCCCCACATATTGCCACATCCTCTTACTATCAGCCATGCCCCTCACTATCAGCCACGCCCCTCACCATGAGCCACACCCCTCACCAGCTACACCTTCTCATTGACAGCCACACCTAATAAACCACACCCCTCTCCAGCCACGCCTCTAACCACACCCACAAGTCAAAATATAGCCACACCCCCTCACTAATAGCCACGCCCATACCAAGTTTTCAGTGCTCACTATGGCCACACCTTTCATGACAGCCACACCCCATAGTATAGCACGCCGCTTACCGAGCCACACTCCTTGCCAACAACCATGAACCGGTTTGAGCTGTCTTTCAGCACCAGCACTGTCATACTTCCTTGCCTTTGTTCATGCTACTTTCTTCATTAGACATACCTTCCTTCCTCATTCATCCTTCAACCTCTACCAGCCTATGCACCTCGCCTCCTGTGTTCCTTCTCGGAAGCCTATTTAGGCTCCTGAAGCTGAGTCAGTCCTCTATTTCTATAGCACCCCGGAGATGTCAGCATGACGGCAAACTACATTTAAGTAATGCTCTAGGTATTTTTTTCCTTCCTAGACTAGAGGCCCTTCAGAGTGGGAACGGTGCTCTCTAGTTTCGCTCTTTCCACTTACCATAGCTCTTAGCATCTGGTAGGTGCTAACTCAGGAGGTGACTTGATCACAGGTGACTAGTGAGAGGCGTCCTCTAGCTCGATATTGTTTCACAAACTGCACGGCTTCCCTAGTGGGATTTAGGGGATTTTGCTCCACTTTCTGACCTAATTGTACTGGGCTTATCATTACAAAGGAGAAGGAGAAGGAAAAGGAGAAGCTGCTACCTATAAATGTTTCTGTTGCTTCCTCATTCTCTAGAATATGATGGCCTAAGGCATCAAGTCTAAATCAGTCTCACAACTTTGAGCAAATTTGCTGCCCTCTTTCTTTTCAATATGTGACCAATTTTCTAATTCATTTCCCTCAAATTTCTCTTTGTGTGCTATTTTCCACCCAAATTATACGTATGATACATTCTATTAATATTCTCTGCACCTAAACCTACAGAGTACATATCGCTTCACTGATCATCTGGAAGAGACGTTGCCGGAAAATAGAGCTCAATTATTTCTAAGGTGAAAGGAATTTCATGATAAGGGATTTTACCTTTAGCACGGCTCGTTCCTGTCTTATTTTATTTTCTTGAAAAACTCAGAGTTTGAGTCTCTAAGAATTGTACATTAACGATGTCTTTCTGTGCTTTGGGAAAACAATTCTTATGAGAAAATACAGAGCATTCTTCAAACAGATTAGATAGGCCAGGAACATGTTGACCTGATATTTTCTTAATACCTCTAGGATTTTAAGGCACAAATCTGAGAAATCTTTATTCATCCAGCCATGCATTCAAACGCTATTTACCGAGCATACGAACTGGGATTAACAGATATTCCTCACATGCATAACAAATCTATTTCCTTGGCAGTCAAATTTTATATACCATGTGCCCAATATCCTATTAAGACAAGATTTTAGATGTCATGTAGTTTAACTTGGAGTAATTATAATTGGAATAAATAGTGTTTCTGCATGACCCAAAGATGGGTCATTTATGTAAGAAGATTTATGATGCCAAGCTTTGTGGTAGACGCTGGGTTTGCTAAAATGACTAAATATATTCTCTCTTGAGGAGCTCAGTACCAGGCTTACCCTTCCAAATGGTTGCATATTCTGCCAATCAAGTCATTGAATCTCTGCTAAGTGTTGTCCATTTGAATTAGCACCTAGATCCCTTCTCTTCCCCTTTCTTCCCTGCTCTGTGCCTCACAGGCTGACTGCCATAGAGTCTTTAACATGATCTCTCCTGACTTTAGTTGAACATGGCCAAGGAGAAGGACCAGCAGTGGACACAGGGTGGGAGAGAGTTCTGGGTGTTTATGACCACATTTCTCCCTGTTGCATTTGTGGTTCTGGTGGTGATACATTCCTCTAAGGCCATGGTTCCTGTCAGTGGCCATTTTTCTTAGGCTCCTCATCTCATCAGGCTCCAGAATTATGACACACGGTCCCCCACATCTGTCTTCAGTCCCAGGGCTAAAATGGTTTTTCCTGTGGCTGGTGCCTCACTGGTCCTTGGTGACTCCTTTAATCTTAACTTCAATCAGTTTAACCATTTTAATGTGCCATTGATTTCAGTCTTGGTGGGACCAGCTGGTAAACAAGACATTGAGTGCTTAAAAGAGGCTTTTCAACTACAGTCATCTAGTTTTATCTACTGTATTAGTTTCTTGAAATTATAATAACAAATTTCCCAAATTTGGCTGCTTAAAACAAGAACAATTTATTCTCTCATAGGCAAAAAATTAAAAGTCCCCATATAAGCAGGGCCACACTTCCTGTGAAGACTCTTGGAGAGAATCTTCCCCTGCTCTTTTAAGCTTTGGGTGGCTCCTGATATTCCTTAGCGTTTTCTGCCTCATGGCTCCCCCCAGCCTGGTGTTTTGTTCTTGTCCACATGACTCATGAGGGCTCACAAAGTGCCTCCATTCTAACTGTCATGGAGGAGGAAGAGGGCCAACAAGGGCACACTTCCAGGAATTCCTGTATGTCACTTACATGTAGTTAGAACTTTATTATATGGTCCCATATTGCTGCACAGGGAGCTGGGAATAGAGGACTCATTTTGAACAGTCATATGTTCAGCTAAAGATCAGAATTTACTTCCTATTTAATGAAAAACAAGCAACAGGTTTTTGGAATAATTAGCATACTATTTCGCCCCTCTGTAAAACCTTAAGTACCATTTGCTTAAGCTTACCTATCTTACACTTTTGCAGGATCTGCAGAATTTTCTGCAAAATTTGTAATGAACTCCTTAAAAGATACTTTTTAAATAGATATTTTCTGTGCTTTCATAACCTCATCTGAAAAGTAATTAACTCTTATTGTATAACTTCCATGTGCCAAACATTCATTCAATCACCATATATTAATTGGGTACCTATTATGTACCACTATTGAAAATGTATCAGTGATGAAGACAGCTGAAGTCCTTATCCTTTGGAGGGAAACATAGCTCCAATGGGGCAGAAAAATAATCATATTAATTCATTTATTAATTAGTGACATTAATTAATCAATTGATTCATTTATTAATTAAATAATCATATTAATTCATTTATTAAAGACATAAATGAACTAAATCAATTTATATACTTATACATGTTAATAAAATAAAATGCAGTATGATACAGAGAATGACTTGGGAGGGGGAGAGTTTACTTTGATAAGAGAAATATACTACCTTAAAGCTTATAAGCAGTTGTGCAAGAAAGATATTTTTCTACTTTTATACTCAAAGTAACAATAGTGTTTATTATTTTCTCATTTTACAGGTAAAAAAAATTGCCCAAGGTCATATACCTTGTAAATTCAGCCTTGCTGAATTTAAGGACTAAGTCTAGGCCCAGAGTTCTCTTTCCTTTCCTCTATTCTACATTTCTTCAAATAAGTCTTCTCTAGGGTTATTTCCATTTCACTTTATGAAATATATAGTTAGGCAATTATCTTTTAAGATGAAGGAAGAAGCTAATGATTTCATCCAACTCTGTAATTTTCATGCTGCATCAGGTTGAACTGTAAAGCCAGTTTAGAAAGTGTAGGAGCTGCTTAGAGAGAGCAAGTGTGAGAGTAATGGGGGCTTACAGGCCATCGAGGCTCAGTTAGAAGGTCACTGGGCATTGTTTGTAGAGAAAAAAAAGACCCAAGGGGGGCTTGAGAGCAGTCTCCAAATGTAAGGATTAGATTTTTTCCAAAGATCAATACATTTTTACCTTCCCCTATCATATTTCTGTCCTTAACTGATGAGGAGAGTTTTGAGAACTAAGTCAACCATTTCTTTGTAATACTTTGATTAAGTGTTTCATTTCTAGAGTTATTTGTCTCTAAAGGTAGTATGTTTGGAATCACATAATATTCTTGTTAAAAATATAGATTTCTCCTGGGCGTGGTGGATCATGCCTGTAATCCCAGCACTTTGGGAGGCCGAGGTGGGAGGATCACAAGTCAAGGTCAAGAGATCAAGACCATCATCGCCAACATGGTGAAACCCCATCTCTACTAAAAATATAAAAATTAGCCGGGTGAGGTGGCATGTACCTATAATCCCAGCTACTTGAGAGGCTGAGGCAGGAGAATCTCTTGAACCCAGGAGGCAGAGGTTGCAGGGAGCCCAGATAGCGTCACTGCACTCCAGCCTGGTGACAGAACAAGACTCCGTCTCAAAAAAAATAATAATAATATGTATATATATATTTAAGTGCTATTAAAGTGCTATATTATATTTAAGTGCTATTAAACAGTACTAAGACATCTACCAATAAAAACTGTTTAATGTATATACATATATATTCCTGTGTATCTCTCTAGAGGCAGGACATATTTTGAAGAAGAAAATAACCCCTAGCAATTCTTTATACACATTAAATTTTGAGGAGCACTATTTTACCAAAGACTATTGAATAGAAATGAGCCAGGTTGGCTGCTACACATGGTAATAAAATGGCCAGAAGATTTAAGATAATCTTGGACAAGTCCCTCAACTGTGGGTTTCCCCCATATACAAATGAGCTCACGAGGACCCACAAGAGCCTTGCTGTGCATCTGTAATTCTAGATACTGAGACAGAATGCAGGCATAAAGTCACATGTGAAAGAAACTGGAAAAAATAAGTTACTACTGATTATACATCTGCAGAGAAATCAGGAAAAGCTACACTGAGTTGTTAAAAAGTTTTTATTGGTAGATGTCTTAGTACTGTTTAATAGCACTTAAAAATTTAATGAAAGTAAATCACTCTAATGAATACTCTAGTGTTTTTATGTTTATATTTTACTAATTTATCAGTGTGTTATCATAAAGAAAAATCAGATTAACTACCTATCACAACCCTACATCATTTCAGAAACTTTAGGATATATTTTCTTTTCAAAAAATATTTAAGTCTGTGCCAACAAACCATTGAGATTTTTCTCGTATGTTAGGAAAACAAACGAGCAAAGAGAAGAAGATAGATTGCAACGTGTAATTTAATCTCACGATACTGATGATAACATAAACATCACAATCTACAGATTGAATAACAACTTTGTGATGAGTCTCTCTCCCTATCTATTATCCACCACTGAATATGTGATGGCAGAGGAATCTAAACACGGAAATGCACCCAGCAACAGGATTAACAAATGAATGCAAACTACTCCTGAAACTTCCCTAAACAAAACTACCATTTACTGGTAAAATAGAAGAATTTAGGACTTTTGTGTTAACACTGGGGGCTAAACCCATCCAGTTTCTTCATGAAGACAAAGAATTTTAGAACTGGCTCTTGTAGACTTACTGGCTTAATGACATGATGTCTACACTTGAAATGCTGTGAAGCTCTGAAACGAACACTCAGCACTTTGATTAAAGAGAATTTTGTCATCTGGCATATCTTGTTGCCACATAGACCTAAGACATTAGAAATCAACAATTCTTTGTTTAGTAGCGTGATTCAAAATAAGATATTATCTTTGAATCATGGTTTATAAGTTGTTAAATGTTGTTAAGTGCTTTGGTTTACTGCAATACTGTAAGGAAGAAATTAGAAATGTTAGTATGGACACTAACATATTGGAATGTTGGACTGAGGAGATTGAACTCTATAAGGATACATAGCTAGACAGAGGGGTGTAAGATCCCGATCTAGGACTCAGGTTCCGAAGATATCTGAGTGCCTTATTTAGTGCATCATCCCATGACTCATAAACACCGGAGAATTATTCTTTGAAAATTTGCTTGCACTGTATATTTGTAATTGTAGATACATGTGCTGTTAAAATACAGTAATTTCTCAAAATGAAATATATTTCTTAGTATTTTATAAAGCACTGTTAAAATTGAAATTACACATACTTTTGTAGTGACCCTTAAACTTTTTAGTGAGAAGAAATCAAATCGTGTTATTGTTGAAAGTAATTACTTATTAAGAAAAAGAAATTCAGAGTTGAAAGAGAATGTAAGAACCACATTTATTATTTATGCTCCAATTCCATTACTGGCTTGGAAACTATCTGGAGAGAGAGAGAACAAATATCTTTGTAGAGGGTTTACCTCCCAGTTGCCAATTTTTTTTTCCATATTAAAAACTGCTACCAAATGAAGTGCTAAGGCTTTTAAAAAATGTACGAGGCATTATTACATAATAATACTCTGGAATATGATATGGAAAGTAAAGGTCTTTAATTAAAGGGATCGATAATTCAATGGGCCCTGCTGAATATTATAATAATCAAAATTAATATCTAGTTAAAATGGATCTGTATTTTTCATGTGCTAGGCACAATTTGAAATATCTTATATTTTAACTTATCTAATACAACAACCATATGAGATGAGTCCTCATATTATCTCAGGTTACAGAGGAAGAAAATAAGTACAGATAAATCAAGTAACTTGCTCATGGTCACACAGCTAGCTATTTTGGAGCTGTGATTTAAAAGCAGTAAATCTGTCTCTAGGACCCATGAACCTATTCACAAGCTGAGATTAATCTCTCTTCTTCCATATGAATTTGCACATTGAATGTATAAATACCCAGGGCCATGGTAGATATTTCTGAATATTCCAAAAGATATGCTTTCAGACTTGAATTCTGTCTAAGTAGGCATTTTATTAATCAATGTTGTCCAGAGAAACAGAACCAATAGGATGGGTATCTGTCTATTGACATATTTATTTTACTTAAGGAACTGGCTCATGAGATTTTGAAGGATGGCAAGTTTGAAGCTTGTAGTAAGCCAGAAGGCTGAAAATTCCTTACTGTAATTTTTGTGGAAATAACAATTAACCTATAGATCACTTTGGTGAAAACTGACATCTTTACTGTTGTAAGACATGCAATCCATTAATTTGATACATCTCTATTCATTTAGATCTTTGATTTATTTTCATCAGTGTTTCATAATTTGCAGCATATACTGTACATATTTTGTTAAGTGTTATCTGAATTATTTGTCATTAAACAATTTTATATGTTTTTTAATTGATTTCTGCATGATCGTTGTTAGTATATAATTCGATTGATTTTTGTGTGTTCTTTTTACCCTGCAACATGCTGAACTAATTAGATCCAGAAGTTGTTTGTTGAACACCTTGAGATTTGCCACATAAATAATCATATAATTTGAAAACAGAAAGTTTTATTTCTTCATTTTCATTCTTTATGTCTTTTATTTCTTTTGCTTGCTTTATTGCACTAGTTAGAACTTCTAGGTAACTTGAATTAGATTACTGAGAGCAGACATTCTTGCCATGTTCTCAGTCTTAGTGGGGGTGATGGATCATTTAGTACAATGCTAACTGTAGGATTTCCGCATATGAGTTCTATCAAGTTGCAGTAATTTCCCTCTGTTCCTATTTTTTTTCTGAGATTTTGCACATACATAGGTATGTGCCAATACCTTGCCAGATATTTCCAACATTCAATTCATCTCAGCGTTGTCAGTTGATTGTCTTTTCTCATGAAGTTTTGATTTCTTGCTTTTTGGTTTTTGATTTTTGATTGTATTCTGGCCATTTTGTCTATTATGGTAGGAGAATGAGTCCTGCTTAAATATTTAGTAAGAAGCCCCACGGTTTATGTTTAGCATGCATTTCCTAGTCTACTTTGTGGGCTGTATGTCAAATGATGGTTTAATTTTCAGACGCCTTGCAGTATTATTTTGGTTTGCTCAGTTTATTTGTTGCTGGTTTGGTTTCCACTGGTCCCTGTTGCTGTTGCCTGAATGAGCCGGGTTTCTCCAGGCCATCTGCTTCCTCTCAGTGAAGGAAAGGAGTCTCAAACCACAAGCGTGAAGAGACTACCTTGGTTCATGCATGTTGTGATGAGATATTTCTGCCTTTGATAGAAAGCACTTTCCAGGCAGGTCACTTGCAGGAGTAGGATCTCCTGTATCAGAGCTCACCAGCCACCCATGTCTCTGGGAAAAGTCTCAGGTCTCTGGGGACAAAGAGGCTTCATTGGCTGGGCCACATTTTATGGTGAACTCTCTTTGGGAAATAGCCACAAGTCACCCTGTTTTTCTGGGCCAGAATGGGAGTCAAAAACACACAGAGATAAAGAGAATTTCCTAGTGTTTTGATTTTCTCTTGTTGCCTTTACAAATAACCATAAACTGAGTGGGTTAAGAAACTCAAATTTATTATTTGATAGTTCTGAGGGTAAGAATCTCTCACATATCTCAGTGGACTAAGATCAAGGTTGACAGGGCTGCATTCTTGTAGGCTTTGGGTCCCATTCATTTTGTTGCCTATTGCAACTTCTAGAGGCCATGTGCATTCCTGGTCTCATGGCCTCTTCCCCCATCTTTCAAATTGCCAGTGGCAGGTCAGGTTCGTTTCATATTGCATCACTCCAACCTACCCTTCTGCTTTCATTTCTGCTGTTAAGAAACCATGTGATAATATCGGTCTTACCTAGACAATCCGGGGTAATCTCTTATTCCAAATTTCATCACGTCTGCAAAGTCCCTTTCACCTCATGAGATGACATATTCACAAGTTACAGTGATTAGGATATGGACACTGGACCAAGTCACTTGTGGCATAGTCCCTTTCACCAGCAAGCCCAGTTTCTCTGTGTCTGTAGGTGAAAACAAAGGATGGAATCCTTAGGGACAAAGAGGCTTCCTGAGTTGGGACACCTGTTGTGGTGGAATGCCTCTAGATTGTGCCACCTGGTCACCTGATGTGTCAGAGAGGAGCCTCCAGAGAAGGGGGCCTGTGTGGAGGAAATTTCTTCTCCTAGTCACTTTTTAATTTTGATACTAGACACAGTGCTAACTTTCTTTAATTAATTTTCCTAAGTATCTTTATATTCATAAATTGACAAATAAAAAATGTATTCATTTGAGGTGTACAATGGGATGACTTGATGTACACCGTGAAATGATTGCCACAGTCAAGGTCATAAAACAATCCATCACCTGGCCCCTAATTAGCAGGGTTTCCTATGGTTCCCCCCTGCCAGTCATGCTAGGCTCAGCTGGTATGTTAAAGGAAGACCCATCCCATCCAAGGTAACAATAAGGTTATCTGGGATGCCTCTGTTGCTGTGTTGGAGGTGGGAAGGCGTGCAGTCTGGCTGCCTTGTCTATTAGCTGGGGTCACCTACGATGCCTTGCTACTGTGGTGATCCTCCACTACTAGAGCCCCAAACTAGTTCCTCTTTCCTTTAACATATTTCAGAGACCTCTTTTAGTTGCCTCTTTTGTAATTTCCAAGGTTTGTATTTATCCGTAGGAGGATAGCAGGGAGAGACAAGTTTAGTTCATCTTGTCTACAAGAGAAGTCATCTGTTCCGTTTCTTATATTTCAAAGTTCTCTGAGTTATACATACATTGAGGATATTTATATTTTCTTGTTGAATTGACCACTTTTTCAATATGCAATGTGACTCATTATCAATGGTAAGATTTTTTTCCAAATGCTTATTTTGTCTGTTATTAATATAGCCACTATAGTTTTATTTCTGCATGATATAACTTTCCCTATCATTTTGCTTTTAACGTATATCGTTGAAAGGAAAAAAACCTGATTAAAAAATGAGGAAAGAACTTGAATAGATATTTCTTAAAAGAAGACAGATGAAAAAAGTACATGAAAAAATGCCCAACATCATTAGTAATCAGGGAAAATGAAAATTAAAAACACAATGACATATCACCCCATATCTGTTAGAATGACTACTTTAAAAAAGACAAAATATAACAAGTATTGGGAAGAATGTGGAGAAAAAAGAGCCCTTTGTTCCGCAGCACACTGTTGTGGGGGATGTAAACTAGTATAACCACTATGAACAACAATATGGAGGTTCTTCAGAAAATTAAAAGCAGGCCTATCAGATGACACCACAATCACACTTCTGGGTATATATCCAAGGAAAATGAGATGAGTATGTGGCAGAGATATTTGCATGCCTATATTTATTCCAGCATTATTCTCAATAGCCCAGATATGAAGTCAACCCAAGTGTCTATCAACTGATGAATGAATTTTTTTAAATGTGTATAATACACAATGAAATACTATTTAGCCTTAAAAAAGAAATAAATTCTGTCATTTGTGAAAACATGAATGATCCTGCATAATTATGTTAAGTGCAACAAGCCAGTTACAGAAAGGCAAATACCACCTGTTCTCACTTACATGTGGAATCTAAAACAGTTGAACTCATAGAAGCAGAGAGTAGAATGGTGGTTATCAGACAGTGGGAAGGGGTAGGATGAACAGGAGAGAAATTAGTGAAAGGCTGTACAGTTTTATTTCGATAGGAAACATAAGCTTTTTAGATCCATTGCACAGCACAGTGACTACAGTTAATAATAATGTATTACATATTTCAAAGTTATTAAAAGAGTAAATTTTAAGCATTTTTACCACAAAAAATTATAAGTTGTGTGGTGATGGATATATCAACATGATTTAATCATTCCATATTTTATATGTATTATAACATCACATTGTACCTCATAAATATGTACAATTACAATTTGCCAACTAAAATAGTAACAATAAAGTAAAATCAGTTACTTTATAGCTGCATAAAATTCACATATACTAAACATTTCAGGGATTTTTTAAATTGGGGGGGGTAGTCCAATCATTTTTTCTAACTATGTTTCTTCTATCTGAAGAACTTGCTTCAACATTTCTTAAAGCTGAGGTCTGCAGTCCTTATTTCACCTTTTTAAAAGAATAGTTTCACTGATTGAAGAATTTTAGATTTAGTGTTCCTTCCCTCCTTTTCCCTCTTCTTTCTTCTCTCCTTTCTTCCATCCCTTCACCTTCTGTTTTTCCCCAGCTTTCACCCTTCTCCTCCCTCCCTCCTTCCCTCCCTTCCTCTTTCCCATCCTTCTCTTCCTTCTTCCTTCTTTTCCTTCCCTCCTTCCCTCCCTCCCGTCTTCTCTCTCTAACTTCTTTCCTCTCTCCCATACCTCTCTGTCTTTCTTCTTTCCTCTAAATAAATCACTCCATTTTGTTCATATCTACAAGGTTTCTGATAATTATTCTACTGCAATTCATATTTTTGTTCCTTAGTATATAGTGTTTCCTTTTTCTCTCACTGCCTTTAAGATTCTTTTCTTTGTTTTAAATATTTATTCATTGATTTGTTTGCTTGATGTTCATCCTCCTTGGAGAATCTCTGAGTTACTTGAATTTGTGGCCTGACATTTTTTGTTATATTTGAAATTTCTCTGCCATTATCTTTTCAATATTTTTTCTTCTACTGATTATCTTTCTCTTCCCATTCTGGGACTAAAATTACATAAATATATATTAGACTTTTTGATATTGCCCCACCATTTTTGGTGGTCTATTATTTTTATCAATGTAGTTGCAAGTTCACTGATTTTTTCTTCAGCTGGGTCAAGTCTACTGATAAGACTATCACAGGAATTCTTCATCTCTAGGATTTTCATTTTCCCTTTTCTTGTAACTTCTCCTTCTCTGCAGAAATCCCTCATCTGTTACTGAATTGTTCATCTGTTCCACTGGGTTATTTAATACATATGTCACATTCATCTTACTCCCCATTCTGATTTCTTATGTTTGAGTGAGAATGACGCTCTACCATTGTACATTCCTGGGAGAGGCAGAATATTCAAGCCATGATCTTTAAGGGCTAAACGTCTAGATAAATGTTGAATTCTGTCTGTTTTGAGCTTTTTCCAAATCCATGAATTTTAAGAATCGAGTTAACAAACTTTAGAATGACAATTTTGTGTTCCATGTAGATCTGAATAAATAAAAACATTAAGGTAGATAACAGAGTGACATGGATAAAACCCATCTTCTTGAAACTAAGTGCACTTTTATTTTTGTAAAAATTAGATTTATCCACCTTATCATAATTATTAACTGAATTTATTGGCTAATCAGTAGTAGTTTTCTATTTCATTTTCCTTTTATAGACTCACCTAGGGTATAATTGAATAAGACAGCAATAAGTCACCTGTGTCAAAGCTTAAAATATTTACTCATAAAGTATGTGTCTCACAGTGTAAATAAACCTAGACCTAGTTAGTTGAGTTAAATTATTATATTAAAGTTTGTCTTTTTATTTTTGACCTTTACATATCTATATCTGTTTTATATGCCCATTTCTTCTCCCATATAACTATCCAAAAGATTAAAATTGCATCTTATGCTTCATTAAACTATACATTAGGATTCCTGAGGTTCAGAATTAAAGTGACATGATTATGAATAAAATGATTGAAGCATAATTATGATATAATTACCAAACGATTAAAATAGTTAACCTAGATGGTTGTGTCAATAAAACCATTTTTTTCTAATTTTTATTAAAGAGTCAAATTATAAACATACTTCATGTTTTAAAAAACGACTCTGGTTTTAACTCATTTTTATTAGAAAAATTATAATGACTTCATTTTAATCTTGAGGTAAATACACATCTTAAGTATAACCTGGGGATAAAAGACAGTTTGCGTGAATTATGATGCTAGGTGTCATTACTGATGCACTTGTCCAGGGAGTATAAAGCACGCTCTGAAATGTTCCAACTGTTTTCCACTCGATGGCTCATTCATTATTCACTTTCTGCCTCTATAAAATTAGCCAGTGGACTCTTTACAGGGACGGATAGCTATTCCTACGAAAACTTCTAATTTCGTTCTAATCTAGTCAAACACATTCTGTAGTGTTATATTAGTAATGCCCAATTAGCAAGGCCTAGGGTAGAAAATAGAAAAAAAAATTGGCAAATGCAACTCACTCCTAGTAAAGTCATTTAATCTCACTCATCAACAGCTTTGCTTATCTTCACTAAAATAGCAAAGTGGAAGTTTTGAGAAAAAGAAAAATGAGTCAGTGGGTCACGGTTCCTAGACAACACACAGTTTCTGAGCCAATGTATTTTACTTAAGGCATTCTAAGGACAATGACTTGTCCTAAAGCAGAACCTTGTTCAAAGCAGGAATTCAATGAAAGTTCATTCAGTGAATGGATTAAGTAATATGATACTCTGAATTTTCTATGCAAAACTTACAGGTGTTAATATTTTGCCATAATTATTAAATTACTCACCACATATACCCTCTATTGTGTGACAGACACTGCCAGTATGCTGCAAATCTCTAATTCATTCTTGATACTCTCTCTCAAGCACTTTAGGGATAAAATGAGATTTGCTGAGATAGAATCATCTTTGTGTGGGTGTGACTGGGACACAGCTTAAATGTACCTAGGGTGTCAGCATATTTTGCATCTTGACCTGTGTGCCAATTACCTGGGCATTTTACAGGGTTAAAATTTATTGAGTTATACAATTATGTAATTTTTCTGTATGCATCTTATCTTAAAAACTTTTTTACATGGGATTTGTGAATTGACTTTCATAAACACAACATATTTTGTTTGAGGGTCAAAGTACAAGCTGTAGAGGACTAATAAACATCCAAGACTGCCTGTCAATTAAATTACAGGAAGCCCAGTTAAATTGGAATTTAGATAAATATCAACATTTTCTTTCGTGTAAGTGTGCTGCAAATATTTCATGAACATACTTTTAATAAAAAGTATTTAACGAAGTCTCTTACAAATCCTGTAAATTTTGTTTGCTAAGTCAATCAATCCTAATTGGAAGTAATCCACAATAACTATAAATCAGCAATAAATATTGCATTATATACAGTTATATACTATTTGCCACCTATCTCTAAACAGCTTACATTTTTCTTATAATACTGTGAAGTCTATTCTAGCTAGAGAAATTTGCAAGACATATTTTTAATTACAAAGGAAAGATCACCAGGCTTGGTTTTCAAGAATTAACCAGGAAAATTAAGCAGGATGGAAAGAATAAATTTATCCCATTGTAACTCCAACAACTGCCTTAACATTGTACAGCTTTCTAAAATCAAACAATAGCAGTTTAAACCTATTATAAATAATGTATTAATTTTACGGGTAGCTTTTACTGTTCCCCTGCAGTTCACTGTGGTCATTGTACTTATTGTTGACTTCCTACATTTATGAAATACACATCGTTTTTGCTTTTTGGCTCATTCTAAAAATCTTTGTTGTACATTGGGTAAAAAACTAAGGACAACCTGAAGAACTCACTCATCCTATCATTGGTTCCCTGCTGGTAGAATTCTTCTGCCTAGAATCGCCATGTGGAATAACTTACTTTGTATAGGCAACTGGTGAAAAGTGTAGTGAATTAACTAAAATAATTTTACTTTTGTTTCAAATATACAGAGGCTGCATATGTCTGCTAGCAATTCTGCAAGTTTTTTTTTTTTCTGACATAGAGTTTATGAGCTACTTTACGCACTAACAGATAAAGTTATTTTACTATGATTGCAATGAAATGGCTCAGGTTACTACCCATTTTTTAGAAAGAAGTCTATTTTCTTTAATGTTGTACAAAAAGTACGAGTAGAACCAAAAGTAAATAAACATTATCTCATTTGTTTACACTACCATCTAGTTCTTTATATTAACTTTACCATTTAGACAATAGAAAGTAGGCAGCAATTTAGGGATTGGGGAAAGAGATAAACCAAAGAAACTATTCATTCCTCTACACTGTGTGTGTCTGCGCTCACAGAACTGGCTTCTTTCACTTCTCCACTGTGCAGGGATTCAGTTGTAAATAAAACTGGACCTGCTCAACAGCTGAGGGAAACTGGAAATTATGGGTCCATATCTTGGAGCATCGTCATACAATTCAAACAATGGTTTATCTACCGGCTTGTACTTTCAGGGACTCCAAACAAGGCTTTTTCTTGAAGTTGAACAAAAAACAACTCCCTGTGTCCCGTATGCTTTGTAATACGTGCAGGAACATACGGATAGTGAGGAGGTTCAAAATGCCCACTCCATCAGTTACCAGTGCAGCCATCAATCACCCAGTCTTCAGAGCTCCATCTTGATGACACAGTGTCTCTGTCATTAAGCGTTTTAATCCTTTGACTTTATCTTCTCCTGGATTAAGTAAGTGACCAGGTGATCTGAAGAAAGTTGTTCCCAGATGCAGCAGTATCACATGGGGTAGCCAGTGGCTCATGTACAATCAGAACCCTTTGTAGAGTTCTCTTCCTTATAAATTTATCAACTCCTTCCCTCGTGCACTAAAATCTGGCTGCAGCAGAGCTGTCCATTACACAGAGAGGCTGTTTGGTACCGAAAGTAATCATTGGTAAGGGGGTGCAACTTGATGGTGTGCTCCAGGGTGAGAGGCTGTGTCTGCTGGATGTACTTCTTGCCCAGTGATTGACCCCCCTGGGGCCAGCCAGTCTGTGAGCAATTGAGTGGTGCCATAGACAAGCTGGTGACTCAGCCCTGCAGGACAGCAGGAAGGGGGAGGCAGGGCGCAAGGTTAATCTGCAACCCACTCAGCAGCCACTGCCTGCCGTTAACAGGAGACCATGATAGGAGGCCAAAGCTGTTCCTAATCATAAATTTCATATTAGCTAGAGAAGACCTGGCAAAACTGGAAAAAATTACTTCGTTCACTATGTGTTTAAACTTAGCTAATACATTTTAGAATTGGTGTTATTATTTGCTACAAGGCATTCAAAAAATATTCTAGACATTGTTTTACAGTTTTATTTTTTCTTCTTAATTTTTTTCTTCTCTTCAATTTATTTTCAATTGACAAATAAAAATTATATATATATATATATACATCACACACATATTTGTCATGTACAATATGATGTTTTGAAACATGGGTACATGGTGGAATGGCAAAATCAAGCTCATTGACATATACATTAATATTTTGCGGTGAAAACACTTAAAATCTACTCTCTCAGCAATTTTCAAGAAAAACATTGTTATTCATTATTGTCAGTATGTTGTACAATAGATCTCTTGACCTTATTTCTCATAACAGAAATTGTGTATTCCTTAACCAATATCACCCTTGTTCCAGCCTCTGGTGCGCACTGTTCTGTTCTCTACTTTCATGAGTTCAACTTTTTTAGATTCTGCATATGAGTGAGATCATGTGACCTTTCCCTCTTTGTGACCGGTTTGTTGAATTTAACGTAGTCATGTAGGTTTGTCCATGTTGTTGTAAATGACATGATTTTATTATTTTCCAATGCTAAATAGTATTCTATTGTGTATCGTATCACATTTTCTTTATTTATTCATCATTTGATGAAGACCTGGACTGATTTCTTACCTTGCTTATTGTGGATAATGCTGCAGTGAATATGGGAATGCAAATATCTCTTTGACATAGTGATTTCATTTCCTATGGATGTGTACCCAGTAGTGATACTGCTGGATCATACAGTAGCTCTATTTTTAATTTTTTCAAAAACCTCCATACCATTATCCATAATGGCTGTACCAACTTGTATTCCCACCAAGAGTGTGCAAGGGTTTCCCTTTCTCCATTACCTCTCCGATATGCATCTTCTGACTTTTCGATAATAGGCATTCTAATAGGTTTGAGGTGGTATCTCATTGTGGTTTTAATTTGCCTTTTTCTGATGATTAGTGATGATGAATTTTTTAAAAAATACCTGTTGGACATTTGTATGTCTTCTTTTGAGAAATGTTTACTCAATTCCTTTGTCCACTTTTAAAGAGCATTATTTCCTTTTTAGCTATGGAGTTGCTTGAGTTTCCTAAGTATCTTAGATATCAACACCTTATTAGATGTGTGGTTTGCAAATATTTTCTCACAACATAGGTTATCTTTTCACTGTATTGATTGTTTCCTTTGTTGTGCAGAAGCTTTTTAGTTTGGAATAATCCCATTGTCTATGTTCACTTTTATTAGCAGTGCTTTTGGGGGTCTTTCCCCAAAAAATCATTGCCCAGACCAATGTTACAAAGCCTTTCCCCTATGTTTTAAATAGAGTTTAAATTGGTTCTTCATAGTTTGTCATCCTTGCCATTGTTTTTACATTTCCCTGATAGTATTCTGATAGGCTGAACCCAACTGAGGACCAGAAGGCAAGGGGGTCCTTTCGAAGAGTCAACTCATGGGGCTTAGAGCAGGTGGAGAGTAGATCTGATGGAGAATTGGGAGGTACCCAGCATTTCCTATGAATTCCTTTACTGTGCATGATACCCCTCTTTTGGAGAGGTTTATTAAAGATAGTCATTTATGAGCTGAAGAACTACTCTTAATTTGCTTTTTCATTGAAATTGGCCGTTCAAACATCTTTAACTCATTAAATATTTAGCCTTAAGTTTTTGGATTCCCCTTTCAAGCTGAATAAATGATCTCTAACTGAATCCTTGCCTTCGAATTTTGATGCATATTTGGTTGAAACTGTGTTTTTGGATTATAGTCTCAGCCTAGGCATCCAAGCCAGCCTTACCATTCTGAGTAAAACTTAACATTATTTTCTGATAGCAAATTCTCAGTTGCTCTCCTATGAAGAGTGATATCACGTTATATTTTTAAGGAAGTGAGATTTGCCAAAGTGAAATCCTAGATAAATAAAAAACCAATAGCTGAGATTACTGAAGTGTTGCATATAGTATTTGAGAAATCTTAAAGAATAAAAGAAGTAGTGCAGGATTAGAAATGTAATAACATTGCTCAATTTTTAATTTGAGATGTAAACTTTGAGCAAATACTCTGAAGAATTATTTTAAAATTTGACAAATGTATTAAGTATTTTCCAATAATCACAAAGTGTATGTAAGCTTTTCATGCAATCCCCAAAACCATGTCTATCATTTGGTGATTTTTTTTCAAATAGTTACTACAGCTTCCCCATTTTAAAAGCAAAAAAAAAAAAAAAAAAAAGTATTTGGGGAAAAAAGTGAGAGAAATAAGCAGCCACAAGTTACTGTAATATACTTGTTATAAAGTTTATGGAAAATACTGCCATGACACAGTTAAATCCTTCCCAATGAGATGAGTTGTCAGTTGCCGTTTAATCTGCTAAAGCATAGTCCTTTGTTGGGCAACAGAAAATAAGAAATTAGGAAAAAAGCAGTCTTTATTTAATCCTACTAACCAGGGCTGTGATAAGCTGATAGAGAAAACAAAAGGAAATTGAATTTCTCAGAAATAATCTAGCAAAAATGGGTCAGAATGGAGTGGAAAGGGGAAAAAAGACAATACCACTCTACTTTAAAATAGGAGGCAGCCAGAAATTCAGCATGAATTATTGTTTATCTAAAGGCACCCACTTTCCAGCCTTGCTGTAAATTTCCATTTGCAGAAAGCTCAAGTATCTCTGAACTTGATGTTCTGAATAAAACATATGATTTCTAGAGGAAATCTACTAGCTGTCCTATTTCCCATGCAAAGGTACAAAATCCTGCAACTTCTAGGCAGACTTCCTCACTACATAGGAAATAACATTTCCTGTTCATATAAGATGAAGAAAAATCTTGTAGTTTGTAGAAGAGAAATATTCATTTCTCGTTAGCTATTTTTAATTGAAGTTTTAAAATAAAGAAATAGTAATTTGATACATGCCACAGGTAATTTCCCCTAAACAGGTTGCTAAATATGTTCTGCCTTATACAACATGCATTCAAAATATCTTGTAGATATAATTTATTTTAAAGGGGGGATTTCTTTTTAAAATTCATCATTGTTTGCCTGTAAAATGAAAAGTTGTCTGTTACTAAAAATTTACCTAATTAATTACTTCCAAAATCAAAGCAGTAAAATTCCAAATTGAAAAGGAATAAGTGAAATTGTCCCTGTTTTAGATGACATATTATATATACAGGAACCCTGAAGACTCCACCAAAAATCCTGTTAGAATTCACAAACAAATTCATAAGAGTTGCAAGACACAAAACCCTCATACAAATATCAGTAGCGTTTCTACATATTAAAAATTAACTATCTGAAAAACAAGGAAATTCCATTCGCAATAGCTACAAAAAGTAATAAGTACAACAGGAAGAAATTTAGCCAAAAAGTTGAAAGATCTGTATATTGAAAAGTATAACATATTGACGAAAAAAAATTGAGAAAGACAAAAACACATGGAAAGATGTCTCGTTTATTGATTGGAAGAATTAATATTGTTAACGTCTACTCTACCCAAAGTGATCTACAGATTCAACATAATGTCTTAAAATATCGACATTTTTCATAAAAATGGAAAAAATAACCTTAACCTTTTTGTGGGACCACAAAAGACCCTGAATAGCCAAAACAATCCATAGCAAAAAGAACAAGACAGGAAGCATCACACTATCTGACTTCAAAATTTACTGCAAAGCTCTAGTAACCAAAACAGCATGGTACTGGTATAAAATCAGATACTAAGTATAATAGAAAAGAACAAAGGTCCTAGAAATGAATCTATGCATTTACAGTCAACTTATTTTGACAAAGGAGCTAAAAACACACAATGGGGAAAGAGGGTTTCTTTAGTAAATGGTGTTGGAAAGATCGAATATACACATGAAGAATGAAACTAGATGCTAATCTCTCATTATAAACAAAAATAAATTCAAAATAGATTAAAGACTTAAATGTAAGACACAAACTATGAAATTAGTAAAATTAAAAAAAAAAAAACATAGAGAAAAGCTCCATGCCACTGGTCTGGAAAATGGCTTTAGGAATATCATTGTAAAAGCACAGATAGAAAATACAAAAATAGACAATTGGAATTTCATCCAACTAAGAAGCTTCTGCACAGCAAAAAAACAAACAAACAAACAAACAATCAATAGATTGAATAGACAACCAAAAAAAGGGGAGAAAATATTTGCAAGCTATACATATGATAAAGGGTTAATATCTAAAATGTATAAGAAACAAAAACAATTCAATAGCAAGAAAACAAGTAACCCGATTTTAAAATGGGCAAATGATCTGAATGTAGATATACAAATGACCAACATATATATATATATTCAAAAAGGTTCAGCATCACTAATCATCAGGAAAATGCAAATTAAAATCACAATAAGATACCACCTCAATAACTATTATCAAAAAGACAAATAATAAGTTTCAGATAGATGTGGAGAAAAGAGAACCCTTGTACACTGTTGGTGGCAAATGTAAATTAGTAGAGCCATTATAGCCAACAGTATGAGGGTTCTTCAAAAACTGAAAAAGAGAACTACCATATGATGCAGCTATCCCACCCCTGGGTGTATATCCAAAAGAAAGAAAATCAGTATGTCAAAGAGTTACTTGCACTCTCATATTCATTGTTGCACTATTCATGACAGTCAAGATATGGAATCAATCTAAGTGTCCACCAATTGTGAATAAAGAAAATGTGATGTATACCCACAATGGAATACTATTCAGCACAGAAAAATAACAAACTCTTGTCATTTGTGACAGCATGGATAAACTTCCAGGAAACCATGTTAAGTGAAATAAGCAGGCACAAAAAGAAAGATACTGTATGATCTTGTTTGAATCTAGGATCTAAAAAAGTTGATCTTATAGAAGCAGAAAGTAGAATGGTAACTACCAGGGACTGGGTGGGTTGGAGTGGGTTGGGCAGATGTTGGTTAAGAAATATGAAAGTTCAGTTAGACAGGAGGAATAAGTTTGAGAGCTCTATGGTGACTATAGCTAATGATCCTATATTGTCAAAAAATGCTAAGACAGTGAAACTAAATTGTTCTCACCACAAAAGTGATAGCTATGTGAGGTGATTCATATGCTAATTAGCTAGATTTTGTCATTCCATCATGTATATATACTTCAAAACATCAGGTTGTAAACAGTTAATACATTCACTTTTACCTGTTTATTTTAAAAAGTAATCTTTTTTTTTGTTTGTTTGTTTTTTGAGACAGAGTCTCTGTTGCCCAGTCTGGAGAGCAGTGGTGCCATCTCACCTCACTGCAATCTCCACCTCCCCAGTTCAAGTGATTCTCCTGCCTCAGCCTCCCGAGTAGGTGGGATTACAGGTGTTCGCCACCATGCCCCGCAGCTAATTTTTGTGTTTTTAGTAGAGATAGGGTTTCACTATGTTATCCAGGCTTGTCTCGAACTCCTGACCTAGTGATCTGCCCGCCTTGGCCTCCCAAAGTGCTGGGATTATAGGTGTGAGCCACTGTGCCCAGCCAAAAGTAAAATAAAATATTTTTTTAAAAAGAAATAATTATCCAAAGATTTAATAACATATAAATATTCCACTGTGAACATAGCGGTCTACTTGTTCTCTGTTGAGCTACATTCTAGTTAAAATAGACAAGATGAAAACAGAATATATATATATATATATGTATATATATATGACTATGTACATACAAGATATCAATAGGTTATACTGACAGCCAATATAACAAATAAATTAAAACGTGGTTTCACTTTTAGTAATGTATTTCTGATAAACTGTTATCTCAACATTTTATGTTATAGAACATATTTAAATTCAAATTGCCCTTCAAAACTCAGTACATTTATTATTAACCAGTATCCTAGAGGATTTCTTTGCACTTCAGATATTGCTGCAATAGCTTAGGCACAGTACCTCCCAGATGATGTTAGCCTTGACAATCAGATGGTAAGAAATGAAGAGACATCTGTGAGACAATAACCACCTTCGTTTAAGTGTTTTCTACCACTACTTAGATTTACAGCAATTAATTTCCACATGCTTTAACAATAAGCCTGTCCTCATTAAAACACTAAAACCAATATGTAGAAAACATATTACTTCAGTATCTTGTCTCCAAATTGTTATATTGGCACTGGTTAGAAAACATACTTTAAAAATTCACACATATTAAAGGCTAAGAGATTAAAAAAAAACAACATACCTTATCTGTGGAACATAACATTTTAGGGTCTTATTGTAGGTTCTTCAGGCTTTAGGAAAACAAAATTAAAATGTGCTGGCTTGGTTTTCTTCTCTGGTTGTAGCTACATTATCCCGTGAGAGGAAAATCCTTTGATGTTGCAGGTAAGTATCTTTTCAGATGTAACTCTAATATGCACTTGAGGACTATTGACCTCATGTCTTCAAGAATCCCATTAACAAAAACACACATGCACACGCACACATACACACACACTTCAGAAACCAAAAGTATTAAGAAAAGGAGTAGCCATATAGTATTTATATCTCAGGAAGAACATTGGAAGTGATTCATTTCATGATCCATCTCTTTAGTTCTTAAATCTTTTATATCTTTCCCCAGTTTCCTTCCTCATGAGATCTGCTTGATTGGCTCACACAAACCCTGACAAATTTGCTAAACAGCTTGCCCCCAGGACCTTATGAAGATAAAATAGAATCAAATTATACAATGACATAGAGTTGACATAAAGGTCTAGGATCACTCCTCTGAACATGGTTTTTAAACTCCAGACCCAATCCGGGCCCAGGACTAAAGTGAACCTCTTGAGATACATCTCTGATCTCAAATGGGTTATTTTAGATCTTTCTCAGAACAAAACTGTGCTAAGGGGTTGCTTTGCTGTCTACACACACGCCTCAATAGTCCAAAAAGAATGAGCAAGGGAAAAATGGAAAGATAATCCAAGCTTGTCTTTCCCATCTTAACTACCCTTGAGCTCTTCCTTTTGCAAAAGGATTCAGTAAAACTGTGACCTCTCCCAGGACAGAGCAAAACACCTGGATTTCCCGTGCTTCACTAAGTTGCAAACAGTTTCTAGAGTCAGCAGCTTGCATTTACTACTTGCATTTTTAAGGGACTAAATAAGCTTTTATAGCTAAGAAATATTCTAATGATATGAGTTTAAATAAAAAACAGCAATAAAAGAACACATTTTGAAATCACTGGGACCTTCTAGTGCTCTCCAAAATGAAAAGAGAGTGGGACAAACATTTATATCATGCCTATTTTTATTGGGCAATTTAATGGTAATAACAAAGATAAAAATACTAATCCCACTTTAAATCTGATAAACTTGAGGCTAAAAAAGGGTATGTAATGGGCCTAAAATACCCATATAGTGAGGGGGTGAAACACGGAATAGAAAGTTTAAATCTTTGACTCCAATGTGACCTCCTAAAACCAGGTTACCTTTTGTGTACGTACATGGCAATATACAGGTAATTTTCTGTGCAATTTCTACTCAGTTGCCTTGTGGTCATTTAATCAAATATTCCAAACGTTTCTCATTCAGTGAACTACATGTTTCTTTTCAGAGCTGGTGAATGAATACTTGAGGTTCACTGGGTTTAGAGCAGTCAGACAAAATAGAGAAAATCCAGTTAAATTTGAACTTCAGATACACAAATGAATAATTTTTAGTAGAAGTGTATCCTAAATATTCAATGGGATATATTTGCAATATTTGGGACATGATTCTACTAAAAATATTCACCTATAATTCAAATTAACTAGGTGTCATGTGCTTGCATTTGCAAGCACACAAGTTAAGGTGTTATCATTTGGACACACCAAGTTAAGGTGTTATCATTTCTATATCCATCGTTTTTTATCCTAACATTTACCGTTGTTTTGGGTATATAAGATTAGATGCAAAATTTTACATTGCGCTGGGGTGAATGCTATAGGTACACTACCGAATTCTATCTTTCTATTACTGAATTTCTTAACTTGAAGCAGAAAATCTCTTCCACTTTTTCAGCAAGAAAAAAAGTGACTCATGAAAACCTCAGCAAAATAAATGAAAGCTTCTGTATAAGTATTACTAACAGTAAGGTGCATGTTTTCATTCAACATTTTATATTTTTATCTTGCTGTGGCACCAATTTTAGTGACTCTTTCTATAGCCTGTGGTGAATCGGTATGTCTGCCATCCATTACTTTTGACAGTTTTAACACGCTTCATTGAATATTTAATAATAAGGGCATTTGATTGTACATATTTTTCATAAAGCTTAAAACATTTTTCTGTATTGAAGTTGAGGGCAAATGGATATGCCAAGGGTAATTTTCAGCAAGTGGCTAACATCCCTAATGGTCTAATTGTGCTGAAAATCTGTATAGATAAAAAAATCAAAGTATGTCCTTTGCCTTTCTGTTGGTGTGCAGAGTGTTATTTACCAGCTCGGAAGTAACAAGTTGTTCCCAAGAAATTAACATAATTCTGTCTATTTTTTTGTCATCTTGTAGCTTACAATGCATTTTTACTTATGTTTTAATTCATAATAACAGCCTAGTGAATTAGATAGGCATTACCCCATATATACATGAATTAATTTTACTCCTTAAAATAAGAAATTTATGCACTTTTGAATTTGCACAAATTTCAGGGTGGTATTTATCTGAAAAAAAACAACCAATGCTGGACAAATAAAGATGTGTGTGTATATATACATATACAGACATACATATATATGCACACACACATACAGAAATAATATTTACTATACTATACTATATAAACGCTATTGATACACATATATGTGTGTGTGTGTGCATATATAAATATATTATTTATCTATGAAAAAAGTGTCTTGCAATGGTAAATTTGCTAGCTAGAGGATGTTTCCTGACATAGAAAGCAAATCCTGACTTTTGGGTCTCTGTGGGTACATCAGAATGAACATGACCCTTGTTTTGGGTTATATGAGATTTGTTGCAAATTATTATGTAAAAATGGGACAAAAATATGTAAGGATTGTATTTTAAAGTGTTATAAACATATAGGATTTTAAGTATTTTGATTATAGATTTTTAATTTATATACATGTGGTTTCTATGATATTGTAATATTTAAAATTTATGAGTATTTTCCTTGTGAGTCATTGTGTGATAAATATTGAAAATATCTCACATTTACATGACAAGGATCAGAGACTCATATAGTGTGCATGTTAGATAACACTTGTTATTATTGATATTGAAATCTTCTATTTTCTTAATAATATCTTATCTTCTTTCTGAAAGAGGGGTATACAATTTTTGTACTATAATTTTGGAGTTGTCAAATCTTTCTTTATGTCCATAAGTTTTTTGTTTTCATACCCATTGTGGACATATTTATAGATGTCCACAAGATGATAACTGTAATATCTCTTGGTGAGTTACTTAATTAATAAGAGTTATCTGCTTTTAGCATTTTTTGTGCATTTTTATCTTAAATGTAACTTTGTCTGCTGCTAATATTACCACATAGAATTTCTTCTGGTGAAGTGTCACATTTGTATTGCTTATTAGTCTCCATTTCTCATTTTCAAACTTTGACTGCTAAGTAGCATCCATTTACTGGATTTCTCTCTGTAGCAAATGTGACTATTTCATTAAAAAAACTTTTTATTTGTGAATAGTTTTAGATTTGCAGAAAAGTTCTGGAGATGGTACAGGTTTCTCACACACTTCATACTTAGCTTTTCCTATAATTAACACCTACCATCCTTACAGCATATTAGTTACAAATTAATGAACCAGCATTGATAGATTATTTTAAGGTAGTGTCCATAGTCTGTGCAGATTTTTTTGGATTTTACCTAATGTTGGTTTTCTGTTCCAGGATCCCACATTATTTTTAATCTTCCATCTCTCATTAGGCTCCTCTTGGCTGTGAACATTTGTCAGCCTTTTGCTTTTTGATGACCTTGATAGTTTTGAGGAGTACCAGTCAGGTATTTTGTAAGTGTCCTTCATTTGTGTTCTCATCATGATTAAATGGTGGTGATGAGTTTTGAGATGGAGATGCCAGAAGTAAAGTGCCATGCTCATTAGATCATGTCAAGGATACAAATCAAGGATACTGTTAACTGAAGAATCATAAAGCTTATAAATTTGAGGAGGAGACTTAATTTCTTATAAATGGTTACAGCATGCAGGTTGGCCATTTTGGCAGAATGGGGGGTGTGCATAAACCCTGGCAGAGACCGGAAGATGGCACTTTGAGGGAGGGAAGGGTGGAACAGGAATTTATGTTGAAAGGGTTGGCCAATATACATATTTAACAGGTATATGGAGGTTATGTATATTTATGAAGGGGGACATGCATATGCATGGTGAGCAACATGTTACATGCATCCTACATTTACTTTGGGATGGAGATGCAACATTTAAATGTGTTACAATTAGGCCCTATACATCAGATGGTGAAGCAGGTGCATGAAGATATTTAGTGTGCAGCCTCTGTAAACTGGCTAGAACCAGTCCATGGTCAGTGGTCTCCTAATTTTTTCAGAAAAAATTACTAAAATCAGTTTCTTGTCCAATCAAAACTATAGTATGACTTGCAAAACAGGAGGGCCAGTTAGTGAGTGCCTGACAGTTAGTGAGTTGTAATTAATTATTTTAAAACTTTCTCTTTTCCTAACTGATACTTACTTTTTTCTCTTGCCTGATTGCCCTGGCCAGAACTTCCAATACTATGTTGAATAGGAGTGGTGAGAGAGGGCATCCTTGTATTGTGCCAGTTTACAAAGGGAATGCTTCCAGTCTTTGTTCATTCAGTATGATATTGGTTGTGGGTTTGTCATAAATAAGATCTTATTATTTTGAGATAGGTTGCATCACTATTTAGTTTACTGAGAATTTTTAGCATGAAGGACTGCTGAAGTTTGTTGAAGGCCTTTTCTGCATCTATTGAGATAATCATGTGGTTTTTGTCATTGGTTCTGTTTATGTGATGGATTATGTTTATTGATTTGCATATGTTGAAGCAGGCTTGAATCCCAGGGATGAAGCTGACTTGATCGTGTTGGATAAGCTTTTTGATGTGCTACTGGATTCAGTTTGCCAGTATTTTATGGAGGATTTTCTCATCAATGCTTATCAGGGATATTGGCCTGACATTTTCATTTTTTGTTGTGTCTCTGCCAGGTTTTGGTATCAGGATGATGCTTTCCTCATAAAATGAGTTAGGGAGGATTCCCTCTTTTTCTATTGTTTGGAATAGTTTCAAAAGAAATGGTACCAGCTTCTCTTTCTACCTCTGGTAGAATTTAGCTGTGAATCCATCTGGTCCTGGACTTTTTTTGGTTGGTAGGTTGTTAATTACTGCCTCAATTTCAGAACTTGTTATTTACCTATTCAGGGATTCAACTTCTACCTGGTTCATTCCTGAAAGGGTATGTGTGTCCAGCAAATTATTATTTCTTCTAGATTTTCTAGTTGGTTTTTTTTTTTTTTTGCATAGAAGTGTTTATAGTATTCTCTGATGGTAGTTCGTATTTCTGTGGTATTGGTGGTGATATCCCCTTTATCATGTTTTATTGTGTCTATTTGATTCTTCTCTCTTTTCTTTTTTCTTAGTCTAGAGAATATTTAGAATAAAATCTGTATTTTTGCAGTTGTAGCTGAATTATTATGTAAATGTCAATAAAATTAGGTTGGTCAAGTGTGTTTTTTAGATCTGCTCTATCCTCACTGACTTTCTATCTGTTTTTTAAATTAAGTATTGAGAAAGGAGCATTCACATTTCTACCCCAGTGCTATCAGTTTTTCTACGTGTATTTCGAAGCTATGCTTTAGGCTGCCCACACATTTAGGGTCTACGTGTACCTGCACATATACTTTTAAGAGATATTGCCAAATCTCCCTGTGGAAGTGTTATTTCATCAGCAGTGACTATGGGGAGTGAGAGTAATGATAGTTTCCCTAAGGCATTATCACGTCTCGTTTAAAAAGTGTTATCTAGTTGTTGTTTTTTTTTAATGTTTTTGTTTTCACTTTGTTAAAACTTTAAGTTCAGGGGTATGAGTGCAAGTTTGTTACACAGGTAAACTTGTCCCATGGGTGTTTGCTATACAGATCATTTCATCACCCAGGTATTAAGCCTACTACCCACTAGTTATTTTTCCTTATCCTTTTCCTCCTCCACCATTCACCCTCTGATAGGATCCAGTGTGTGTTCCCCTCCACGTGTCCATGTGTTCTCATTATTTAGTGCACACTTATAGGTGAGAACATGCAGTATTTGGTTTTTGGTTCCTGCATTAGTTTGCTAAGGCTAATGGCTTCCAGCTCCATCCATGTCCCTGCAAATAATCTGATATTATTTTTTGTGGCTACATGATATTCTGCATTTTCTTTATCCAGTCTGTCATTGAGAGGCATTTAGTTTGATTTCATGTTTTTGCTGTTGTGGATAGTGTTGCAATGAGCATAGGTGTGCATGTGTCTAGTTTTAAAAATTGTGTTTATCAGATGGATGAATAACAACAGCATCTCTGTATCATTTTAACTTGAATTTCTCTTATTATGAGGAAAGTTGAACATGTTTTTACATGACAGAGGTCTATTTTAATATTTTTAATTGTGAAATGTCTGTTCATGTTTTATCTATTTCTTTATAGAACTTTTGGCCTTTTTCCTCAATTTCTAAAATTTCCATATGAATTTGGCATACCAGCCCTTAATATGTGGTCTGTGCTACATGTTACAAGTGGTTTCTCATAATTTGTCATTTGTCTTTTGACTTTAACTGATACAGTAAAATCTATCAATTTTTAACTGTGTTCATACTTCTAGTCAGACTGAAAAATCCCTTCTTGAAACCCAGGTTGTGAGTAATCTATGTTTTCTTCTAGTATTTGCAGATCTTATTTTTACATGCAGACCTCTGATACATTTGATATTGATTGTCATTCATGGTGTGAGAAATAGACCCAATTTTATCTTGTACAAATTGCTACATTTAGTGATGTTAGACACTACTTTTATTATATAGTTGATTTTTAAATGCAGCTGAATCAATTGCTAAACTTTTCATTTTATTCTATTGTGTCTGTTTATGCATGCACCACAACTACATTTATACAGGCTTCTTATTAAATTTTAACAACTAATGGAATTTGGAGCACTTCTGTTTTACTCTTTTCCTAGCAATTGTTGTATTTTTTTAAATTATAAACTCTGGATCAACTTGTCTATGTCCATTAAAAAATTCCCATTGAAATTTTCATTAAAATTGCATTACATTTATAAATTGACATAGGAGAACTGACATATTAATGATGTAGAGGTGTCATAACCAAGACCAGAAATAGCTTTCTATTTGTTCAAGGCAATTTTTTTTCATTTTGAGAGGAGTATTTGATAATTTTTTCTTATAGGTTTTACCCTCCCCCCTAACACTTTAATTAGGTTTATAACTACATGTTTTATGATTTTTATGACTATTGTAAATGGGATCATCTCATTCATTATATCTTCTAACTGGTTTTTATATGTGAATACAAATGCTATTGATGTCATTAATTTTGTATATTGCTCCTTTAACTTCTTTTATATTTTGGTTTGTTTTACTATTGTTTCAATAGAATTTTTGATGAATAATAGTATCATATCATCTGTGTGTTGAGGTGTTTGATTTTTTCTTTGCATATTCTTATTACTCCAGTTGTTTTTCTGAAGTCTAAATTCATTAGCGAGTACATACCAAAGTATCTTAAACAGCAGTAGAAATGGTAGTCACCCTGTCATTAACCTGACCAAGTCTATTGACTTGAGCTCTTTCTTTAGGGTTTTCCCATTAAATGATTATGTTGGCTTTCGAATCTTTCTCTCTTTCTCTCTCCCCCTCTCCTTAGCCCATCTCACTCTATAGATCGATCGATCGATAGAAGATTGATAGATACATAGATGATAGATATTCTACCCACTCTTCTAAATGATTTTTCAATAGTAGTAAATTGTAGATATTGTCATGTAATCTATGGAAACAGCAATGTAGATTTTCTCCTGGTATTGATTAATATAGTCAATTATTGTGATACATATTCAAATTTTGAAATAGTTTTGTATTCCTGATATAAAACCTGTTTGATGTAGTATTTCTAAATGTAACGGTGGGGTCTTTTGCTAATATTTTAGTCAATATTTTTGCACGCATGTTTATAAATAATATTTATCTTTAAATTTTTTTCTGTGTGCCATATTTATCAGGTTTAGTTATCTGTCTTGCATTTTGTTCACAAAAAATAATTTGAAAGTTTTTCTTGCTTTCTATGTTCTGATGCATTTTGTGCAAGATTGGTACTATTTGGTCTCTAAAAGTCTGGCAGAATTCCCTCTGAGACAACCAAAACCTACTGTTTCTCTTTCTTTTTTATAAAGCAATTTTTTATAACTTTTATTTTTTCTATGAAAACTTGTCTGCTTCAGTTTTCTGTCTGTTTTGGGTCAGTTTTGGAAGATACGGTCAGTTTTGGAAGACTGTATTTTGTAAAAATCCATTCCTTTTCGCTAGTATTACCATCATGCATTACCATCAATTATAATTTACCCTGGGCTGGGTGTTGCGATAGCAATTAGTTGTGACACTGGCTGGTACAGTTTATGTCTCCATTATTCGCATAACAGAATAGACAGTATATTTCCATCTTCTTTGGGTGGTTGTTTGTTTTGCATTGTTTTAAGTTTAATTTTCTATGTATCACTGATTATTTCTTCCTCGTTTTTCTTAGTTTGTATACCTCTGCTTTATCTTACCTTTTGATAGATTAAATTAATGATTCATCTATTTTATTTTTTTTCCTAATGAAGCAGAATTTGATTTATTTGATGTAAGCTTTTTATTGGTCCTCTACCACACTGATTTATGTTTTTGTTTTTATTTCATTCATTGTATTTTATTTTAGCTACACTTTAATACATACATGCAGTCCTGTTTTCTGCATACACAATTAAATATTCAATATTATTAATCTCATATTTTTGAAATTAAATAAATTGCTGTTGTTTTGAAGAAAACCTTACTTATTGAAGTTAAAATTTAATTTTGTATTATATGACATCTAATGCAGTGCCAAGTACAGAGTCTGTATTCTAAAATACTTGTTGAATCACAACATCGACAGTCAGTTAAATATCTTGAAGCCTAATATAAAACAAATTGGTGAAATGGCTATATACTATTTCCTAGGTTGAAAGCTTCATGTTCAGAATTTATGCACTATGAGGGTTGATATGGTTTGACTTTGTGTCCCCCACTCAAATCTCATCTCCAATTGTAATCCCCACATGTAGAGCGAGGAACCAGTAATCCCCACATGAAGAGGGAAGGAAGTGATTGGATTATGGGGGTTAGTTTCTCCCATGCTGTTCTCAAGACAATGAATAAATGCTCACAAGATTTGATGGTTTTATAAATGGTAGTTTTTCCTGCTGTTGCATATGCTCTCTCACCGGCCACCATGTAAGACATGCCTGCTTTTCCTTCTGCCATGATTGTAAGTTTCCGGAGGCCTCCCCCAGCCATGCAGAACTGTGAGTCAATTAAATCTCTTTCCTTTGTAATTATCCAGTCTTGGGTAGTATTCTTTATAGCAGTGTGAGAATGGAGTAATAAAAGGGTATATAGCTTTTTCTCTCAAAATTTGTAGTTAGATAAGGGTCTTATCCATGAAAGTATTAAAGAAAAGGCATACAAACAGTGAACAAAGTCTTACATATAATGTAAACTAATATAATAATAACTGCTAATTATTCTAATGGTATCAGAATAAATAGTTTAATAGCAAAACATTAATGGGTAAGTTGGAGGTGATTATAACCTCATTCCACATAGTTGGTCATGTATATTCTTTAGTAGGGATGAACCACACCTCAAACAATCAGCGACAATGTGACCAGAGATCTTAATGATTCTTCTTCTAAAATATTATGTTATAGTATTATCTTCTTAGTGGCCAAAGCAGAGCTTTTCACTATTTTTATTTCGGAAAACTTCTGATAACTATAAAATTTTATTTCTCTCCTTGTTAGCATACCATCTGTGGCCTCTCCATCCTTCTAGTAGGGGGAGAATCAACTCTAAGGAATGATTTCACAAATTAAAAGAGCCCTTTTTAAGTACATTCATAAAACATTTTATGTTTAAATAATGGCTACTGATAACTATCCCCCTATGACATTTCTGATGCTGTTTTTCACTTGAAACTCTGATAGCATCTGGCCCATGCACAAATTCTAGGTAGAAGTAGGTAAGGGCCTGCCAGAGAGGTTAAAATGTGAGTCATGTTGACAGATGGCTTGGAACGCATTTTCCATTACAGAAAGCAAGGAGCTAATGAATAGAGAAGGTGTAAATAGAAGATTATGGTAACTGAGTATCTTGTGCAGAAACTATTGTCTGTAATAAATGGTGTGAACACACCTATGAAATATGAATGAAATAGATTATACTTTAAGCAAAGGCCTTTTTTTTGAAGCACATAAGTTTTTAGTCTCATTTGGAATTTGTAAGTTGCCATTTCTTCTAGGAAAATTTAAATAATTTTAAGTATTTTATTTTTATGGGAGTTTCTATTTAAAATTAAATCAGTGCGGCAGTACTGTCTTTCTACTCAAGAAAAGAGAATATTCAGCATCAGAGCACCAGCATTTGAATCCTGGATCTAGGTTGCACTGTGTTTTGGGCTATTAATGCATCTCAGTTTTTAAATCCATATAATAGACATAATAACCTGCATGAGAATAAATTTAAGTTAATATATAGAGAGGCACTGGATAGACAGTAAATATAAATTTTTACAAGCATGTTCTTAGGTGATAAATTCCTCTTCCTGTTAGTCTTCCTTATTCTTTGTTTTTTGTTTGTTGCTTTTGTTTGTTTTCATTTCATTTCATTTTCATGTACGTAATTTTGTTTTGTTTTGAGACAGAGTCTCACTCTGTTGGCCAGGCTTGAGTGGAGTGGTGCAATATTGGCTCACTGCAACCTCTGCCTCCTAGGTTCAAGTGATTCTCCTGCATCAGCCTCCCAAGTAGCTGGGATTATAGGCACATGTTACTGCACCAGGATAATTGTTGCATTTTTAGTAGAGATAGGGTTTTGTCATGCTGGCCAGGCTGACTTTGAAATCCTAACCTCAAGTGAGTCACCTGCATTGGCTTCCCAAAATGCTGGGATTACAGGCCAGAGCCACCACACCCAGCCTTACATGATGTTTTGATATATAATATGCAGAGTGAAATGATAACTGTAGTCAAGCCAATTAACATATCTATTGTCTCACCTTGTTATCTTTTTCTGGGTATATGGTAAAAACACCTAATATCTATTCTTTTAGCAAGTTTCCAATACACAATACAATCATATTAAGTGTAGCCCTCATGTTGTATATTAGACCTCTCAGCTTTATCTTGAATAAGCGCAGTTTCTACTCTTTGACCAACATCTCTCATTCCTTCTACCCCATCTCTGATGGTCTTTCTGTTTCTCTGCATTTAACTTTTGTTTAGGGTTGCACATCTAAGAGAGATCATGCCTATTTTTCTTTTTATGTCTGGTGTATCTCACTTAGCATGATGTCTCCAAGTTCATTTATGTTGTTGCAAATTACAGGATTTCCTTCTTTATTAAGACTGAATAATATTCTATCATTTGTGTGTGTGTGTGTGGGTATTATATATATAATTGCTTTATCCATTCATCAGTCAATGGTCACTTAGGTATTGTCCATATCTTAGCTATTGTCAATAATGCTGCAATGGACATGCAGGTGCAGAAAATGAGGATGATAACGATATCTGTCACATGAGGGTGCTGTAGTGATTAAAGTTTTAAAAATGTTAAGCTCATATCTGGCCCTAACACACAGCATGTGCTAAATAAGTTCTAGTTACTGCTGGTGCTGATGTTTTCCTGCTTTTTTATATTACAAGAGTTACATATTTGGTATTTACACAACTGTTTCCCTTTTGTGTGTTTTGCCCTTTGGGGACAGACCCTATGTGGCATTCAAAGTATTTGTGAACCTTACTGTGATTGAAAAAAATCTCATTGTTTAAGTTATAGTTTATGGACTATGGTGTTCTAAGTGAGAATAACCTTCCCTGGGAGGAATCAGAATGATTGGAACAGAATGCAGAGGACATAGTAATTGGCAGTCCCCAGAGTTGCTGACTGTATCTAAGCCACATGGCACAGCTCCAGGCACCATGCAGCTCAAGATGTTCAGTGTTTTAGCCATGCAGGAGAAGCGGATGGCAGAAAGATAGAGCCCAGTGCTTAATTGTTTTAACATCCTCATTCAAATGCAAGCTGAGTTTCAAAGATAGACATCCTTTTATATCAAGAAAGGGCAGATTTTACTGACAAAAATAAATGCTGAAACTACAACCTCAGAGAACCATTACATTGCAGATGCTTCACTGAAGTTTGATTCTGTTTCTCTCAGCTGTGGAGGCATTTATGAAAATGTGAGAGCCATAAAATGATGTTCTGGCATAATATTATCTGTAATCTTCTCCAGGAAGAAGATGCCTGTGAGTCCAGTTGGATTTTACTTTAAGGTACTCACAGCAGCCAAATTAATCAGAGTGTATTTTGAGGCAAGTTTTAGCAAGTATATTCTTATTTAATGCTGAAATACAGAAATAATATAATCACAGAGATATTTTAATTTTACTATACATCACTCCTTGTATAAAACCTATCAGACCTAGAATTTCCAAGTTTCCCAGGTAATTTTTTTTTATTTTAATAACAAATTTAACTGCCATGTGAAAGCCACAGTATTAAATGAACTTAGAGTTTTAAGATAGTACTAGACATTTGCCTGTGTTCTGAGCAGGAACATACGTGTGTGTGCGTGTGTGTGTGTGTGCATGTGTGTATGTGCGTGCATTCAGACATGTACATATGCATAACTTTTGCATTTTTATATTATGCCAGAAAGATTTATTTTGTTACAAAGGGATTTACTTAACAAAGAGGAAAAAAGAAAGAAAAGAAAAAAAACCAACAACAATTGCTTGAGAATAAACTGAGAAAATTATTCAAGAATCAGAGATATTACTCAGGTTTTAACATTATGTAACTTTAATAATGCTTTATTTTGAATAAGCCAACCTATTCTATGCCATGGAGTGGAGGAGGGTGTATATTCTGAAATTTACATATATCTAGTGATACATAAATCGATCAGAGGCAAGTATCAAAATTCTGTCTCAAAAACCAGTACTTCTGTTTTTGCTCTTTGTGTTAAAATGTCTTGCTTCTTGTTAAAGATGAATTAAGATCCTTAATATTTGTTTTAAACTTTAAATAATAATGTAAAATAATTTAACCTGGGCCGTCAAGCCAGATTGAAATAATGGACTGAGTTCTGTTGACAGTGTTAACAACTACTAGTATCCTGGAATCAAACTGGTCAAGGAGACATCTTTTGGCCATAAATAATTATAATTAACATCCATATTGATGATCACAATGTTTTATGAAGTATTGAGATACTTCGTTTCAACGCTGATGAATCTAATGATTATGTGCCTTGGGGTTGCTCTTTTGACGAATATCTTTGTGGTGTTCTCTGTATTTCCTGGACTTGAATATTAGTCTGCCTTGCTAGGTTAGGAAAGTTTCCTGGATAATATCCTAAAAATATTTTCCAACTTGAATTCATTCTCTTCGTCACATTCAGGTACACCTATCAAACGTAGATTAGGTCTTTTCACATAGTCCCATATTTCTTGGAGACTTTGCTCATTCCTTTTTACCCTTTTTTCTCTAATCTTGTCTTCTCGTTTTATTTCGTTAAGTTGGTCTTCAACCTCTGAAATCCTTTCTTCTGCTTGGTCAATTCGACTGTTAAAACTTGTGCATACTTCGCGAAGTTCTCGTATTGTGTTTTTAAGCTCCATTAATTCACTTATATTCCTCTTTAAATTGTCCATTCTCATGAACATTTCGTGAAACCTTTTTTCAAGGTTCTTAGTTTCCTTGCATTGGGCTAGAACATGTTCTTTAGCTCACAGAAGTTTCTCATTATCCACCTTCTGAAGCCTGATTCTGTTGATTCCTCACATTCATTTTCTATCAGGCCTTGTTCAATTGGTGATGAGGCACTGCAATCCTCTGTAGGAGGAGAGGCATTCTGATTTCGGGTGTTTTAGCCTTTTTGCGCTGGTTTCTTCCCATCTTTGTGGATTTATCCACCTGTCGTCTGTGTAATGGCTGACTTTCCAGATTAGGTCTCTAGTGGACGTCCAGCTTGTTGGTTATAAAATTTTTTCTATTTCTTAATTTTCCTTTGGCGGATGCCCCCCCCCCACAGAGCTGGACCTTCCCAGGTTAGCTGTACTTGCTGTGAAACTCTCAATCCTCAGCAGTTCCAACTGCTGTTTTTTGTTGTTGTTGTTTGTGGGGGGACCAGCTTCCCTGCGGCGACCCACTACGCCAGCTAAACAGCAGTGTTAAGATTCGTGGCGCTTTTCTGCCCGGGAATCTCTGGTCTTATTCCCCACTTCAGTCTGCTTTTTAATCAGCTAATGGGAGACTCTGCTTTCCCGGAGCTCCAAACACCAACCAAAAGGGCACTCAGTCCTGTATACTCTGGACTAGAACCGCCGCGTCGGGGTGCCTGCAAAACGGCCGCGCCCTCCGAAAGGGTCGCGCTGGCACCCGTGGGGCTCCTCCACCAAGAATCTCTTGGTCCGTAGGCTATGAAAATTGTCTGAAAATGTGGCGTCCACTCACTCTCTGCGCTTTAGTGGGAGCTACAATCCTGAGCTGCTGCTAATCGGCCATCTTGGATCTCTCTCCCCAACCAGCTTTTAAAAACCACAGTCCAAATACAGTAAAAGCTAGCTTTTAAGTCACATGATTTCTGTGTTAGCATTGCAGGTTTATAGGGTATTATATTAGTCCATTCTCATGCTGCTATGAAGAAATCCCTGAGACTGGGTAATTTGTAAAGAAGAGAGGTTTAATTGACTCACAGTTTAGCATGGCTGGGGGAGGCTTTAAGAAACTTGCATTCATGGCTAAAGGGGAAGGGTAGCAGGAAGGAGAGGTGCTGAACAAACAGGGAAAAGCCCCTTATAAAACCATCAGATCTCATGAGAACTCATTCAGTGTCATGAGAACAGCATGAGGGTAACGGTCCCCATGATCCAATCACCTCCTACCAGGTCCCTCCTACGACATGTGGGGGATTATGGAAACTACAATTCAAGATGAGATTTGGGTGGGGACACAGCCAAACCATGCCAGGTACCCTCTAGGAACACGAATTCTCCTGCCACTTAGTGTAACTTCTTGTTATTCAAACTCTTTGTGAATTTCTCCAGGTTTCAATTAGCAAAAACAATAGCAAATATAGTTGGTTCTCATTATTTCATGAAATCTTTATTCGTGAATTTGCCTCCTTGGTAAGATTTATTCATAGCCCCCTAACCAAAACTCTCAGTGCTTTTATGGTCATTCTGGGAAGTGCACAAAGCGATAAAAACTTGGAGTCACCTGATGCCAACATTCCCACCTAAGGACAAACAAGGCTATGCTCTGCCTTTTCATTTCAGCTCTCACAGTAGGAACATGTGCTCATTTGGCAGTCTGTGTAGTGCCATGACTTTCACTGTGTACTTTTTTTTTTTTTTTTTTTTGACAGAGTCTCACTCTGTTGCCCAGGCTGGAGTGCAGTGGTGCAGTCTCTGCTCACTGCAACCTCTGCCTCCCGGGATTCAAGCAATTCTCCTTCTCAACCTCCTGAGTAACTAGGACTACAGGTGCACACCACCACACCTGGCTAAAAAATTTTTTTTGTATATATATATATATATATATATTTTTTTTTTTTTTTAGTAGAGACTGGGTTTCCCCATGTTGGCCAGGCTAGTCTTAAACTCCCAAACTCAAGTGATTCATCCTCCTCGGCCTCCTAAAGTGCTGGGATTACAGGCATGAGCTCCGACGCCCAGCCCTACTTGTAAGTTTTTTGTTGATGATTCTGCGTTTATGATGGCCCCTAATCATAGTGCCAAACTGCTGGCTAGTGTTGCTAGATATAAGAAGTCAGGGATCAGTTTCAGTTAGGCTTGAGTTACAGTGCATTGGCTGACTTCACCAATGAGTTTATAATGTTAATGCATCAATAATATACATCAAATGAGGTGTCTTTCAAGAAAAACACACAAAAAGCAAAATTATGTATGAATTGTTTGATAAAAATGACCGGAGGCTCACAGGAATCTAACCCTTCATTTCTCTTAAGAGCAATCATTCTGCATTTGTTAATTCAGTGTTTATAGCAACTTCACAGAACATAACTACCATGAAACATGAAAATCTATTGTATATGATGAATAAATTTACCTAACATTTTAAATTCATCTAAGTATAAGTTAACGGCTTGTTTGGGATTCTTAAAGCCTGTTTGGGATTGTACAATCTACAGCCTGATTCGAAATCTATACAAAAACACAATCTGCATTTGAATAAATGTGTTTTTCTTAATAACTATTGTATACATACTATGTTAAATCTATCTTATCTATATAAGAACAGTATTTTATTATTATAATTAGAGCAACTATAGTTATTGTAGTAACAATATTGGCTGAAAATTCCTAGGTGTCCAGAATGGTGTATAGCAGAACACACACATTATTCATTTAATTTTCACATTTTACATGTAAGCACAGGAAGGCACAGAGGTTTTGTGACTTCCCCAGGCACACTGCTAGTAAAAAGTGGACCTATTAGTACATATTATCATATTAAGTGTGTCTTATTTATTAGGTATATATTAACTAAATATATTAAGTAAATTAAACATATATTGGAATAATTAATTTTTTGATACTTGTTACCTTAGTAGATTGTAACTCTCATAAAAGAACATCTCTTGTTTTTTTCATCTTGGCTTTACTGGGTCTTGTGAACACGAGATCTTAATATAGAAGGGATACAAAAATGGGTGTGTGTTGCATGTAAAGTAGGCTTTGAGCCGTAATGTCAGTGTTAAGGACATCTTAGAATCACAAAAGTAAAGAAATCCTAGGCGTGTTATGTAATGAGAAGCACATTAGTCCCCTCTCTGGCAATAGTTAACATTGTCACTGAGTCAATCTGAGTCGCATATATTAAGTACACAATGGGGAAACTGTTATCTGTCCTTTACCTTATTGTAAATTACTTCCACATCCAGGACACTTACGAATATTAAATGACATATTAGCTGTGAAAATAATGTCAAACACGCAGGAGCTACTGAATGTGAATCATTCACCGTCATCGTCATCATCATCATCGTCCACTAGAGTCAGTCATTTTATCATTGCTTCTTTCAACATGTAGTGTTTGACAACTGTTTCCTTGGGCTAAGTTCAAATATGATTCTTAATGTTCCTGCTTTTTATACTGGTCTTGTCTGAATTTATATGAATCGAACATTTCTAAGACATATCATTAAAATTAAAAAGAAGACTTCCAGCAATTTGTATTTTATATGTTTTTACTGAGTTAATTTTGGCTTAATTTCTCATGTCATTTTTGATTACTTATCACTCAAAGCATATCTGAATTTAGCACTAAATATATCTTTGATCAACCATCTCAAGTCATTGGTATTTTCTTAATGGACTACCTCCCTACATCAGAATGAAATACGCTAGCAAATAAAAGCAGTAAATATCTTATTGTTCTATAAATAGCAATCAATTAAATCCTTTTTTACAAAAATTAAAAATTTCTTCACAAACTCATCTTGAGTTCATTAGATAACATTCAAAATCCTGGCACTATCCCCCTATAAGCAGAGCTTAGCTTTTCAAATGGCTGGTAGGAAAATTTAAGGGCTATAGTTTAGACTCGGGGAATTGATTTCCTTTTTTACGATGTGATACATTTTAATTCTCGATAAGCTCAATGAGAAGAGTCTTCTGTGAAGCATTTACTCAATAAATATTGATGTGAGTTGATTTATAACACTGCACCCTGTCAGCAATTTATGTTTTTAAGGTAACAAACTTAAACTGAAAACTGCTAAATAATTTTACTTTTAAGAGTATGTTGAATCCTTAGTTATCTTCTTTTAACTTTCATCTCTGCTTCATTTGGCGACTAACACCAAACATATTCTATTCCTCAGGTTGCTTTTTCTGTGTGACTAGATGGAAAGTCACCAGATCTAGGGCTTGAAAACATTTTCCATCCCAGACAAATTTTCTTATCTTTTGTTATGTCATTGGTCAAATACAAATTCTGCAATGACCTTTCTCATACAATGAAAGCAAGAGGAAAGTCAGTCCTGTGAAGTTTACCACTCAGTACTCTGCTGCCTGTTGAAAAAAGCCATTTTATGTCATAATAACTATTGAGTCTAAGCCTGAGACAGGAGCTCCCAATTTCTCTTGAGCCAGTGTGGCTTTAAGTTAGATGACTTTGAAATGACTGTGGGTATGGGAAAATCAAAGCATGTTAATATACATTCATTAGGTACCTGTTTTGCATAGGCATGTGGCAACATTATTCAACATTCGGTAACTATTATTGAGCTGTCTTATGAGTAACTATTTGTTCCAGGCATCTGAGATAAGGCAATAAACAAAAGATACAAAGGCTCTTTGTAAATGCAATTTACATTGTAGTGAAATGAAGTGGGTGAATAAATATGTGTCCAGTAGAGATAAATCTTGTGAATGAAAAGAAACCAAAGCAGGCTAAAATAATACACAAGATAGCTTATGTCTGGGCTAGCTGTTGTTTGCTTGCTTTATAGACGGTAAGGAAAAACTACTCTAAGGAGGTGATATTTGAGAAGAAACTTGAAAGGAGTGAGGGAATAAGCCAGTTAGAGGTTAGGGAAGAATATTTCAATCAGATAAAAACAGCAGATGGGAACCAACTTGGCATGTTTAAGGAAGAGCGAGATGGATGTGATTGAGAGAAGTCAGTGAAGGAAGAGTGAAGGAAACCCAGTCAGGAGCTAGAGTTCACATGTATTTTAAACATTAGGGGGAAGCCATTAGAAGGTTTTGAGTATTGGAATAGTATTCTCTATTGTCTTACTTATTTTCAAGGAAGATCCACTGGCTGCTGCGTAAAAAATAGGTTGTTGGAACACATCTTTATGGGCTTGGAGTACTCAAAATCCTTTAAATAGGACACCAACAGCATTATCTAGAGAGAAAATGTTTGACCAAATGGACGGCATAAAAATTAATACCTTCTGTCCATCAAAAGACACCATTAAGAGAAGGAAAAAGTCAGCCTGTAGAGAGGGTGATGATATTTGCAATACATATTGCAAATACACATATATGTGCATATACATATATAAACACATACACATATGTATACAAATATATATATACACCAATATGTGTGTGTGTGTGTGTGTGTGTGTGTGTGTATAATGGCTCATATCCAGAATATAAAGATATAAAGAACCAAAGAGCAGTAAGAAAAGATACCCAAACATAAAACAGGCAGAAGACGTGGGCATTTTTACAGAAGATGATATGTTTGACCGAACAATAACATGGAAAGGGGCTCTCAACTTTATTAGCCATCAGGTTACTGCAAATTAAAACCACAATTTGATGCCACTAGATATTCGCCAGCATAGGAGGAAACAATGGAAAATGCCAAGTATTCAGATGTGGAGCAAACAAAATGCTCAGATGCTGCCAGTGGAAGTGAAAATGGGGATGAGAGCTTGTTTAGATAAATGGTGTGAGAAGGAGAGAGAACAGGCATGCCTCGTAAGGACTTTTGCCTGAGTAACAGAGTGAATAATGGCCTGTGTTCAAGATGCCATTTGAAAGGAAAGAGAGGGGTGGCGGGTGTTTTCTCCCCTCTTTGGTTTGAAGTTTCTGTTAGATTTTCTAGTAGAGTTTCTGAGTAGGACATGAAGATATAAAAAGATGTCAGGATTTGTAAGATAAACATGGGTGTTTCAGCACCTGGAAGATACGCAATGTGCTGTGACGAGATGAGATCACTTGGAAGGTGAATAAAAGTCGAGAAGAGAAGGAGGCCAAAATTGAGACTCCCAAGCATGCCAACATTTGGAGTTTGGAGAATAAAGTAAACACAAAAGGGACAGGAGTAGTCAGAGTAAATGCAGAGGAATACAGTGTCACAGAAGCCAAGGGTTCAAGGTATTTCAAGGAGGACTTGAAGAGGAAGTGGTAAACTATGCCAAACGGGAAGGTTTTGGAAGATGATCATGGAAGCTTGACAACTGAATTAGGCAAGATGAAAGTTACTGACAATTTTGAAAGGAGTGTTTCCAGTGGATGTGATCCCAGAATCTGGTTACAATGATTTGAGATAAAAAGTTGATAAAGAGAAAACAGGATAGGCCACTATTTCTAAGTATACTCTTTCTCTGATATTAGGCACAGATAAATGGAATGGTAGGTTTAAGGTGTCATGGAATGAAAGGAGAGAATATTTAGAAGAAGGAGGTATTAAATTCTGATTGTAACCTTGTAGGGCTAATATAGAAGAGGAGAAATTGATGCAGAAAACAAAGAGGTGTTTGCAAGAGAAAATACTGGGTATAGAAGGAAGATAAGATGTGGTATACAAGTAAGAAAGCCAATCTTTGCTTACCAGGCAATTAATAATGCCACCTAAAGCATGTAAGACTAGAGCATGAGACAAAAATAAGTAAGAATATAGCAGACTCCAATCAACCTGGCTGATTGCTTACTTAAACTAACTGGCATTTACAGAACACTCCTCCCAATACTGTCAGAATATACTTTAAAAATATATATATACATAGATAATTCAACAAGGCAGACCATATGCTGGGCAATGAAACTAATGTAAACAAACAAAAAGTTATTGAAACCATACACAGCTTGGTCTCTGAGCACAGGGAATTTCACTTAAAAGAAGCAACAGAAAGGTACCTGAAAAATATTCTGAATATTTAGAAATTTTTTACAATGCATATAAAAATAACCCATGACTCAAATAAACTCATTCAGAAGAGAAATTAGAACATGTGTTGAACTACATTATATATTTTTTAAAAGAATCAAAAGTTTGTGGAAAATCCACATTTGTGGGATGCAGCTAAAGCAGGGCTTAGCAGGAAATGCATAGGTACAGACAGTTGTATTCAAAAGGAAGATAGAACCAACACTCGTAACCTAAACTTCCAACTTAAGAAGACTTTAGAAAAAGTAGAGTAAAGCAGGCTGGGCATGGTGGCTCATGCCTGTAATCACAGCACTTTGGGATGAGAGGTAGGAGCATCACCTGAGCCCAGGAGTTCAGGGAGGATCCCTTGAGACCAGCCTCAGCAACATGGGGGAGACCTCATTCCTATAAAACATTTTAAAGAATAAAAACAAAAAAGCAAATTGAAATCAATTAAGTAGAGAGAAGGAAGTGATAAAGATAATAGTAGAAGTGAATAAATACAAATGGATAAGTAATAGACAAATACCAATGAAACTAAAAGCTAGTTTATTTGAATTTTATGAATAAAATTGATTAATCTCTAAATATAAAAGCAAAGGAGATACACATTTCCAATATCAATAATCAAAGAGGGAACAATGCTATTATTTGAGTTATTTATCAGATAATATTATGAATAACTTCAGAACAATATATTTGACAGATTAGATGAAGCAGACAAAATCTTTTAAAAGCACACATTTCCAAAACTGACTCAAGAAAAAAAAAGAAAATCATAATAGCTCTATATTTACTAAATAAATTAAATTCCTAATTAAAATTTTCCCACAAATAAAATTCCAACCAACTCTTTATCAAACATTTAAGGAAAAAACAACAATCTTACACAAAATATTTCATAGTATAAAGGAAAGAGGAACCCTTTCAAATTCATATCATGAGACCAACATTTCTCTGATTTTAGACACATGAAGGCCATTATCAAAAGAGAAAACTATAGACAAAATCCCTCATTAACATAGAGAAAAATAGTCAAAGTTTAAACAAACTGTATCCAACCGTATGCGTGTGTGTACACACATATATAGAGACATGCTTTATCCAAGGATATGTGATGTTTGTTTTTACATATTAAAATTAAACTAATCTACCATGTTAATAAGTGAAAAAAGAAAAAAAAAATTTAAAAAATCAACACCCATTCATGATAAAATTCTCTCACCAAACTAGGAATAAGAGACATTTTTCAACCTGTAAAAGGCATCCATAAAAAAATAGCTAAAATTAAAAATTTTAAAATATATATTTAAATAGCTAATATCAAACATAATGATGAGAGACTGAATTTTTTTCCTAGTTCACGAAAAGGATGTTTGCTTTTACTACTTCTATTCAACATTATACTGAAGATCCTAGACAGTACAGTCAGACAAGTAAAAAAAAAAAGTCATATAGATTGGAAATGAATAAGTAAAACTGTCTCTATTTGTAGAGAAAATGATTGTGCATGTAAAACATCCTGAGGCTTCTTAGTGCTGGTAGCACTGATATATATCATTTAGCGAAGTCACAGCATACGAGATCATTATTAAAAATTAATTGCATTTCTACATTTAAGCAAATAACAAGTTGAAAGTAAAAATATTTAAATGATCATTTACAATGGTATCCCAGAATATTCAATATTTAATAGAGGTCCCCCAGAATATCAAATACATAGGACAAATCTTGCAATACAGTATGTGCAAAACCTGTACATGGAACACTACAAAAATTATTTTTAGAAAATAACGACTTAAAGTAAATGAAATCATAATCCACGTTGATGGGTTAGAAGACTCAATACTGTTAAGATGTTCATTTTTTCCCCCAAATGGTGCACAGATCTACACAATACTAATCAAATTACCAGCAGGATTACATTTATTTGTTTGTTTAAAAATAGACAACTGGCATGCCAATTTACTGGGAAATATAAAGGATTTAGGTTATCTGAAACTACTTTGAAAGAAAAAAACAAAAGTTAGATTATATGCTATTAAGACATACTTCACAGCTACAGTAACTAGAACAGTATGCTACTGTTGTAGAATAAACATGTAGATCAATGGAACAAAACAGAGTCAAGAACAGACATACATATAAGGTCAATTGATTTTAACAAAGATTCCAAGGCAATTAGATGGAGAAAGAAAAATCATTCAATAAATTGTTCTGTACCAAATATAGATGGATAGGGAAATACAGAAATTTTTATCTTTACCTTAAACCATGTATAATATCATATCTATATTTCTCTCTGTGGTATAAATATATAATATATAAAGAACTCTTGAGATTCAATAGGAAGACAAAAATTAAAATAGTAAAAAAGTTTGGGCACACACATACTATACATATGACATATATATATATATATATGTCCAATAATAGACAATAATCAAGTGAAAATATACTGCACATCTTAGATCAGGAAAATGCAAGTAAAAACAGCAATGACATTGAAATTGCAAAAGTTAGAAATAATTGAGAATACCAATCATTGGCAAGGATATGGAGCAGCTGGATCTCTCATGCAATGGGAGGGAATGTGAAATGGTACAATGCCTGCTAAGGGAAGCAGTTTGACACTTTCTCATAAGCCTAAACTTACATACAATTCTACAATTTCTTTCCTACGTATTTACTCGAGATAAATGAAAACATATTTCACTCACACTTACTTCTGCAGAAATGTTTAGAGCAGCTCTATTGGTAATAACGCAACCCTGGGAAAACTTCAAAAGTTCTTTAACAGTGAATGGATAAACAAATTAATGTCTGTCTGGCCAGGAATATTACTTGGTTACAAAATAGTCTAAAATATTAATTCATGCAATGTTATAGAACAATCTCAAAAATATTCCTCTGAGGAAGCCAGATTCAGAAGAGTTTATAATGTGTGATGCCATTTACATGAAATCCTAGGAAAGTGAAGTCTAATCCAAAGTAGCAGAAATTAGAAGTTAGATCACTGGTTGCCTAGAGTCAGGGGTCCAGTTAGATTGCCTTTAAAGGGGCAGTGGGAACTTTTTGTGGTGATGCACATGTTCCATAGGCTGATTGTGATGCTGGTGGGAAGGGGTGTTAGTCAAACCCACTGATCTGCACTCTTCATTTGTGTCCATTTTAGTCTATGTAAATTACATCTTATTAAAGTTAATTTTCAAAAGTTTTGGCCAAAAGTGCACTGTTTCTCTAACAGAATTGTCTCCCAATTTGTGTCTATTGTATTTCATGAATTAAAATGACATGCAAATAAAAATGAGTAGTCAGAAGCAGGGCAGCTGTGGTCTACTTGGTTCTACTCTGAGAGGTTTGGTGGAGAAGTTTAAGAGGGGCTTATGGCAAAAAACAGCGTCATTAGTGGAAGGATTTGCCTTAGTTTTTAAAGAGTTGACTTGAACCTACCGTTATAATAAAGATTTTGGTGGTTTGTCTCTCCTGCTCATTTGGCCTGCTCTACTGAAAAAAAAAAAAGAAAGAAAGAAAAAGAAAACAAATCACTACGAATCTCTATGAGCCTTGTCCTGGATAAAGGCAGAGCTCACTGTCTTGGTTCCCTGGGTTGAGAGTTAGACCAGTGTCAACAGCTTGCTGCTAGAATTGCTTTCTTCTGTCTCACTGTAACTTATGTGTTCAGCCTGCCCAGAGCAAGGAGAAGGAACAGAGTACCTAAGAAAGCACAAGCACAGGTTGAATTTAAGGCTGAAAGATAGATAAAGAAATCTCACTTTATGTCTCAGTGGAAATAATCAGTGAAGACTTTAGCCAATTTGAAGGAGAAAGGGACAGGCTGTGAAATTTTCATCTCAGTAAGACGAATTAGTTGACCATGTAATTATCCTGTGACAACAAGGGATTTTTGGAGAATCACTTGGAAGATGCATCTATAACTTTAAAATGGGACATACTAACGGAGTTGTATGCAAAGGAATGAAGAAGCCAGGTTACTGGATGATTGTGGGGTGGGCAATTGGAAATAAGAACGTTTCTTAGCCACAACAAAATCATAGTTTATTCAAAGGGACATACCTATACACATATATTTTTGTTGTTTTCATTGTGATGAAATATAAGAAAATAAGAAAAAATCTAAAATATTTTCATAAATAGATTTTTAAGTAGATTTTTACATAGGAAAATTGGTTAATAAAAACCAATACAACATTTTTACTACTGGGCATGTTGGAATTATGAGGAAGCTTCCATCTCCTGACTTTTATCATGGCTAAACCCAAATGAGATGAAGCAAAAACATAAAGGATTCCTCTCCCCACAAAAAAAATTAAAAAAAAAAAAAAAAACTTTGTAAGGACTGAGAAATGTTGAAAACAAAACAACACAAGATATATTTTCTGAATAAAATGACAACGCAGGTGGCAACTAATAGAAAACAGACTGTTTGTGGTTACTGCCCCTCCTTACTATAACTGAAGTGATACCTTTAATAAAAAGGAAGCTGGTGATGAGAATAATTCTAGAACCTCAGAAAAAATAATTACTTTGAAACTAAATGCATGAATTCACTATCATTAATGACAATGAACAATTTAATCATTCTTAACTTGATTAATCATTGTTAAATATAACCTCACAATTATATTTGGACTATCACCGAGAAAACAGTTACACATATTGTACCTTAGTATAAAATTATTCCCAGATCAGGACGTTGACACTTTAAGTACAAATAGTTAAAATATCCCCTTGAAGAAATTAGTATAAGGTCAGCATATTCTCACTTATGTTTTGAAACGTGATTTAAAGAATTCAAAAAAGTGTGCCACAAACCTTAGACGTCCAAATGTAGCTACTTACAACTTCACAACGACCTCTACCTTAGGATTTCCGTGGACTTATGAGAGGGTGTGGTCAATTTGAAATCTGATTAGAGCCTTTGGTATCGACTGTCTTCTGGTATTTCTCTGCCCCTTAGGTGTTTGGATTTTGGGAAGTCCCCTGTCTTTGAAGGCTTTATCCCCTTTGAGTGCAATTATTGTCTAATTCTGGGCCTAGGTGAAAACGCTGTCTCATTAGGGAGTAAATTGAGACTCAAACCTGCCAAGTCCATCTAGTAGTGGACGAACATGTGGGAAAATTCAAGAAACATCCATTGTAAAAAGGCAACAATACATGGCTAGAGGGCCAACCTTTTTAATCCCCTGGCCTCAGGCACCTTCATGAATAGGTCATTGTCTTCACAGTAAGGACTGAGAAGACCCAACCTCTTATTTGGGAAGGGGAAGGTTGCTTTTAAAACCTGCAAGCTGGCAAGAAAGTCCATTAAGCTAATGAGAGAGCTTTCTCTTGAGGCAGCCACATCTAACATGCTGTAGCTTATTATAAAATTATTAACGACATGTCATGTAACCATGAGGATGTGTTACTGAGGACCAATGGCCTTAGCCTCTCTGTCATAGAGCAGGATTGATGAAAACTTAGCCTTTGTACGCAGAGACTGTTAGGCCAGGTCTTTGGAATTCTTTAGTCACTTCAATTTCTTTGCTGAGATTCTCCATTTCTTCATTTGTTTCAAGAGAATTCAAATTGTTCATTGGAGCATTTGAATGAAGGCTGCTCTAAATTTCTTGTCGGATAATTCTAACATGCAATTCATTTTGGTGTTCATTGTCTCACTGGCAACAGTTGATTGAGTGTACTACTCAGGCTGTGCTCTTCCTGGTTTGTGGTGTGACATCCGCCTTTCCATCATATTCTAGAAATTTTGGATGTTAGGAGATTTTGATCCCATTTAAATCTATTCTAGTAGGCAACTGAAACTTATTTTGCCCAACCTTTTTTTTTTTCCTAAACTTTGTTTAGGTTTAGCTTATAGGTCTTGCCTTACTTTTCTAAGCTTTATATCCAATAACAATTTAGTTTTCAGAGTACTTGCAATACCATTCTGGTATACTTTCACTCTTCTGATGGTTCTGGGTCTCTGATTTCTATCTCTGCAGATGCTTTTGGGTGGGAGTAAAACAAATGTTGACGCTGATTTGCTTTCTGATTTGAGAGGAAGTTCAGGGAGATGCTGGCCCTGGGCCATTTTCTGCTGCAAGGTGGAGGGCCCCAGGGATATCAGCTAGCTGGCACTGCCCAAGGGCCACCCACACCACTGACAGTGGGACAGGTGAGGATGGGTAGGTAGCTGCTCAGGCTCTGCTGAAGTTGGTGCTGCTGGCAGATTGGGTCACCACCACTCAGGATGGGGAGGGCACCTGCTCAGGCTGCTGTGGCTGGGGAGACCTGCCCTTCCGCAGGTGTGCTCAGGCACGGATCTCCCTGCCAGGCTTCTGCTGATCAGTCCCTTTCCTGCCACTTTGTCCAGAGAAAAGCCAGGGTTTTTTTTTTTTTGTTTTGTTTTTGTTTTGTTTTCTTAATTTGAGACGGTCTCTCTCTGTCACCCAGACTGGAGTGCAGTGGCAGGATTTCAGCGCACCGCAACCGCTGCCTCTTGGATTCAAGCAATTCTCCTGCCTCAGGCTCCTGAGTAGCTGGGATTACAGGCATGTGCCACAGTTTGTTTTTGTTTGTTTTTCCTGTTCTCTTTTGGTCTGTACCTGTTGTCAGTTCCAAAGTCCAAGACTCTCTGGTTCCCAGTCTGGGATATAAGGGAGGTAAAGGGGAAGTTTTACCTCAGCTTAGTGTCACCAAGTCCAGGGATCCCCAGCCAGCCTTCCTTTTTTTTCTAACCTTTCAGAGTACTTTTATCTCTTCGAATTATTTCCAAGGAGCAAGGTGGCCTCCGTGTTCCCCTCTGTTTGACTAAACTTCAGATAGGCTTCCTGCTTCTAGGCCCGAACTCCCTTTCACCAGCCCTTACAGAATGCAGTTACCCTAACCACAGAGGCCCTTTCACTCCCTTTCCTTGGAGCATTTACTTTAGAAAACTGGCCATTGTCATCACCTGTTTGAGATGCAAATCTTTTAAAATGCTCCTAGGTAGTTTTGTAACCCAGGATTCTCTTTTCAAGCACCTGGGAGCGATCCCTTTGACATGTAATCAGAGAAGCTACCATCCCTGCCTCCCATTCATTGGGTGAGAGTAGAAGCCTAGCTTCCTTGTTATAAGTTGTAAAACCACCTCCTGCAAGAAGATAAGAGAAAATGTACTTTTCCTTTGCCTAAGGCCAATTAGCAAATACAGATGGTCCCATATACTCTCTCCACCTCCAGCTCTTGTTTCGGGGGCTGAGTCCTGACTTTTCTCTCATTGCAACAGCCTGGAATACAGCCTCCCTTAGTGGGTTACCTTGGTCCATACAATATTTGCCTCTAGATTCCTACTAGAGTTTCCTGCTGGGAGCCACTACCCAGTTTTTTGATATGTATTTGGGCTCTCAAAGCCTGCACTGGTTTATCTCTCTTCCCCCTGGCAAACTTGCTTTATAAGAAACAAGGAAGGTTTTGGGGGTGATGGATATGTTTATCGCCAGGATTATTCTGATGGCTTCATGGGTGTGTAACTGCCCAAGAGGTTCACCTTGCCCGCTGCCTAGACAGAACCAATTTATCACCGCAGGGGAATTGCAATGGAGAAAGAGTAATTCATTCAAAGCCAGCTGTGCAAGAGACCAGAGTTTTATTATTACTCAAGTCAGTCTCCCCCAAGCATTCGAGGATGGCTGGTAGAGGCTTGGGAAGTGGGGAGGGTTGATTGGTCAGGTTGGAGATGGAATCAAAGTGGGTGGAAGTCAGTTGTTCTAGCTGTCTTCTGTTCCCGGGTGTGATGGCAGAATGGCTTGAACCAGATTACAGGTCCTGGTGGTGTCTGCTGATCCACCAAGTGCAGGGTCTACGAAATATCTCAAACATTGATCTTAGCAGTTTTTGGTTTTTAGTTTTTGGAGATGGAGCTTTGCTCTTGTCACCCAGGCTGGAGTGCAGTGATATAATCTCAGCTCACTACAACCTCTACCTCCTAGATTCAAGCAATTCTCCTGCCTCAGCCTCCAGAGTAACTGGGGTTACAGGCATGTGCCACCACACTTGGCTGATTTTTTGTATTATTAGTAGAGACAGGGTTTCACCATGTTGGCCAGGCTTGTCTCGAACTCCTGATCTCAGGTGATCCACCCACCTCAGCATCCCAAAATGCTGGGATTACAGGCGTGAGCCACTATGCCCAGACTGATCTTAGGTTTTACAGTAGTGATGTTATCCCCCAGGAGTAATTTGGGGAGGTTCAGATGCTTGGAGCCAGAGGCTACACAACCCCTAAACTGTAATGTTTAATCTTGTAGTGAATTTGTTAGTTCCCAAGCAACAAGGGGGTCTTTTCGGGAAATAGCTGTTATCAATTTTGTTTCAGAGTCAAACCATGAACTGAATTCCTTCCCCAAGTTAGTTGGCCTGTATGAACAAGGATAGCTTAAAGTTTAAAAGCAAGATAGAGCCGGTTAGGTCTGATTTCTTTCACTGTCATAATTTCCTCAGTTATAATTTTGCAAAGGTGGTGTCAGGTATGTGCCTATGTTCAGACTCATCTAACTGTGCACATTAAATATGTGCATATACTTTCCTTCTTCCTCTCTTTACCTTCCTCCCTCTTTCCTTCTCCTCTGCTTCTCTTCTCTTTTTCTTTGGTATTTCTTTCTTTTCTTAATTCCTTTCTTTCTTTTTCAAAAACAGTTTGGGAGTTTTCTCAAGGAAAACTTAGATAATAATGTAAGAGGCCTGTTTTATTCCCTCTAGGTACATCTGCATTTGTAAAAGGGATCACCTCCCTCATCTCCCCAAATGACTTACGAAACTATTTCAAGCATAGGAAGATTTGGTAAGTCCGAGGTATGAGACCAAAGTGTCTTTTATCTGTTTTTATTTAGGTTAATAATAAAAAGTCAAAGGTTGTCACTGTCTATATGTTTAATGAAGATTTCCCTGGGTGAGAATTGATCATTACATATTTAGATCAACATTTTTTCAATGACATATTGTTAAGGATAGTATTAAAATTGCCCTTCAGAATACCTTAAATTGCCACAAGAGAACAATACGGTACCTTGTCTTTATGTCTAAGGCAGGGCATTTTTTTCCCAAATCATTCGAACAGATCACTATTATTAAACTTGAACATAAACTAAATTATTTGTGCTACATTTGTGAGGCAGGTTGTCAAGAAAGCATATTGTATTTTTGAACACTGTAATCATACCCTCAACAGGTTAAAAAAAATAAAATCTCACATTTTGTGAGGCTAAATGAAAAACACAGACTTGAATCTTCCATCTGTTAATGTAAATTAAAATGGGACCAGGCCTGCAGAAGCCTCAAGCAGACAAAGCCAGTTAGGCCTCCTCGTGACACCAACTTTGCTTGATATGCAAACATAAGTGAAATGAGCTATTTCTTGTAATTGCCTATTTTGAAAAACAGCACATAAGCTCAACCAACCAAAAGCAGCCAATGAACTTACAATTATATAACTAGAGACTTTCTGGTGGAATAGAACAAGTAAGGCAACTTTGAAACCAATCACGTATCTTCTTTGTGTGGCTTCTTCCTTCATTCTATAAAAGTATGACCCTCACACTCCTTCCACGAGGGCTCCAAACTACTTCTGGTATGGAACTCCTAATTCAGGAATCATTATTTGCTCAAATAAACTATTAGAATTTCTCAGTTTAGTTTAGTTTGCCTTTTAATACATTTCATCATCAATAAGAAGTATATGCTTATACTGCATGTCAAAATCATCTTTTTCTTGCCATGCATGTATACAGTTAGGTTTTGGGGGCCAATAAATAATACCCTGCTTTGTCTTCCAAAGTCATGATCTCTTGAGTGATAAAGGCAGAAGTTACATGTTTTGGTATAAAAATATCTACTTTATTACCAATAGAACTGATCAGAAAATATGACCTTGGATTTGCAGCTGAACTGACTGAACTAATAAGCCTTCCCCTTTGATAGATATCGATGGATGCACCAACCCCAGGCAGTGTTGAAAAACCATACCTCATAGGGCCCTCCCCAAAGAATGGACCCAGCCCTGGGAAGCCTGCTGTGTAGTACAGAAATCGCAGGATGGGAAAAAGTGATCTTTTCCTTTATCACAAACACAATGATGGAACCTGAGATATGAGTACACGGAGAGTCTGGGAATGTTCCTCCACATGAGTGGCCAGGAATATTATTTCTTGTTCTTTTCTTTCCTTCTTTTTTTTTCTTTTGGTAGAGACAACGTCTCACTGTGTGGCCCAGGCTGGTCTTGAACACCTGGCCTTGACCAATTCTCTCCCTTGGCCAAGTGTCTTTCTCAACGAGAGCTCTGAGCTTTCTATTCCCTTCTCTTCAATACTGTTCTGTGGCGTGTGACCCAGGTGGTAGGATCGAGCCCATGTTGCTTCAATGTCACAACCTGGGCCCAACCTTGCTGCTTGGCATTCTCCGCCTCTGAGGGGTCCCACTGGGCTCTGTACCAGTGATTCTGCTTCTTACCTTCCCTCTACATGGCTTTCTCCCTTCCATCTTCTTCTACTGAAAAAATCCTGATCATAAGTTTTAAAGTATCTATTTCATAGTGTTGTTATGGAAATGGCATACATCATATTGAATAAACTAATGATCATGGGTTAGATGAGGTTTTTGGTGATTATTCCTGGTATTTTTTAGGGTGCTGTTCAGGTGTGATGCTCTCCAAAAAACATGCCCTTTCTCAGCAAGTGGAGTGGATTCTCCTCCTCCCTCATCCTCTCCCAGCAGCTTGCCCCTGTGTCTACCACGGAAAGGCCTTTGTTGACTGCCTTTCCCTGGTCCCTATATTTCCTCTGTGACAAAGCCGTACCTTGCCCCCCACCTGCACCCTCACAACTGAGCCCAGAGTCAATAATTAATCACATATAGTTCTTAGGGGGATGAAATTGCTTCCCATCGGTCAAGCTCACAAAGCCTGTATCAGAGTCCCCTTCTCTGCTTACCTTAACTCCCCCACATTCCTCTCTGTCTTCCTCCTTTCCTGATATGGTTTGGCTGTGCCCCCACCCAAATCTCAACTTAAATCGTATCTCCCAGAATTCCCATGTGTTGTGGTAGGGACCCAGCGGGAGGTAATCGAATCAAGGGGCCTGTGCTATTCTAGTAATAGTGGTTAAGTCTCATGAGATCTGATGGGTTTATCAGGGGTTTCTGCTTTTGCTTCTTTCTCATTCTCTTTTGCTACCACCATGTAAGAAGTGTCTTTCACCCTCCACCATGATTGTGAGACCTCCCCAGCCATGTGGAATTGTAAGTCAAAACCTCCTTTCTTCCCAGTCTCGGGTATGTCTTTATAGGCAGTGTGAAACAGACTAATACATTACCCTTCTTTTTCTTTCTGTCCATTCTTTTCCCCCCATCCTAAGTCAGCTGTGGCTGCATCTGTAACCATGGTGAAGGTCATAGCGGAAAGAAAGAGGCATTGATGTGGAAAATCCTCTATCCTCTTCTTCCAGCCACAGCTCTGAATGGAGGCAGTATGGAGGCATGTTGGTCACTGGCCGCTGAGGCCTGGCCCTCCACTTTCACTGTTGATCTCTTCTGTCGGCAACAACCAGTCTTTTTTTTTTTTTTTTTTTTAAGGTTTGGGGGTACATGTGAAGAACATGCAAGATTGTTGCATAGGTGCACATATGGCAGTGTGATGTGCTGCCTTCCTCCCCATCACCTATATCTGGCATCTCTCCCCATGCTATCTCTCCCCAACTCCCCACCCTCTGCTGTCCCTCCCCTATTTCCCCCCAACAGACCCCAGTGTGTGATGCTCCTCTCCCTGTGTCCATGTGTTCTCATTGTTCAACACTCACCTATGAGTGAGAACATGCGATGTTTGATTTTCTGTTCTTGTGTCAGTCTTTTGTAAAATCAAATGAGAGGAGGCTGAAAAAGAGCTGAGCATTGGTGGTTCCATAAGTGAGAACTTTTTATATTAAAATAATAATTCTAGTTTTAAAAGACAGATAGAGCAGGAAGATTAAGACATATTAACGTGGTGGTAGAAAGCCAATAAATCCTGCTAATGCTTTCCAATACAGCAGTGAAATGTTTCTAGCCATTTTAATGGCCAGCTTCTAATTAAGAAAAAGATGGTATTTCAGATCTAAAAGATAGAACATATAATTCTTTGAAAGAGTTATGGCCTTTGTCTAGGTAGATTGGTGTAACGGGATATCCCCTGAGAAATTATGACCAGGAGTGGTCTTTGTTAACCAGGGAAGCACCTGTCAATGTGCTTGGGAATATCACTAACCAGCTTTAAGTAGGTAACTCCCTGCACTGTCCGGTAGCGGACCTCACGCTGAGTGCAAAGTGGTTCCTGGAGCTGCTCTGGAAAATGACAGCTCAATTTTATACCAACCTCCATTGCACAGCCCCAGCCTTCCAAAATGAGGAACAGCAGGCCTTTCCATAAGAACTCCTCTGCTGTTAGTAAGAATTCAAAACCCTGTACCCCAGGAATCTGACTTGGAATGCTGATTGTTATACTTCTTTTTTACTTCAAAGGTGGAATATCTTCTATAGATCCGAGGGGTCAGGAAGACCATGAGTGAAGTGAGGAAAATCCAAAGGAGGCACAGGCTTTAGGACTGAGATAACGGGCTCATTTATTTGTGTGTAATAGATAGGGATTTTGTGAATCGTAAACTTAGATTTGTCATATATGTAACTTATTTTTTTTATAAAGAAAATTTACTTCACTTTTGAATCGGAATTTCTGTATGTTAAGTGGAAAACCTAATTTTGCTAAGCCATCTTAAATTACTTCTTGTGAAAAACTCAGTTTCTAGAGAAAAATAATAGGGTGATTCAGGATTCTCTGCCATCTTCCTTCTTGCCTGACTGCCCCAGATAGTGAGCTGAGTGTTGAGGGCAGGGGTCAGTGAGGTGCCTCCGTGTCACCCCGTGTCTGAGGGAGTGGTGTGGAGAGCTGCTGCATCACCCTCTCCATACGTGGCCCCCATTAGATGAGCTTCCTTTCCTCTGGTCCTTGTAATTGTTCACTGATAATTTGCTGTCCCTGTCAAAGCCCCCAGCTGCTGGATTCCCCCACTCCCATCCCTGCTCTTTTCCAGCCCAGGTAGTTTTGGTTCTGCTGCTCTTCTCTCAGTCTCTCTCCTGTCTTGCTGGGGGGAACAGAACCTGCTGACTACATTTTCCATGCCCTGGGAAGCTGGGAAGCTGTGGAGTCTGCCAGTTCCTTGTCAGGCTCACCCTCTCAGTCTTAGTTAAGGGTTTAGTGCTGAGGCCAGGTCAGCACCTGTGCAGACACAGCCTACCTAAATGGCTTACATTGTCAGCACAGTATGAAGAACCAGCCAAGTGAGAGCCTTTCCACAATCAGCGTGGGAACTACGGGAGGAGGGAGACAATGGTCCACACCCAGCGGGGACAGATGTTAGGAACAGGAGAAGGAAAGTCAACAGCACACATGGAACACCAACAGTGTACTTTCTTTAGACTAGACACTGTGGTACTCTTCGTTCAAGTTTATGAGAAATGTGTTTGCCACATTTCAGAGGAGGAAAGGGTGATTTGACTGTGTTTAGACAGAAAAAGTTCCTTTCCCTGGGCTTCCTGGTCTTATGGGGGAAAGTTGACAGCATATCTATTTCTATAGTCTCCATTATGCATTCTTTTCCTTCAGCAGCTGATACCAGCTTACTGCATCACTCTTTTCCCCATAAGCAACAGAATTATAGTTGGGAAATACTGCCTTTAAGTATATTTTATTAGAATAAGAAAGACTATTTTTGTTTGTTTGTTTAAAATAAAATGACAGAGGGCAGGAAGGGAATGAGGAAAGGAGAGGGAGAAACAGGAAGAGAAAAGAAAAAGGAGGAGGAGGTAAAAAGAGGAGGAGAGGAAGAAAAGAAGGGAGAAGAGAGGAGAAGAAAAGGTAGAGAAGGAGGAGAAACAGAGGAGAAAGAAAAGAGGAGAGGAGGAGGATGGGGAAGAGGGGGAGCATCATTCAAATTAGATGGAGAGGGATATAATTGATGGTGCATCACCCCAGGAAAGCGAAAGAGAGTGGTAGAAAAATACAGGTGAAGGATTTTACTTGCCTGGAATAAGTAACTTTTCTGCATAAACAGGAAGAGGCAATTATATTTGATTCAAATGAATTTGAAGTAAAGAGAGAGGGTGTTCCAGTTTTCTATGAAGAGGCAGTTGGAGTGTACTGGTTGCTTAAGATAGGGTTAAATTTAGGAAGAATCACTGTCAGGCTGGCACGGGGGATGAACTCGGAGGAAGTAAGGACAGTAAATGAATCTAACTAAGGGCCTTGAAGAAACGTTTGTATCACACTGTGTTTTTCTCAACATTCTACTTGGTACTCATATTTTTTCACTTATAAAATTTATACATTGGGTGTTTTGATCTCTTAAGAGGGCTAAGTGAAACTCTTACAAGGCACACAGAACTCAAATATTGCAGCTGTCATAATCAGGTACTGTTTTCACCAGGAAGGATAAAAAAAAAAATAAGAGAAGGAAAAGAAAATACTAGTCAGGAATCTATATTTTACTGAGTGCTTCATAAGGAAGATGGAAGAGTGTGTTTACTATTTAGACTCTCTAAGAATACTTCCAGGACTTCTGGGAACCTCTGATCTTCCTAATATAGCGACTTCTCCTCTTTCTGATCTTCCCCAGCCTGCAGTTTTATGTCCACAGCTCCTGCCATCCTGTTCTCAAATTGCCATTAAGAACATCCTTTTCCACCACAGCTCCAGGTCAGTCCCAGTGTACCCGGCCAGCAAGGGATCTTCCCAACATGAAAACCTCCATCCTATGAGAGCACTGAAGGGGCCACACATGACTCCATCAACAAAAATTGTCTGTGACATAAAAATTCATATATTTTAACAGTGGTGTTTTCTGCAAATATTACAGAATAGGAATCTATGTCTTGTAATCCTTACATTTAGTCCATTATATAATAAGAGAATTGACCTAAAACTCTTCAGAGAGGAAAAGTATCCAAAATAAAAATGAATAAATTCTGAAACCTATCTGAAAATACAAGTTCCCTTTGGATATATACTCAGTAATAGGATTGCTGGATTATATGATCATTTCCTTTTAAATTTTTGAGAAACATCCATATTGTTATTCTTAATGGCTGTACTAGTTTATATTTCTAACAACAGTATATATAAGAATTCACTTTTCTCAGCATCCCTCCCAGCATTTATTGTTTTTCTTAATTGCAGTAATTCTAACTAGACTGGGTAATTTATAAAGAAAAAATTACAAAGACATACCTGACACTGGGTAATTGATTTAAAAAAATTAAGTCATGAGTTCCACATGACTGGGGAGGCCTAACCAACCATGGCAGAATGTGAAAGGCACGTCTTACATGGTGGCAGACAAGAGAAAATTGAGAGCCAAATGAAAGTGGTTTCCCTTAAAAGCATCAGATCTCATGAGACTTGTTCACTACCACGAGAACAGTATGGGGGGAACTGTCTCCACGATATAATTATCTCCCACTGAGTCCCTCCCACAATATGTGAGAATTATGGGAGCTACAATTCAAGGTGAGATTTGTGTGGGGACACAGCCAAACCATATAAGATGGAAGATGGATACTTTGCAAATATTATATTCCATCTGTAGCTTGTCTCTTCACTTTGTTGATTGTTTTCTTTGCTGTATCAATTAAAAAAGAAAATTAAAAAAGTAGTCTGAAAAATTAGGAAGGGTCAGCCAGTGAATGACGTAACAAATGGATGAATACACCAAGTTGTGCTGTCTGAAGTTTGTCCTGTAGATAATGCACGTGCTGGGAGGCCCAAGCAGAGTCCACAGGAGAAATGGGAGAGATCCTCACAGGAGGATGGGGATGATTTTAAGGGGTAGAATATTTGGGTGTTATTTAGCAGTCTTGGTAGTTGATTGGATGTTTGAGATGGAGAAAAAGGAGTTGGGGAATGGCTTTAAGTTAGGTGGGCTTGGTGAGGAGCTGCGCTGGAATTGAGCAATAGACTGCAGGAACTTGGGGTGGAAATGAGATGAGTGAGTCAAAACACGGCAGGCGGAATCAAAATCTCAGTCACTAAAATGAAGACAAGATTGGAACAGGAGTATATTTGATCGGGAAGATCATGAATTTACTTTGGAAAATATTGACTTCCAAGTGAAAAGAATTGAGTACCACGCACAGAGAAGGTTGGCTTTATAATTTCAAGCAGATGACCAATGAGGTAGGTCTAAGAAGAGAAAAAAGAAAATAAAAAGAAAAATTTGAGCAGCATTTAAGTTAATTCGTTCAGACAGCACAGAAGGAAACGGTAGCACAAATGGGATTGCAGCGCCTCTACCCTTAATATTATGGGTTGGCATTATATATGATACATTATTCAAAGAGGTTTTTACTAATTTCCATGTGTTCTACAACCCAACAGGTCAAGAATTACTAGAGAATATATTGAAGCAGAGTAAGGGCAAGGAAAATTGTATGTAAAGAGCTCATTTTTTCCCCCCCCAGGTAAAGTAGGAATCAAGGTCCTTTGAAAGTGAACCAACAAAAATGCATTAGAGAGGCAGAAGAAGGTGGAAAGAATATAGAACAGCTGTTGTGGAGAACTAGAGAGAGTCGATTCAAGATTAATTAAAGATATCAGTGAATATCATTGAGGACTCGCTGATTGATCCCAAAAGCAATATGTTTTTTAAACGGTTTTGTGCAGCGACACTGTGATTGAATAAGTATGTATCTTCTCTATGTGACCTCTTTTAGATATATGAGACTCATTTGAACATGTAAGTTGATTTATTTCCTAAAATTATATTATATAATTTTATAGTCCTGACTTGTATTACAGTGATAAACTCAAATAAAGACTTTCTATTAGAATATACTTTAGAATACCTGGAAGTGTTTACACTAAAAATCCTTAAACATTGGATAAAGCAAACAATTTCTTTGAAGTAAACACTTCCTCAAGCCTACAAATGTCACTGATCAAAGCCAGCAGTATTAGAGATTTAAGCTGAAAGTAAGTAGCACACTGAAGCAAGGAAGATTTTTAAAGCCATAAAACCATAATCCTCTATTAAAATATGGGATTCCATTGCTTTGTCAAATTTGAGAGGTGTAGTTTTACTGGGAAGTCGATAAAAGCCTCAGAAGGAAGGTGACAGAGGAGAGCAAGTCAGAGTGTTCTTCGTAAGTAGAGAGAAGAGGAATGCTTTGCTTGATACTGAGCACTATTATTTAGGGAGGCTTGTGAAATAAAAATAAACTAAGTGGATTCCACTTTTATCAGATACAAATGATCTTACTATCTTTTGAAGTGTAAAATTACTTTACAATGAATGGAGTAGATATGTTGCTAATACTTTGCAACTATTTCTTAAACACCTGATACTATCCAGCTTACAGTTGATAATAAAATGCATTTATGTGGAGAATAAAGTATGCTAGAATTAGGGAGGAAGTGTCTTCAGCAATAAGAAATAAATATACAGAAGATTGTATCAGAATAGCTATATATCTAGTGAATAGAGAGATAAACACTGGAAAGATAGTATACTTTCAATTTTTAAATGGAATATTATATATATATATCACATATACATGCACACATATATTTTATATTGTATATATAGTGTCTGAAAGGTATCTTTAACAGAAATAAACACTTAATAAACAACTTGTCATACAATACTAAAAACAGTAAAATAAGTCTGTTTACTGACATACATATTAGAATGGCCAAAATACAGAATATGATGAAACCAAATGCTGACAAGGATATGTAGCAATAAAAGTGCACGATCAATGCCAATGGAAATGCAAAATGGCACAGCCACTTTGGAAGGCAGTTGGCAGTTTCTTACAAAACTGAAAATAATCTTAACATACGTATTAGGGTTTTCTAGAGGGACATAATGGAATACATATATACACACACATATATATAGGTACACACACCCAGGATTAATACTTTGCATCCTTCAATCCAATGTATGTACATATATATGTGTGTGTATATGTGTATATATGTGTGTGTGTATATACATATATATATATATAACTCCCCTATATATATGTGCATACACACCCACACACACACACACACACATATATATATATATGTAGGGGAATTTATGAAGCATTCACTCACATGATCACCAGGTCCCACAATAGACCATCTGCAGGCTGAGCAGCAAAGAGATCCAGTCTGAGTTCCAAGGCTGAAGAACTCGGCATCTGATGTTCGAGGGCAGGAAGCAGCCAGCACAGGAGAAAGATGTAGGCTGGGAGGCGAGGTCAGTCTAACATTTTCATGTTTTTCTGCCTGTTTTATTTTGCTGGCAGCTGACTAGATGGTGCCCATCCAGATTAAGGGTGGATCTGCCTTCCCAACCCTTCCCCCACTGACACAATGTGAATCTCCTTTGGCAACACCCTCACAGACACTCCCAGGATTAATACTTTGCATCCTTCAATCCAATCAATTTGACACTCAGTATTGACCATCACAAATCCACCCCTTGTCAACTTGAACTCATACACATCTCCTGAGTTCATATATAATTTTCAAATAAGGAGAATAATAAGGTCATAATTACACCTAACACAATACAGCTATCCTTCTTACAACTGGAAAAGCACCAATCCCCAACTCAAATACTATGACATTAAGTTAACAATACTTAAATGCTGATATGAAGTCAATAAATCTTATGTTACATGATAAAGGAAAAAGGAAATAAAATAAAGATATTTTCTTAGTATAAGTGTATACATGCTCAAACATGTTTTTAACAAAAGGGGGAGGAAACATTCATGACAACGCTGCAGCTGGTCACATGGTTGTAGTTAGTATTAATGACTACCTTATTCTATTCCCTTTACCTTCAGGAAGCACCTCAGCAGGTTGTGGGTGTTTTGTTTTTTGTTTATTCCTGGTGGAGTGACCCAAACCTTCATTCCTGAAGGGTCTGTGCTATTTGTACTCCTGCCTGGATTGGGCTGTTGTAATTTCCATTGGCCTTAATCACAGAGCCTGGTAATACTAAGAGATGCCCTAATGGGTCTCCTGTATTCCATGCATACTCTTCCTTATCTCCATTATGGAGTTGTAGACAGATTTCATCTTGATAGTCCAGGTCAATCACCCTGGCCAACACTGTAACTCCCTTCTTAGCCTGTTGACTTAAAGGTAGGAGAAGCCTGACGTGTCCAGGGGGCAATATTAACTTCCAGTTTAATGGAATTGCTGTTGTGTCTCCTGGTGGCAGCATTCCTCCCTCTGGAGCTAAGACCTCTAGGCTAGCAAAACATGCTCTCAGAAATGGGAAGCACAAATTTTGCTAGTGGATCACTAGGGGTGATGGTGAGTGGTGCCACTATCACCCCTTGATTCCTGGACCCATGAATTTTGGTTATGGGACAATGATTCAGAGCACACACAGCCTTCTGGATAACTTTGCCCCTGTCCTGCAAGGTATTGCCACCTAGGGGGTTGTCACCTAGTTGGTGTTGTAATTATAGTTTCAAAAGGCCATTCCACTGTTCTATCAATCCAGCTGCTTCAGGATGATGAACAGCGTGGTAAGACCAGTGACTTCCATGAGCATGAGCCCACTGATGCACTTCTTTATCTGTAAAGTGAGTGCCATGGTCAGAGGCCATGCTATGTGGAATACCATGTTGATGGATAAGGCATTTTGTGAGTTCATGGATGGTAGTCTTGCAGAAGTATTATGTGCAGGATAGGCAAACCCATATCTGCAGTAAGTGTCTATTCTAGTGAGGATAAACCTCTTCCCTTTCTATGATTGAAGAGGTCTAATATAATCAACCTGCCACCAGGTAGCTGGCTGATCACCCCAAGGAATGGTGCCATATGGAAGGCTCAGTGTTGGTCTCTGCTGCTGGCAAATTGGGCAGTCAGCAGTGGCCATAGCTAGGTCAGCCTTGATGAGTGGAAGTCCATGTTACTGAGCCCATGTATTACCTCCATTCCTGGCACCATGGCCACTTTGTTCATGGGCCCTTTGGGTGATGACAGGGGTGGCTGGGAAGGAGGCTGAGTGGTGTCCACAGAACAGATTATCCTATCCATTTGATTATTAAACTCCTCCTCTGCTAAGGTCATCCACTGGTGAGCACTCACATGGGATACAAATATCTTCACAGTTTTTGATGACTCAGAGAGATCCATCCACATACCTCTTCCCCATGTTTCTTTGTCACCAATTTTTCAATCATGCTTCTTCTAAGTCCCTGATCATCCAGGCAAACCATTGGCTTCAGCCCAGAATCAGTATATAATCTCACATCTGGCCATTTCTCCTACTATACAGAATGCATGACCAGGTTCACTGCTCGAAGTTCTGCCCATTGGGAAGATTTTCCTTCACTGCTTTCCTTCAGGGAGGATGTCCTTAAAAAAGGTGGTAGTGCTGCAGCTGTCCACTTTCGGGTGGTGCCTGCATATTGTGCAGAACTATCTGTGAACCAGGCCCTAGTCTTCTCTTCCTTTGTCGACTGATTGCAGGGCGCTCCTCATGAGGCCATCAGTGCAGGCTGGGGGAGAGAAGGCAGGGTGGCTGGAGTAGATAATATGGGCATTTATAGTCTTTATTCTTATTTGGTTAAAATTTCCAGAAGGACAAGGGCCAGTGTTCACAGTTGCATAGCTAGTGCTTGGGGCATAATAAATACCCAATAAATATCTGTTGACTAATAAAGATTATATCTGGAATGAGAATCATATAGATGTATATATGTGTGTAAATATGTATATACACATATGTATATATGCATACACATATGTATATATGTGTATATACTATATGTACATATGTACATAAACAGATTTATACATTTGGCATAATGCTTTAAAACACTAATTAAAAATAATAGAAAATCTAAAGTAACATTGAAATTTCCAAGAAAATCTTAGGTATGCTAATAAAGTAAGATTGTGGGTACCTGAAAACACACTTAACTGATATATGTATAAACAATAAACAATTTTTTAAAATAAAAATTTAGCATCCTTTGAACTACTTCTAGTGAGTATGATATGGGTGGTGGCTTGAACATATTAAAATTAGCTGTTCTGGTTTCCCTTGTAAACCCACATGGGAGACCTGCCTTTACTGTGACTAACAACTTGGATGGTGCGCAAGTCATTTGATAAAAGTGCCATTTAGTGAACTGTGTTTACAGTTTCCTAAATGGCAGCCATGAGGCCTGAGCATAATTACAACTCCTCCCTAAATGATGGGAAAATTTCCACTAATTAGGCCTAGATGCTTTTATGTATTAATGACATTACTAAGAAAAAATACGTTAATTAAAGGTTAAGAGTATTTGAAGATAAAAAGGCCGTCACTGAATCCAGCTGTTTGTTACTGTTTATAATAGACTTTCTTTACATTAAATGGCAGAAGAGTAATGTGTTCATATCAGAGAATTGCATTAACATTACACTGAAGTAAACAGAGGAAGAGCTTCTGCTTCCTGTTCCACATGCTGCAAATAGGTTACTGCAAAATCATTAAGCTGCATAGCACTTCTGGCACATCTGATGTACCCTGTACACTCTAAATCAGAAGTGTTGGCAGAGTCTCCTGAGCTAAGTTGAATTCACAGAGTTAGTAGCATTATCATTAAAGATCACCTTTACATGGCCTTCAAATTATTTACTGTTTTATTTATTAAATGTATAAACTGACCATGTGAATTGCCATGCAGTTTAGAATCTAGACGAACTTTAAGTACATGGTCATTTTCTCCTACTGGACATTTCCTGAATGCTGGAATGGCATAGGATGCAGGGTGTGAGACCTGGACTAGAAAGGCTGAATACAGTACCTGATGAGGAAGGAACCCTTAGCAAGTATGTCAGCTTTTTCCTTTCTTGAATAGGTAAAATAAATGAAAGGAGAATCAAATGGCTGCATACATTATTATTCCATTTAAGTAGCATTCCACCCATATAATGGACATTTTTGTAATAAATGGAGAAGGCAAAATTGAAGGACAGAAAAGAGCAGTGCCAGCTACAAGATTGCATGAATGAGATAAATATAAGGGGCACAGGAAATCATTTGGAGCTATGAATCATCTATAATTTGATGTGGAGATGGTTATATCACTCTATGAAATGTCAAAATTCATTTTGCTGTGGTTTAATCACTCCCATATTATAACGAAAATAAAGTTGAACAAACTGAAAATCAGTGACTTTTCTTGCAACCTTTAGAGAACTGAGGTTGCAGGGCAAACTGCCACCCTAAATTCTGGACAGACAGATAAACACAGAGTCACAGCTAACATCAGTTTACCTGAAGCAGAAGCCACTGCTTTTATAAACTGGTAGAAATACAAAAATGGTAGCCTTCACAAATTGTTGGAGGCTGAGTGTACACCAGTGTGAGTGTGAGAAATTCCTCAGGGTGGTAATCTTGAGGGGGGGAGGTTATCCCCTTTCATGGTTCTTATCTCAAAAACCCCAGTAGGCTTTCATAAAGAGCCAAGAGGAAAAGAAAACCCTCTTGTATCTGGTGAGAGAAGAGGAATAGCAACAATTTTGAAGTACACATGGAAGATTAGTCATGACAAAGGCCTACGCTGCAGGGAAAATACCCCACCAGGGCCTCATCAGACCTGGTAGAAGAGCAATTACCCAACTCCATCCCCATCTAGTCTTCCTGTGTGGGGAAGAGGGGACACTCGTGATGGTGACAGTCCAGGAACACAGGCCACTATAAGCCTGATACTTAACCATAAGATTGTAGAATGCTCCTCTTCTCTTTTCTTTCTTGTAATATTACTGTCGTTTCTTATGATATTGCTGTCATTCATTTCATTTTTCTATATAATTACCTACTACATTGTCACTATTATTTGAACAAATAATTATCTATTAGATTCATTAAGAACAAAGAAAAAATAAAATATGTTATTTTACCTTCATTTATCTCTTCTCCACTGCAATTGCATCATGTAGACATGAGTTTCTGACCTATGCCATAACCCTGAAGAACTTTGAATACTTCTTGCATGTTATTTCCACTGGTGATTAATTTATCCAATTTATATTTGTCTGAGAAAGTTGCTCTTTCTCCTTCACTTCTGAAGGCTAATTTCAGTGGATATAGAATTCTAGGTTATTGGGATTCTCTTTCTTTAAATACTTTGAATATTTTAGTCCACTCTCTTGTGGTATTCGTGGTTACTAATGTGAAGTTCAATGAAATTGTTATTTTTGTACCTAAGTAATGTGGTGGTGTCATTTTCTGCCTTAAGATTTTATTTTGCCTTTGGTTTTCTCCAATTTAAATATGATATAATGAGGCATATTTGGGGGATTATTTATACTGGTTGGTATTCTTCCTTGATCTGTGATTTTTTTGGTGTCTGCCATTACTTTTGGAATATTCTCAGGCATTAATGCTTGAAATATTGCTTCTGCTACATTATTTCTTCTTGTGTATTTCAATTATGTATATTTCACATCTTCAAAGTTCTCAAATATTCTGTCATTGCTGTTGCTGTTGTTGTTCCATTTTCTTTTGCTTTTCAATTTGAACAGTTTCTGTTGATCTTTCTACTCAGTGATTCTTTCCTTGGCCATAGCCAGTCACTAATGAGCATATTTAAGCCGCTCTTCATTTCTCTTGCAGTGTTTTTACCATTTCCTTCTCATTCTTTCTCAGAATTTCCTTTTCTCTTCTACATTATCCATCTGTTCTTGCAGGTTGCCTACTATTTTCATTAGAACCCTTAATGTATTAATCATAGTTATTTTAAATTCCTTATCTGGCAATTTTAAAATCTATGCCATATGTTTAGTCTTATTCTGATGCTTTCTTTGTCTTTTCTGTTTGTGTGTATTTGTAGGGTTTTTTTTTTTTTTAAATTCATTCCCTTGGACATGCTGTGTACTTTTTTGATAAAGGCTAGACATACAGTATAGGGCAATAGGAAGTGAGATAAACAAAACTTTAGTGTAAGGTTTTATAATTATCTGCTAGGAGTTGCTCTGTGTTTTATGTTTACTTTTGCTAAACCGTCAGAACTGTCACTACTTCTGACTTTGTTTTTCTCCCATTTTCTCTTTAGTTTTCCTACTATCTCCCTGTGACGTACAGTCTACACCTCACAGCTTTCTGGCTAAAATCTGTGGCTATTTTGCTGAAGTTCTGTTGTTGTGGGACCAGGGGCTCCAGTGAGAAATTGCTCATTTTATGGGTGAGCCAGAAACATAAATAATGAACCTGTAACTTTTGTAGTGCCAGAAAGTCAGACAGTTCTAGAAAAATGAAACAGAACAAAACACACTGATGGAAGTATGTCGAAAGAGTGTAGGAGCTCACTGAAAGAGATATCGATGGCAAAGCTGAAAAAAATTGGATTGGATTATATTGGATTGTTGGATTATAATCCAAAGTACAAAATAAATGTTACTGATTTCATATGGATATTTTTTTAAACGTCTGAATGAATTAATCGGCAGTGGAAAAGAGGTAAATCTCCCAAGCAAAAAAGTCCCACATCATTTATGTGCACACTGTTTTCTAAGGGAAGAGGAGCATAACTCCCTTTAATAAACTTAGAAAATATAGAAAAAATGCAAATAAGAAACTATCAGCCATATTCAGAGTTAGTAATTTAAAAACTGACATACATACTTCCATCTTTTGTCTATCTACCTACCTGTCTAACCAATATCTATTTATATCTGTGTCTATACCTATATCTACCTATCATCTATCTAAAATATCATTCAAATTTTCTCAATACTCTCAATCTCTATCCTGACAGCTGTTTTGCATTTATTTCATCTGTTATTTCTGATCTCTTGGAGATAGCATAAACATTTTATTTGTTTTGCTTATTGATTTTTATCTAATTCATTAACTGTCTTTATTACGGAAATTTATCCTCTTTTCTCATTCTTATCACAAATGTATTTGTTTTAATTGTCCATCTTAATATTTCTCTTTCCTATTTACCATGTCCTGTTTGTTTCCATTTTTATCTTTTTTCAGGCTTCAGATGGATTGGTGACATGATTTCATTGTTTTGTTTATTTGTTTTTGTTGTTAAAACAATTTGGTTTGGAAGTTACACATTCTACTTATATTCCCTTGTTTGTGATTACTCTTAGATATTTAATGCATATTTTGAATGTGAATTTTTATTGCAATTGCTAAAACAAATCATGACCTCTAGACTGCTTCTAAATAAGACAAAAATCTTAGCAATACAGGATGATAAACTAATATGCACAAAAATGTTCTGCTTTCTCACTTGGAATTTTAAAAAAGTTTTCTTTTTAATAATTCTGGATATTTCCATTTCTTCCCAGTATATTTTTGTCTAGAAATTTTGTTTAGCTTATTTTTAAATATGTATAGATGCAGAAAGATAAACAGGTAGAGGAATAGACAATAGGTAGATAGGTAGGTAGGTAGATAGATAGACACATAGATACATAGATAGACACATAGATACATAGATAGACACATAGATACATAGATAGACAGATGAGTTCAAGCTTCTGGTGTTGAAATCCACCTCAGTCTCATTTATTCGCAATGTCCTTGCTTTTTCCTTCCTAGTTGATTTTTTTTTTAAACATTTTATCTCCTTAATATGCTTTAGTTTATTTCATTGCATCTACTGTTATTTCTATTACTTTGATTTGTCTTGTGTCCTTGCTGGCTTTTCCAAAATGAAGCCTTGCAATTTTCTGTTCTGAGATAATTCTGAGTCATTATGTTTTCAAATACTGTGTCTCCTGTGTTCTCTCTACTAGATGTATCTTAGTACTAACGGATTTAACCTCCATACATCCAAGTTGTTTTTCAAAAATTTTAATCTACTCAAAAAAATTTTAGCTACATTCTCAACTGAATCTTCCCATTTAGTAGTTATTTTTTCTTTTGTGTTTAGTTTTATATTCAACACATCTAATATTGTTTTCCTAATTTTTTATAATAGTATTTTAAAAATATATCATTTTCCTTTTAAAATTTTGTAGCCTCATTGTTTTGTATTTATATTTCATGACCCAGTCTCTATTTCATGGGCATTATTCTTTCTGTTTATCACGGACAGTATTAAGCGCACTTACTATAAAGGATACCAAATTGCTCAATTCCCTCAAGCATACTTACTATAAAGGCTATTGAACTGCTCAGTTCCCTCTTTTTCCTTACTTTCTTGTATTCCATTTGTTGAACATGCTGCTGTGTCTCTCACTGTGTTGGACTGGTCTTATACTCAGTGATCCTTGGTTTGAGGTCATAGTGTGTGTGAGTCACAATTTCTCTCCTGGTGTGGAGTGTGAGGTTATCCTTTGTGGATGCTTTAGTAATGACCTCAGCACTGGGCTTTTAGCACAGCTCTGGTCCAAGTCTTTCATGGTCTGCTTGTTTAGGGACTTTTGTCATGTGTGACCAATGTGGTTTCAGCCTTCTTCCTAATGTGATGCCCTTCTCTGGGACCTGGTTGCAACCCATGCCATCTCTAAGAATGCCCATGGTCATGTCTATGGTATGATTCTTGGACATGACCGTGGGTTGTATCTCAGCTGGGTTCTGGAACTCTCCATGGGGGGTGAGAATGTATGAGAGATTCCTGGGCCCTGGTATGCCCAGACAGCATGTCTAGAGTCTCAGCTCTGCACAGTGTAGGACCCTAGGCCAGGGCTTCACATATGCTCCAAATCCTCGTCCCCAGTTCTATGTGTGCACACAACTTTCTCCTTATCCTCACTAGAAAATATTGGTTCCTGCTATGGGTGTTGTTTTCTTACTTTCAGGGATATTTCTCTATTTCTAACTGATGAATATTTTAAATAATTGATTACATTTGTTTGTTTATTACTTTTTTTAAAATTTATTTTACTTTAGGTGCATACTATATCTGGCATTTCTCCCCATGTTAGCCCTCCCAACCCTCCCCTCCCTCCCCAACCCCTGTTGTCTCTCCCTACCCCCCCACAACTGTCCCCTATGTGTGATGTTCCTCTCCCCTGAGTCCATGTGCTCTCATTGTTCAACACCCACCTATAAGTGAGAACATATGGTGCTTGGCTTTCTGTTCTTGGGTTAATTTATTACATTTACTGTATTTAAAGCAGAAACATTAGGTTTTAATGTGTGCTCAGCCAAATTGGTTATTGAATTTTATCGGTATTTTCTTGGTCTTTGTGTTGATACAAATGTACTTAAAATGATTATCATTACAATCTTTTTCTGGAACTTCTGGGGAAAAGTTGTTGATGTTTCTTCTGCCCTAACACACACACAATGGCCTAAAAATTAAATATTTGTATTATATAACTGCTTCTGTTCTGATTCATTAAAAATAACATAAATAGACTTCTCAAGCTATTTTTCAGGTAAGGAATACACTGGTTATTCTAACTCTGATTCAAAAGAAAATTCTAGTCCTAATGAAAAAAATGAATAAAATTCAAATAAGATTAATCTTATCACTTCAGTTTGTGTTTTGTATTTCCTTTTGATTTGTGGAGCAAATTCTAGGTTGAATTTTTGTTTCAATTATAGTTTCATCAACAAAAATGCTGATGGGTGAGATTTCTTGGGCATATTCAATAAATCATCTGAACTATTACTTCTTTTTATATTTCTGTATATGCTGCTCTTTCCATTCAAAACTTCTGTGAAAACATCAGAGTCTACCGAAGACACTAAGAGAACATTGGTAGAGCTCAGTAGATTTGCTCTTAGTAATTGTGGCTTGATGCTTACATAAAATACGACTAATATATTCTTCCTCACCTTTCCACATGACATGTGCCACATTCATTTCCTCTACTTCTTGATCCTTATCTGTAAGAGATATATCAATGAGAACTAAGGTGAAATATATACTTTGACATTTTTTATGGGACATCATTGTGCCATACAATGTATCGATCCCTAGGTTTGCTTCAGTTCTGAACTATGTTTTTCTTTCTTTGAGTTTACAAAACCACATACTTTTATTGTCTGAACTTTCACCTCTCTACATCTCATTCACACACAAGACCTTTGACTGTGCACTGAACTTGGTAGGGTTAAAAATTAGAGGTGAAGGCCGGCAGCGATGGCTTACACCTGTAATCCCAGCATTTTGGGAGGCTGAGGCGGCAGATCACATGAGGCCAGGAGTTTGAGACAGGCCTGGCCAACATGGCCAAACCGTGCCTCTACTAAAAATACAAAAATTAGCCGGGTGCCCTGGTGGGCTCCTGTAATCCCAGCTACTCTGGAGGCTGAGACAGGAGAATCTTTTGAACCTGGGAGGCGGAGGTTGCAGTGAGCTGAGATGCACCACCGCACTCCACCCTGGGCTACAGCGGAACACTCCCTCTAAACATAAAAAGAAAGAAAAAAGAATAAAACAAAGCTGACTTGGAGGTTAGCACAAATGAATAGATGGCTACTTATTTTCTTCACTTGCCTTTTGCACACCATTTAGTTCATTCCTTTAGAAATTCTCAATCAAAATATTTACTTCATTGGTAACTTATTAGTTTATTTTTTAAGAATAACAACTGTAACATCAGCCATTGAACAAGTATTTAGAATAAAAATATTTGTGTAGCTTAGACGATATAAATTAAAAGTCTTAGCAGCAATTCCTAAAACCTAGGCACACATACAAAGGCATCATAAATCATTACCCACTCTTGTTAATGGAATTTATAGTAAGACTTAGTCCAAGAAGTTGGAAAGTTAGATTGCCTTAGGGTGAAATTTTAAAATCAATGCATAATGAATCAGAGCAGAGGTATGAAAAATCCTTTAAAATGAGAAAAACTAGTTTCTATAAATATAAAGGTGGGCTTGTAACTTAATTAAGTACATTAGCATATCTAAGTTAGGAAGTATCAATTCAAAGGCCATTCAGTCATCCTTGACAGTTGAAAAAGAGAGGATCACTTTCAATTATTTGAGCAGTGAGAATTGGAGTCAATGGGCCTATGGTGTTCCAGCCTCTGGATAAAACAATTTCTCCTTTGCAGTGTCTGTATCTGTTTTGATATAATTAAACATTGTACTCTAATTCCTCTTGTTGATTCTGAGCTCACCCAGATTATCAGCTTCCCCTCTCTGTCTGTTTAAGTAAAATCACAGGGAGTGATATTTCTAAGCCAGCAGTAATTGTGCCACTTGGCATATAAATTAATCAGTGCTTCCTTTTATTCACTCTTGAGCTTGGGTGAATTTACTCTTGGTTAATTGGATAAGCCACTTTTCTGAGCCTGAAATAAAGAGGGCTCAGTTTTTCAAACTGAGCAAATTTACTAAGATATCATCTAGCATTGAATGGGGCATCCAGAGAAATGGACTACAGACTTTTTCCTAGCCTTCCCGTGCCCTCAGCAACTTTTTCTACACTGTCATCCAAAGCAAGGCATAACTCTCCATAGGAAATTGCTAATAGGTCAGTGTGAGAAGTACCCAGGATGAGAATGTGGCAGAATGTCTATTTTTTAAAATAGAATTATCTTAAAATGAGATTGTTTTTTCCCAAAACTTTTGGATCTAAACAGTTTTAACTTTAGAGATAAAATTATTTATCCTATTTAATAAAGGAAAATATGTGACCTGGTGTTTCACCAAATAATAGGGCAAGTTTTAAGATATATCAAGGCTTTGAGGAGAAATCTTCTGATTTAAAATGGAGGGAGATTTCTATTATAATAACATTAATATCATTTACTTCTCTAACGACTGAGAAGAATGAATTGATGTTTTCATTCATAAGTTGACACAGGCTGGTAAAACACCATGAACCATTTGGGATAGAAGATTATTAGGAATAATAATAGGAGCATTACATAATGGTAAGGGTCAATTTTCTGAAAACACATAACCTTCCTAAATGATTTTATATCAAACAAGAGACTGTCAAAATATATGGGGCAAAAACTGATAGGACAGAAAGAAGTAGACAAATACATTTTTGTAGTTGAAGTGTTTAAGACTTCTCTGTTATTAATTGAAAGATCAAGAAGGTAGAAAATCAGTAGGGATGGGAATAACCTGAACAGCACTTTCAATCAACTTGATCTAATTTACATTTATGGATACTTGAAATGACAGCAGAATACGCATTCTTCCCAAGTTAACAAGGAACATTAATCGACATAAACTATATTCAGTGTCATAAATTGTGATTAACAAAATTAAAAGAATAGAAACAACATAAAGCATGTTATCAGGCCACAATAAAACTAAAGTAGAAATCAATAGCAGAAAGATAATTAAACAAATCTCTAAATATTGAAAAATTAAACAACACACTTCTAACAGCACATGGATCAAAAAAGTATCAAAAAGAAATGAAAAATGTTGTACTGTGTTAACAGAAAAATATTTTCACTTTTCAATTATTTTTCAATATATTTTAATTTTATAATTAAAAATTTCTTTGAAATATCAAATTTCAGTGAAAGTTGAAGGATGTAGTAAAGCAATACTTGTAGAGAAATTTATAGTACTTAATGTATATATTAGAAAAGAAAAAGTCTAAAATCAATAACCTAAGTGTTTTCCTTTGGAAACCAGAGACAGAAGAACTAATTAAGCCTAAAGCAAGCAGAAGAAATGTAGCAGCAAAAATTAGTGCAGAAATCAATGAAACAGAAAAAATAAAAGGAAAGCAATTAAAAAATCAACATTTTAAAAAAATTAATAAAGTTGATAAACCTCTAGACTTACTAAGCAAAAAAAAAAAAAAAGAAAAGAAAAAGAAGAAAAGGAAGAAGATAAAACACACGTAAAAATTCCTGATATCAGACATAAAAGAAGGGTCATCACCACTGATCCTGTGAACAGTAAGACAATAAAAGACTAGTATTCTATTCCCACATATTTATAATTTAGATGAAATGGTCAGTTCCTTGAAATACAAAAACTATCCAAACTCATACGAGGAAAGATAGATAACCGAATATCCCTACCTATTCAAAACTTTGTGTTAATAACTAGGTACCTTTTGAAATAGAAAGTACCAGCTCCAGACGGCTCTACACGGTAATTATATCACTCATTTTTATAACAATTTCACTGAGATATAATGTGCAGACTGCATATTCACCCTTTTAAGGTGTACAATTCGACTATTGTTTCTTCTATTCATAGAGCTGTACTGATCTCACTACAATCAATTTTGCAGTATTTTCATCACCCACAAAGAAACTCTGTATCATTAGCAGTCCGTCTTCTTATCCCTCTAAATTTCCAGCTCTAGACAACCACTAATCTACTTTCTGTATCTATATATGTGCAAGTTTTAGACATTTCATTTAAATAATATCATTCAACATATATTCTGACTTGCTTCTTTCACACAGTATAATGTTTTCAGGATCATCCACATTGCAAAATGCATCAGTACTTCAATCTACTTACTGCCAAATAATATTTCATTGTATGAATGTACAACATTTGGGTTGTCTCCACTTTTTGATTAATATCAAAATGCTTATAAGTGCTGGTATAAGCCTTCATGCACTGTTTTTGGTGCAGGTATGTATTTTGCCTTCTTCTGGTATAGACAGTAGTGAAATTCCTGAGTCAAATATTAACTCTATGCTTAACTTATTGAGGAACTACCAGTTTTCCAAAGTTCTTCCACCATTTTACATTCCCACCAGAAATTTATGAGACTCCCAATTTTTTAATGCCCCTACAAACAATTACTTTTGTCATTTTTCTTGCAATCATTCTATTGGGTATACAGTAGCATCTCATTTTGGCTTTTATTTCCATTTATGAAGGCTAATGGTAATAAGCATTATTCCCTGTTATTGTGATTTGTATGTCTCCTTTAGATAAATGTCTGTTTAGATGCTTTGCTCATTTTTATTTGGATTATTTATATTTTTATTGTGCTGGTGAAGTTCTTTACACATCCTAAGTACAAGTCCCTTATAATGTATATAATTATATACATATATAGTTCCATGGGTTATATTTTTACTTTCTTGATGGTACCCTGTGAGCAAAGAAATTTTTAATGTAGTAAAAGTAAATTCATCTAATTTTTGTCTTATGTCACTAGTACTTTCACTGCCCTAACTGAGGAGGTTTGGCATAACTAAGTTCACAGAGTTACTCAGATATTTTCTTCTAAGTTTGAATAATTGTAGCTGTTACATTTAAGTTTGAATTCATTTTGAGATAAAGTTTGTGTTTAGTGTTTGGTGTGAGGAAGGTGCCAAACTTCATTCTTTTGCTTATAAATATTCTGATATCCCAGCACCGTTTTTACCCCCTGGATTGTTTTGTGACCATTGTTAAATGTGAATTGACTGTAAATGTGAGGATTTGTTTCTACACTTTCATTTCCATTCACTGATATATATATTTACCCCATATCATTATCTCAGTCGATTACCATGGTTTTATACTAAGTTTTAAGATCAAGAACGATGTGCCCTCCAAATTTTTTCCTCTTTTTCAAAATTGTTTTGACTGTTATTGGTAAACTTGAAATTCCATATGAATTTTAATAGTTGCTTGTTGATTTAAGCAAGTAAATCATCTGCATTTTGATAGAGATTGAATTGTAACTGTGCATCAATTTGGCAGATATTGTTATGCTAACAGTATGAAGTTTCTAATTCACCAAAATGGAGTGTCTTAACACTTATTTAGGGCTTCTTTATTTTCTTTCAATAATGTTTTACAGTTTCAATATTTAACTGAAGAAAAATTTATTTTTCTTCAGTTTAATTTATTTCTAATTATTTTATTCATTTTGATACTATTATACATTGACTTAAAAAATTCCATTTTTGGATGGTTCATTACGAGTGTACAGAAATACAATTGGCTTTTGTATATTGACCTTGCACCCTGGAATCTTGCTGAATTTTTAAATTAATTCTAGTAAACTTTGGATGTCGTAGGAATTTTTAATATACAAGATTATGTCGTCTTCAAATAGAGTTGTTTTATCTCTTTCTTTCCAACCTGGATGCCATTTATTGCATTTTATGTCCTAATTACCCTGGGTAGAATTTCACTGCAATGTTGAATGGACGTGGTGATAGTGGCCATCCTTGCCTAATATCTGGCAAAGTCAGAAGCATTTGCTTGGTTAGCACCTACTGGGATGTTTGCTGTAGGTTTACTGTAGATGCTCTTTGTCAGGTTGATAAGATATCCTTTTATTTCTAATTTTTAAATTTGTTTATCATGAAGTATTGTGGAACTTTTTAAAAAATTATTTTTATCCTTTAATTGTGATAATCATCTTTTTAATCATTTTTCTAATAATATGGTGTATTATATTAATTAATTTTCAGATGTTAAGCAACCCTTCCATACTTTGGATAAATCCCAGTTGATCATGGTGTATGATCATTTTCATATGGTGATGAATCTGGTTTCCTAATATTTTGTTGAGGAATTTTGTGTCTTCATAAAGGATTTTGATCAGTTGTTTACTTATGATGTCTTCTGAGTTTTGTGTCGGGGAAATAGATGCCTTATATAATGCGTTGGAAAGTCTTCCTTCCTCTTGTATACTTTTTTGGAGGAGTTTGAGAGGAGTTGATATTAATATCTTTAAAGGTTTGGCAAGATTCACCTGTTAAGCCATCTGTGCTGTATGATCTCACTTCTCACGCGGAATCTAAAAAAGTTAAACTCATAGAAGCAGAGAGTGAAACAGTGGGTCTTTTCTGTATGGGAACTTTTAAAATTGCTAATGTAAATTATTATTTTAAATAAATTAATTCTTAATTTTAGTAATTAGTGTCTTCCCCCCACCTTGTTTTAGGTCTAAGTGTTTGCCAATTTTGTTCCAATGACCATGCTTTTAGTTCCATTGATTTTCTCTATTTTGTGTCTTACTGTTCCTTCTTTTGTTCTGAGTTTAATTTGCTCTTTGTTTTCCATTGTCTTAAGGTAGAAGATTAAATAGTTGATTTTAGATCTTTCTTTTTTTAAAAAAAATAGGCATTTATAGCTATACATTTCTCTTTAAATACTACTTTAGCTTAATTTGGTATATTTTGGTGTTTTATGTCTTTATTTTAATTCATATAAAACTTTTTTTCTAATTTCTTTTGTTATTTTTGCCTGATCTATCCGATATTTAGGAGTATGACATTTACTATCATCTTATTTGTCACTTTTAAAGTAAGTTTTTGTCACTGATTTTTAATTTTATTTCATTGTGGTAAAATAAAATACATGCTTGTTGTTTTTTAATTTATAGAGGCTGGTTTTAATTGTGAGGATCTAGTGAGTTTCCTGGGGGTAAAACCCACAAAAGTATGCGAGTCAGCTAAGAATGGACCTCCAATACTTCCCCACCCCCTCTGCCCGTCCACTTCAGCAGCAAAGTGTCATTATTACCATTTACTTGTCTCTATCAGCATCCAACTCTAGTAACTTCTCCTCCAGGGAATCTGATTTCAGTTACAATCCTCTGTATTCACATATTTCTAGATTTCAGGGTCTGTTTGCTCTGTGATCTCAAATCTTTGATGGGTCCAAGGAAGTCATTGATTTTCAGTTTACTCTGCTGTTTTTTTGTTTTTGTTTTGTTATATGTGAAGATGGGAGACCCCTCAATCTCCTTAACATGTTGAAGCTCAATCCAGAAGCTGACCTCCAAACGCCTGACTTCCTAACGATGACTGCAAGCTGTCACATCCATGGTTGAAACTGATCAATTTTGCCGTTTCTCAGATTTGTCTACCTTGTGCCACCTTCAGAGTTCTTCCTTTGCTCTAGGAACATAACTCAAAATTATGTGGCCCCTTCGAACACCGCCTACTCCACCAACATTCTACCCTCATCTCTCCATAACTTATCTTTGAAATTCTCTCCCAAACCTAGAGTTTATTTTTCAGATGCACTAGCAATAACCCTACCACCATCTCAACACTTTAATTCTCACACATTTATTCACATCTTTCTTATTATCCCAGCTGAGATATTAAATGACTGATACAAGCCTAGCTTCTTCTGTACATTCTTCTTCCAATTGTAGAAGGTCTGGAGCTCTCTGCATTGCCTGGTAGATTGAGTAGGAAAGTCCTGCCTGTGGTCCATGCTTCTATTAATTAGTTGCTTAAGTTTTATTTTCTCCATTAGGCTATTTTCCCAGGAATTTCCATACTATACTGGTTCTTAGAAGGGATTATAACCCTTGATCAGATCTTTCATTTGAAAGCTCCGGATTAAATAAGGCAACTGAGGTTAATTTAATTAATCAATTCATTCAAATTGTATGCCCCAATATATCTTACAGATATGTTGTTATGCATTTGATAGAGCTTGTATTTTGACAGTAAAGCTATAACTTTTTGACTCAAGAGCCAGATCATATAATAATCAAGTAAAATTATGTTTAATTAATATCTGGTTTATGAAATTTGGTTTTAAAAATAGGGCTCTCTTTTAGAAACCTTCAAGAAAAAAAATCTGTCATTAGGCTTCAAAATACAAGAAATCCTTAGAAGTTTAGAAAAATTAAAAATAACAAAAACATAAAAAATAGAAAATGTCTATAACAGAAATATCATTGTTAAGTGGAAAAATTTTCAGTGGCAGAATTAATCTTTGATTTAACTAAAATAGATTCAATGGGCATGAGAAACCACTCAGCAAGCTGCAGGTGTTCTTAAGAGTAAAGGGTATCGGTGTTATTGTTTTATAGTCGGAAATTATCGTGTCTCTCTTTGTGGTCACTCACATAGGTTATGCAGTAGAGGAGCTGAACTTCTTACAGAGTGGTTCGTGGTCCCCAAAACACCAATGTTCCAAGAAGGTTCAGATGAAAGTTGTAGTGCACTTTAACTTCAAGATTAGCCTGAGACTGGTACAGTGTCTCTTGTTCCACCTGCAATTCATTAACCCGAGTAGCTGACCAGCCCAGAATCTTTACAGGAAGAACTACACCAGGGTGTGAATAGTGGAAACTCCAGTTTAATGCAGGGAGTCTGAAGTCTAGATGCCAAAGAGGGATGCATTAAATAGTCTCAGCTTATTTGAATGCTGCCAGTAAACTTTCCTGTACACTTTAGTACAAATTTGTCTCTTGTCTCTGTAATTTAAATAATCCAATGATCATTGAAATATATTAATATATAGAATTCTGTGACTTTGAACTTCCAAGGTAGAATTAATTAATATCTGGCTAACTCTAATTAAGAAAAACGGTTTTTTGTCTTTTTTCTTGGAAGAGAATATCATGTTATTTTGCTTCACTCTTTGTTTACTAAACAAAGAAAAAATCAAAATAAGTATTTATGTCTGTGACTATGAGACATCAAAACAGAAACAACATCATCCCGGAAGCTAAAATGTATGTTCTTTCCCCAGGTGTGATATTTAACAGGTAATTTAATACAGTTGACCAGTGAACTACATAAGAATCAGGGCACTGTTGAAAATTTATGTGTGTATCTTTCGACTCTTCCAAAAATTAACTACTGTTGACTGGAAGCTTTACTGATAACATAAATGATCAGTTAACACGTATTTTGTATAAGTATTATACACTATATTTTTTTAATAAAGTAAGCCAGGAAAATATCATAAGGAAAAGAAATATATTTACTCTTTATTAAGTGGAGGCGAATCATTATAAAGGTCTTCATCTTTGTTGTCTTCACATTGAGTAGGCTGAGGAGGAGAAGGAAGAGGACAGGTTGGTCTTGCTGTCTCAGAGGTAGCAGAGGCAGAAGAAATCTACCCCATATACATGGACTCACGCAGTTCAAACTTGTGTTATTTAAGGGTCAATTGTATTTTGGATCCTTGGTTTTTTCCAACCATGAGAGGATATTGGATTTAGTTGACTCTGAACGTTTACTTCATCTTTGAAACTTTATGCTTGATTTTACCTAATAATGAACTTACAGAGTAAATAGGGACCTCCAGGTGTCCCTTATCATCTAACTTATAAGTACAAACATCTAGTGAAGATATTACACATATTCTTGTGATCATAATGTTCAAGATACTGAGATGCCTAGGAGGAAATAAGACATTTATTTATTTTTTCTCATTTTAAGTTTACAAATTTCCTTAGGACCCCAGTCTTTCTTCAGCCTACTGGCACTAACACAGTTACACAGACACATGCATACACATACAGAGATGTGTCATCTCTGTATGATAGCGGTCATCATCAGATTGCCTTTTTCATTTTCTCATCAGATTATTATTGAGAATAAGCTTGTACATCATTCCTGATTTTGGCTTTGTGGTGAACGTATATTCAATTGTGGCCCCTGCTTTTTCATTAGAGCCTTTTAAGTCAGAAAATATATATATTTTTTGTCATTCTGGGGCATAATATGGTAAAATGATCAAACTATAAGCTGCTAGAACCAGGAAGTATGAATGATCATGTTTGATTCAGAAAATGTCCTAAATTTCTTGTTTTCTACACCAGAGGGAATTTTAACTAGATAAAGCTCAGCATAGCAGTTGAACATTCTCACCAAAATCCATGTCCTCTACAACCACTTCTATAGTTGTAGAACTTAAGGACACACAAATTGGAGACGTTACATGCAAATGACCAAACTATAAACAGTGGCATGCTGCCAGTACATATTATAATGAGAGCAAGCTGACCTGCAGAAGAAAATTGACCCTATCTGTGAAACTAATAAAAATAGGACACTACAAATATGGGAAGACTTAAAAGTATGAAATTTGAATAACAATAGACTGAGAAACATAATTTTGTGCAATTCATACCAACAGTCCTAGTCTATGGAAAAGATTGATTCAATACAGATGGCTCATGATTCAAATAGCATCAGTCACTGAAAAGGGACTAGAATGTTATAAAAAGGAGAATGTTATAACACAGCTGAGCCCAAAGAAATCTCATTTGGTTTTGTCTGGCAAATGATCTCACTGATTTCTTAGTTAAGGGAGGATGGATGTTAAAGTCAGAATAAGACTAAATCTTCCTTTTAGATCTATCCATGTATAATTTTGACCCAATCTCTAATAATATGCATATGATTCTTGCTTGGGTAATGATCATTCTTTATTAATAGGTTTCTTTTTTATTAAAAAAGGGGTCATTAAAAGGCAGATCCCTAACAAGGTGACCACCAAAGTATAACTGATATTAATGTTTGTCCCCAGAATTTATAAGCTAAGATTTTAATAAAATAAAGTCCATTCTGATTGCATCACATGTTTCATTGGCTCCATACTTCTAAGTGAGTAAACGATCTGCAATGTTCAAAACCACATTCATTTGTTTAAAGAGTAGTGTGCCTTTACAGTGCACCTTCTGAAGTTCTTGTTAAATATGCAGAACTTCTAAAATACAAACTAACAATTGGGAATGACTGTTACAAGTTTTTGTTCCATCTGTGGAATAAAAATTTAATTAGTTTATAAACCAAAATTTTTCTTTCACTCAAATCTTTTTATATAATCTATAGACATTTATTGCATACCACTATTATTGGGCATTATGCTAGCCATAGTAAATGAGAGGATATTAGATAATTTTCAGTTATTTCTTCTAAATCAATGCAAGTGAAAAATAAAATACAAACTATTAGCAGTGTGTAACAGCAGAAATTTAGATAAAACATCTTTTCAAGGGTTTTCTTTTTTGCTACTGTCAGGTCAATTTTGGTTCAAACATGAGTGGCAAAGATGAGTAAAACTAATGCACACACATTGACTCGGATTTGGGACCAGATGAGTGAATGTTCAGCACTTGTGTTCCCTCTGTTTTGAAAACGCTTTGTCAGCAAAGCAACTTGACAATGCTTCTTGAAGGAAAAACGATTACAGAGGGTTTCACTCAGATCATAACTATTCTTAAATGAACTATGTAGAAATCACAATATTCTTTAAGACCTGAATGATTTTTAATGTAAAAATTAAAGTTGATCCTGAATTATTTTTTATTTTTATTATTTTTTATTTATATATATATATATTTTATTGCATTTTAGGTTTTGGGGTACATGTGAAGAACATGCAAGATTGTTGCATAGGTACACACATGGCAGTGTGATTTGCTGCTTTCCTCCCCCATCACCTATATCTGGCTTTTCCTCCCCATGCTATCTCTCCCCAACTCCCCACCCTGCGCTGTCCCTCCCCTTTTTCCCCCGACAGACCCCAGTGTGTGATGCTCCCCTCCCTGTGTCCATGTGTTCTCTAGGTCATTTTGTCAAACCAATTATTAATTGTTTATAAATATATTATTGTAGATAGTACTATTTTCCAAAATCATAGTCATGAAAGAGGATTTGCAAAGAAAAGTGATGAGCTCAGATCTTTTTTATATAAAATTTACAGATAAAATATTAGCTATTGATAAGCTATGAAAGATTTTAAACTTCCCAACGAGGCTACAGAAAGTTCTTTACAAATGATGCCAATTTAAAAGAGATTTCATTTCCATTTCTCAGTATTAGTTTGGGTGTCTATCTATAGGGCAACATGCTGAGGTTTGGATACAATACAAGGGAAAGTGATCTTTATGTACCTATTGTAAAGTAAAGAAATATATAATTGTTTTTACATTCATATAAGGAAAAGGTTATTTACAACAAAGTTCTTGGCACGTTTCTAAAAATTGGAAAACTTACTGAGTTTCTAGGTGCTAAGGATCATTGCTAAGTTTATACATTAAGTTCTGTTATAAGGAATTGCAGAAAAAACTGATAATAATCACAACATATTCTGAGAAAACTGGAAAAATTGCTCAGACCCAATTTCCTGATGAAAAGACTGACCTTTTTAACAGTTCTGAAAATTGTTTTCCTTTTCTCCTATTGCTCTAACTAATTGTGCATATTCACATTTCATTAGTGCCAGATTGCAAAACCCTTGTCAACAAGATTATAACAAGGTTATAAATGTGGGAAAAGAAGAACACACATTTCCTTCCATAAGGTATATATGTACATGTAGGATTTTAGGGATTTGTTACCACGTGCCAAGGAGCTTGGTAATAACCAAGATGGAATCATCTCAAAAGATGAGACAATGTCATTAGAAGAGGAGATATCAGAATTACCACCGGGAAGGTGAAGATTGCAGAAAGAAAAAATGCAGTTTTGTTTGTTTTCCTCATTAGCTGCCCCTCCTCCCTCTAACACATACTCTCAGGTATACTTTTACGGAGAGATAAAGGAAGGTATTAAGATGGGCAATAAGAGTAATTGGAGGGTGCTGTAGAGGGGGGGGGTCGGGATGGTTAAGGGGTACAAAAATTGTGAAGAATGAGTAAGACCTACTCTTTGGTAGCACAACAGGGTGACTATAGTCAATAATAACATAATCATATATTTTAAAATAACTAAAAGAGTATAACTGGCTGGTTTGTAACACAAAAGTTAAATGCTTGAGGGATGGATACCCTATTACACATTGCTTGTCTGTCTCAAAACATGTCATGTACCCCATAATGGTATATAACTGCAAAAGTTTTTAAAAAGTTAAAAGTAAGTATATAATAAATACACATTTTATTGCTATCCCAAACCCACTTCCCATTCTTCCTGGTGACACAACTCTAAATTTCCCTTGGCAACCAACCCTCCCCACATTTGTTCATGTCATTTGGGATTATTCTAATGTAAAGCAGTCAGATTATCTCATTTTCACTGCCACCACAATTGATTCTGGAGTGGTTGTTATGATTTGAATGTATGTGTACCTCCTAAATTCCTGTGTTGGAAGTTAAGCCCCAAGGTGATGGTATCACAGGGTGGCTTTTTTGAGAAGTGATTAAGTCAAGGAGGCTCCACCTTCATGAATGGATTAGTGCCTTGTGAAAGAGGTTGAAAGGAGAGCCCTAGGGACTTTACCTCTTTCCCCTTCCACCTTCTGCCATGTGAGTATGCAACAAGAAGGCCCAAACCACACACTTGATCTGGGGCCTGGATTTTGGACTTCTGAGCCTCCAGAATTGTAAGAAATAAATTTTTGTTTTTTACACATTACCAAGTTTAAGGTATTCTGTTATTGCAACAGATACAGACTAAGACATTGATCTTTGCCAAGTAAGGCCACTGTGAGGCTCTGAAGGGGCACCCTGGGGGGGAGAGCCCAAGATGGCAAAGGACATTTAAATCCCCAAATCAAGCACACACAAGAAAGCCAGTTGATAATATGGATTCTGAGGGTGTGAATCCTGGATCAAGCTATGCTTGACAAGATTGTCATCTTTCCAGTGGTGACAGTCAATAAATAACCTTCAAGTTTCACATAAATTTTATTTGCCATTTCTGCCGCATACAAATGCATTATTTCCAAAACACCTTTGTAGATGTTTTGCTATTTTCCCATAATCCAGCATGCCCCAAGATGTACTACTGTATTAATACCAAGTATTGTTCTGGTCAAAAAAAAAAAAATGAGACAATAAGTTTTTCCTTTCCTTACCCAATCAAATTGTTTAGCTAACTCAGCTGTAGTTATATTTTTTAAATTCCCTCTAAAGTCTTAATAGTTCTAAGAACAATGCATATAGGCAATACCCAGTTGATATGTATATAATTTCAAGAGGTGCTTAGAGATATTACAGAATTGATTAAGATGGCTTAATTTGATTTGAATAAAGAAATGTTTGGCCTCTGGCTGGGCACTGTGGCTCACACCTGTAATCCCAGAACTTTGGGAGGCCGAGGCAGGTGGATCACAAGATCAGAAGATTGAGACCATCCTGGTCAACATGGTGAAATCTCGTCTCTACTGAAAATACAAAAACTAGCTGGTGATGCACTCATGTAATCTCAGCTACTCTGGAGGCAGGAGAATCACTTGAACCAGGGAGGCAGAGATTGCAGTGAACCAAGATCGCGCCCCTGCACTCCAGCCTGGCAACAGAGTGAGACTCTGTCTTAAAAAAAGTGCTTGTCCTCAGAAGGCTTCCTTTATGTCTTTTTTCCTATGTCTATATATAGATAAAGTAATTCCTGCCATACATTTTCCTAATGTAGCCTTGGACACAGAGAATTACTAAAAACAGGGAAAATGGAATATTATTTACTTTCATTTTAGGAAAGAGGAATTATGTGCCTGACTACCTCTCTGTGCTATAAATTTACTGGTCATCAGATAACTAATACTGTATTCATCACCAATTTATAATCATTTAGTAGCTTATGACAACACGTGATTTGGATATTTAATGAGATTTGAAAAGAAACAAAATTCTTTTTTGTAGCTCCCCACATATATCCACTAACCTAAGCTTGACATATGCAATAGGTTGAAATGCTACATGGTCGTATCATGAGTATAGTTGCCAAAGTGTCTTTTGCTCAGTGCCTATAACAGAGTAGGTTCTGCATGTCCATTCACTCCATCAGTCTGAGTTTCACACTTCTGTATGAGAGGAATTTCAAGCCTACATATTATTCATGATCTCCCCAAGTGTAAAATAAATGTTTTTGCAATGTACAGAATATCTTTGCTGTCACCACTATGTAAAGCATGAAACAAGAAAAACCAACACTAAATTATTTCAATCTATTATAGATTAACATTTTAATGGTTTTTTATTATTAAGAATTTGATAAATTGTGTAGGAAGGCTAAGATAAATTAGCTATAAGAAGCTCATTTGAAGGTGCTGAAATTCCACTTATAACTAATTTGCTAATTAGTCAAGAAATAGGCTGTGTTGACAATGCTCATATTTCAAGGGTGTATTCTTCTCAATTCTCATAATTCTTGTGACCATGAGATTGATTAGTAAGTATTTTATCAGAACTGTTTCTTTCAAGTATGATGTAACCTTGTTGTACATCTTTAATTCCTGCCAAACTCCCTTTAAGAAAAATAGTAAACTTGTCTTTGTATCAACAAATGGCACTTTCATTGTTACCTCCGTTACCCATTACCCTGAGACAAAGAAAATGCTGTCTAGTTACATATTCACTGATTTTTCAGAAATTTAACTTTGACTAAGCACTCATTGTTCTTCTGAACAAATGGATTTGTCCTCACTGTATCTGTCATTTTATAAAAAATATAATGACCAAACAGCTAATATAACCTACTTATGCCATCAACTTTTCGTAGTACTTATGCATTCTGTACAAATAGTTTGAAATAAGTTATGCAAGGAAAGTAGTGAAGATTATAATTATCCTGTGCATCAATAGGCAACCTAACTGTTTGGGAGTTCCATTAAAAATGACATTTGGGCAAGCAAAAGAAGAAAAGGAAGAAAGAAAGAAAGAGAGAGAGAGGGAGGGAGGGAAAGAAGAAGGAAGGAAGGAAAGAAAGAAAGGGAGGGAGGGAGGGAAAGAATAAAGAAGGAAAGAAAGAAAGAGAGGGAGGGAGGGGAAAGAAGAAAGAAAGAAGGAAAAGAAAGAAAGGAAGGAAGAAAAGAGAGAGAGGGAGGGAAGGAAAGAAGAAAGGAAGGAAGGAGGAAGAGAGAGAGGGAGGGAAGGAAGGAGAAGAGAGAAGGATGGAGGGAGGAAAGGAGGGAAAGAAGAAGGAAGGAAGGAAAGAAGGAAGGAAGGAAGGAAGGAAGGAAGGAAGGAAGGAAGGGAAAAATGTTAATTTATTCTCCAACTACTGTAGGCTTCATAGTGTATTCTTCCAAAAGAGTGGCTGTATTTTTCTAGCATGTTTTTCTTATTTTGAGCTTGGCAAATGAAAAGTTCTGCAAAGGAGAGTGAAGGAAAAACAGTCTCTATGAACTTAGTGTGAATTTACATTGAGAGGACACTTTGGCCTTCAGGTCTACCCAGTACAGCCCTATAGAGTGGTCTCTTGAGGAAATGATGGTGAAATCTATTGAGGGAAATTATATCAGTATCCAGGTTGGAAATAAGTTCTAGTTCTACCTTATATGTAGCCAAAAATACTTATTCCTGCATCAAAGAGTAAACATTTAGCTCTATAGGAAATATTTAGTCACTCTCTAGGCTATACCCCATGGACCTGCTGTTTGACCATTCTTTGAGAATCTACTGGTGATTAAGTTGCCCACAGATTTAAAACTTCCACGCAGTAAATAATTATCTTATATGAAGTTAGGAGAGATCTATAATATTGTCATGATTGGAGGGCATCCTGAATGTCCCATTTACTCCCTAAACAAGTTAAGCATGAGATTGCAATTTCAAAATGTCTAGCCAAAATATGTTGGAAAAGCAACCTTCTCTAGTGAACGACAGAGCAGATTACATAAAATATAGAATGTGTCTTTTTGCATCTATGTTCAAATGTCATATACAGAATGCTTCTACTAGAGGTGAATGTAAAAGGTATGAGGATAGAAGTTAACTTTGAGAATGACTGATCTGGCAGGGGCATCGGCTACGTCAAGTTGCTCAGTATCATTGTGGAATCCCCAGTCCACCTGTACTTCAGAACCGTGGGAGGTATTCAGAAACTCTTGTGGAACAGTATATTGCGATATAGCTTTTCTTACAACCTTTGGGGGTTTCTTCTCTAAATAAGTAATTTGAATAGATTACAGCTAACAAGGTGGGAGAAATAGAGTCAACATTTAGACTGCAGTCAATCAATTAACAAAATGTAATCAAATGCAAAACAAGAGTTACGTGATCTGAATTCAACAGAAACAACATGGTTCTGAAGGGATCTGGGGACTGGTTCAATCTTGCCTTAAAGCATATACTTCTTTAAACATTTTTTGAAATCACTTCTCTTCTAATTTTCCATAATTTTATAACCTGTTGTGTCATTCCAAGCACTTTTATTTACTTGAATATATGCCCTCATTTTTCTTGTGTTAAGTCTGAAAAATTAACATCAATTTGAAGTAATTGAAAAAATGCTACAAACTTTTGCTTTGTTAAAATGTACACTAAAGTATTTAAGTTTTATTCAGTTCTGGCAGTTATGCATTTTCCTTACTATTCCTGTATTCAAAATTTCTAGTGGAGTTTCACAGGATTTAAAAAAAAATCATTTTTTTAAAACTGTACTTTAGGTTCTGGGGTACATGTGCAGATATTGCAGGATTGTTGCATAGGTTCCGACATGGCAATGTGGTTTGCTGCCTTCATCCCCCCATCACCTCCACCTGGCATCTCTCCCCATATTATCCCTCTCCACCTCCCCACCCCCCGTGCTGTTCCTCCCTTGGCCCCCCCCCCCCCCCACAGACCCCAGTGTGTGATGCTACCCTCCCTGCGTCCACGTGTTCTCATTGTTCAACACCCACCTATGAGTGAGAACATGTGGTGTTTGATTTTCTGTTCTCATATCAGTTTGCTGAGAATGATGGTTTCCAGAGACATCCATGTACCTACAAAGGACACAAACTCACCGTTTTTATGGCTGCATAGTATTCCATGGTGTATATGTGCCACATATGTCCTCTCTTTTGGTTCCATATGAAGTTTAAGGTGGTTTTTTCCAGTTCTGTGAAGAAGGTCATTGGTAGCTTGATGGGGATAGCATTGAATCTATAAATTAGTTTGGGCAGTATGGCCATTTTCACGATATTGATTCTTCCTAACCACGAGCATGGAATGTTTTTCTGTCTGTTTCTGTCCTCTCTTATTTCGTTGAGCAGTGGTTTGTAGTTCTACTTGAAGAGGTCCTTTACATCCTTTGTTAGTTGTATTCCTAGGTATTTTATTCTCTTTGTAGCAATTGTGAATGGGAGTTTGCTCATGACTTGGCTCTCTGTTAGTCTGTTATTGGTGTATAGAAAGCCTGTGATTTCCGCACATTGATTTTGTATCCTGAGACTTTGCTGAAGTTGCTTATCAGTTTAAGGAAATTTTCAGCTGAAATGATAGGATCTTCTAAATATACAATCATGTCGTCTACAAATAGAGACAATTTGACTTCCTCTTTTCCTAATTGAATACGCTTTTTTTTTCTTGCCTAATTTCTCTGGCTAGAACTTCCAATACTATACTGAGTAGGAGTGGTGACAGAGGACATCCTTGTCTAGTGCTGGATTTCAAAGGGAATGCTTCCAGTTTTTGCCCATTCAGTATGATATTGGCTGTAGGTTTGTCATAAATAGCTTTTATTATTTTGAGATATGTTCCTTTGATACCTAGTTTATTGAGAGTTTTTAGCATAAAGGGCTGTTGAATTTTGTCGAAGGCCTTCTCTGCCTCTATTGAGATAATCATGTGGTTTTTGTCTTTGGTTCTGTTTATGTGGTGGATTACATTTATAGACTTGAGTATGTTGAACCAGCTTTGCATCCCCAGAATGAAGCCTATTTGATCATGATGGATAAGTTTTTGATGTGCTGTCACAATCGGTCTGCCAGTATTTTATTGAAGATTTTTGCATCTATGTTCATCATGGATATTGGCCTGAAGTTTTCTTTCTTTGTTGAGTGTCTGCTGGGTTTTGGTATCAGGATGGTGTTGGTCTCATAAAATGATTTAGGAAGGATTCGTCTTTTTGTATTGTTTGGAATAGTTTCAGAAGGAATGGTACCTGCTCCTCTTTGTACGTTTGGTAGAATTCAGCTGTGAACCTGTCTGGCACTTGCACTTTTTTTGGTTGATAGGCTGCTTACCAATTGCTGCCTCAACTTCGGCTCTTGTTATTCGTCTGTTCAAGGTTTCAACTTCTTCCTGGTTTGGGCTTGGGAGGGTGCAAGTGTCCAAGAATTTATCTATTTCTTCCAGGTTTACTGGTTTATGTGCATAGAGTTGTTTGTAGTAATTTCTGACGGTAGTTTGTATTTCCGAGGAATCGGTGGTGATCTCCCCTTTATCATCTTTTATTGCATCTATTTGATTCTTCTCCCTTTTCTTCTTCTTCTTTTTTTTTTTTAAATGATTCTAGGAAAACCTAGCACGTGATTTTTTTTCCTCCTAGATGCATTAGGATAAACCACCTGAAGTTGCTCTTTGTTAATGCTGTGATTTCAGTGCCTCTGTGTTGGTTCAGTAAAACATATGTTACAACAGATTTGGTACCGTGCCCTCATTTCTGTAACTGCCTTAATTCTGCAGGTTCTTCATCCAAGTTGTTGGCCTTTGTTTTTATTTGATTCTCACAGCATATGGACATTTATAACGTGAAAAAACTCTTCATTTTGTAATATACTAGTAGAAATATCTTTGCCATTCTAGTATCTGATGTGGTTTGATTTTAACAATAAAGTTAAAATCATCCTTGTTTAATATCTTCAGGATGTTTGTTTTTCTCCTTATGTGTCAGGACTTTAATTTCAGAGCTCTGCAGTGGTGGCTGTCTCAAAACGTGGGAATGTACATTCTAAATCAGCATTCACCTTTACTTTGTCACTATTAAAGTGCCAGGGAAAAATGCCATCTTGAAACTTATTTTCATTTGTGTCAACTTCCTTTACATTCTTTCTAACCATACTCTTCTATGCAATATAGTGGATATATTATCACACTGAAAAAAAATTCAGTGATCAAGATGATCTTCAAACTTCTAATCTCAAGCTTCTTCCTGGAATGAGCCACCACTATCACATTAAATTGCAACCTTCCAAACTTTCAACCATATATGCATATACATGTATACATATGTATGTTTATCTATTTATCTAATGTAGCTTTAAATGTAAGTGATATTGTATTACTTCTTGCTTTTTTTTCACTTAACAAATATGTTAAATATATCTTTCCTATTTGTGAGTGTAGAATCTCATTTATTCTCTCTCTCTCCCCCCATATCTATCTATCTATCTATCTATCTATCTATCATATATATATATATATCTACCTCTTTCTTAGTAAAGATTTAGGTAACTCATTATTTTCCTGCTTCAAAAAATCATGTAATGCACATCAACATCATTGTAAGAATCTTTTATATCTGTGTACTTTTATTCCAGATAGATGCAGATTTGCAATTTTTGGATCTGTGGGTGATGTGTGAGTAATATTGTAGGGAAGGAGCTTACTTTTTAAAAAATTAGAAAAAAACTTTGACTAGAAGATCTGTAACATTTAAAAAATTCCTTAGCATTTATCACATCTTCACAACAAATTTACATAATCAAATTTTATATATATTTTTTAATCTGGTGGTTGAGAAACATTGTATGTTATTATTTACTTTGTATTTTAGTGATTATTACTGAGATTGAGCATCTTTTCTTAGGTGTTTTAGCCTTGTGTTGGTGAGTCAATTATTCATGTCGCTTGTCTATTTCTTTTGCTGCATTGTTTTTGATAAAGATATATAGGGTTTAAACATGTTCTGCATATGAATTAGTTGATATTATTACAAGCAAAACTTCAGCTGAATTAATTTTAAAGAAGTTTAATTGAGCAATGAACAATTTTCCAATCAGGAAGCCTCCAGAATCACAGCAGATTCAGAGAAACTCCAGGGGTGCTATGTGGTCAGAATAAATTTACAGACAAAAAACAGTAAAGTGAGGTACAGAAATCAGAAGTGAGGTACAGAAGCAGCTGGACTGGGGACAGCTTGGTATTTGCTTTGTTTGAACGCAGTTTGAATGCTCGGTAGTGTATGGCTGGCTGATGTATGGCTGCCAGGATTGGCCAAGACTCATCGATTGTTACAGGCACACATTCTTAATTAGACCTTAATAGGTCTCATCTACCTATTAAGTTAGGTTGCAGTTTATTCACAAAGACTCAAATATAGAAGTACAGAGTCCTTCTCAGGCTATATTTAGTTTGCTTTAACAATATTAATGTTTAAATAATTTCTCCCAATTGATTTGACTTTTAACTTCATTAATAATATATTTTGTTGTACAGCAATTTTAAATTTGAAGCAATAAACTGTATTCATCTTTTTCTTTGTAGTTTTTGGATTTGTATTTTTCCTTAGAAACTCTGGTTTAAACTTACATAAACATGTTGCTATTTTCTCTTGATTTTTTTTTTGACTTACCATCTTTTAAATCTATCTGAAATGTTAATGCGGTGTTAAGTGACTCTAAATTTATGAATTTACGTATTAATAAATGAGTGTACAAGAACCATTAGTTGTATTAATTCCCCATTGATTTGAATGCACATCACTAAGTTTGTCTGAGTTGTCTGTACAAAAGCCAGTCACAGTTTCCTTCTCACTTTCCTTCATTTTCTATAGATATCAGAAAGCTTAAACCTTCACTTACCCAGATTCCTTTGCAGCTTGGTGTGGACATGGGATCCAGTTCTTGCCAATGAATTTGGATGAGGTTTCCTCAAAAGTTTTATCTTTGGATCAGATTAGCATCCCTCTTTTGGCTTTTGTTTAGCCATTGTCTTCCTGGTTAAAATATCAATGAGTTTTGAGGAACAACTACTTTGAATCCATATGACAAAGCTCTATGTGGAAGGAGGGTAGGAGAGAAGAGTGAAAAAGTCTGAGTCTCTAACAGCATCAGTGCTGAAATATTATTAACCACAGTTTATTTAAGCTGGTTGTTGGGTTTTCTGCTGCATGCAACCAAATGCAATCCAAACGATTAGAAACATAAACCAAATTCCAATATATTCCTGACTCTGTTTCTAGTCTGTTTGCTTTCATATTACTATTGATTCCTATACAACACCACAATAATTGAATTAATATTCAATTCATATAGATTTTATGTACTCTAATATGTAGATATAATGTTATCTTGTGTCATTTTATCTAAATTTTATAAAATTTTATAAAGTTTATAAACTTTAATTCAATTTTAAAATTTATTTTATCATATTTTCTAAAAAACACATTTTGGTATATTTTATATATTATTTATATTATTATATTATGAATATATTGAATGTTTTATTTCTTTTGTCCTTGCTTAATTTTTTCTAACTTTTTAATATAGAAAATTACATTGTTATATTATCTAATTTGAACTATTCTGGATTACAGAGGTAAATCCTGGTTGATTATGGTGTGGATTTTATTTTAGTATACTTTTGATGCAATGTGGTAAAATTTTTGGAGAATGGTACATCTGTGCTTATTACCGATATTGAATTGTAGTTATTTTTCTTTTGCTGTCATTTTCTGGCAGAATACCACGGTTACTTAGGTCTAGAAAATGATTTGTGTATTTTTCCATTGCTCCAAAACATTTTGTAAAACTTGTGAATAATCTGTTCTTTGAACATTTGGCAAACTTGTTCATAAACTATTTAGGTGTTATGGGTAGGCTTAGTTCTTGAGCTTAGAGTTTTGTTTTTGTTTTTGTTTTGGAATTTATTTTTCTAAAATATTGTTAAATAATGACTAATACTGGTAAGTTGCTGATTTTATCTTTTATACTTTGTCTTGCAATTTCTCAGATAAACAAATAAAACTAAATAAGATATATATTACAAAAATTATTAAAATTTACAAAATAGCTAACATTATTTGAGCTTTTTAGTTTAAGTAACAGAATTTCTTATGACAAAGTAGCATTTCTTTTAAGAAAGTACTCTTAGAATTTATGATTTTTAACTTGTAACATAATTAAAATACAGGTTCTAATTTTTATTTATAATATTCACAATTGATATTTTAAATTTATTTAATGGGAATATTATTGAGGACATCAGAGAAATACCTTGACAAAGAACACAAAATGTGTAATTTTAGAGAGCATGATATTATATCTCACAATATTGTCTTATGATTATAGTCATTTCCTATAAATAACTTTTGAAACAGAAACAAAGGACCTACTGCTTCCTTACAAAACAGGCAACTGTCTCTCTTCTAAGCAATATTGAGCAGAAGGTATATTTCATTTTCAGGTAACAAACACATTTATATTTTTAATGTTCAGCTGATTATAAAAAACAATATCACTAGCATAAAACCCAACAATTTTTAAGTACAGAAATTTTTCATTTTGATTATCTTTCGTATAATATTATTTCGTGGTAATGTTTTACATATTATGATCCTTATCTGGTATTGTAAACTATTTGTGCAGTCAGAATCAGTACTATTAAGTCACTTATATAACTGGAGGATTCTTGTCAAAGTTAAAATATATGTTTGTGAATATATACATTCACAAATGCACTCACACTTCCACACTCCCTAACACACACACACACACACGCATATGCTCAAACACATTCACACCACAATGCACAAGTGGAAAAATACCTGAAAATGGATACATTTTATCTTGTGAAGGCTATCATCTTGTTTTCCATGTTTGACAAATAATTCACCTAAATTAAATAATGATCATGGTAAATAATATTTTATAAAGGTAAATTTAAATTTAATATTGAACTTTGTAATCATTAAAAGTAAAAGGCCCATATTTATCTTTAGGTATCCATATATCAGACAATGATTTCATACATTATCTTAATATTTTAAAATGTTCTCTATTATGTATATTAATGTGCAGAGAACACACACATTTATAATAAATGTGATATCTACCATAAATAAAACATTAATTACATTATAATTATGTCCCCAAAATTGATTTATGTTGAAAGTCTTTATAAAACATATAATGAAAATTGTAATGAGTTTTTTTATAGTTAGCAATTGTTTCTCATGCTGAAAACATTTTAAAATTTTACAATTAAATATTTTATTCTATTCAGTTCATCATCAAGATTTTTTGCTTTTTATTTCATTTTCTTTTTAAAGTGCAGAAGTAACTATGTTGTACTTGAAAAAAATCAAGGATAGAAAAATACAATAACTCTATTGATATTTTGCAGGGCATCCATCATATTTTACTATATGATCACTGACTTAGGTATGAACTATTGAAAACTAAGAAAGCAAGGAACTTGAAAATTGCTCTTATTGCTTGAAATCAAGCTCTTTTAAATTGAGTGAAGAATCTCATCTCCATGATCATGTGCTGCCTTTTCATCACACTTTACATTCTATCAGATTGTCCCTTTTGAGCTTGCAACATTATTGTGAGATGACTATTCTTTTTCTCAGCCTTATTTTGAAATTTAGTAACATGAGTCTCAGGCAGTTTTATAATTATTACATAATAGATATATTTTTATTTTTAATTAAAGGCTTTTAATTTTAAAATTAGATTTGTTTTGTTTTGTTTTTGCTTCTAAATCTGCTAAGATTCTCAGGAAGATGCATTAAGTCCTCCATGTCTCTGAAGCTGATGATAATTAAATGGATAATCATCAAACATGGGAAGCTATTCAGTGGCATTTTCTTCAGAGTTATCTGCAGAGAAAATTAGACTACATAATATTCTTTTGAAGAGAAGTTTAAAATTAAGACACTGTTTAAATTAATTTATTTTTTATTTCTTTTTTTTTTTCTTTTACTTTAGGTTCTGGGGTACATGTGCAGGTCATGCAGGGTTGTTGCACAGGTGGTTTGGGGCCTCTATTCCCCCTTTGACTATATCCCGCATTTCTCTCCATGTTATCCCTCCCCACCCCCCCCACTGTCCCTCCCCTAGCCCCTCCCCCCCAACTGCCCTCAGTGTGTGATGCTCCTCTTCCTGAGTCCACGTGTTCTCATTGTTCAACACCCGCCTATGAGTGAGAACATGCAGTGTTTGGTTTTCTGTTCTTGTGTCAGTTTACTGAGAATGATGGTTTCTAGATTCTCAAACATCCTAAGAGATGTGGATGGAGGGGGTGGACTTCATAATGGATGTTGTGTTAACAGACATGAAAATAATCTCCCTTAATCTCCTTGTACGTCTCCATCAGAGCTCTTGGGTGACTAGGTACATTGTCAATACAATAACATTTTGAAAGGAGTTTTATTTTTCAGCAGTACCTCTCAACAATAGTCTTAAAATATTCAGCAAACCATACTGTAAAAAGATGTGCTGTCATCCAGGCTTTGTTGGTCCATTCAGAAATACAAAGACAGAGTTGATTTAGCATTATTCTTAAGAACTGTAAAATTTTCAAAATGGAGAATTAGCATTGGCTTCAACTTAAGGTCACCAGCTTCTTTAACCCCTAATCTTAGTGTCATCTCATACTTAGAAGCTTTGAAGACAGGCATTGACTTCTCTTTAGCTATGAAAGTCCTAGATAGCAACTTCTTCCAATATAAGGCTGTTTTTTCTACATTGAAAATCTGTTTAGTGGTGTATCTTCATCAAAGATCTTACCTAAATCTTCTAGAGAACTTGCTGAAACTTCTACCTGGGCACATTCTGCTTCACCTTGCACTTTTATGTTACGGAAATGGCTTCTGTCCTTCAACTTCACAAGCCAAACATTGCTAGTATCAAATGTTGTTTTTCTTTCTTTTTTTTTTTTTCTTTAGCTTCCTCACCTCTCTCAGCCTTTGTAGGATTAAAGAGAGTTAGAACCTTGTCCAGATTAGGCTTTGACTTAAGGGAATGTTGTGTATGGTTCGATCTTATGTCCAAACCACTAAAACTTTTTTTCTAACAATAATAAGGCTGTTTTACTTTCTTATTATTTATGTGTTCACTGGAGTAGAGTTAAAAATTTCCTTTTAAGATTTTTTTTTTTTTTTTTTTTTTTTGTATTTACACCTTGGCTAACTGAAAAGAAGCCAATGGTGCAAGATGCCTACCTTTCAACCTATCTCAGCTTTCAACATGCTGTCCTCACTAAACTTCCTCATTTTTAGCTTTTGATTTAAAGTGAGAGATCCGGGACTTTTCCTTTTAATTCATTAAAGCAAACTAAATGTGGCTTGAGAAGGGCTCCATACTTCTCTATTTGAGTCCTTGTGGATAAACTGTAATCTAACTTAATAGGTAGACAAGACTGAAAACTTAATTAGGAGTATACACCTGTAACAATAACTGAGTCTTGGCTGATCCCAGCGACCACACTTCAACCACTCATAGACTGCTAAGTGTTCAAACTGTGCTCAAATAAGGCAAGCACCAACCTGTAAGCAATCCAGCTATTTCTGTATCTCACTGCCCATTTCTGTATGTCATTTCCCATTTTTTGCCTATAAATCCTCTTCCACCATGTAGCTGCGCTGGTGTCTCTGTGAATCTGCTGAAGTTTTTATTTTATCAACTTGAACATTTAGAAGTCACTGTAGACTTAGTAACTGGCATATTTTAATATTGTTCCTTCTCAGGGAATAGGAAGGCACAGGAGAGGGAGAGAGATGGGAACATGGATGGTGGAGCAATCAGAAACACACATGTATTAATTAAGTTGGTTATCTCGTATGGCTGCAGTGTGTGGTTCCCTAAAACAACTGTAATCAAAGATCACTGATTACAGATCACCATAACGGATGTAATAATAATGAAAAAGTTTGAGATACTGCAGAAATTACCAAAATGTAGCAGGGACATGAACTGAGCACGTGCCATTAGAAAAATAATGCCAATAAACTTTTCCTTTTAAATTTTTTGTAATTATTTTTGACGTCAAAAAGTTCCAAGTGGTCAAATTTATTTCTTTTAAGATTTCTTGCATTGATTTATGCTTAGAAGGTCATTTCCCATCTTCAGAAAAAAAGGTGCCTTAATTTGCATCTTTAAATATATTATTCTTTTATGTGTAGCTCTTTAATTTCGCATGGGGGGGGGATTCCATGATATGATGTGAGCCTATATATTAATACATATTGTTAAAATGGAGCTCATTCCACAACAGCATGATTATTGGTCTGAAGGGCACTTAAAAGTAAGATGTTACGGTCAGAGAATTCTCAGGCTCTCTTTATCTGCATCTCATGTATCATGAGCAAAGTAAAGACAGAAAGGTACAAGGAGAGGTGTCTGCTCCACTTTTACTGCTCTTCAGGCAGGAAGCAGTATTCCTTCTCTGATCTTCTATTCCCTTTTACTGTTATTCTTCAATCAGCCACCTCCTTATAATTTTCTTACTCTTAGTCCTCAGATTCCCACTTCCAGCACCTATGGTTCATTTTCTGATGCTCAAACATTATAGCTGTGCTCACAACACATTTTATTAAGTAATAATAAATTATTTGATGGCCCATGATTTCAGAAGCCCCAGCGATAGTCATCTTTGATGGGGCAAAGGAAAAGAACTAGAGGAATAAAAAATTATCTTTAATGGAGTAATACAGATTTTCTAACTGCAAAGCTAAGAGCATAAATGCACTTAATTTTTTTAACTATCTCTGATTGTCAGAAGGAACTAAAAGTCTTGGTAGAAGAAATATTGTACGATATTTTATTTTCAATTTTCTCTGACAGCTGAAGTTACGTTAGCCTTTACGCCAGTCAGATTTACATGTATTCAGGCATTCTTTTCCTCACTAGTTCACCTTATTCATTTTTTTTCCCCCAAGCAGTAATTAATTAAGCAGCTACTAAGTGTTAAGTGAGCTTTTAGCTGTAGGGTGGAAGATGAGTGACATTCAGCTGCAGAATCTTCAAGCCTTAGTGTGAGCTGCAGATACACAAGAAGATTTTTATCATCCTGTGTTAAGGGCAATGACGGAGACTGTGCTGGTTTGAAAGCACATGGAGGGTCAGCTCCCTGATACTGGTATATGTGGTGAAAGGGGAAAGCTTCCTGAAAGAAAGGCTATGCATTCCATTAGTGAGCTTCCTTTAAACAAGGGAAAATGTAAAATTAGCAACATTAGAGAAGGGAGTGGGATGAAGCAGGAGGACATTCTAATTCTATGCATCTTTAGAATTTTAACATCTGAAAACAACATATCTTCTGAGCTTTATTGGGAGTTCTCCTGAATAATGATCTCCAGTTGGTGAGTCAGGAAACCCTGGTTCCAGAACCTGTTAGATTTGTGCATGAATTATGCTCCCTGGGGATCAGCATTCAGTCCAGGCTGTGAAGTGAAGCTGCTTGGGTTTAGCCTTCTAGACATTAGAGCCACATCTTATTCAGAGATAATAAAGGTTACTGCTCATTTGGGCTTAAATGTTCGTGAAAATATAAAATATGACAATATTTTTTAAAGCGTGTAGGCATTGTAAATGAGTTTGTAAAATTGTATAAACAACAGTAAACCCTAAAGTATGTTTTCTTCTCCAGAATATTAATATTTTCTCTTTCTGAAGAGCTAGTTCTACGCAGTTACCAAATTTCTACCTTGACGTTTATGATATCATCAATGGAATATCTGTAAATTAAATCATTAGTTAAGAGATCTGATGACATTTGAAAACAATAGGAAAATAAGTCAAATGTTTAACCAGAAAGAAAGCCAGTGTTTTCCTGTTGATAAATCAAGTCAATTAAGTTGCTTCTTTGTGTATTTTAGATAACTATGATTTTATCTCAAGTTAACAGGAAAAATAGTCCAATTTTAAAAATTGCATTTAACCTCTTACTAGTGAGAACAACAGTGCTCTGAGGTTAGAATAAGATGCATAAGATCTTAGAAAACATGATATTCTCTGATGTTTTTGAGATTAAATACATTCCTGTCATACTGGCTGGGAAATGACCTTTTTGTGTTCCTCCTAATAGCTTCAAGAGATATTTGATTTTCTAAAGGGGAACAAAAGGAAACATCAACATCCTGTTGCCTTTTCTCTCTGGTGTCTCATTTTGGTTTTCTTTGATTTTTTTTTTTCACACATGTCCTTGAAGCTATGCAAATGAAAGTCAAATTACTGTCTGACATACCACACAGTCAGAGAGCCAGAAGGAGTTTTTAAAGATCTATGGACTCACTCTCTAGACAATTTATAAAAGGCTGATTTATAATTTGACTCATTGAAGTTCCTGTTGAAAGTTTCATTTTATAATTATTTTAGATTATTTCTGCATAGTGTGGGTGTATGTGTGTGTATACATGCGTGTATGCATTCATGCACACAACATATACATATGTATATATTATTAAAGGTCATTTTATTTTTATATATGCTTATACATACACACAAACACACACAGAGTCAAAGAGAAAGTATTTTCCCTGAACAAATTCAGAATTGATCCCATATAATTTCCTTCACCAGCACTCACCTGAACAAACTTGAATTCTTTCTTTGGCATCTTTCTACCCACATCCACCCCCTTTCCTCAGTAAACCTGCAGTTTCTGGGTGAAAGTTGTGTTTCTTCTTTCTTTCTTTTTTTTTTTTTCTAATACAGCAGGCCTCTGTTCTACAGTATAACAGAATAGAAATCATAATTGGGTGGTGAGCTAGAATCTGAGTGCACTACAGTCCTGCTTTGTGGAAAGCAACCACACCCTCAGGCGAAGCATTTAACGTGGGCTCCTGTGCCAGGATCATCACAGCAGCCATGAAGCTTATCTCAAACTTCTCATTTAAACGCAAATCGCCTGGTTCTTTTTTTTTTTTTTTCATCTGCAACATAACTAGAATAACTGTACTTACGTCACATGGATACAGGGGGCTGGAATAAGATGCTGTGTGCAGTGCACTTAGAAAGATTGCTGGCACCCAGAGCATGTCCCATAGATACTAGCTGCTACATTGTGGCGAGATGAAGACTTGGGGGATACCTGGATACAGGTGATCATGCAGGCAGTAAATGTACGTGAGACCACCTAGAGAATATAGAATGAGGAAAGAGTCCAGAAGTGCAGTGTCTGATAAAGTAGTCACTAGCCCCACAAAGTTGTTTAAATGAAATTAATTAAATAAAAACCAGTTCATCAGATGCACTGGCCACATTTCAATTTTAATATACACATGTGTTCATTGGCTACATACTGGGCAATGAGTATTAGAACATTTTCATCATCACAGAAGGTTCTCTGGGAAGCAGTTATCTAGAATAAAATCCTAATTAAGGTACCTAATTAAGAAATCATGATCGGAATAACTAAAAATCACTGAGCATTTACCATGTCATGTGCTGTGCTGAAAACATTAATAAATTACCTGCATTTTTTTCTCAAAAACCATGAAATACTCATTATTGCATTTACATTTTACATCACAAGAAACAAAGAATCCAAGAATCCTGTAATTTAAAGTATGGCTCCAGGAGACTTATCAAAGGAGGATTTGGAGATGCCATGACTCAAATCTAAGTTTGATGTGGCTTGGCTGTGTCCCCACCCAAATCTCATCTGGAATTCCCATGTGTTGTGGGGAGGGACACAGTGGGAAGTAATTGAATCGTGGGGCCAAGTCTTTCCTGTGCTCTTCTCATGATAGCAAGTCTCATGAGATCTGATGGTTTTTAAAAGCGGAGTTTCCCTCCACAAGCTCTCTTTTTGCCTGCTGCCATCCTGTAAGACGTACTTGCTCCTCCTGGCCTTCCACCATGATTGTGAGGCCTCTTCAGCCATCTGGAACTGTAAGTCCAATTAAATCTCTTTCATTTGTAAATTGCCCTGTCTCGGGTATGTCTTCATCAGCAGTGTGAAAACAAACTAATAGAGTTGGATTCCCAAATACTAATTTTTCATTTAGTCTCTGTCAGCCTCCTTATCACATAGGACTGATTCTAAGAATCTACAGGCAACATTGTTTATATTAAGAAAACATTTACTGTGTATATGCAAGCTAACTTTCTATTTTGAAGTTTGCTGTGTCTTCCGTGGTGATACAGAATGATGACATTATTAAAGATTTTTAAGTATTTTAAGTTTTTCAAATCTTCCAAAGCCAAAAGACGGAACTGTTAAATAATTTGCCCAATGTCACATATCATTGAGTGTCTGGCCAGAAGTCAAACCAACTCTTTGGGAAATAGCACAAACACTGGAACTAATTTTCTAGAGCTCAAATCTGAAGCATTTCTATTTGCTATCTCCCCCTGTGTCTCCCTGAAATGGTCATATGCACCTTTACTGTATTCCTTATGAACTTACCTAATTTTATAAAACCTATGGTTAAACATTTGCTGAGTACAATTAAAATTGTACATAAATCACTGCTGTTTCTTCTCTTACCAGTGAAAGACACCGTGATACAGCAGCCTGTTGTTTCTGGCCTCTGTTTTTGACTGGTTCTGTTTTGTGTTATGTCAATAATAAAAAATGTTTCACTATTTTGCCTACAGACATTTTGACAATGCTGCAACTCTTCCATCATCAATCTGGTTAATAAAAAAAATTAAGACAATCAAGCTCTATTGTAGCCATTCTGAAGCAGAAACTGTTCTTCTCAGGAATAATAACTTTTTTGCAAGACTGTGTTTTCCCTCTGTTTCTGCAATGTGCTGCTGATTGGTCTGCGCCAATCTGTCACTCTGCATACCTTTCCATTTATTTTTAAGTGGCATTTTGATATGTATGACTCATGTGACGCTAATGATACTTTTCATATTCAATTCAGTTTTGCCTCATATACTGTACTGACATATCCATAAAATTACTAGCATTGTATAAAAGCAGTTCTACAGAATTATCTTGAGTTTAGAGAATTACTCTTTTAAATTGAAACTAAAAATGTCACCATTTAACTACTTTCATCATCCTGTCAATCAATACCCTGAGATGTCACTTCAAGGTAGGAAAGAAAAATGATGTTCTCAAGAAAAAGAAAAATAATAAAACATTTCTATCTCAATAAAATCATACCCCAGTCACATGTATCAGGGCTATTTAATGACGAAAGAGACATGCCATTTATTCTCATGGGAAAACATATCATGCCAAAAAATTTATGGTTGAAAATTCTAAAATGATTTATAACATTCTTGTCTCTATGTGTATATTCAATAAACATTTCTTGACTGACAAACAGATGTCAGGTTGGGTGCAAAATGCCACGCAGTAATTATTTTTGGGTACTCATATTTTAAGAAATGTAAATACCTAAAAAATATTTTTTAAATGGCCTTTACACTCATGCTGTTACACAATATTTTATGTTTGTATTTTTTATCTTAATCTCTGCAACTGAATATGAAATCTGAAAAGGAATTTTAACTTTGCTTTTGGAATTTATATTTCAAAAAATAGAACAACTATTTGAAATCAACTCAATTTCATTAAGTAGCACCATTAAAAAGTATGTATGTATATAAAAGTATGTATATACCATTAAAAGTATGGATAGATAAAAAGTATGTACATACCACTAAAATATGTACTTATATTAAAAAGTATGTATATATTTAATACTAATATAATAATATATGATATATAGTATATAGTAATATATATTATATAATTATATATTTCCTGATCTCTGTATTTAATGAGCTTGAACTCCAAAAACAAATATTTCAGTAAATGAAACATCAAATATAAAATCGTAAGCAAATAATTCATAAGCTACCTAAACAGATACTTTTGTTAACATCAGTTAAAGTCATTTTATGGAGGAGTTGGTACTTAATATGGGCCTTGAAGGACTGGTAAGGTTTGAATAAGACATGCAAAACATTCAATCAAAAATGATGATTAGAAACAAACAATTAGTTATTTAGAATGTATAATAACTTAAAAGTAATAAAATATAATAGCATACATATTATGAATAATATAAAGTGGATTGACTCTTTAATGTATACAAGAAATACAAAATGAAATTGATTTTGACTATATTTAATTGCAATTAAAGTAAATTCATATAATTTAAAACATAATAATTACCACTAACCAGTCTGGGAGAAATTCTTGATATTCTTTTATTTCACTTAATCATGAAATTTTTCATATGTAAAATAATATAAACACAGATTAATTTGCCTATGCAAAAAATATTTTTATCACACTTGAATCCTTTTGCATCAATTTGTATTATGTACTTTTGCCTGTTTCCTTTTTAAGATGAGAATATCTGGGAAAGATAGATTTTAGTAGACTTTATGTAGCCATCTCTCAAACGATCACATATTATCAAAAAGGGCAAGGTGAGAAAGGAACTGATAAAATTACCATGGACTCCTTTATTTGGACACTAGAGATAGAGTTTGTTAACTAAATTTATAACGAGATAAAAACTAAGGGAAACCAAATTATAGAGGATATAAGCATTTCTAACACTCATATAAATTATTAATAAGAGCAAAAAGGTACAAGAGGAAAAATTCATTGATAATAAATGAAATCAACCCTAGAAGAACTTTGTGCAAAACACTGAGAACAAGCAAGCGAATGTGTATTTACTTCTGAGAAGTTGTATGTGCTGAAAATATAAATAGGCAGTTTCTGCTGAGATGAGAGTAGAACAATCTGATGGTTACATTCCCTTAATGCAACCCTTAAGAGGCTGTAAAAAGAAACAGAGTTGAACAGATTCTGAAAACTAGCCTAAACTGTTTGAGAAACCACTGTGGAGTAAAGATTATTGAGTCATATCAGTCTATTGGGATGCCATAGCAAACCAGGGGCCTTACACAACAGAAATTCATTGTCTCACAGCTCAGGAAGATAGAAGTTCCAGATCAAGGTATCGACAGGGTTGGTTCCTTCTGAAGTTCGAAAAAGGAGAAGCTGTTCCAGACCTAACTCCCGGCTTCTAGTTTGCTGGGAATCTTTGGCATAGCTTGGCCTGCAGGTGCATCACCTCATCTCTGCCTTCATGTGCGTATGATCACACGATGTTCTTCTCCTACATATCTGTGCCCAAAGTTCCCCATTTTATAAGGACACCTATCATAATGGAACAGGGGCTTACCCTAGCTTTCTTAATGAATTATGTCTTCAACAACTTAAATAAGATCAGATTCTGAAATACTAAAAGTTAGGACTTTAATGTTTGAATTTGTGGAGAACACAACTTAAACTACAACAGAGGGCAACAGAAGACTAGATCCAAAGAGGGCCAGACACCATGGATGGGAGAATAGACTTGAGTAACTCCATTTTAAATAGCACATCTAAAAATATATGAAATGAGACTGACATGTTTAATTAATCAGGAAATTTATATTGATGCTCCACATATGCCAATCTCTATGCAAGGCATCGTATAAAAATAAACAAAATATGTATAGATTCTGATTTCCATATTCAACGAGCTTGCACACAAACCAGTAAAAAAAATATTTTAAAAGAAGAAACGTTAAATAAAAAATCTATAAGGAAATGTTTAAGCTACTTAAAGAGCTACGATTGTTATTTTTAATATTCATTAAGTCATTTGAGAGTGACTTACAGGGCAGTTGAGGAATGGTTAAGATTTGGATGTTTACAAAACACGTGCAGAAGGATTAACCAAAAGCGATGAGACAAAGAATTGTTTAGAATAACTAATAACTTAAAATTGTTGTTAAAGTGTCAGCAGAGATGGTTCCTTCTGGAAGCTCTGGGGGGAAAATAAATTTCCTTGCCTTTTTTCAGCTTCTGGAGGCTGCCTACATTCCTTGGCTTCTGGTCCCTTCCTCCAGCTTCAAACCAAGTGATGACATCATTGCCACCTCTGTGTATGTCATCTTATCTTTTGCTCTCCTGCCTTCCTTTTTTCTCTTATAAGAAATTTTATGATGGCATTGTCCCCATCCCCATCCCAAGTATAATCCAGGATAGCCTTTTAATCTTAAGGTCCTTCATCACATCTGCAAAGTCCGTTTTGCCATGTCAGGTGGCCTATTTACAAGTTCTAAGCTTTCAAACACAAATTTCTTAAAGGACCATTAGTCTGCCTAAAATTCAAGGTAGCATCAAAGAGGTGCCAGATCTTAGCTAAGGTGGGAAGTAGGTGTCACAAGCCCACAGAGAAACTAGAAGTCTTGAACATTTTCTTAGTTCTTCATCTGCACCTCTGCACCCACTTTTATACACTGTTGGAAAGTCAATGGTTTCATACTTCATCATTCACATACATCCCATGACACACATTACTGGTAGATATTACTAACACCAAAATTCTTTTTCCCTCCAGAGAAGATGGAAGACTACACTTCCCATGATGCTTGCATTCTTGCCAATTAACTGAGATGGAAAGTACCATCTACCTTTCCAGACGACAGCAGTGAAAAGACGCTGGGTAATTCTCCAGAGCCCCCATTCTTCTCCTGATGAGGCCAATGACTGTAGGGGTGGTAAAGGTAATGTCAATCTGTGTCCCCAGGGAACAATGTCAAGTAGAGGCTTCTCGTGTTCGTCCTCTCTTTCACTCATGCATATTATAGGAGACTTTGTATGTGCAAAAAAAAAAAAAATGGAAGAGGGGCCGAGTCATTGGTGTTTATTACTGCAAAATAAGCTTACCTTTCTGACTAGTAAACTTCTCAAACTATTTTTTTTAAAGTTAACTGCTTTGTGTATTTTAAGTTGATGTATAAATGCAAATCAAAACTACATTGAGATACCATCTCGTGCCAGTTAGAATGGCGATCATTAAAAAATCTGGAGACAACAGATGCTGGAGACAATGTGGAGAAATAGGAACACTTTTACACTGTTGGTGGGAGTGTAAATTAGTTCAACCATTGTGGAAGACAGTGTGGAGATTCCTCAAGGACCTAGAAATAGAAATTCCATTTGACCCAGCAATGCCATTACTGGGTATATATCCAAAGGATTATAAATTGTTCTACTATAAGGACACATGCACACGAATGTTCATTGCAGCACAGTTTACAGTAGCAAAAACCTGGAACCAACCCAAATGCCCATCGGTGATAGACTGGACAGGGAAAATGTGGCACACATACACCATGGAATATTATGCAGCCATCAAAAACGATGAGTTCATGTCCTTTGTAGGGACATGGATGGACCTGGAAACCATCATTCTCAGCAAACTGACACAAGAACAGAAAATCAAACACCGCATGGTCTCACTCATAGGTGGGTGTTGAACAATGAGAACACATGGACACAGGGAGGGGAGCATCACACACTGGGGTCTGTTGGGGGGGGGGAAATAGGGGAGGGACAGCAGGGGGTGGGGAGTTGGGGAGAGACAGCATGGGGAGAAATGCCAGATATAGGTGATGGGGAGGAAGGCAGCAAATGACACTGCCATGTGTGTACCTATGCAACAATCTTTCATGTTCTTCACATGTACCCCAAAACCTAAAATGCAATTTAAAAAATGTTTAATTTTAACTTGTTGCACATGATGTAATTTCTAGTGTGTTGTGATACTGATGTTATAATTAAAATGGATTCATCACTCTTTGATATTTAATCTTGTGGAAATTTAGAAATGTACACTATTCTATTATTACCTTTATTCACCATGCTGTGCAATAGAACTCAAAATTTAAAATATTCCTTCTGTCTGAGATTTTGTACCCTTTGGCCAACATTTCCCCCGTTCCCTCATCCCCTAAGGCTAGGGGATGTAACCACCCTTCTACTCTTTGCTTCTATTGGTTTGGTTGTTTCAGATTCTGTATCTACGTAAGAACTTGCAGTTACTTGTCTTTCTGTGTCTTGCATATGTCACTCAGCATAAAGCCCTCCAGGTTCATCTATGCTGTCTCAAATGACAGGTTTGTGTTCTTTTTATGACTCAATAGTATTCATTTAGGTTGACTTTATAACTTGACGATTGTGAATAATGCTGCAATGAACATAGGGGTGCAGGCATCTCTTTAACACTCATTTGAAATCTTTTTGGTATATCTCAGAAGCAGAATGGCTAGATAATATGGCAGTTCTATGTTTTCTTGAGGACCCTCCATATAAATTTCTGTAATGGCTACACTAGCTTCCATTTCCACCAACAGTGTGCAAATGTTGTTTATTAGAGGAACTTTGATGTGGACCTAAACTTTGGCTGGGTATAGTGGCTCATGCCTGTAATCCCAGCACTTTGAGAGACCTCAAGGACCTAGAAATAGAAATTCCATTTGATCCAGCAATCCCATTACTGAGTATATATCCAAAGGATTATAAATCGTTCTACTATAAAGACACATGCACACGAATGTTCATTGCAGCACAGTTTACAATAGCAAAGACTTGGAACCAACCCAAATGCCCATCGATGATAGACTGGACAGGGAAAATGTGGTACACATACACCATGGAATATTATGCAGCCATCAAAAACGATGAGTTCATGTCCTTTGTAGGGACATGGATGGACCTGGAAACCATCATTCTCAGCAAACTGACACAAGAACAGAAAATCAAACACCACATATTCTCACTCATAGGCGGGTGTTGAACAATGAGAACACATGGACACAGGGAGGGGGAGCATCACACACTGGGGTCTGTCGGGGGGATGAAAGGGGAGGGACAGCAGGGGGGTGGGGAGTTGGGGGAGAGATAGCCTGGGGGAGAAATGCCAGATATAGGTGATGGGGAGGAAGGCAGCAAATGACACTGCCATGTGTGTACCTATGCAACAATCTTGCATGTTCTTCACATGTACCCCAAAACCTAAAATGCAATTAAAAAAAAAAAAATATATATATATATATATAAAGATCTGTAAGTAGCCTGTTATCTTCTTCCTCCCAAAATAAAAGCATTCATATTATAAGACTTTTCCTTATCTGACCTAAGAATTCATCTCAATCCACCTCTCTGGCTTCTCATTTTTTCTTGTGTTCTTATAGTTCATCCATAAAAAATTTGAAATTTCCCAATGTTACCCTCTCTTGGTCTGTTTTCTTAGTGTAATCTTCCCCATACATATTATTTGACCAAAAAATAATCTTTAAAACTTAGCTCACTTTGAGAGGCCAAGGCAGGTGGATCACTTGAGGTCAGGGGTTCGAGAGCAGCCTGGCCCACATAGTGAAACACAGTCTCCACTAAAAATACAAAAATTAGCTGGGTTGGGGGTACACACTTGTAATCCCAGATACTTGGGAGACTGAAGCAAAAGGATCTCTCGAACCCAGAGGTGGAGGTTGCAGTAAGCCAAGATAGCACCACTGCACTCCAGCCTGGGTGACAGAGTAAGACTCTGTCTCAAAAAAAGAAAAAAAAAACGCTCAAGTCCCCCCATTCTTCAGGAATACATTCCTGCAGCCCACCAGTCTTATACTTTAATGTAGCTGATGTGTGTGAGAAGCTCAGTATCAGCCTGTATTCAAGTGAACTAGAGCACATGCACTTATCATTATGCATATTTTTCCTTTCTATCAGACTGTGACCTTTTGAGAGAAACAACACTAATTCTTTTTATTATATCCTTAGTGATAAAAGAATATTTGGCTCACTTGTGTTTTTTGAAAGAGTAAAAAGAATTCATAAAATTGTGCCTCTTTTCTGATTTAGTGCCCTCAGTGTTCTATTGATCATGTTTCTTTGTTCTTATCAGGGTAAAGTAGATTTTTCAAAACATGATATTTGAACTAATTTGTACATGTTTGCAGTAAAATTCTATCAGTGCATATCAACTAGAAAAGATATTATTTCATTAAACACCTTTCAACAAAAGCAAGATTTAAACTGTTACTTTTCTCATATCTTTCTTTTCTTTTCTTTCTTTTTTTTTTTTTTTTTTGAGACGAAGTTTCACTCTTGTTACCCAGGCCGGAGTGCAATGGCGCGATCTCGGCTCACCGCAACTTCTGCCTCCTGGGTTCAAGCAATTCTCCTGCCTCAGCCTCCCGAGTAGCTGGGACTACAGGCGCGCACTACCACGCCCAGCTAATTTTTGTATTTTTAGTAGAGACAGGGTTTCACCATGTTGACAAGGATGGTCTGGATCTCTTGACCTCGTGATCCACCCACCTCAGCCTCCCAAAGTGCTGGGATTATAGGCTTGAGCCACCGTGCCCAGCCTTTTCTCATATCTTTCCAACTACAAAGGCTCTGATAAGAAAGATAAGAAATCTTGAAAGCTGATTTTTATATTGCAGATGTTGTATGAGTATTTATATAAAAGAGTTGGGAGGGGGGAGAGAAGCAAGCAGAAAACAGCAGAGGGGAGAGGGAGGGAAGGAGATAAAAGGGGAGGTACATATAGGCTTTCAGGTTTTCTTTTCAATAAAAAATATTGCCTCCCCTTTCTTCTATTTGTAGTAGTTAGAATAATGCTAAAGTTAATTCGATATCCAATGCTAGACATCATAATGTTTCAGCAAAAAAAATCTAGTGAAATCAGCCCTCCCTGTAGCATTTTTTCATGTACAGGGATTCTGGATCTTACAATTAAGTGAATATGTAACAAGACAAGCATAAATATCTTCAAGACATAACTTTACAGAAATCTTAGTATGTCTGTAGACTGAAATAAGCTGTGAATATTCAGAATATTGTTGATTTTGCTCATTTTATTCGGGTTCAAAGGTCCCTGTAGGACAAATAAAATTTTATTTGAATATCCTGAAACATTAATAATAATTTAAGTTTATTCTGCATGCCTCCTGCTGGACATAGTAATAGAATAAAGTTTTGAGGCACTGTTTTTTGTGTGTATTTTGTATAATATATCTTCAACAGTAAAGTGTGTCATATGTTTGGATTCTGGACATGGATGAGCAATTTATACCTCAGTCACATCTGTTTGTTCCAGCTGTATTTTTATTGATATATGAGATTCCAGTATTATTAAGGCAAGAGTCTAAGAAACTATAATGATAATGCAATTCATTACTTGCTCAAAATAATTATTTATATTTTACACTGATTTAAATCAAAATTAAATTATTCTGTATTTTCATATTTTCAAAAATTTTATCAGTTTAAAAATCAGAAATTCAATATCTAGCATTATAGAAAACATGTAGGTTCTTTTTTTTTTTTATTGCATTTTAGGTTTGGGGGTACATGTGAAGAACATGGAAGATTGTTGCATAGGTACACACATGGCAGTGTCATTTGCTGCCTTCCTCCCCATCACCCATATCTGGCATTTCTCCCCATGCTATCCCTCCCCAACTCCCCACTCCCCACTATCCCTCCCCTTTTCCCCCCGACAGACCCCAGTGTGTGATACTCCCCTCCCTGTGTCCATGTGTTCCCATTGTTCAACACCCACCTATGAGTGAGAACATGCGGTGTTTGATTTTCTGTTCTTGTGTCAGTTTGCTGAGAATGATGGTTTCCAGGTTCATCCATGTCCCTACAAAGGACACGAACTCATTGTTTTTGATGGCTGCATAATATTCCATGGTGTATATGTGCCACATTTTCCCTGTCCAGTCTATCATCGATGGGCATTTGGGTTGGTTCCAGGTCTTTGCTATTGTAAACTGTGCTGCAATGAACATTCGTGTGCATGTGTCCTTACAGTAGAACGATTTATAGTCTTTCGGATATATACCCAGTAATGGGATTGCTGGATCAAATGGAATTTCTATTTCTAGGTCCTTGAAGAATCGCCACACCGTCTTCCACAATGGTTGAACTAATTTACACTCCCACCAACAGTGTAAAAGCGTTCCTATTTCTCCACATCCTCTCCAGCATCTGTTGTCTCCAGATTTTTTAATGATCGCCATTCTAACTGGTGTGAGATGGTATCTCAATGTAGTTTTGATTTGCATTTCTCTAATGACCAGTGATGATGAGCATTTTTTCATATGTTTGTTGGCTTCATGTATGTCTTCTTTTGTAAAGTGTCTGTTCATATCCTTCGCCCACTTTTGAATGGGCTTGTTTGTTTTTTCTTGTAAATCTGTTTCAGTTCTTTGTAGATTCTGGTTATCAGCCGTTTGTCAGATGGGTAGACTGCAAAAACTTTTTCCCATTCTGTTGGTTGCCGATTCACTCTAATGACTGTTTCTTTTGCTGTGCAGAAGCTATGGAGTTTGATTAGGTCCCATTTGTCTATTTTGGCTTTTGTTGCCACTGCTTTTGGTGTTTTGGTCATGAAGTCCTTGCCTACACCTATGTCCTGGATGGTTTTGCCTAGATTTTCTTCTAGGGTTTTTATGGTGTTAGGTCTTATGTTTAAGTCTTTAATCCATCTGGAGTTAATTTTAGTGTAAGGTGTCAGGAAGGGGTCCAGCTTCTGCTTTCTGCACATGACTAGCCAGTTTTCCCAACACCATTTATTAAACAGGGACTCGCTTCCACATTGTTTGTTTTTGTCAGGTTTGTCAAAGATCAGGTGGTTGTAGATGTGTTGTGTTGCGTCGGAGGTCTCTGTCCTGTTCCATTGGTCTATATCTCTGTTTTGGTACCAGTACCATGCTGTTTTGATTACTGTAGCTTTGTAGTATAATTTGAAGTCCGGGAGTGTGATGCCTCCAGCTTTGTTCTTTTTGCTTAGAATTGACTTGGCTATGCGGGCTCTCTTTGGTTCCATATGAAGTTTAAGGTGGTTTTTTCCAGTTCTTCAAAGAAAGTCATTGGTAGCTTGATAGGGATAGCGTTGAATCTGTAAATTACTTTGGGCAGTATGGCCATTTTGACAATATTGATTCTTCCTAGCCATGAACATGGAATATTTCTCCATCTGTTTGTGTCCTCTCTTATTTCATTGAGCAGTGGTTTGTAGTTCTCCTTGAAGAGGTCCTTTACGTTCCTTGTTAGTTGTATTCCTAGGTATTTTATTCTCTTTGTAGCGATTGTGAATGGCAGCTGGTTCTTGATTTGGCTGTCTTTAAGTCTGTTATTGGTGTATAGGAATGCTTGTGATTTTTGCACATTGATTTTATATCCTGAGACTTTGCTGAAGTTGCTTATCAGTTTCAGGAGATTTTGGGCTGAGACGATGGGGTCTTCTAGATATACAATCATATCGTCTGCAAATAGAGACAATTTGACTTCCTCCTTTCCTATTTGAATACCCTTTATTTCTTTTTCTTGCCTGATTGCTCTGGCTAGAACTTCCAGTACTATATTGAATAGGAGTGGTGAGAGAGGACATCCTTGTCTAGTGCCAGATTTCAAAGGGAATGCTTCTAGTTTTTGCCCATTCAGTATGATATTGGCTGTTGGTTTGTCGTAAATAGCTTTTATCGTTTTGAGATACGTTCCATCAATACCTAGTTTATTGAGAGTTTTTAGCATAAAGGGCTGTTGAATTTTGTCAAAGGCCTTCTCTGCATCAATTGAGATAATCATGTGGTTTTTGTCTTTGGTTCTGTTTATGTGGTGGATTATGTTTATAGATTTGCGTATGTTGAACCAGCCTTGCATCCCCGGGGATGAATCCTACTTGATCATGGTGGATAAGCTTTTTGATGTGCTGTTGCAATCGGTTTGCCAGTATTTTATTGAAGATTTTTGCATCTATGTTCATCATGGGTATTGGCCTGAAGTTTTCTTTTCTTGCTGAGTCTCTGCCAGGTTTTGGTATCAGGATGATGTTGGTCTCATAAAATGATTTAGGAAGGATTCCCTCTCTTTGGATTGTTTGGAATAGTTTCAGAAGGAATGGTACCAACTCCTCTTTGTATGTCTGGTAGAATTCAGCTGTGAACCCATCTGGAACTGGGCTTTTTTTGGATGGTAGGCTCTTAATTGCTGCCTCAACTTCAGACCTTGTTATTGGTCTATTCAGGGTTTTGACTTCTTCCTGGTTTAGGCTTGGGAGGATGCATGTGTCCAGGAATTTATCCATTTCTTCCAGGTTTACTAGTTTATGTGCATAGAGTTGTTTGTAATAATCTCTGATGATAGTTTGAATTTCTGTGGAATCTGTGGTGATATCCCCTTTATCGTTTTTTATTGCATTTATTTGATTATTTTCTCTTTTCTTTTTATTAATCTGGCTAGTGGTCTGTCTATTTTGTTGACCTTTTCAAAAAACCAGCTCCTGGATTTGTTGATTTTTTGAGAGTTTTTCGTGTCTCTATCTCCTTCAGTTTTGCTCTGATCTTAGTTATTTCTTGTCTTCTGCTAGGTTTTGAGTTTTTCTGATCTTGCTCCTCTAGCTCTTTCAATTTTGATGATAGGGTGTCAATTTTAGATCTCTCCTTGCTTCTCATGTGGGCATTTATTGCTATATACTTTCCTCTAGAGACTGCTTTAAATGTGTCCCAGAGATTCTGGTATGTTGTGTCTTCGTTCTCGTTGGTTTCAAAGAACATCTTCATTTCTGCCTTCATTTCATTGTTTATCCAGTCAACATTCAAGAGCCAGTTGTTCAGTTTCCATGAAGCTGTGTGGTTCTGAGTCAGTTTCTGAATTCTGAGTTCTAACTTGATTGCACTGTGGTCTGAGAGACTGTTTGTTATGATTTCTGTTCTTTTGCATTTGCTGAGGAGTGATTTACTTCCAATTATGTGGTCAATTTTAGAGTAGGTGTGATGTGGTGCTGAGAAGAATGTATATTCTGTGGATTTGGGGTGGAGAGTTCTGTAAATGTCTATTAGGTTTGCTTGATCCAGGTGTGAGTTCAAGTCCTGGATATCCTTGTTAATTTTCTGTCTTGTTGATCTGTCTAACATTGACAACGGGGTGTTCAAGTCTCCCACTATTATTGTGTGGGAATCTAAGTCTCTTTGTAAGTCATTGAGAACTTGCCTTATGTATCTGGGTGCTCCAGTATTGGGTGCGTATATATTTAGGATCGTTAGCTCTTCTTGTTGCATTGATCCTTTACCATTATGTAATGTCCTTCTTTGTCTCTTTTGATCTTTGTTGGTTTAAAGTCTATTTTATCAGAGATGAGAATTGCAACTCCTGCTTTTTTTGCTCTCCATTTGCTTGGTAAATCTTCCTCCATCCCTTTATTTTGAGCCTTTGTGTATCTCTGCATGTGAGATGGGTTTCCTGGATACAGCACACAGACGGGTTTTGGCTTTTTATCCAGTTTGCCAGTCTATGTCTTTTAATTGGGGCATTTAGCCCATTTACATTTAGGGTTAATATTGTTATGTGTGAATTTGATCCTGCCATTTTGATGCTAGGTGGCTGTTTTGCCCGTTAGTTGATGCAGTTTCTTCATTGTGTTGATGGTCTTTACTGTTTGGTATGTTTTTGGAGTGGCTGGTACTGGTTGTTCCTTTCTATGTTTAGTGCCTCTTTCAGGAGCTCTTGTAAAGCAGGCCTGGTGGTGATGAAATCTCTGAGTACTTGCTTGTTTGCAAAGGATTTTATTTTTCCTTCACTTATGAAGCTCAGTTTGGCTGGATATGAAATTCTGGGTTGGAAGTTCTTTTCTTTAAGGATGTTGAATATTGGCCCCCACTCTCTTCTGGCTTGTAGGGTTTCTGCTGAGAGATCTGCTGTGAGTCTGATGGGCTTCCCTTTGTGGGTAACCCGACCTTTCTCTCTGGCTGCCCTTAGCATTTTCTCCTTCATTTCAACCCTGGTGAATCTGACGATTATGTGCCTTGGGGTTGCTCTTCTTGAGGAATATCTTTGTGGTGTTCTCTGTATTTCCTGGACTTGAATATTGGCCTGCCTTCCTATGTTGGGGAAGTTCTCCTGGATAATATCCTGAAGAGTATTTTCCAGCTTGGATTCATTCTCTCCTTCACATTCAGGTACACCTATCAAACGTAGATTAGGTCTTTTCACATAGTCCCATATGTCTTGGAGACTTTGTTCATTCCTTTTTACCCTTTTTTCTCTACTCTTTCCTTCTCGTTTTATTTCATTGAGTTGATCTTCGACCTCTGATATCCTTTCTTCTGCTTGGTCAATTCGGTGTTGAAACTTGTGTATGATTCGCAAAGTTCTTGTGTTGTGTTTTTCAGCTCCATCAATTCACTTACATTCCTCTCTAAGTTGGTTATTCTCATTAGCATTTCGTCAAATCTTTTTTCAAGGTTGTTAGTTTGTTTGCATTGGGTTAGAACATGTTCTTTAGCTCACAGAAGTTTCTTACTACCCACCTTCTGAAGCTTGATTCAGTCATTTCATCACACTCATTGTCCATCCAGCCTTGTGCCCTTGCTGGTGAGGAGTTGTGATCCCTTGTAGGAGGAGAGGCGTTCTGGTTTCGGGTGTTTACCTCCTTTTGCACTGGTTTCTTCCCATCTTTGTGGATTTATCTATGTGTGGTCTTTGTGGTTGGTGATTTTCAGATGGGGTCTCTCAGTGGACGTCCCGTTTGTTGATGATGAAGTTATTTCTTTCTGTTTCTTAGTTTTCCTTCTACCAGTCTGACCCCTCTGCTGTAGGGCTGCTGAGGTCCACTCCCGGCCCTGCTTGCCTGGGGGGATCACCTGCAGCAGCTGCAGAACAGTAACGGTTGCTGCCAGTCTCTTCTTCTGCTATCTTTGTCCCAGAAGAATACCCGCCAGATGTCCGTCTGAGCACTCCTTTGTGAGGTGACTCGTTGGATATGCGGGGATCAGGGAGCTGCTTGAGGAGACAGAGTTTCCTTTATAGGAGCTCAAGTGCTGAGCTGTGAGCTCCGTTGTTCATTCAGAGTTGCTGGGCAGGTACGTTTAAGTCTGCTGCAGCAGAACTCATAAACCCCTTTTTCCCCCAGGTGCTCTGTCCCGGGGGAGTTAGGGCTTTATTTATGAGTTTCCCTGGTGCTGCTGCCTTTTTCTCAGGGCTGCCTTGCCCAGCGATGAGGCAGCCTAGTCACTGTTTGCCTACAGAGGCTTTGCTGAGCTGCTGTGGGCTCCGCCCAGCTGCCGTATGAACTTCCCTGCAGTCCTGTTTATACCGGTGTAGTGAGAACTGCCTCAGCAATGGCAAACTACCTCTGTAGCGGCAGACTGCCTCAGTAATGGCGGACGCCCCTCCCCCACAGAGCTGGGCCGTCCCTGGCTCAGCTGTGCTTGCTGTGAAACTCTGGATCCAGAGCGTTTCCGATGGCTGTTTTTTTGTGGGGGTGGGACCAGCCGAGCCTGATCACCTGGCTCCCTGCCTCAGAGTCTCCCAGGTGTTCCAGCCGCCTGTTGAAAAGGCGCCGGGATCTGTGTGATTTCCCGTGCGGCGACCCACTGCGCTGGCTCAAACCGCGGGGCGCGGAAATTCGTGGCGTTTCTTTTTGCCCGGGAAATCTCCCGGCCTGGCTGCCTGTTTCAGTCCCCTTTTTTAATCAGATGAATGGGCGGCTCTGCCTTCCCGGAGCTCCAATTGCCAGTTAAAACGGCACCCGGACCCACGTATTTTGTATGGGGAACCGCTGCGCCGGGACGCCGCCCAAAACAGCAGCGCCGGCGAAAACAGTCGCGCCGTCAAAAACTGCTGCGCCGGCCAAACCAGCCGCGCTGGCGACCCATGGGGCTCCTCCCCCTGGGAATCTCCAGGTCTGTGGGCAATTAAAAATCTGTCTGGCAATGCGGCGTCCACTCACCCTCCGCGCTTTCACTGGGAGCTGCAATCCTCAGCTGCTCCTAATCGGCCATCTTGGATCCACTCCAGAAAACATGTAGGTTCTAATACAACAATGGCTCAATAAAATCTTATAAAACCAACGCAAGAGTCTATTGAAGCTATAAAGAAATAAGGTGGTTTTTTCTTGATACTTCTGCATTATTTTGGACATTGCCTCTTATTGGTTTCATTGATGTAAATATATCCTAAATCATTGGATTGGTTCATAAATAATTTTATTATTTCTAATATCTTATGTTATCTTGACCAGTAACATCCAAATGTTGCTAAGATACAGCAAGTATATGCTTCAAAGTCTGTATCTTCTCAGGGGAAGAGAAACAGTCTCAGAAGCAGAACATACTGTTAGTGATAATCCAGAAATTAGATTTTCTGTAAGGCACGTATGAACTCATCAAATATATAGAGGGTCTTATGCTAATAGTCATATCAGGGTTATGCCTACATTCAGCACTATGGGTTGTGGTAATCAAAGTAGATGAAACCAAAGAATATTCTATTTACTTCTAGAATCTTTTGTTCTTTAATTGTAAAAATGTTATTTAAAGAATAACCATTTCCTCTTTATCTTTGTAGCCAGTTAAAATCAAGAGCTGGCAGCTCTCCACGTTTTGACTACATCTCCTAGAGAAGAATAAACACTGTGCCTGGAGCAACACTGATTCTTCTGACTACACAACACCAAGTAACTTGGGTGAACTGTTGGATCTGTCAGTGAACAGAAGGACATTTCCATACCCTGATGAAAATACTGCTGTTGCAACAATTAAGCTCTTTCTTCATTTTCTTCCCCCTTAATAACAAGACCCCTATCTGACTTCTCCCCTAGAAAAGAAGTTACAGGAAAATTGTGGAATATAATTAAAATATTTTCTTGAATCTATGAATAGGAGACCATCTTTAAGTAAGATGAATTGTGAAGAGAGATGAATTGTCTTCTCTGGAAATAAGATTCAGGAAATGAGTACTATGTTAAGCTACAAAGTAGCAGGACTCTCTACACTAAAGGCACAAAATGATTAGCCCCGTGAGGCATGATTAAGAACTGTGACTGGAAGTTGACATAACAAGGATCTAATCGATTTCATTTCCTGGATACAGAATGCCTAGCCCATCTTTTATGAAGGAGTGACTGGACTGACTCATCACCACATTGACCTGTTCTTCAGGCCCATTCATTCTATATGTCTTGACAGTCTGCCCGTATCAACAGTGTTTCACATTAGTATAAATTACGGATGCCATTTTACCATGGTAAGTGAATAACATGAATGGTTGGTGATGTGCTAATGATTTTTTTTAGTGTTTAATAACACTTTTAAATGTAATTAAATATAAAATGTAGCATTTCAAATACATGTGCCATTTAGTATAAATTAATTACAGGTGCAGTTTTACTATGATAAGTGAATAACATGAAAAGCTGGTGATGTGACAATGGTATTTTCTTTTGGTGTTAACATTTTTAAATGTAATTCAATGTAAAATTTAGCATTTTAATACATTTTTTGCTACTTCCTTTGGTTCACTTCCATTATTGGAAACATCCTATTTCTTTAACAAAACATGTAAGGTCAAATATTTGGGGGAGCCAAGGCAAGAGGATTGATTAAGGCCAGGGGTTCAGGACCATCCTGGGAAACACAGCAAGAGCCTGTTTCTACAAAAAGTAATAAATTATCCAGGCATGGTGGCATGCAGCTTTAGTCCCAGCTACTCTAGAGACTGAGGTGGGAGGATTGCTTGAGCCCAGAGTTTGAGTCTGCAGTGAGCCGAGATTATGCCATTGTACTCCAGCCTGGGTGTTGGAGCAAGACCCTCTCTCTCTTAAAACAAAACAAAGCAATACAAAACAAAAGGTCAAATAGAAACTTGCCTGCTCTGCTATATACATGGCCCACTTAAGCATCACACACTGGGATCTGTTGGGGGAAATAGGGAGGGACAGCAGGGGGTGGGGGAGTTGGGGGAGAGATAGCATGGGGAGAAATGCCAGATATAGGTGATGGGGAGGAAGGCAGCAAATCACATTGCCATGTGTGTACCTATGCAACAATCTTGCATGTTCTTCACATGTACCCCAAAACCTAAAATAAAATAAAATAAAATAAAAAAGAATAAAAAAATAAAAATAAATAAAAGTAAAAATACAACAAATTTATATATAAAAGTCTTTGTTTCTAAAATATTTTGGCATATAATGTCCTTTTAGTATTCATAGCCAAGTTATGTGAAATAATGGAGCCAGGCATGTCTCATGTGCTTCACATAGCTTAATGTTGTGCTTATTGTCTTAAACAGTTATGTGAATTAGAGCTTTAGTATAACTCATAGAATTAAAGTGGATTCATTGAAACCAAGCGTTTTATAGTTACCTTTGCCATAAACATTTTGATCTCCACATATAAAAATATACAAACTGAAAAGTTTTAATGTAGTTCCTGTCAACAATAGATCCTGGAGACTCCTAGAGGCTGGAGGGAGGGGGAAGGGGAAGAGTTGAAAAACTTACTGTTGGCTGGGCGCAGTGGCTCATGCCTGTAATCCCAGCACTTTGAGAGGCCAAGGTGAGTAGTCACTCTAGGTCAGGAATTCAAGACCAGCATGACCAACATGGCGAAACCCTGTCACTACTAAAGTTACAAAAAAAAAAAAAAATCAGCTGGGTGTGGTGGTGCATGTCTGTGATCCCAGCTACCTGGGAGGCTAAGACAGGAGAATCGCTTGAACCTGGGAGGCAGAGGTTGTAGTGAGCCAAGATCACATCATTGTACTCCAGCCTGGACAACAGAGCGAAACTCTGTCTCAAAACAAAACAAAACAAAAACCTGTTGGATACTGTTCTTGGTATCTGGGTGACTGGTTCCTTCATACCCTAAACTGCGTGTGGCTTCATGCAGTATATACAGGTAACAAACCTGCACACGTACCCCTTGAATCTAAAAACTTAAGAAAGGAATAAGAAGAATAACACTCCTGAATAGATTTGAAGAATCGAAAGTTGACCCAAAACTCCCCTCCAGTAAGATTCAGGTTATCCGGTACAAGTGAGACCTACTGACCTTAAGCACTGTTGATTATGAGAAACTAAAGGTAATCAATCATGAAATTAGAACATGAAATTCAATATAATTAAATTTCATGAAATTGAGAACATCTTTGATAATTTTGCAGATGCATGCATTTATTTTATTATTTTTCTATTCTCCAGTGTGACACATTATTCAATTTTGAAGCATGTTATGTGTTTTTCTGGGGAAACAAAAGACATGTCTTTTTGAATACTTTTTTTTCTGCATTGTGGTCCTATTTAAATACATGTTGTACACTTTCCACCCTTGACATCTTTAAACTTGTTTACCTTTTAAAAATTGAACAGAATTAAGATAACTGTCATGGTGTCCATCACCCTGCATTTCTTCTTCCCAGAGGACACATCATGCTATCTGACATGAATAAAGCTTCAGTACCCCTCTGTGTTAACCAGCGCTCTAAACTGGGCACTGATTGCCTTCACTTATTTGCTTTATGAATAAAGCAAACCCAGAGATCAGTTGTTCAATACTTAATTTGCTAGGATAAATCTAAGTCCCTCAGATGAAAGACATTTTTAATTATGTAATACAAAGTTGTACATGGATACATATTTCAGAGGAATATTAAAAAGTATCAAACTTACTAACAATCTTTGAGAAGCTATTAAACCTGAGAAGAGAACTAAGCAGTTTCTCTAATTACTAACATACATTACACATTTTATGGCTGTATTTTAATTAGTGTCTCTTCTCTGTGTGCTCTCAATATCATAGTTTCCTTTCTGAGTACACTAAGATGTTTGAAGACGGGGAGAGAAGGTTTGCATGTACCTGCACTGCCTCGTTACTACCTTCCTAGAGCCGTGTGGCAATCCCCATATTTTCCTGATAGTCTTAACTACACCCTTACTTTTCCTTAAGCACTTAAGTGTGACTGACTGTCAAGCTCTTTAACTGAAGTCAAATACCATTTCATTTTTTATACTCTGGAAAAATGAGAAGGCTGTCACAGAAGTAAAACCAGAAACCGTAAAACAAATACATAAGTTTTAGGTGTTTTCTATGCCATAGAGAACTGAGAAGAGAGAAAAGGAAGTATGGTGATGGTGACAATGGTAGCAACAGGGCTTTCCTTGTCAGAAGCTGCTCTAAGCGCTTCACTCACATTATTTCATTCATTCCTCACAGCAATCTCATTAGATATGTGCTATTTTTAGCCCCATTTTAAAATTGAGGAAGATGAGGAATTGGGATATTGAAAAATTGCTTAAGGCCATATATCTCGCAAGGCCCGTGGCCTCTGTGCAAAAGGAACAGTCAGTATGGCCTTTGCACTCAATAGCTTTATAATGTTAAAATATAATTGTGGCTTTGTGAGTCTCAATTCCTTTTCTTGCACAGAGGAGGTGGTATGTTGGAATGGCAATAGTCTGAGCCTTGTTGATCATTGGGTTCCATACTCAGGATTCTGACACATTTCCTTGAGTAGATTTTACATTGGTAGGGACCTTTGATAGTTTTATTTCACAGAAAATGAAAATAATAGCAGTTTCAGGGGGTTTGAAAAGTTAACATATTTCTCATGCCTTGCACAGTTCCTGATAAATTGAAATCAATAAATATGAGTTTATATTCTTTCCCTCTTTAAATAATGGTAGAGGGAAAAAATGATACTCAAGGATTCTATGATTCTTAAACAATGATTTCAAAATAAGTTCATTATTTGGAGGACTGAGAAATAAAACTAATGAAAAATATAAGTACATAAAAATATAAATAATTCCAAAGTTACTATGAAATATTTTAAGAAAAATAACAATTATTAAAATTGATTCAGAGGATCCCAGAAATATTTGATATGCTTGATGTTAAAAATGAAGGATACAACAAACTGAGTTTGAAGTAGGAAGGAAACTTACGAAATGAAGGAGTTTGGGACTTTTTAAGGAGAAGGAAAACAGGGCCAGTATTAAAGGCTGCATAGCCTTTTAAAGAGGCAAAATTGTGCTCCACATCCCCAAAATAACTATACGTTAGAGGATGCCAGAGAGTGCAGAACATGTTTAAGCAACTGATACATCCAAGCTAGATAGAAACAGAGTTATTAATGGCGCAGAGTTGGGGGAGAGGGAGACAATGCAGACGAGAACACTTACAATGGAATTTAGAAGAACTATAAAAGTCTAGGAAATTTGCTTTTGATGCTGGTGATAAAAGGAGTTAACTACTCAAGGCTAGACTTCATTGCGTCTTGCATTTTCTCACTCCCTCTTCACTCCTCTTTCCTGTAATACTCAGTTCATAATTTTTCTCACCTACAAGATTCTCTAGAACTGATCACTTTTGTTAGGCACACCACCACCAGATGCTCATGTCCCTTGCTTCCTTTTATCACGAAACTTCCCACACTGGTAATTTCTTGGGTATTTGTCTTCTCTCTAGACAGTAAGCTCCTTGAGAACAGAGATCTTCTTTAACTCATATTTGTGTTTGTATAATGCATTTTATGTTTTACAACAGTTTCTGACTTACGGAAAATTGAAACCATAATACAGAGAATCCCCGTGTACCCCACACAGTTTTCCTTATTATTGACATCTTACCCACACAATTTTCCTTGTTATTGACATCTTACACTGGTAGAGAACCTTACTTAAAATTAATGAACCAGTATTGAAACATAATTATTAACTAAAGCTTGTAGTTTACTCAGATTTCTTTAGTTTTTATTTGATGTTGTATTTCTAGTCCAGGATCCCATCCAAAATATAACTTTACATTTAATTATCAGGTCTCTGCAGTTTCTTCTTGACTGTGACAGTTTCCCAACTTCCTTTGTTTTTGATGACCTTGACAGTTTTGAGGAATATTGGTCCAGTTATAGCAGGATGCCTCTCTACTGGAATTGATCTGATGTTTATCTCATGAGTAGATCACTAGTACTCTTCATTGGAAAGAACACCACAGAGGTAAAATACTATTTTCATTATCACAACATATCAAGGTTACATTCTGTTAAGAGGGTTAACAATCTGTTAAGATTGACCTAATGAGTCGACTGAGGTTTGCTGGGCTTCTCTGTTGTACAGTCCCTTTCCCTGCTCTTTCTACACCGTAATCTTTGGAAGGAAAGCACCATGTGCAGCCCACACTCAAGGCATAGAGGATGAAGCTCTTCTTCATTCTAGGGTGGAGTATCTATATACACTGAATGCTTGGCCCAGGTATTCTCCACCATTTGTTAATTTATTCAATCATTTATTTATATCAGTAAGGACTAATGCATTTTATTTTACATTTTTGGGTTATTATCCAATGTTACTTTATTTTGTTGCTCAAGGCACCCCTGTTTGGATTTGGGAGCTCTTTCAGTTGACTCCTGTGTCTCTTTGACATACCCCTATCAATGCGTGTTTGTGTGTGTGTTTAGCACTTCCTTACTGTCGGCCACAAGATATCGCATGCTCAGCTTGTATATTTCCTTTTCAATCCTAGAATCAGCCATTTCTTCAAGGAGCCATGGTTCCTTTTGCTAGAGAACAGTATTAGAAACCACGATGTGGAAAATGGGTGTGCTCTTGCTACTAGAGCATTATTGTTGGTGTCATACCATCTGACACAGAAATCTGTGTGCACACACTAACCCATATATATCTACAAATATTTCAATATGCAACCATCTGTGTCTGTATGAAGCACATCTAAGTGAAATGTGAATTTATACGGGTTTTTACAACTCTAATGCATTACCAAATGGATCTGCTAACTTGCTCACTTTTCTTATCTGTAAACTCCTATCCCAACAATGACAAGTCTGGCTCCCATGAGCTTCCATCTATTTACTTAAATGTGTGATACTAATATACATGTATGTGTATGTGTATATATATATATATATATATTATATATATATACTGTTATAACAATGTTATATATACCATATATATGTGTGTGTGTATATATATATATGGTTACAGCAATATACAGTATTTATATATATATATACTGTTATAGCAATGTCAGAACTGGTAATCTGTGTAACCCCTTGGAAACAACCGTAGGATCTGGAGGACAGCACTTATACACAAGTAGTTTTGTTTTAGTCTTTAAAGATGCCACCCCTTTCCAAAGTTACTTAGATGTGTACTTTTTCCTTCCCCTGCTTCAGTGAATCTGTTTCATACATGTGTAATAAGGCTAGAATCTCTTGTTACAGTCTGCAATTCCTCATGGGACCCCTAAACTAATGATTTTTCTATTTGGCATGCTTTTCATCATTAAGGTCTCCATGTTTTATAAATATATAATGTCATTTATCCACCATCACAGTTTTATACAGAATGTATTAATACCCTAAAAATCCCCTGTGCTTTATCAATTTATCTTTCACATTGCTTCCAAAACCACTGATTTTTTTTCCTACTCTGTCTACAATTTTGCCTTTTCCAGGATGCCATATAATTGGAATCATACAGCATATAGGCTTTTAGACTGCCTTATTTAATGTAGCAATATACCTATAAGATTCTTCAATGTCTTTTCATGGCATCGTAGTAGATAAATAAGTTAAATAAGTGACTACAATATAGTGGACTTACATATGGATGACGTGTGTTTTTACCTGCTGTAGTTATCGTGAGTACATGAGGTACTAGAAGACACCTCAGTTTACTATTATTCCGTTTTGCATTTGCTTTGCATTTTCTTGTAGCAGGTATTCTGATACTAGAGTCCACAGGTATCTCTTCTCTATTGGTACGAATTCAGGGGTCTGTGAATCTCCCAAAAAAAGATGCAGAATTCAGATGTCTGCACACAGGCATTAACAGGGGCTATGTGTTTTATGTATTTCAAAATTGTATTCTGCTAATATCTATATTTAAACTAAAATCATACTAAAGCTATTTTGTGATAACAAATTAAATGCCTTATACACTATCAAAAATCTGTTGGTGAATTAAGACTTACTGGTACTGATCGCTAGAAGAGGCCATAGCTGCTTGTCATAACTTTGATCTCCTGTTGTTTATCTGTGACAGTACAAACTCTGAATGCATTCCATAAATGCTATTTCGTTGTATTTCACTCTTATAGAAATAAGCCTATCTTAAACAATGACATGAAAAATTCATCAATATGCATTAATAAGTTAGTGAACTCAAATTATTGTCTATTACAATGTTCAGAAATGTAAGTGTCCAAGAAAAGGACGACCGTTCTGGAAGTGGCATTCCTGGAATGAGGATTCAGCAGAGCCCAGGCTTTGATGTCAGCACTCCTGGGAATGATTTCCAAGACAGTAATTACCTTAAGGATGGGTCAGAGTCCCCCTTCTGAGTACAGAATTTTTCCACTAATTTCAAATTCCTGGTGGATGAAAAAACTACCCTGTGCCAAATCTGCTTATCTTGAACTTAAAATTTCTTCTTTTACAAAATCACAAAAATTTGGTCTCTAATAAATGGTATATTTTCTCTCAGTTAAACTTGAATTAAGTGTGATACCCCAAGTTTTATATGATTGCTATTACCAGAACATATTTTAGTTAATATGTATTTACTATCTAATGAGAGATACATGAATAATAATATAATCCATAATGAATAATTATCTAAAAGCTAAAGGAAATATGACATCAGAGTCAATTCTACAAGTAGATAAGTCTGTTGGTTGATATAAAATATTAAACATATTTTACATCAATATAAATTGATAAATATAAATATTTAAGTAAATGTATATATTTATAAAAATATTTATTTACATATTTATATGAATATATACATATTTTATATATTTAATATAAAATATTAAATATATCTAAAACATAGGGTTAAAACAGGATAGTTATAAACTCTCCTAAAGGTTCAAAAAACAGAAAAAATATATATAATATGTAATTATTTAGGGATTAGGAAAAGAGAGATATTACACAATTTCTAAAGCTAACATAATCATGATATAAAAACTTGACAAAATCTTTAACAGAATAATCTCACTTATAAACATATATGCATAAATGGTAGTTTCTAAATATACATGCATAAAATACCATAGATAAATTAGAATTTAATAGTATAGTAATATTGAAGGTATAGGATCTATCTGAGGAGTAGACTGGTTATTTCTAATATCTGAAAATCTTTTACTTTAATGTATTGCATCAATAGATAAAAATAAGATAGCTTAAATATATGCAAAGTACATTTAGAAAATTTAACAACGTATTTTTAAGTAAAACACACAAAATGATAATTTTACCAAATACTTCAAACAAGATACAAGATAGCATTTCAGTAATCTGTAGCTTTGTAATAGTTGTTTCAAGACTTTTTTGCTTAAAAATTTCAATGGTATAATTTCTTATAATTCTCTTAACCGGGAATTTGAGCAGTGAGCTTATTTGGAGCTGTAAGAAATAAGACGGACTCTCAACCTTCAAAGTGTTTATCTTCACTTACCTTCTGATTAGCCAGTTCTCTAGTCTGATTGTCTTACTGCATGGTGACTGGAGTTTAAGATGGAGGAAGCAGAGCTGCCTGGTTTTTATGTCCTGGGCTTTGAAATTCCAGAACATAACTTTTGCCATATTGTATTCATCAAAGTAAGTCACAACATAAAACCAGATTCAAGCAAAGGGAAAATAGACTCCACTTCTTGAAGTGGGGAAGAGAACAAGCATATGGCTATGAGAGAATATGATGCCTGTCGTAAACATCAACATCCCTCACAAGCAAAACACATTCACACACTCTGAACATCCCGTTAGTTTACCGATTTTTAAATTAAGGTTTAGATATGGAAGCTTTTCAAGTATAGCTCCTCTCTGTGATCACCTGTAAACTCAAAATATGTTTTTCTGCCTCACCTCCCCACCCATGCACCTAACAGGAATAGAATGGCTGCAATTGATCTGCACAATCAAAAGGCAAGGAACACAAAAATGCAGAGGAGCCATCGGTCTAATACAATTCCAAAATCCAACTGGGCATAGGATTTTAGGGTCTCCTATTCCAGTGGCAGGCGTCGTTCTTTAATGAGGGGCACGGCTCTTCTTTGGAGTCCTTCTCTGCAACTCTTAGCTTTGTCTTCTGGACTTTAGCTCTACTTGATCCATTCTTTTCTATACATGAATTTCCCATGAATGCAACTGAATCGCTTTCCCAGCTTGTTTTTGGGTGTAGAAAGTTGGATGCTTTTTAAAATTATTTTTAAACCACCATTTTTCTTTTAAATATAAACAGATATCCCTCCTTTAAAAACTCTGTGGGCTTCCTGTGCATAAAATTATAATGCATTCCATATATTAAAAGTCCCTCCCATAAAACTATATGGGCTGAATTTCTCTTTATATTTGGGCTGTCATTCAGAATGCTGAAGGACAAAACCTTTAAGATTTTCAGATGGCTTTTTAGCTTGATGATAACATCTACAATGTAACATTTTAAATCTTCCTGAAATTTCAAAAAATACTGTACAGACACAAACTTATTTAATATTTACATTGAAGCTATATGTTATTTGGAGTCCCCTGGACCCTAGATTTCATCTTTACTTTGAAGCTATCGTTTAAAAATTTTATTTTTATTGTTAGTTTTTAACTTTGAGAAGTTTTTGCTATCCAGAGAGGCTCAAAGTAAGAGACACTTTTATTTTTCAGTAGAATAAGTCCTGGTTTGGAAATATTTCTTCTAAATTCTGCTTGAGAACTGAAAAACCTTTTCTCTCTTTCCAAACTTCATCCTAATCTACTTAAAAAAGCTGACAGACACTTTCAATATTTCACCTATAACTCTCAACCTGGTTCAAAATCAGTATCTTTCCAATTTTTCAGCATCACTCCCGTTTTAGATACAAAATGTACTGTCCCTTCTCTATTGCCATATAGTAAGTTGCCCCAGAACTTAGTGTTTCAAACAACATTTTTTTTTCCCACCTTTTAAATGATTATCTCAGTCAGGAATCAGGCAGGGTTCAGTTGTGCTGCTTTTCTGAACTCTGTATGTTGCCGCTGGATCCACCCAGTCAGCTTCATCAAACCAGAAGCTCAGATAGAACTGGAGGCCTCTCTGTTCACAGCGTCTTTTCCAGCCCTTCAGGCATCCAGTTGTCTAGACTGGACTGACTTACACATCATGGTTGGCTTCCAGGAAGGAGTATATAAAAGTGTGTATTCCAGGCAAAGATTTCTTGAGTAATACCCTACAAGTGCAGGCAACCACAGCAAAAACTGACAAAATCACATCAATTTAAAAAGCTTCTGCACAGCCAAGGAAACAATGAACAAAGTGAAGAGAAATCCATAGAATGGGAGAAGATACAGGCAAACTATACATCTGACAAGGGATTAATAACCAGAATATATAAGAAGCTCTAACAACTCTATAGGGGAAAAAATCTAATAATATGGTTAAAAATGGGCACATATCAGCATAGACATTTCTCAAAAGGCAAGACACACAAACGGCAAACAGGAATATGAAAAGATGCTCAATGTCATTGATCACCAGAGCACTGCAAATCAAAACTACAATGAGATATCATCTCACCCCAGTTAAAATGGATTTTATCTGAAGGTCAGTCAATAACAAATGCTAGTGAGGATGTAAAGAAAAGGGAATCCTTGTACACTGTTGTTGGGAATGTAAATTAGTACAACCCCTATGGAGAACAGTTTGGAGGTTTCTCAAAAAACTAAAAATAGAGCTGCCATATGGTCCAGCAAACCTACTGCTGGGTACATAACCCCCACAGTGGGAAATCAGATACATCGAAGACATATCTACACTCACATACTTACTGCAGCACTATTCCCAAAAGCAAGATTTGGAAGCAACCTAAGTATCCATCAACAGATGAATGGATAAAGAAAATGTAGTACATGTACACAATGGAGTACTATTCAGCCATAACAAAGAATAATATTCTGTCATTTGCAACAACATAGATGGAACTGGAGGTCATTATGTTAAATGAAATAAACTAGGCACAGAAGGACAAACTTTTCATGTTCTCATATATTTGTGGGAGCTAAAATTTAAAACAATTGAACTCATAAAGATAGAGTAGAATGATGTTTACTAGAGGCTGAGTAGGATATTAGGGAGGGATAGTGGTAGGGAAATGAAGATGGTTAACGGATACAAGAAAATAGAAAGAATGAATGAGACCTAGTATTTGCTTATCCAATGAGGTGAATATAGTAAAAAATAACTTAATTGCATATTTTAAAATAGCTAAAATAATGTAATTGGATTGTTTGTAAAACAAAGGAAAAATACTTTTCTCATCACAAAAGTGATAAATACCCTATTTTCCATGATGTGATTATTACACATTGCATGTCTGTATCGAAATATCCGTCATAGCCCATAAATATACACACCTACTATGTACCCACAAAAATAAAAAGTAAATAAATAAATGAATAGCTAAAGCAGGTGGATGACCTGAAGCTAGGAGTTTGAGACAAGCCTGGTGGACATGGTGAAACACCATCTTTACTAAAAATACAAAAATTAGTGGGGTGTGGTGCAGGCACCTGTAGTCCCAGTTACTTGGGAGGCTGAGGCAGGAGAATTATTTGGACCTGGGAGGCAGAGGTTGCAGTGAGCCGAGATTGCGCCACTGCACTCCAGCCTGGGCAGCAGAGAGACTCAATTAAAAAATAATAATAAACATAAATAAATAAATAGAAGTTGTCTAGTCCTCCTAAGACTAGAGTTAGGAAGTTCGTCATCACTTTCACCACCACATTGCGTTGAACAAAGCAAATTACATGACAAGATTCAAAGTGGGTGTTTTCAGTTACATTAAAAGAAAAAACAGAAAAAGTCAAATTCAGTGTTGGGAATAGCTTTCTTAAAGGTAGACACATATTTAGGGCACACATTTGTATGTTTGTAACTCATTTTCTTATAATGACTATTTAAAATCTGCTTATAATATAGATAATGTACCTGGTAGAAGCAATGGCTATTAGCCCCTGGGCTTTCTTCTTTTATAAATGTACTGTTTTTAGGGAATTCTAAACTCTGAAAGATTTTCTTTCTAGACAGTTTTGTTTGATATCTAAATATCATTATTCTACCAGATTTGCTTATATTGTGTGATGTTTACACTTGCTTTTATTAAAATGGAAAACTAATAAAACATTGAAGTAGCATGTAACTTTACCTCATCTATTTTAATAGACAGCTATAAATTCGGATGAACAATTTTTTTTCTATGAATATCAGGATCTATGGGATTAGAGATTTTATCTAAATTTTTCATGACAAGCTACAATAATTCATCTTTCATTAAATAATTGATTTTATAAATGTCTGATTAAAGTCTGGATCTGATGCTTAGATTATTTTTGTGTGTGTGTCAAAGAAGACACATTAAATAATATAAATGGATCACTTCAATAGTGTCTTTATTTCTCTCTTTGAGTAAATAATGCAGAAAACAATGTTCTTGGCTCAAAAGTTATACAATCATCCCTTAAAACTATTATGGAATTAACCATATATGGTTAGTGGCAGATGGTCTTTTTTTTTCTTTTTACAGTTGTGTTCATAGTCTGGTGTATTTTGACTTACATGAGGGGAAAAGTTCTGAAATGGACACCTGAGACCCTCTGTGGTTGTCTTTGCAGTTCTTAGAAGCAACAACAGTATCCAGGTTCTGGGTGGCCCTCCAGAAGAAGAAGGTGGATGTAATAGCAGAAAGCAAATTAAAAATCAGTTGGAATTGGCCAGGCACGGTGGCTCGTGCCTGTAATCCCAGCACTGTGGGAGGCCGAGGCAGGCAGATCACTTGAGGTCAGGAGCTCCAGACCAGCCTGGCCAACATGATGAAACCCCATCAGTACTAAAAATAATTAGCCGGACATGGTGGTGCATGCTTGTAGTCCCCAGCTACTTGGGAGGCTAAGGTGGGAGAATCACTTGAACCTGGGAGGCAGAGGTTGCAGTGAGCCATGATCAGCACCACTGCACTCCAGCCTGGGCAACAGAGGGAGACTCCGTTTCAAAAAAATAAATAATAAAAAAATAAGTTGGAATAGATCACTTTTAACCCACGTATTCTAAAATTAACTACAGATTGGCATTTTTTTCTGTATATTATACTGATGTGATGTGATTTTATGTTCATTTAATACGTAAATCCATTTATTTAACATTTCAAACTCAGAGAAAAATATTTTTAGTTAGTTACTTAATATTAAACTTGGACTTTGCCCTACTCTGTTCACGTTGCTGTAACAAATTACCATAGACTGGGTGGCTTATAGACAACATAAATGATTTTTTATAGTTCAGGAAGCAGAAAAGAAAACAAGATTAAGTCACCAGGAGACTCCGTATCGGGTGAGGGGCTACTCTGTCTTCCCTCTGCGTCCTCACATGGTGAAGGGGAAAAGGACAAACCCTCACACCAATCACTTCATGAGTATCCCACCTCCTAATAAATCACATTGGGGATTTATTATTATTTATTTGACTGTGTCAAATTTTAGACTGTTAACTGTGTACAGTAAAGGTAGTGCCTGCATATGTGTGTATTAGTCAGCTCAGGTTGCCGTAAGAAAAATCACTGGCTAGATGGTGTGAACAATGTAAATTTATTTTCTCATAGTTCTAGAAGCTGAAAGTCTGAGGTCAGGGTGGTAGTTTGGTGGTTTCTGATGATGACTTGCAGAGGCTGCCTCATTCCTGCCTGCTTACCTGGTCTTTCTTGGGTACCTGCATGTGGGAGAGAGAGATGAACCCTATCAGATCAGGGCCCCACTCTTACGATTTCAATATCCTTAATCACCTCCTAAAAGCCCTGTCTGCAGATATGGCCAAAATGAGGGCTAGGGCTTCCACGTAGGAATTTAGAGAGAGACACAATTCTGCCCATAGAAGATTGCTAGACCAGTTTAATAACTCTCCTAGGAATCCTCACCCCAGTACCTTTCAAGGACGGGAATTATTTTCTAAGTCCCATTTTCTCTGAAACTCCTGGTTAAAAATCTGTGAATGAGAGAAACTGAAACAAGATTGAGATAATGGGAAGGCAGTGGAACATTTATTCTGAGAAGCTGATGACTGTCATACACAGTGAGGCTCAGATGCGGAGCGCCTAGGGAAGAGGCTATTTCTACACATTTAGGGGCTGCCACACACCCAGATGTTGCACAGACCTCCACAGGACTCCCAGGACACACTGTCCAGGCAGATTCAGCCCTCCACGAGCCCTCACTTTGCAGCCCTGCATAGCCTGCCTCTCACACTTGTCTGCCCTCTCTGGCCTTTCCTCTGGCACCAAGGCTTTGAGCTGCAGTAATTACAGAATATTCCTATTTGTTCCTTACACACTTGTGCAAACTCTAATCAGTATATGCTGTTTCCTAATCTTTTAGTATTTGTAGTGGCTTTTCTTCCTGAGAACATTCAGATTGATATACTGAAATAAATATCTTTCTTTACAATATGTGAGGATCTATTTACACATTTGTAAATTGTTAAATTTGTATATGGCTTTACCTAAGCACAGAATAATGTGAAACTTAGGTTATATTATATATAGATAGATTAATTTTATAAATTATATTTATATGTACATAAAAATATATATGTATATATTAATTTTCTAGAGGATTTGCCCTTTTAGTTAAAAAAACATAAAAATGCCATAGGTTTTATTTGGTTTTATGTTTCATGTAAATAAAAAGTTTAAAAACAAAGCGACAGTGTAGAAGAGTAATTACATGGTGTTACTTGATTCATAGTAAACTCCCAAGACACTGTGCTGCGAATTAGTTAGATGAAAAGGACATTAATTTTTATAATAAGAATGTTGCACAAAATCCTAATTTTTCTGATTTTCATAACTTGTATGTTACAGACTATCTACTTAACAAAATGTTTTACAAAACTTGCCGTATCGTACTAGAGAAAGCACATTTTTACAGTAATTACAAAGGGTATAATCCAAGAACTATCTATAAATGTATAACCCTAATAGTTCAGATTTACAACTTGGAAGCAACTGAATGCATCTTTTAATTGTAAACTGCAAGGTAAAAAGTTTGAACACACATTTTTCACCCTCATTCAGATGGACATTGGGAAGAGGCTCTTATTAATTATGCTTGATCCTTATTTTGGTTTTAAAATTTATTTCTTCTAAACAAACAATGTACAAAACCGAGATTTAAAAATAGTTTGTATTGTTCAGTTTGTATGTTCAAGAAACAGCAATTGTGATTGCTACTTGGGTGTTTACTTTGCAAACTTTAACCCTCCCTTTCTTTCAGAGTTAGAGAAATGAAAAGCAATTCAAGGCAGAAATGGGAGTTATTAGTTCCATTAACACATCAATATATAGATTTAGTTTTTAGCTTCAAAGTTGCAATAGAATCTCAATGTAGGGCCTGTAATGAGCATGTCCTTCATGCATTTTTTTAGGCTACCATTCATAATGATGTCAGCTAGCATTACTCACTTTTGCTACTATCATTCATAACCTACTCACAAAGAGCAATGGGTAGGGTGGAAGGTGAAACTTTTTTTTTTTTGGCCCAAAACTAACTGGAGTATTGTTTATTATTATCTATTTCTTTTGACTGTGGACATGTATGTACTTTTCTTTTACATGTATAATATGTACGTATATTTTTAAGTTGCTTCTGTTTGCTGTTAATATTCAGTCTTGAGATTGCAATTCTATTATAATACTTTCTAAAATATTTCTTTAGAAATAGACAGTTGGTATTAAAAAATTCCATAGTCTTCACATTATATAGAAAGTAGTATTTACTATTATTGAGATTGGAATCTGAATTCTCTGGTGTAATATCTGCATTTATGAACAGTCTAGCTTTCAATATTTATGTAAGAAACAAGTTGATCCTCTAGTAGCAGTGACATATCTGTAAATAATCTGTCATGTGGAAAGTTAAATATAAATATGTTTTCTCAATTAGATATATTATTGCTCATTTCCCAGAGTAAATGAGAAGACTGAGACAACTTTATATTTCTCGCTTAAGTAAATATATTTCTCTTCTCTCAAATAAAAATAACTGTTAGTTAATAAACTACTTAAAATTCAAAGGCAGTAGGATGATATTTTCTTTTTTTATCTTACCTAAAAAATGTAGCAAAACGTAATTTGTTCAGAAAAACATGTATAACAAATACAGAGAATATTAAAACTCCTAGTCAATTTCGTTGTATATTTTTCTGGGAAGAAAATACCAATGATCATCCCAGGTCTCTGAGTGAAAACTCAACTCATGAATGGGTACGTTCTTTTTAATTTATTACTCATGACATGGCAGTTCACTGATGCTCTCAAGGATTCAATAAAACATAATTTATTAAGAGTAGTAGCTGCTAAATTTGAAGTTTCACTAAATAATTTTCTTTGGTAAGATACTTGACATATACCTACAAATTCAAATTGAAGAAGTAAAGCAATTAAATTTTCTTAAATTTTGTAATGTATTACCAATGTACTTGATTTATTTGTGGTTGAATGAGTTTTGATGTGTATCATCTATATCTTAATTTCCCAGAAGTATCATTTATGTGAACCATAATCTGTAAGAGAAATAACTAACCTTCAAAAAATTATTTTAAGGTATGGTTACATGTGTCTAAAATGCACATCAGATCTCACAGACTAAATGAGCACATAGATATTTTAAAGCATTATATTGTATGTGATATTTCTCTTTTGACTCTTTATATCATAATAATGCTTTAAGGTCTAGGATAGATCTTTCCTTTTCTATCCATCACAGCCATAAGTAGTACATTTATTGAGCAATATAATTTAGTGTTCATGGACATGTGCTCTGGAGTCAACATCCCAGCTCCTCCATTAATACTTGTGACCTTAAGCTAGTTACTTAACTTTTCTGTATCTGTTTTATCAGTTACAAAATGGGGAGAATGATAGCATCTATCTCATAAAATTGTTGAGAGGATTCAATATATTAATAAGAGTAAAATATTTTGAAGAGTGGTACATAGTGTTTTTAAATTGTGAATTGCTGTTGTTGTATCATTTAATTCTATCAAGACCCTATGGGTTTATAATTTTAGTTTTTCATTGTTTAGATTAAAAAAACAAATTCTGAGATTTGGAAAGCTTAATTAACTTGTCCAAGGTGACATATCTTGTAAATACTGTAACCTGCATTATAACCCAGACTATCTGATCCAAAGTCCATGGATTTTGGATCAGATAGTGTGGGTTATAAATAAAAAAAAAAACCATGGGTTTTATTTCCATGCTATATGTTCTCAATCTATATGAACTCTTCCTGGCATCTCCACCTCTGATTATTCACATGCCTTTTTCCTAAATTTTCAATCACTGATACAGTTATAGCACAATCTAGGACTTGCATAGATACCTATGTACTGCTTTATAAACATTATTTTCCATGTGTTTTTTGTTTCATCTGTCCAAATAGATTAGAAGTTTGCAAAAGGAATGGGTTGGATTTAAAATAAGACAATACCTCCAGAGCGTGTGATATAGTCCTGAAAGACTGGCATTTGCTCAATAAATGTCATTTAATTGCAACAATGCTGGAAGGATGTGTTTTAGAAAAATGCACAAATTCAAATACAAAATTCTGCAGAAATTTTCTGAAATGCTGTCAAATATGTACAGCACAATTATACTTTTCCTCAATCAGCAGGTGTTTTATATTTCATTTCTTATAGTTTTTGATACATAGATTAAAGTTTGACAAGAGGATCCCTGCACAGATGTAACAAAAGAAAAAAGTACATTGGATTAAAAGAAAAAGGTATAAGAATGATGACTAAAAGGTGTGTGTAACAATTTAACTGCATAGCACAAATGGTGTTCAAAATCTATGTTCCCTCTGGTTTCCATGTCTAAGAGTGTTTCATAAAATTAGAGTTATTTGGAATAATTATAAATGATAAAATGGTAGTCTGGAAAGAACATTTGTGTTCTAAATTTGAGTATAATAAATATGGAATACATTTATTCAGGGAAATCTAGAATAAAATGTGCTTCCTTGAATTTAAGAGATTTGACTTTGTCTATAAAAGGAACAAATGTTATCTCGTTGGAAGTAGCTGTATATTTCTTATATTTTTGAATTATAAAGGCAATAAATCCAAGACTATGGTGGGACTATAGAGGTCATGTGAAAAGCCTAAGTAGCAGAAACCTGTAACTTAACCCATATCTTGAGCTTTGGGTAGGTGTCTATGTTTAGCAGCAGTTTTCAAGGAATGAGGTGAGGAGCAGAGTACAGTCAGAGAGAAAGTGAAAAAGTAACTTGAACACAGACATTTCTAACAGTATATGCTAAATCCTTTTTATTAGAAATATTTTAGTAAGGCCATGAAGAAATGTAATTTTGATAAAGTATGACTATTAATGTACATGGTTCTACTGTATTAATTTATACACATATGTCAAATATGATCTATTTCCTTAAGTCTCTTTTGAAGATAAATAAGATGCTACAATGTTAAGCAAAAAATTTTATCCATATGTTTCAGTGTGCAAAGTAAATAAAATTAAAGCATGATATTGATTGTAGTGTGCATTCACTCATTACAATATGTAAAGCTCCTCACTGAGAAGCACATTTTCTTCATCAATAAGAAGATTCAATATTATAAAAATGACAATACTTCTAAAACTGACCTACCTCTCACAAAAGGAAGAGTAAATCACAACAACTTTTTTACAACACTAAATTCAGCCATTAACACTGTTTTATAGGTCAGTAAAATGTCTAGTATGTGCTCCAATAAATAGCCAAACATAATCAAGAAAGGCAAATATTCTTTTCTTACTTAAATTGTAGTACTTCTCCCTTGACACAAAAAAAATCATCTTACACCATCATCTTTTAATGTTATAGTGTTCCATAATGCAGCCATTAAAGATATAATCTGAATACATATAAATAACAGTTTTATTAAAATCTACTCATGCATTTATTGATGTCTTCGATATACAACCCTTCACCAAAGAGTTAAGGTGGCAACTGAAAAAAGCAAATCAGTAAAATAGAAATTTTAAGAGGCTCAACTATAAGAGAGAAGCTATGTAAAGATTTTGACTGCTGTAAAGGGTAAGATTAAGATGGGATATAGCCAGGGGATAAAGAAACACTCAACTTCATTTCTGTCTTTAATTCAATGCTAGCCTTTTTCAAATAAAATCTCTTACCCCAAGTTTGCTTCACGTATAAAATTTCCCATCTTTACCTACTCTGAAACTACTGGTTTTTGTGTACTTACCTCTACACACAGATCATAAATTGTTTCCTGCTCCAGAGATGTGCTGCCTGTCCCCTGCCTTTCCCACACAACGTGGAGAAAGTATCTTCCCTCATCGCAAAACCTGAATCCACACTACTGCCTGCTCAGCCGTGGAATGTCTCCAACCAGCAAATTTCTCTCCATTTTATGCATCCATAACCCTTTCTAAGAAGGTTTCTTCTGAATTTCACTTTTCCTGCAGCCTCTTTCCTCATAGACGTTAAATTCCTTCCATCTCTCTCAAATCTGATTATTCTACATTTCCTGTTCCCAAGAGTCACAGTCCTTTTCAGTTCAGTTCACACATTTGAGTCTATTTTATTATCCTTCCATTACTTTATAAAAAGACATAATGGTGGTGACAACTGGGGAGGAGTTTTTTTTTCCGTTGCTGTTGAAAATAATACCACCATTTGGCAGCTTAAAACAACATCCATTTATTATCTCATAATTCTACAGGTCAGAAGCATCAAAATTCTGGTGGACTCAATTGGGTACAGTGCTTAGCATCTAGTATGGGCAAAATTGGAGTTCAGAGAGTCTGGGCTATTATTTAGAGGCTTCTGTCTGCAGCGTTATGAGATTCCCATTACCTTACTGGCTGTCAGCTGTGGGGGACAACCTCAGATTCCAAAGCTGCCCATACTTCGTTGCTAGTGGTGTTCTCCTCCATCGAAACCAGACTTTCATGCTTTGAGTTTTTTGGACTCCCCTGTATGCTTTTGAAGGCTTGTGTGATTACTCAGGCACTCCTGGATATTTCTTAAAATCAGCTGATTAATAACCTTAAGCACATATCCCTTTTGCCTTGTAAGATGACATATTTGCAGGCCTGGGGTGAGGGTGGAAGTGCCATACTCCTTGGCCACTGTCATTCACTGATGAATAATTTTCACTCCTTAGTTAGAGACTGTGTCGCCCATGCCACACCCCACTCCTCCATCCCAAGCCTGCGCTGTCTCCCACACCAGGTCATTGCCAGAGCCTCAGCCTCTTGGCTTCTCACCCACACTGAGCTGCTCCTCACTGGTACCTGAGCCTTCCTGGCTGCATGACAACCCCACAGCACATGTTCTCCAGGTCATGCTGGGAATCCTGTTCTGACTCTAACATTTCACTCCCTCACATCTCTCACCGCACTATATTGCTGTCAGCTCCCCCAGGCCTCCAATCTTCTTTAAGCTGAAACTGTTCCCTTTCATGTCTAGTGGTCTCTTCATTTAACCGCGCTCTGGCCCATATTCTAACCTTTCCATTCCAAAAATGTTTCATTTTTCATTATGCAATGAAATACTCCTTGAATCCAGGTAGATGTCCTCTTCACAACTGTACCAGCTTGTTGACTGCTGTTTACAGTCCATGGAGTGCAGGTGGACACCAGTAATGAGACAGGGTGGGCTCCAGGTTCCAGCAGGGTCTCCCTGCTGCCCTGCCAGCCTCCTGTGTCACCTGCTGAGCTTTCCTCCCATGCTGCAGAGGGCAACTGAAACTCGCTCCATTCTTTTCAAAGCCCCGTCTGTCACCTTCTCCTGTACTAGTGACAGATCACCTTGTTTTCTGTTGTAGGTCCTAATAATATGATCTAATCATAGGGTGCTTGTTTCTTAAAAATCTTCTAAAATCTACAGTCTAATATAACTTTTGGGGGGAAAAAACTAGTAAGAATTGTTCTCTGATGAATTAGAAATAATAATCTTCTTAGATCATGTATTTTACATTTACTTGTAAGTAATTTAGTATTCCTTTAAGTAAATCCATTTTGCCCCTTTGACAAAAAATACAAAAATTTAATTAGATGGAATTAATAAGACCTAGTATTTGATAGCACAGAATGGTAACTACAGTCAACAATAATTTATTGTGCACATTAAAATAACTAAAAGAGCATAATTGAATTGTTTGTAACCCAAAGAAAGGATAAATGCTTAAGGTGATGAACATTTCATTACTCAGATTATTATACATTATATTCCTGTATGAAAATATTTCATGTACCCTATAAATATATACACCTACTTTTTTCCAAAAAGTTAAAAATTAAAAGATTGCTTAAAAGGTTCAAATTGTCTAATCCCATCTATATGGAAAGGACTATAAATACAAGAGACTCCCAAAGTTTGTTTTTGTTTCATTTGCTTGATTTACTAATATTCAGTTTAAAAAAAAACAAAATATCTGTATTAACTCAAAATTAAAACATAAATACAAAACAAATATACATTTTAAAAATTAAGGGGTTAAAAACTAAGTAGGCCCAAAAAATAAAAACTTTACCAATGTGTCAGAAAACCTTGAAAACAAAACATAAAAACAAAATCTTCTCGATGAGATAATTAAAGACCTTCAGGTCATGGTCATAGATAGCTCATTTCTTTTCAAGGTTGTGGGGTGATTGGATGAATGTTTTTCATAGCTGGGTAAACGTTGCTGGAGACAACAGTATTACGGGAGATTGTTCATACCTGCAGATTATATGTAATTCTCTCTCCTCCTGTTGCATATGTTTCATTAAATAAAGAGGAATAAAAATCTGAATATCTTTCACCAAAATAAAGAGAATCACAACTTGAAAGATACATATTTTAGTCCCTTTCACTGCATCCTTCCCTTTGTAAAATGGTTGAGGAATGAGCATGAACTTCTGAATTCTTACTTTAGGACTATTCACTTACAGTGTTTTAGTCAAAATTAAATTTGGATCCGTCTGGTACTGTAGAAGTAAAAGATGGTCCCTGCAGTTGAGAGAGAACACACATCACTCACGTGCTGTCATGCTGGAAAGCAGAATGTTTTCCATGGCGTTAAACAGGAACGCCACGAACAGCAGGAGCAGGGAGAAACTTACGGTCATGACCACAGAACTTAGCACTTGCAGCCACCATGGGTTCAGAGCTCTTATGGGCTCTACCCACTGGGATATGTGTAAATGGAAAAAGATCTGACTTTCCAGTTGGTGCACCAAATACCTGTGAAACATACCCCAGGGGCAGTCAGTGCCTTAGGGCCCATCTGCCCCAGCATCTGTCTTGACTCCTCTTCCAACCTCCAGGGCACACATGGAAACTCATTACTTGGGTCATATTGTGTGTTCTCAGACTTTTTCTCTGCTTTTGTATTTCTGCATACCCAGAGAGACAAAACAGACAGAGAAAATTGGAAGGCCTAAAAGAACATCATTATCTTTACCTCAACATTATTAACTGGGCGGTGGGGGTGGGGGGTCAAATTAGCTTGCTTAGGAAAATAAATGTTTACAAGTGAAATGCTTGTATTGGGTGAGGGGCTAATAGAAACCTGTGTGGGTCTAATTTAGTTATTTCTAACTTACAAATAGGAAGAGAATTTATTTGATGACTAAATCCAAAGAATAGTGGAGGAAAGATTTCTGATGGAGAAATTAAGAAAACACAGATTGATGTGATTTTCTCTTTTTTTTGAAGTGTTTTTATCACTAAATAAATTATATTCCCTGTTTTTCTCGGTGAGGCTAGTATTGTAAAATGATTAATCTTAGCGTTTTAAGGTCTCCGTTTGATAATTTCTCCAATATGGGGCTCCTATAGAGTCTATTCCATAGTATATTGAAGATAACAACTAATGACAGACTTCGTTAAGAACACTTGATGGTGAATCACTTAATAACAGGTTTGCATTTCCTGTCATTGCTAAAAAGCATGAAAAATTTAAAATATAGTCCATATACCCATGGCACATGGTCTTCCTGTGGTGCTTATCTTGATATAGAAAAGCATATGAGAGTCAATGAACTCCCAAAACACAGGCTCTGGACAAAGAAGACAGAATATCAGTCTTAAGCATACCTATAGCAGTTGTGAAAATGCTGCAGTTCTGGTCGCCAGATCCTTCCATATCCCCCACAACTCTTTGCTAGGCTGAAAGCAACTGTTTTTCTTGCTGAATTTGGCACATACCTCTTGTCTTCTGAAGGAATCCTTCCTCCTTGATTTCTGTGATCCTGGGCTCCCCAGCCCTCTTTGTAGCTTTCTGACACTCCCTTCTGTCTCTTTTCCTTCATCCTTATGTTTCCGCAGTGTAGACACTGGTGTTCAACATGGATACTGGCCTCTTTTTTTTGTCCTTTCTCTTCTTTCTCCCTGGAAGCTTTCTTTCACTCACACTTCCACTTCAGGGTACCTTAAGCCCTTCAAATGTCTGACAAGCTGAAGATGAAACTCATCCTTTGCCCGCTTCCTTCCCCCACTTAACTCAAGCTAATTCTTCCCTTTTGGTCTTTCTTGGGATTAGTGGTGGCCTCTTTATCCAGCCAATCGTTTAGACTGAAAATCTTGACATCATCATAGACTTGTTTTCATTTGCCTTCTCTGAAATGGTTGCAACAAAGGTCTCCTGCTTTGCATTCTACATATTTCTGAGTTCCATTTCTGCCTCTCAAACTTCACTGTTGTTGGCTGAGATGAATTCCTCTCCCATTAGACTTTTGTACCCTCTACTTCTAATATAAAATATCCATTATCATTATTGTTACAGTAATTTTGGTTATACTAATTTATTAATGTTGCCACTATTACTGAAATCTGTATGTATTCCGTTACTTTTGCATCAGATTTCAGTATCTTCAGTGTAATCTGTATGGACTATTGTCTGTTTCTATCTAATTGTAAACACTATTTATTGCTACATTTTTACCAAAATTTAGCGGATTAAAGCAACAAACATGTACCATCCCATGATGACAAGGATCCAGGCATGGCCAAGCTAACTGCCTCTGCCTCAAAATCTCACAACAAGCCATCTGGTTGTCCGCCAGCCTAGAGCTGTCTTAGTTTTCTTTCTTTTCGGTTTTTGGCAGACCTCATATTCTCACTAGTTGTTGACCAGGTGTATTAGTTTCTTACCACTTTGGTCTCATTACAGCTATGGAAAAATGGTGTCTTGTTTTTCTGAGAGTTAAAGTTCTAAGAGAGAGAGGGGGAGGGGCAAGGTAGAAGTCACAATATTTTCATATGCAAGTGACATCTCATCATTTTTGCCATATTCTATTTTTAAGAAGAGAGTCACTAGTTTTAACCACAATAAAGAGGAGAAGATTAAAGAAAGGTATTGATACCAATGGGGGTATAATGTAGGTTGTTTTAGAGGCTCTCGACTACTTTCAGAAACTAGTGTGATGTCTTGTTACACCGTCTGTTGCCTGGCTTTTGTAGGTAGATATTTAAATATATTTCATGTTTTTTTGGAATCTGCTTTTACATATGTAATTTTTTCTTTCTGAGACTTTTTTCTTTTCTTAGCCAGATTTGAAGAACTGTATTGACACTTCAAATTTAGTTTTAGGTAAAGCTAAAGCTAAGCTCCTTTATAAGACATTCCTTAAATTCTCATCATTTTATGTCTTCTGTATCTTTTGTTTCTTTATTACTGTATGTGTTACATTATGCTGAATTTATCAGTTTATGAGTTTCTCAAAAGAGTTAAGTTTATCAAAAGGATGGGCTCTCTTACATTCAATGTTCATTGAGTAAACATCAGTGAATTATAAAATGAATCATTTTTAATTGATCAAATTAGAACATAATTTTGATGATTCATTATATCTACATTAGGATGTAACACTGTTGAAATACTGTTACTTCTATAAAAATAAGATATATACAAGTGAAAAGATAAATTCAGTATATTATTCATTACCTTCTATTGTGGCATTCTGCTTATTTTTGACAAAAATACTAAGTAAATTATGTTTCTTTTCAAGGAGTAATGATAGTAGTATACACTGAAGTTAGATAAGACATGCTGAAAGCCTCAGCTTCATCATCTTTAGTACAGTTTACTTGGTGGGTCTCTCAATCTTTTTCAGCTTTATGTTATTAATATTGATACCTATTATAGAGAGTTGTAAGCATTAATCTTAGTCTTCATGTAATATTGGGAGTTATTCCATATAATCTATCGTACTTTGAGGTATCTTCTAAGTAAAATAATATATTCAATCACCATTTAAAATGAGTGGGGTTTAAAAAACACTATGGCTGGTAAAGAATACTGTCTCAGACTCAGACATCTATTAATAATGAAGGTGAAGAATTTTGTATTCCAATATATGTATTTAGAGAAATTTTTAAATCTATAAGTATCTTGTGTTACTGAGATTTCAATACACTTTAATGATAAAGAAAAATGTCATGGTATCAATCAATACATTTATCCTATTACTGTTCATTTCTCTTTCAGACATCTTATATTTTTTCATTTTCTCTCTCAGCATTTTCCACTAATCTTCATTTTATGTGCATAAATTTCTTCCTGGTGTAATTTCTCTCATTTTGCACAAAGACATCAAAGAAACAGTTCTGAGAATTTGCTGAGATCAGGTAGGGAAATAACCGTTTTCTAAAATTAAAAATGCTTAATCATGGCCTAGAGAGTTTCAAGGTTAGAATTCTAAATATATAAATAAGGTGTCATGCAGCATTTAAAAGCTTCCCTAAGGATATTACATAATATCAACAAAAACATTAAGATGAGTATTGTGTAAAAGCTGTCCTTAGGAAACCAAAAGGTGATGATGATATAACGATACTTATAGAGAGGGATTCCTATATGTCTAGCATAAATGTGGCTGCTAAATGAAATCTTCTATACACATTTTATAAAAGTTATACAGATAAATAAAGACAACATATACTATCATTTAAAACTCATACTAAGTGGATAATTTATAAATAGAGAATGTGATAAATCCTAATTTGCTGGTAATTTGAAAATATACTCCTGAGGTCAGCAGAGGTGTTTCTAAAACAATTATCAGCAATATAATTGGGGGGAAGTTAAGCAGAAGATGATTAGAAGTGACAAATGATGGAGAAGCACAAGTATACTCAGTGTGTGTGTGTGGGAGTTCACGCCTAGAAGGCTGCCCCAACGTGAGTGACAATGGAATAAGAAGAACAGGTTTGAGAGTAATACTAATGATGATAGACTTGGAAGTCGTGAAGGACCAGAGATGCCTGTCTTAGAAATGAAAGGTCCTAGGAGAGGAAGGGCATTACTTACAGACTTAGAAGGGAAGGTATTAAAACAAAGTGACTTCAAGAAAGATTGTTTTAAAACAGAGATTGTGTAAAAAGTTACAAGACGATAGACTATAGATGCCATTTATTTAATAATATTGTGCCTCACAATACCAACAGAAGAGAGTACTTTGAATAAAAAATGAATTACACTACTTAATCTTTCCCATCATAAAACTGTTAGGATACTTTATTATTACTTAAAAAGGTATATTCTTACATGTAATAATGAGTAGGAAGTCTAAGTCTTCATTTAATCAAAGCTATGAGAAGAAATCAGAAAGTGAAGAGAAAACATTGGTGAAAATACTCAAAGGAAGAAAAAATATATAAAGCAAGGAAGAAATCTGGAGCACACAGATGAAAAAATGTATAGCTTACTCATTTAAATAAACAACCATCATATAGAAATATAAATTAATAGGCATAAATTTAAAATAAAAAATGGATGAACAAAAAAAGATATAAAATTGGAGTAGAAAAAAATCAGAAAGATGTTAAATAAAAAGAAAAAAAAATACCAGAAATGAATAACAAAATGTAATCTGTAAATAAGGGAATCAACACATATATAACATAAACATGTATTAAGGATCCTTTCTTTTGGATACATATGGGATTGCTGGATCATATGTTGCTACTATTCTTAGTTTTTGAGAAACCACCTTACTGTTTTCCATGGTTGCTGTACTAATTTACATTCCCACTAGCAGTATATGAATGTTCCCCTTCCTCCATATCCTCAGCGGCCTCTGTTATTTTATTGTCATTTTAATAATAGCCATTTTAACTGGAGTGAGATTATAGATCTTTGTGACTTTGATTTTCATTCCCCTGATGATTAGCAATGTTGAGGAGCATTTTTTCATATACTTCGTTGTCATTTATATGCCTTCTTTTGAGATATGTCTATTCAGATCCTTTGCCTATTTTTAATTGGGTTGTTTGTGTTTTGCTGTTGAGTTGAGTTGCTCACATATTCTGGTGAAATACTTTGTCAGTTGAAGAGTTTTCAAATATTTTCTCCTATTCTGTATGCTGTCTCTTTGCTCTATAGTTTCCTCTACTGTGCAGAAGCTGTTGAGCTTCATATAATTCCTTTTGCCTATTTTTGCTTTCGTTGCCTGTGCTTTTGAGATCTTCGCCCATATCAATGTTTTGTAGAATTTCCCCCAATATTTTATTCTGGTAGTTTCATAGTTCAGTGTCTTACATTTAAGTCTTTAATCCATTATGAGTTGGTTTTTCTATGACAGAGAGGGATCTAGTTTCATTCTGCTGGATATGGCTATCCAGTTTTCCCAGCACCATTTATTGAAGAAAATGTCCTTTTCTTGTGTATGTTCTTGGTGCCTTTGTTGCAAATGAGTTGGCTGTGAATGAAGAGATTTATTTCTGAGTTCTTTATTCTGTTGCCTTGGTCTACGTGTGCATTTCTATCCCAGTACAATTCGTTTTGGTTATTACAGCTTTCTAGTATAATTGGAAGTCAGGTAGTGTAATGACTCCAGCTTTGTTTTTTGTCATTGTTTTGTTTTTTTCCTCAAGATTATTTTGGCTATTCTGGGTCTTTTGTGAGTCCACATAAATTTCAGGATTATTTATTTCTGTGAAGAATGTCATTGGTATGTTGATAGAGATTGCATTGAATCTATAGATCATTTGGGGTAGTATGGACATTTAAAAATATTAATTTTTCCAATTTGTGAGCACAGAATATCTTTTCATTATTTTTGTGTTCTGTTTAGTTCTTTCATCAGCGTTTTATAATTTTTATTGCAGAGATCTTTTCCTTCTTTTGTTAAATTTATTCCTAAGCATTTTATTTTTGTGTAGCTGTTATAAATGAGATTGCTTGCTTGATTTCAGATTGTTCACTGTTGGCATACAGAAATGCTACTGATTTTTAAATATTTTATGCCCTGAATAGTTTGTTTTTAACACAATATGAATTTAGGTAACATAAAAGGCTGATTCTTAAGAAGCAGATTGCCATTTAAAAAACTAGGGTTTGTATTGTAAACCATCTTTCAATAAAGTGGGATATCAGAAAAAAATGCTGTATCATAACATATCTGTCATATTCTCTTCCTTGAACATCCAATTTTTAGTATAAAATGATTTGCCATGTGAAACTCTCAACCAGTCATTGGAATGGCTTGCTATTCATAAACCTTGGTTCCCTATTGAGTCATTTACTGAGTTGGCTATGCAGAATTCCCTGACCCTCCTGTCTTTCCAATTGCCATTATTCTAAGGCAAAATATCATCGTGAGGAGGCTGAGATTTGCCCCAGCTTGCATTGCTAGTCATACTCTGCTTTGTGGGATTAAAGCTGTACCCAAATGAGTCATAATTCTCCCTTTCTTGCTTCATCTTAGTTGAGTCTCTGTATTTAGAATGTCTCTCCTCATCGCCACTTGAATGGTACCTTCTTTCCATTCATTAAGTTATAATTAAAGGATTTCTTCCTCCAGGATGTTACTATAATCCTGTCAGCCAGTCTTTTTCTGTTCTTCTGCAGAATGTAAAATAATATATGGTATGATTCTGAGAAATTTCTGGGGTGCAAAATCAAAATGGATGACTTGATATTATAAACAGATTTGTTTGTGTGTCCCTAGTAAAAAATATGTAATAAAAATAAAAGAATAAAATGTGATAAAAATGAAATCTTACTACTTGACTAAAAATAACAAATGCTATCTTATTAATTTATATTAATAATATTTTCCAAAAATCTTAGGAATTTGAGAGACAAAATATTACATATGTAATCCTTTATTTAATGTTTCATGGTTATAGAACAGAATACAAATAATATTGTATCTGGACAGTAAAAAAGTTGTAAAGAGAAAAACATTGCATGGGAGGTGTTCAGGAGATGTAGTAAGCCACAATATCTTTATTTTACACAATGGGGAGACAAGAAATTACAACTAAAACTGAAGGAAAATGACATAGAAGATTAAGTATGCAATTTTAAAAAATGCAAACGTAAACAATAGATGAATATAAAACAAAATTGTATCAGCTTGTGGGCAAGGAGGAGAAGGAAGGTAGCAAGTAATTTGTGTAAGCGAAATGCTCATCTTTCAAAAACAACCATGCACATGCATTATGTAAAGCTGACACATAAGTAGAACTGTAAGGTACATTTAAAATCATGGAAGTCGTTACCCAGAAACACCAAACATCAAAACCATCATAGTCAGCAGTCTCTGCAGACAGACTCAAGGGGGCTAAAGGGTAGAGTAGAGACCCGTGCTGTTCTCTGGAGCTTTTGATTTTTTTTAATTGTGTACTTTAATAAAATAAAGAAAACATGTTGCATTTCTCTCTTTCAAAAAATGTCCTGCATATCTCTGTTATAATATTTCTTTCCATTTATTGTGGAAGAAAAAAGCTGGCTCATTTTCTTGGCAGAAATAAAATCAATAATTATTCTTGATAACTGTTTCTATCTGTACATTATGATTTCAGTTAAGAAAAAAATATTTTGGTTAATTGAATCTGATAAGATTTATTTGCTTGAGGCAGTGTAGCAGAGTGGACAGAGCTCATATTTAAAAACAGATACTATTCTAGGCCATGTTATTCACTGATTATATTATTTTATTACCAGTTACTTAACATTTCTGAGCTTGTTTGCATATGTAAATTGAGTTGATATCTAATTCACAGGGTACTGTAAAGATTAATAGTGATAATTTAAGTAAAGTGTCCTTTCCTAATTACCATTCACAAAACATTAGCTTTCTGTTATCCTTTTAGCTTCACTGATTGATTGTAAGATGATAAATTGGACGAGCGTGACATGACGGTGCTAGGAATGGAAGATGTCAACTCCACTGAAAGCCAGAGTCAGATATTTTATGATTAAGATGATACCCATTTTTTTCTCCTGATTTAATATGTAATTCTCTCAAATTATAATATTTAATTTGTAGTATTAATATTAATTAACTTCTAGGTCACTCTCACAGATAAAATGTTCCTCTTTTATTACATATTTTTCCCTCAAATTGCCTGAATATTTTAAAGTATCCAATGCAGATCGCAGTTTAGTTTATTTTCACCACAAATCACACTGCATCTTTATTATTGTCACTGACGTAACTCCCTTTAACAGTGTTGACCTCTCAGTTCGTATGAAATAACACAATGATTTTCTGAAATTTAGTACAAAAATTTACTCCTTTATGGGTAAGAACCATTTTTTAGCATATTTATTATAAATCGTATTTAACTGCTTGACTATACATCATTCAATGGGGCTCAACAAGATATATCCCCTTTTGCTGCTAAAACATATTATTTAATTTATGTACATATTTCATATATATTAATATTATATATATTAAAGTTCTAGAATATACAAGTTCTAGAAGACACAAGCCTCAAATACTCAAACATACATATATATTCTCCTTTAATTTTTGAGGTATGCATCCTCTAAAACTTGTATTTTTTATTTTGATTATTATTTGAATTGACACACAGTGATTGTACCTGTTGATGGAGTAACAGTGTGATATTTCAATACATGTATACACTATGTAATATTTTAACTATGAAACTTCATTGTGCACTATGCCTACATTAAATTTCAGTTACAATTACATGTACTTATAAACAGGACCATTAGCATCTATTTTATTATAACATTACCTGAAATATTTTCATCTGAAGTATAACGGATCCTAATATTTATGTTAAGATGCATAATAAGTGTTCCAGCTTTATTACTCAATATTAATTACGGGAGTGAAAAAATACTATATGTAGTGTTTAGTTACTCAGCTGAAGATATTATAGTTCCTATTACAATTTACTATTTGTATTTCACACATACACATGTATTTCACACATACAGCTGTTTCAGTCTTGAAGCAAGGCAATGATAGGACTAGACCAGTATTTCCTTATAGAAAGCGTTTGATGCTATAGTTGATTAAAACCATATTTTAGAAAACTACAACAAATAAACAGTATCACTAACAACAATACAAAATTAAATTTGACTGAATTTCGTGGACTCAGTATTATACTCACATTATATGATATATTGTGTATACATGAGTTTATTGTGAAATATACCAACTAACTATAACCAAATAACAATAAGATATTGGCTTTGAAGCACTTGCCTAAATTCGCAACAAACATTAATAATGTTTTATAGGAATGTTAGATTTGCAAAGTGTTTTCACTGATTAATTTATTCACCAATATTTATTGAGTATCTACCACGTACCAAGATCAACATAGGCTGCTGAGAAAAGAACAGTGAGCACAGGAGAGCCAGTCCTGCATGTTTCTGTATTTACATTTCTCATGCATGATGAACATCAATCAAACATCCACACAACACAGCTAAAATGACAGAGACGAGTGCCATGAAGGAAAAGTGGATGTAGGCGAGAGAGTATGTTATAAAGAAATTGATATGGAATTGAGGGCAGGAAGAACTCTAACAAAACAACCCTTGAGAAATATATTAGGAAACAGGATTGTTATCCACAAAGTTCCTGTGGCAGGAAATCATTTGCTATATCTGCCATTAATTTTTTTACTTGGTATTAATTGCCTTAAGAAAAATCAAAGATTCATTAAAGCTAAATATAGGTGTTAGCTAATAAAATAATGTTTGAAGAACATGTAGGAATATGTTAGCATTTTGTTATTTATTGACTAAATTGGTATGTTTTAGGTTCGAATCTATTTAGAAATATTCAGAGCTGAGAAAAATTTTTTATACCTTAGAAAGCTTTCAGTACTATAACTATTAATACATGAATTTAAATACCTAACTACATCTATAAACTACATAGCATCTATTGTACGCATACATTCATATAATATGCATTTATGCATATATATATTCATATACACAAATGTGTCTATCATCCTTCCTTTCACCCATCTATCCACCCATCCAGCCAGCTTGCCATCTATATGCTTATTCGTTCTGGTCTCTAAGAAATGTCAGCCATCTATATTTTGTTATTTGCTTTCTCTACATTTTATGAGGGCTTCATCAATTTGATTTTCTTCAGTATTGCACACATTCTTTAATGTGTCCAATGTGATTTTAATTTCTGCCTTTGCTTTGTCAGTTTCCATGGAGGCTGTTTACTTCATCTGTTTTCCTTCCCTCTGCTCCCACTCCCTCTCTCTCTCATTCTTCTTTCTGGGAGAAGTAGTCTCATGTTTTTCTCACCTTATGATTTTCTGACCATAATATCCCATTGTGATATCAGTTTTATATTTTTATTTTGAATCCACTAGAATGGTTTGCAGAAATTAAATTTTATTATCTTTGGGTTTATCTTTTTGTGGTTGTCGTATGGGATTTAGGTGAAGGACAAGTCACTTTTTCCACTCTTGACCGAGGCTGGGATATTCATAAAATTAGAATTCATGTTTTGTGTAACTATGTAAATTATGTTTTGCCCATTCTCCATTTGCTACTAAAGTAACCCCAAAATCTTCATTTTACGTTGAAGGGGGGCAGAATAACTCCATGTTCTTTCAGGCAGTCACTAGGTGCGGGGGATGCAGTATTAAGATTGGATCGTCTGTGTTCTACTCTGAGAATGTAGAAACCCCACATCTTCTAATTCCTATAGCTAACAAGATTAAGACTCCTTACATGACTTTACTTGTGAGAATTCTCTCTCCTAGAGTGTTAATTTTTAAAATATTTATTAAGTTCTAATGTTTTTAGAAATATGGGAAAGGAAGAGCATTTAGATAGAATTTAGGATTATCACGTTGTCTAGAGTTTGGTTTCCTTAACTGCTGAAGAAATGCTGAATTGAATATATTAATGCTTTAGGAAAAATTGAGATTGCAGGGATGAAGATGAAGATACTGCAAATTTCTCATCACAGGGCAGACTCAATTTCAGGGGTGCTATAATGTCGCCACAAATTTGTTGTTAAATCTTGGAAAAGGAATGTTTCAAAACCAAACCATTTCGAGAATCTTTCAATGACAGGCATTTGCGATGCTGAAATGGCCAAGGACTTAAGAGTGCTGCAGAGATTAGGGAATAAGCATTTTGAGTCTTCACTTTTGGTTGAATGCATTGAATAATGCTGGCTATATATAAGCTGAATAATCAATGACATGAAGACAGCTTTAAGAATACATCCGAAAATTTTATTGCGTAGTAGTATAGTCATATAACAAAAACTCTTCCATATCATAGCTTTATAATTTCCTAAAAAGATACTTTTCTACAACTTTCTGTGGGATAATGTGACATGCACTATTAAGATTTATAATTTCCACAGAATTTGAAAAAAAAATCCAAAGTATTACTGCTGTTCTGGAAAATAATTCTTACCAAATGTATTTTTCCCACATTTGTAAAATGTAATAATATTTCATTAGGTTTGCCTGTGCTTTGTCAACTCATAATTAATGCAATTGTTTAATTATCTGCTCCGGTGAAGTGGTAAAGTCTCAATATTGTGCATTCAGCTTTGGAAAATATATCTAATTTTCAACATCTTTTTTTTCTGTTTGTTTTGTGAAAGTTAGACAAAGGCACTCTGAAATGGAAAAAAAAATATTTAGCCCTTATCCTTTTAATAGTACTACAGAGATCTTGTATATTATATTTATATTTTTTCCTTGTCAACTATCATGGTTATCTTTGAATGTGACTACTACCTTAAGAAAACAAGAAATATTATCGATTGCTTCATATTTTGCTTAGAATCTCATTACAATTTGAACCTGGTTTATAATGCAGACTCTCCAAGGCACAGGTCAAAATCAAACTTCATCACTTAGAATAATCTGTTTAATTAAATCAAGAGCAAGCAACAAACTGAAAAGTTCACTGTACATATTTTATTTTTCAGGATTTTATTCATTAAGTACAATTTAAAATAGAAATGCCAAAAAATTGTCTTCTTCAATTTTATATTAGGACCAAATTATATGTTCGTTTTAGAAATGGGTTTGGAATTTGTTCTATTATTTTCACCTTGTCAAACTTGTTTCATTTTATAAATGCTTTATTTTAAAGGTCGACTATAAATGGTCTGCAGATTATTTTAAATAAAACGAAGTAACAAATATCTAAATATGTTTCTAGTTTTCTAAGGCATTAATGTTCAAGTTTAATAGAAATTTAATACTAGAAATTCTTTGCTGAATAAAGTTAAAAATTTATTTTTTAAAATGCTGCCCATAAGCATGAAATAATCCATGTTCCTTTAAAAAGAAAATTGTGTTTCTTTTAAATATTCCTATGAAGTCTTATGAAATTCAATTTTTCTGATTATAACATAAAGAATAGAAGTAATTGGAATAAATTAAGAAGCTATATATCACCAGGTCGGTATTATTTCTCTGAGAGAGAGTACCGAACTGTGGTATATGTCATGGCTCTGTTCCCAAATATTACTCACAAAACCAAAAAGAAATGTAAGCTAAGGGATGTCAGAATCCACCACAAACCTATCAATCCCTCATAATGAATTTATCCAAATTTTATTCGAAGCTATTAGGATTTTAAATTATACCGTTCAACAAAGTAATATTCTGTGAAGTTTAATATCTGATATATAAATTAGAGTCTTTATTTTACTTTTTTTTTAATTGGTAATTTCATGTTTCAAAGTTAACTCTGTGATTGTTAAGGAAAACAATAGTCATCACTTCCTTTATGGTTTTAAATACTGATCAAAATCATCTTAAGAAGTCTGAAAAGTTCTGTATTTTCTAAGTCTGTTTTATATTAACAGTCTCCTGTGATTCATAGGTTTGGTATTCATTCATTTTATAAAACTTGTGTCATTTTCTGATATTACTTGTGTAGATACAGGCTCATCTAGATCGTAATTTTGCACATATCTTAAGAAAGTATTTTCTAATTTAACTATAATAGTCCTCCTTAACCATGACCAAAACTGTATCTTCACTGTCATATTGAGTAGTTGTTTTTAGAAGAATGCTATGCAATGGCATTCTTTTTATTGAATTACTGATACTATAAAATTTGTCCTTCAAATTATGGTAATTTGTTAATATTATATATCTACAGCATTTTTTTTTTGTTGACTCGGCATTTCATTACATAGACAAGCTTTATTTCATCTGTCAAATTAAGACATTTGTGCTATTAAGTCCCTCTTGTGACTTATTTACATATACAGACATTTTATCTTTAGGCATTTATGAATGTTTAACTGTGCAGTGTGGCATTGACTTTTGGGAAACTATTTCTATCCTTTTCCCCCCACCCTTTATTTCTATCCTCTCAGTTTACTGTTCATGGAACAATTACTCTCCTAAAGTTATTGTTTTGTATTAATAAATTGGATGTGGAATTATACTAATAATTTTAAGTGATCTTTTAAAAGTGCTGTGAGATAATTACAGATTCACAGGCAACTGTAAGAAATAATACAGAGAGGTCTCATTTACCCTTAACCCAGTCTTCATCAATGGTAACATCTTGCAAAATTATAGTACAATATTACAATAACATAATTGACATGATACAATTTACTCATCTTATTTGTATTTACCCACATTTATATGCATTTCTTAAACTTTTTATGGGATTATGTGTGTGTGTTTAGTTCTATGCAATGCTAGCATGTGTAGATTCATGAATCTATTGACACTGTCAATGTATATAAGAATCCATCCCCAAAATAACTAATCATGTGGCACTTTCATGATCACATCCACCTTCCTAAACTACTGTCCCATCCTAAACTCTGGCAACCGGTAATCTGTTCTTCATTATTATAATTTTGCCATCTCAATATGTCCTGCATACTGAATTGTACAGCATGTAATCTTTTGGGATTGACTTTTGGTTTCTCACTCAGAATAATTGCCTTGAGATACATCCAAGTTGCAGAATTATCAATAGTTGTATGGGTTATCAATAAAGCATTTTATTTTTGATTGGTAATATTCCATGGTACACAGATGTACCACAGTTTGATTAACCATTCCCCCATTGAATGCCTTCTTGGTTGCTTCCAATTTGGGGCTATTGTGAATAAAACCATTATGAATGTTCACGTACAGGTCTTTGCATCAGCATAAATGTTTATTTCTCAGGGATAAATGCTAGAGTACAATTACAAGGTCCTATGGTAATTGCATGTTTATATTTATAAGAAACTCATTGTTTTCTACGGTGCTACACCATTTTACATTCCACCAGCAATGTGTAAGTTATCTAGCTTTTCTTCATCCAAACCAGCATTTGGTGGTGGTGGTTTATTTATTTATTTATTTATTTATTTATTTATTTATTTATCTTTTGGTTATTCTGATAAGTACATAGTAATATCTCATTATAGTATTAATTTTATAAGTATATATAAGATATTATAAGTATAATATCTCATTATAGCAATTTCCTAATAGTTAATTACGTTGAAAATATTTTCATGTGCTTATTTTTTATTTGTATCTTTGGTGAAATACAGTCATGCCTTGTTTGATTGCACCTCACTTTCCTGTGCTTTGCAGATAATAGGGTTTTTACAAGTAGAAGGTTTGCGGCAACCCTGTGTCACGACAGTCTATTGGCCCCATTTTTCCAACTGCTTCTGCTCGTTTCATGTCTCTGTCAACATTTTTTAGCAGTGAGGTGCTTTTTAGACATAATGTTATTTCACATTCACTAAACTACAGTATAGTATAAATATAACTTTTATATGGACTGGGAAAACAAAAAAAAATGAGACTCACCTTACTGTGATCTTCATTGTATTGTGATGATCTGGAACTGCAGTCACAATGTCTCTGAGTTTTGCCGATAGCTGTTCATATCTCTACCTTTTTTAATTTTTAATTTTTGTGGATACATAATAGGTATATACATTTATGGGGTATGTTGGATATTTGGTACAGGTATGCAATGTGAAAAATTCACATCAGGGTAAACAGGATATCCATCACCTGAAGCATTTATGCATTGTGCTACAAACAGTCCAATTGCACCGTGTTGTGCTGTTTTGTATGTAGTTTTTAAAGTACTTTACACGTTCATGCTACCACTCCTCTCTCAGATATGTGGTTTGCATATATTTTTGCCCAGTCTGTAACTTGTCTTTTCATCTTCTCACAAGGTCTTTCACAGAGCAAAAGCTTTTCATTTTCATGAGGTTCAATTTATCTTTCTTTCTTTATAAATTATGATTTGGGTATCAAGTATACAACTACACCCCTAACTTCAATTCTGAAAACTTTCTCCGTTAAGTTCGTGATCTATTTGGAGTTAATTTTCATATAAGGTGCTTGAGATTTAAGTTGAAGTTTTGTTTTTGTTTTCGAATTTTTTGCCTGGCTATCTAATTACCTTAGTGCCTTTTGTTTAAAGGACCATCCTTCCCATTTTAAATTGGTTTTGCCTTTTTGTCAAAATCAATTGGATTTATTGTCTGGGTCTATCCTGGGGTTCTCTGACAACGACAACACATAATAACACATTGTGTTGTTACAATACCTATACAGTACATTGTAACACCAGGTACAGTGATTCCATTCATTTTATTTTTTTCAAGATCAATTTGGCTATTCGAGGGCAAATTAGTTTCCACAAAAGCTATTGATTTTTGTGTATTGATCTTGTGTCCTCCAAACTTGTTTAACTAACATATTCAAGAACTTTTTGTTTTTAATAAATCTTGGTTTGTTCTGGTTGGTTTCTGCCTTAGTATTTCCTATACAGACAATCATGTCATCTACAAATAGGGACCATATCATAACTTATTTTCCAACCAATATGTCTGTTATTATTTCTTCTTGCTTTACAATGTGGCTAGAACTTCCAGTAGTATTTTAAGTATCAGTCATGAGTGTGTTTACCCTTGCCTTATTTCTGATAAAAGTGTGTAAATATTAGGCTTTCATCATTATGTATATAAGATGTAGGTTCCTTATAGACAATATTTTTTTTAACCAATTTGAGGCTTTCTTTTTTAGTCCTTACTTGGTGAGACATACATAATTAATTAGTTCTGATTTTTCTGCAATAGTTAATATAGTCATATAGTTTTTCTTCCTTAGTGTGTTGACATGGTATATAACATCAATTAATTTTTGAAGGTTGGAACTTGCATACCTGGAATAAATCCCATTTAGTCATGTTGTATAATTATTGTAATTTTCAGGTATATGCTTTCCATCTGGTTTTCCTATATAACTTCTAGTAATTTTTTTGATATTTTCTATTTCTTCACTTGTTTCAATAGATTGTTATTGTTTTTTGAAAATTTTTTATAATAGCTTCTTTAAAATGCTTGTCAGATAATTTCAACAGTTCATTTATCTTGGTGCTATCATCATTTGCTTGTTTTTTTCTCATTTAAGATGTGATTTTTCTGGTTCTTAGTATGATGGGTGTTTATAGTGTGCATTTTTGATATTTGTCTATTACATTATGAGATGTTGGGTTCTATTTAAATCTTGACACAATTGTGTTTTCAATGACAATTTAACTGTAACAGCTTTTGTGGTGCTATTTTGGTCTGCTTGGTTTGTCTAATGATCCCTGCTGGTGCCACAAGAAGGAGCAGAAGGAGCTTCCACAGAAGAGAGCAGGGGTGCCTCTCGGTGGGGTAAGGGGTCTCTGCCACGGGAGACAAAGTTCCCTTGTGGCATCTGGCACTTACCATGGTGAGATTCTTGCTCTTCAGCTGGCAGCCTCCTGTTGCCCCTTATTGGTAACCCCCAATGCCTGGTGTTTACAGGTGGGATCAGGCGCTCTGCCCACTGGAATCAAAGAGGGTGTTAGGGATAAGCACTTACTTATTTGAGTGGGACACTCCTTGTTAGTGTCTTCTGGTCACTAGGTGTCTCCATCTGAATGAGGGGAGTTTTAGTAGATGGGGAGCTTCTCTGTCTCTGTCCCAGGTGATTTTTGTGGCAAGACTCTCTTGTCTGTGATGCCAAGTCATGTGTTTTCTCTAGGTGAGGAACTGAGTCCTCTGGCCCATGAGTCAAAGAGATATTTCCAAGTGGAGTCACAGTGACTTGATGTTTCTTGCTGGTGGCCCCTGCTGTCCTGCTTCCGGGTGGGACACAGGAGTACCTCCTAAGGCCACTTACTGTTAACAGAGCTGCCTGTGGATTTGCCTTCCTGGTGGCAGTGGGCTTGCCTGGGATTGTTAGAGAGACTTCTGTGCCATGGGGGGATGAATGATCCTAAATGGGATAACCTCCGTTGCTAGGCTGGGCTCTAGAGGTGTTCGGCCTCAGTTGCCTCCTGCTGTTCAGTGGTAGGTCATAAGCCATGTTGTTGCTACATTCCTTCCTGTTCCTACCTTTCAGAGTCCTTCTTTGGCTGCCTCTTGTATCATTTCCAGGGTTTATAATTATAATCAGGGAGAGGTAGGGATGGATGATCCTGTCATCTTGTCTGAACCAGGAGTTTTCTAACACAGCTTTTGAACTTGGAAAATTAGGTAAATTGCAACGATTCAATTCCCCATCACATACTTTGTTAGAACTTGAAGATTTACTCTTCTTTATCCTTTTGTAAATAAATAGATTGCCAAATAATTGAGTAATTTATTTGCAAATTCTTAATGTATGCCAAAATATGTGTGGGAAAATTTAAATTAAAGAGGAAAAAAATTGAGCCTCCTCATCAAGGACTTATGATCTACCTAGCAAAGTTTTACATGCAAACAAATAAATAAAGCAATTAAGACTAGCATGATAGAAGACTCTATGAGTATATAACTCTCAAAAGTACAGAGATGAATTCGTTCACTAGTATTCATTTCCAGAGAAGATAACTGGATAGTTTTGTCTGCCAGTGGTCTATAGTATGATTTGAAGGAAGTTAGCATTTGAAGATAGACAGAATATGGAAATTATTAAGACATTTAGAAAATTATGACAGTACTTCAAGTGAGAGATGGTAACAGCTAAGAATACGTAGTGCCAGTGGGAATAGAAAGCGTGATGACAATACAAACGCTCATTCAAAGTGTTCCAGCTGCTCTTCTGTGGATAAAGACCATCAGCATACTCAGTTATGAATAAAGTTCAATGATCAGATGTTTCCTAGTGGCCTTCACTCAATGAAACTTGTGGTTGTCTCTGTAATATCCGTTCCATCCCAATCCATTATGTACTCATGTAGAACCGACCTCAACTACAGGTTCAGAAGCGAGTACTAAATGACCTAAATTGGTGCTGACAAATAGTAATATGCTTTATTTGCAATTGTGAATATTTTAGCAGGCTTTAAAAAATTGTTTTAAGACAAAATTAATTTTAATAATATATTTTATTTAACCATATATATTCAATATGTGAACATTTCAACATGAAACCAAAATAAGAGTAATGATATGTATTACATTTTAGAACCATGTCTTTAAAACTTTGTGTATATTTTATAAATAGATGTAGATAAATATATATTTGTATATTTCAATTGAGATGCTAAATTTTCATTGACTATCCTAGACTTGCATTTGAATTTTACAAAATGTACACCTTAAAAATAGATTCGCCATTTGAAAATTATTTCAAACATACTTAAAGTCTTCCTAATAACTGAATGAATTATTTTTAAATTTAAATTTAAGTTAACTAAAATACATTTTAAAAATTAATTTCTACAGCACCCTAGCTACATTTCAAATGTCTAATAACCACATATAGCTTATGGTTACCATATTAAACAGCACAGGTCTAAGTCAATTTGTATGATTCTGGCCCTTGTCTTTATATTTGGTTAAAGGATTTTATTTCCCACAATAATTAAATCAGGGATGGATTAAAGCATTGGATATTTGTGATGGTTTAGAGGCTCCTTCATTCCTGTTTATTCTGAGAGTAGTTCCTTTTCAGGATAATGCCTAAGGAAAGCCAAGGTAAGGCTTTTATACGAGACCATTACACAAAAAGGGTGAAGTGAGAGATGAGCCGAGAAGCAAAATTGGATTAGAGTCGAAACTACTTGAAACCCAAATGATTATTTATGGTCTTTTTAGTCATATGACTCAACAAATTCTTCTTATTTATTTTTCAAGCCATTTTGATTTAGAAGCCTCATTATTTGTAAGGAAAAGAATCCCAGTTGGTACAGGATTACTATCAAAGGTGGGACGTATCAATAAACAGATGACAAAATATGAAACTGACTTTCCAGAGGATTTAGGTAGAACAGCCCTGAGGATAATTCTATCTCAGCTGGGAGGTCAGTTGACAATTATAATTACACGCTGGTAGTATTTATCTGGGTTACCCAGTTACAGACTCTTGGTGTGTTTTCTTATAAGGACACTGACCCTATTGAATCAAGGCCCCCCCACTAGGACCTCATTTGACCTTGACTAAGGTTAAACTTCTTAAAGACACTATCTACAAATGCAGTCACATTGGGGATTAGGCTTTCAATATATGAATTCTGGGAGGACACACACATTCAGTCCAAAACACTTCGATTTGCTTATACAGTCTTCTTTATTTTTCCAACTTCTAGTCACTCTATGCATCAGTTAGGATATCATCTCCTGATATATCTTTCTAGTTACTAATTTTCTCTTCAGGTCTTTTTTTGTATTAAATCACTGAGTCTTTAACTTCAGATATTATATCATTTTAGTACTCCCATTGAGTTTTCTTTTATGTCTCCGTGTTCTCTAGCAAAAAATCCAGTAGCAATGTAAGTTTATTTTTACAATGTTTTACAGTATTTTACAATATTTATTTATAACATTTTATATTATTTACAATATTTTTGCAATATTTTACAATACTTTACACAATATTTTACAATATTTTTACACAACTATCCAGTTACCTTCTCTCCAAAGGTCATACCATTTCCTTAATCAATACTAGTGGATGAATTCATCTTATTTATTGTAAAATTATTAATCTTAGAATTTTAAGACCTCTGTTTGATAATTTCTCCAATGTGGGACTCCTATAGAGTCTATTTCATTGTATATTGTTTTTCTTTATTGTCAGTGATACCTTCTGTCTAGTTTGTGTCTTATTTTTTATCAACTTAGAAACTTCAAAAAAATTTAGTAATCATTTTAGAATTGAAACATATTCCTCCAAGTTTTTTAGTTTTGCTTCTGATGGTTGGTTAACTCAAATTTAATCAAAGGTCAAGGATTAAGATAGTCAAAATCTAGGCTCCAGCGCTGGCATAGGCTGGACTACTTCTAGAGCACTTTTAGTCCTGTAAGCACTCAAGAGTCATAACATAGTAACTGGAAGCCTAGGAAACCTCTGCTTTTTATCTGCAGAGAGGGTGTTCTCATTTTGGTTCCATGAGCTGCATGCAGCTGTCAAAATTGCTACTTATAATCTTGGGCTTTCAGTTTTCACTTCAAGGATGGGTTGGCAGCTGTGGAAAAAGTGACTCCAAGTGTCAGGCTTACCTCTCTGGGTTTTCTTACCTTGAATCTTAGACCCATAATTCTTCAGCATGTTATAATATCACTAATGCCTCCAAGGGTAATTTAGAAAATATTTACTTCACATTTTCGAGTCAACTTTACTCGAATGATCCTTACAAATTAGTCTTTTATTACCAGAATCAGAAGCCCCCAATGAAATTTAAAGTTGCATGGCCTAAAAAGGTAAAACCAGCAGATCAATACAGCAATATCAAGGATATCAAGCATATCAAGAAGTTGATTGTTAAAGTGTCCTCTGCAATGACCTTCGCAGATAATGTCATAAATGTCAATAGTGGAAACATATGATAATAGCAACAACAAAAAAACATTCATTTATTTTGTCTTAGGCACTTTTCTAAGAGCTTTTTTTTTTTTTAACTTTTACTTTAGGTTCAGGAGTACATGTGCAAGCTTGTTATAGAGGTAAACTCCAGTCCTGGGAGTTTGTTGTCCAGATTATTTCGTCACCCAGTTACTAAGCCTAGTACCCAGCAGTTATTTATTTATTTTTTTCTGATCCTCTTCCTCCTCCACCCTCAGGTAGGTCCCAGCGTCTATTGTTCCCCTCTTTGTGTCCATGTGTTATAATTTAACTCCCACCTGTAAGTGAGAACATGTGGTGTTTGTTTGTTTGTTTGTTTCCTGTGTTAGTTTGCTAAGGATGATGGCTTTCAACTCCATCTATGTTCCTATAAAGGATATGATCTTGTTTTTTGTTTTTGCTTTTGTTTTGGCTTTGAGACAGTCTCACTCTGTCGCCTAGGATGGAGTGCAGTGGGGTGATCTCAGCTCTGCAACCTCCTCAAGCAATTCTCCTGCCTCAACCTCCCAAGTAGCCAGGACTACAGGCGTCTACCACCATGCCCAGATAATTTTTGTATTTATAGTAGAGACAGGGTTCACCATGTTGGCCAGGCTGGTCTTGAACCCTGGCCTCAGCCTCCCAAAGTGCTGGGATTACAGGCATAAGCCATTACATTCAGCCTGACCTTATTCTTTTTATTACTGTGTAGTATTCCATGATGTATATGTACCACATTTTCTTTATCCAGTCTACCACTGATGGGCATTTAGGTTGATTCCATGTTTTTGCTATTGTGAATAGTGCTACAGTGAACATATGTGTGGATGTGTCTTTAAGGCAGAATGATTTATATTCCTTTGGGTATATACACAGTAACAAGATTGCTGGGTCAAATGGCAGTTCTGTTTTGAGCTCTTTGAGGAATTGACTGGCTGCTTTTCACAATGGTTGAAATAATTTCCACTTCCCTCAAAGGTTTATAAGTGTTCTCTTTCTCCACAACCCCACCAGCATCTGTTATTTTTTTACTTTTTAATAATGACCATTTGATTTGCATTTAAGAGCTTATTTTGAAGTTATTTTTTTCAGTGCTAAAGGAAAAAGAAGTCAGATAGAACTGCTCTCCCCAACTTTACACACGTGGAAGAGGTGGCAGAGAAAGAATCCTTCTTCGGTCAGTCGCAAAAAGATTGTAAGCCATTTATACAAATAATAATCAACTCTTCTCTTTCCAGAGCCTTCACCTTTAATAACTACACCATAATTCCCAGCAGGCAAATATAGTGACCAAAAAGAATAAAGCACAAGAAGAAGTCTCTTGTGAACAGAACAGGAACAGATTCACCAACTACAGAGTCAATGGGCAGGACCACAATGTACAGTGGAGTGCTAAGCCCTATTTGGTATTTTCCTGTGTGCTTTTCAAAATAACACTTTTTGTCAAGATTATAAAGTTCTATCTTGATATTTCATATTGGCCGTATTGTGGATAAAATCATCAGATTGCTGAATATGATAGAGGGTATGGCTTATATTTCAGCCATTTGGCTCATTGTGTGCTGGAATGTTGGGGAAGGGAGTGACAGTATCTCAGGTAGGAGAAAACATATTTGGAATTCTATGCATGAGAAAGTGGGCATTTATGAATACTATTTCTGTTATTTTACATATTATGCCTGTTGGCAAAATATAAGTACCTAATAGTAAAATTAAATGACTTTCTAATCATCTCTCTCTCTCTCTCTCTCCCCCTCACACACACACACACACACACACACACATGCATACACACACCAAAGCTCTTGTGAAATCTTCAAATCAACTGGTTTGAACATTATATGAATTAATCACACTCTTAGGTATGGGAATAAAATGTCATTCACTCCTCTCAGCTAAAGAAGTTGTGGAAGTATATTTAGGTTTGCGAAAATCCTTGATTGTGAGGGAGCACATTTTAGGTAGATGGTAGGTCTGAAGAATAGAAATGTCTTTGAATTTTATAGAAAAATAATAATTTGCTCAAACATTCTTTTCTTCATACTTGAAGCAGGACATCAATTTAACTCTAAAAATTATTGAATCATTGATATTTTATATTAGATTCAATGCACTGCTTTCTTTTTTTGATGACATTCTGTCCTTTAATTAACCTAACATTTTTATAACATAGTCCCATAAAAGAACATTGAGTTCAGCCGTCTTGTATTCTATTCCTTGCTAGTTTTTTTCCCCTTACTTTGCAGTTTGCTTTCTTTTTTCAATGCTTTCTTATGTTACAATAAACCACTAAATATATCAAAATAAGAGAAAAGCTTATTTTAAAATACCCATTTAATATATCTGCAATGTATAAAATCATTTAACACTAAAAAAAGAAGAATAGTCTAAATAATTTAGTTTTCTTCCAAGCTAACTATTTCTCAATCTGAGGTTCTGAGACCTATTTGCAAAGATTCTGTTTTTTAACATTAAAAGATATATATATGTTTATATATATATTATATATGTTTTAACATATATATCTTTTAATGTTAAAAAACATTGTGTGTAAAAATATATATACATATACATATATATGTGTATATATATATATTTAAAGCCTAAGTTATTAAGTAAAAAGTATTAATGGAAAAACAAAGTTTTCTTTACTTAGTAATTCTTTGAACACCAAAATGAGCAAGATAAATTATAATTTGCCAAAATAGATAAATAATGTGTTTTGACCTAAATGTGAAATGAGTGAAAGACTGAAAAACTGAAAGATAATAAAAAGCTTGTAGCCTGGCGTGGTGGCGGTGCCTGTAGTCCCAGCTACTCAAGATGCTGAGGCAGGAGAATTGCTTAAATTTGGGAGTGCAGGTCGCAGTGAGCTGAGATCGCACCACTGTACTCCAGCCTGGGTAACAAGAGTGAAACTCTGTCTCAAAAAATAAAATAAAAAGCCTAAACATGATAGAGGCAATAATGGAACTGATTAGGAAAGGAAGGACCACAGGAAGCCTTTAGTTGAACAGATGACAGATGTGTCTGTAATCTACTGTTAGGATAGAGTTGGAGGCAGAGGAGAATAGTTAAGTTTGTTATGATTCTGTTTTTAAACAGTAAAGTCTACTAGGTGATGCTACTTTATCAAATAAATGAGATGTGTTTAGTATAAGACAGGGAAATCTCAGAAATGACAGAAAATAACGTTGCAAGGTGCATGTCAACATAATTTCAGTGCAGTGGTGACTCATCTATATTTTTTATCTGTCTTTAGACAGTTAGTTGAAACTCAGAGTATTCTATTATTGTTAAATATAACTCTGCACATTTGATTGCATTTTTAATAAATGAAGGATAAAAGCAATTATATTACCCAAAGCTGAAAAATGATCACTGCAAATATTTTACTAGCAACATGACTGAAAACAATTAAGCATATGCGAGCCTCATTTAAGATATAATTGTGGCTTCTGAAAAATTCTGCTGATAATGTTCTTATTCATAATCCTTATTATAACATATGCAGCTAAACTCTTTTGCTAAGGTATATTGTAAAGTTTCTTTAATGTTCTCCTTTACTTCTTACTTTAAAATGGTAAAATAAAACTCACTGGATATACATGTTTTCATAAATGTGATTTATTATTTAAGGTTTTAAATATTTATTGTTGATGTATTTCCAATCATTCTTTCAAAGAAGTTGGAAATCAGAGAGGGAGAGTTTTCTTCTCCAAGTTGTCTTATCTGTGAATTAAAATACATTAATATATTGAAGAACATAAAAGGATGTGAATTACAGCGTTTCTGAATAAAATCACAAGTTAAGCAAACGACTATTTTATGCTCATACACACAGCTCAAATCTGTGAAGCAGCTTAGTATCCATAGCAACTATCATAGCATAACAGTCTGTTTTCCCAGGCCACTTTTTTTGTTTGTTTTGTTTTGGGTTAAGAAGAATTCCCTGGGCTTACTGTTAATATTTTGTGCTAGCAAACTACTGAACCAAGAAAAGAATCTTGCTAGCAACTGTGTTCAAGATTAACTTCGGAAAAATTAATTTGCTAAGGATAAGAGTGAAAGCCAAATGGTTGCAATAAATATAACACAATCAAATATATTAAATTTATGAGTCATTTAAAAAGGTCAAATTAAGAATCACCAGCTGTGAATTTAAATGAAAAAAAGGATTGATTTCTTTATAGTTTTCTGAGCTGTTAGATATGTAAAAACACACATTAGACAAGAAAGCCAAGTGGTGTGAATCCATCAGGGCTACTGAACATGTTGATAAAAATGATATGCATACATAGGAATCATTAATCCAAAATCCATGTTAATAATTTATTATTTATTAATGTATTAAAAGCTTACATTTTCCACATGGGGAACATACTATAATTAAAAGTCAGCCTTTTGAGGATATACAGGGTAAATGTATAACTTAGTTCTCTATATTGCTACAAAATTAGGGTTGAGATGGTATTAGAGTTTTCTAATGTGACCATCATGATAACATGTGTTCCTTTCTTTACTTTGCAAAACACTTTCAGACAAGTTAACTGAAGGAGTGGCAAGCATGCCACATAATTTATCAGAGAAGAGAAATAAATGCTGCTTATTTCCTTTTATATTTCACATGAAGTGCTTTAGACTAGTTCTCAAACTTCAGTTCCTGTCAGAATCATAAAAGGACCTGATGCATCCCAGATGGCAGTTCCTTCTCTCTATCTCAGACATTCTGCTGAGGTAGGTCAGAGGTGAGGCCCGAGAATCTCCATTTCTTACAACTGCCTGGCTAATGCTGATGCCGTGGTTGGGAGAACACCCTCTGACAATCACTTCTTTAGACTATAACGCATCTCCTGCTTTACAATTACTAAAACGGAATGCATGTCTACTTTTCTGTAATTTGTCTCTATTCCTCCTGGCTTATTTCTTTAGGTAGCTTACCTTCTAATTACTAAATTCTTCCTCATAAGAACCTAAATATCTCTCTATAATTTATTTAATACTTGTTTCCTATTTCTAAAGTTTTAATTATCACACTTCTTTGTGGATCATCTAAATCTCTCTAGATTTAATGTTTTTAAGTTACCATCACACATTTCAAATTTATTTGCCTGTTAACAGGATATTGACACTTTGTTATTATGAGTCAATCTTGGTTTGACTATTGCCCCAAAGCCTAAATAATATAAAATATTTAATATAATATCTGACACATAAACACTTCTACCTTCTGTTATTTCCATAAGAAAATTGGACATTTTCGATTTTAAGATATATGTTTTGTAAGTACATTCTGCTTTTGTTCCTTAACTTTATCTTATATATTTCAGGTGTTTTTGAAATAAATCTAATTGAATATGCAGTCAGAAAAACATCATTGGTTCTTTGATGAAATAATGCTTAAGAAGACTGAAATTCCATAGCAATGGAGTCAAGAGTTAGTTTAAGCTGCCTAGGAAATATTACTTTAAAATGAATATCTTTCTTCCACTGTAACCCATGGATGTTATATTCTGAACTAGTATTACACTTGTAACAGGCCACAAAATATCGATTCTGCTGCTTCTCCCCCCATAAGAGTCTAGGAAGCAAGAGAGGAAGGGAGGGAAGGAGGGAGGGAGGAAGGATGGGAGGGAGGGAGGGGAGAGACAGAGGGCAGGCTCTGTGTCAACATGTCCTGCAGGAATCCCTGGCAGGGATGCTCTGGCATTCTTTCCATTTGGTTTCTGTTTCTGTATCTGAAACACTGACCCAGTTGTCTGCAAGCTAGTTCATTAGTATATGTCTATGTTCACACCAGACAGAGATAAAAGAGAACATGGAAGGCAAGAACATTCATATTTTTAAGGCCCTAAAATGATATTACACACACCACTTTTTTAAAAATTTCTGTGGATACATAGTAGATGTACACATTTATGGGGAACATGAGGTGTTTCAATACAGGCATGCAATGTGAAATAAGCAGATCATGGAGAATGAAATACTGGCAAGGATCTGGAGAAAAGGGAATCTTCATACACTGTGGGTGGGAATGTAAGTTAGTACACCTACTATAGAGAACAATATGGAGGTTCCTGAAAAAAAAAAACTAAAAATAGAGCTACCACATGATTTAGTAATCCCACTGCTGGGTATATTCCCGAAAGGAAGGAAATTAGTATATCAAAGAAATATATGCACTCCAATGTTTGTTGCAGCTCTGTCTACAGTAAGTAGCTAAGATTTGGAAGAAACCTGTGTCCATACGTCACTTATTTTAGTCTCTCAGTCACAATTTAGCCACACACTGATACCTAGCAACAAAGCAGGGTTGATGCTGTCACACTCATGGACTCTCACATTAGTGCACATCTTGTGGGTAAGGCACAGTGTTCCCTTTGTTTTGGATTAAGTTTTCAAGGATTTCTGTCTATGCAATAGCCTTGAAAGATGATGAGAATGTCCTCTTCCAAAGTGAGAGTTGGGCACAGGAACTCCCACCAGCTTGCCACTTGGCTCCCTAAGTGCAGGGCTCCTTTAGTGCAATGCCATCCACTCTGGATGAATGTGTTATCTGGCCGTCTCCACGCCACTCTGTAGGGATTAGAGCACAAGGAATTGTCACAATAAAATGCTTATGCTATGGATACTGTTATTGCTGTAAGCAACAGAGCCCTTTTCTGCCAGAAATCTCCTATCTTCTGCCAGCATCAGTGACACGAGGAAAGGCTAACTTGTCAATTTGAAAGTAGGGTAAAATCAGCCCTATCAGAGTTCTTGACAACTTTGGCAATGCTGATGGGATAGTGATAAACATAGTGGAGAATAAAAGATGAGGGCAATGTCAGCTGATTAAGGGGATTTGTAGGAAGTCCGTGAGAATCAGTAGGAAACATGTTGGCTGAAGTCCACCTGGTAGGAATGGTCCTTCACTCTATTGACTGATAGGAGAAACTGGGGAGACAGCTATAGTTTGAGCAAGCACAAAGGACATTTGAAGACCACTGCCTGAATGATCCTCTGGCTGTGGTTTCCACACCCCTGCTGGGAGGACTTCCTGGTTCATCCAGCAACCAGCCTCAGATTCAGTGCACCACAATGCCTAGTACCGACATTTGTTCTGAGTGAGCAGGAAATTCCAATTCCTTTCAGGCAACAGTTATAGAGATGCATACTCACTCAGCATCAAATGAGAGAAATTCATGACAGCACTTGGCTGAAACTAGGCAAATCAGTACTTTGATTGGTTTGATTGGAAGATGACAGTCTGGGGCAAGTAATAGTTTTAAATAAAGAAGAAATAAGTTCTCATGTTCTACAGCACTGTAAGATGACTATAGTTAGCAATAATATATAATACATTTTCAGATAGCTAGAAGGAGGATATTGAACTTTCCTAACACAGAGAAATAAGAAATGCTTGAGATGATGGAAATGCTAAGTTCACTAAACATATCACCACACATTATATGAATCAAAAAAAAATCACTACTGGCTAGGTGCAGTGGCTCACATCTGTAATCCCAGTGCTTTGAGAGGTCAAGGTAGGAGAATCGCTTGAGCTCAGAAGTTCGAGACCAGCTTGGGCAACATAGTGAAATCTCGCATCTACAAAAACATACAAAAATTAACCAAGCCTGGTGTCACGTACCTGTAGTCACAGCTTCTTGGGAGGTTGAAGTGAGAGAATTGCTTGAACCTGGGAGAGGGAGGTTGCAGTGAGCCAAAATCACTTCAGTGCATTCCAGCCTAGATGACAGAGAAGAACCATGTCTCAAAATAATAATAATAATAATCACCATGTACTCCATGAACATGTACAACTATTATTTGTCAATTAAAAAGGGGAAAAATTTTTAAAAAGAAAGAGCAGCAAAAACTTTGCCATTTTATGGCTCTATAGCTCCTGTAGTCTTTCTGCCAAACTCTGATTCATTTAGAAAGGGCAGTTAAAGTTCTCAGGGATTTATTTTTTAATGGTTCCTCATTACATTAAGGCAGCTTTGATTCTCTTGTGGAGAATCTTCCAAGAAAACATACTTGTATCATGGAAACTCATAGATTTGGCACTGGCTAGTTTGGGGCCTCTTCCTGCCCTCCATTCAACTATAGTGTTGATAAAGGTGGCCTGCAGGACAACAAGGAACTGACCAGGAAGCTGATACACTCTTGCATCCACCACCCTACTGTCCTGCGTAGCTCTTTTAGTCCTTATGTTAAAATTGGACAAAAGCTCAAGCTTTATGGAAATTGGCAGCAAATGTCAGCCATCGAATTGGGATTGTGGTATTGCTTGGATTTCATCCCCAACCAAATCTCATGTAGAATTGTAATCCCCATGTGTTAAGGGAGGGACCTGGTGGGAGGTGATTGGATCATGGGGGCAGTTTCCCCCATGCTGTTCTCATGATAATGAGTGAGTTCTCCTAAGATCTGGTGGTTTAAAAGTGTGTGATGGTTTCCCCCACATGCTCTCTCTCCTGCCACCATGTAAAACGTGCTTTGCTTCCTCTTTGCCTTCTGCCACGATTGTAAGTTTCCTGAGGCCTCCCCAGCCGTGCAGAACTGTGAGTCAATTAAACCTCTTTTCTTTATAAATTACCCATTTTCAGGTAGTTCTTTATAGCAGTGTGAAAACAGATGAATACAGACAGGCTCCTTAGAAAGTGTTTTGTGTCTGGGAGAGTTAGGTTTGGTTCAAACAAAGGATGCAAACTCCATGACCCCAGCCAGAACTGTGGCTGCTGAATTCAGGGATCCCCAAAACCCAAGTAGATGGTGTCAGCCATGAGGACCTGGCTGAAAAGTCTGTAAGTTCACATGTCTGGGCCACAAGCTGCACCACAACACTCGGCTTACAGGGCCTTTCTTTCCTCCTTGCCCTGATCCTTCCCTCTTCCTCTACTTCTTTAAACAAAAAGATGACTAAGACTTTGGCTGAGGTGTCCCAGTCCCCACTGGGGACTAAAGCCATTCACATCTATCCAAGCATGCTGGGAAACTCAGGAGATGTGAGATAAATTCAGATATTATAGTTTTGTTGATACAGGTAACAAAATCACCATTAATGTGGAAGGAAAGCTAATGTAACCTTTTTGGTGGGGCCCATGAGCAGGGTTGATTTGATGTCCTATTCAGTGGCCTGCAACCTTGACAGTACAGTAAGCATTGACGTGCTCTATGTGTGTACTTCCAATACTGCAAGTGCTCGTTCTCATCAGAAAGAGCCATTTGTAAAGAAGTTTTAGTAGCACCCAAGACATCGTTGGGGTTTCTGATGCCTCATCTCTGTGACACAGCCACTTGTCACATTCATTTGGAAAATCACTTTTACTTTCCTTCTCAAAACGAAATGCCTGACCCATGGAGGCCTTGTGACTCTTATCCTCATGTTCTGGTTGTGGGGTGGTACAATCAGACTCAATGATTATCAAGATAGGAAGGGTTCAATAAGATTTACTTATGAAATGGCAATGGTCTTTGGAGGCCAAGGCAGGCGGATCACCTGAGGTCGGGAGTTCAAGAAATGGCAATGGTCCATTTAAAAATGCGTCTAGGTCTCTTCATGGCAACTTGGCCTTGCATGAAAAAGTGAGCTGCTGGTTCAGTGAGCTCTCAGTTCAGAAACCTTCTCTTAAATGGCTAGATCTATTTCACTGGTAGTTTGGCTGAGCTGAAACCCAGTGGTGCTCACTGGGCTGTGGTACTCTTCATCTCAGTGCCAACTACGTACAACCAAACATCAACGTGGTCAATTTCCTCAGTGAGCATCATTCAAAGACATTCTCATTGTTACAGCCAATATTCTCCTGGATTAGTTTTGTCATATGTTTTCTTAATCTGTAAAGTGAGACTGTAGTCAATGGGCTAGCAGTTTGATCTGTCACTTAGAAAACCACAGGCAGACAGATTAAATTTATGCCTAGTGTTCCATTATTGGAACACTAAGCATGTGGGAATTATTTATAGCTTACTGCTCAAGGTCATCGTGAAGGTCTGATTGCAAGAATTCAGAAAAATTGCAACCTGAGGCATAAATGGCTAAAGACACCTCTATTTACACTTGCAAAGGGTGGAAACAAATTGCTGTTGGTAACAAACACCAGGTATTTCACGTTCTCTTGTATTTATCAAGAATGCCATGGAGCTAGTGGTACCTTTTTAGGCTGTGGTATTGCTATTTCAGATTATCAACTGACACCAGCATTCCAGCCATTGCAACTAAATATTTGGCATGTTTCTGGCTTTCCAGGCATTTGTAATCTGGCATTTGTTGATAGTAGCTTAAGAAAATTCCAAACGAGAGAAATTTAAGAGATTTGGTCTCACCTTCTGTCAAACCAATGGAGTGCTATACTCATCTAAACTTTAGGCAGCAGCCAAGAAGGTCTGGAAATAGGAGTTGCGTATTGTTAGGCGGTAATTCTCCTTGGCTCTTTCAACTTTATGCACATACTGCAAGCAGTGTATGCCACCAACTGCCTTTTATTTTCAGGGCCATATTTTAAGCATGTTTGTTTAATGAACAGCCTCAGAAGAACACAGAGATAGTGTCTCCCACCAAAACAAAGGGCGAGTGTGCTCACTGCCCTCTACAAAAGTCTGCTCTCCCTAAGCTAGGGGTTATTTCCCTGTAACTCAGCCCACTTTGTCAGCAGACATCATTTGTTTCTCCTCATTTCTTCTTGTGGCAAAGGGGCGTTGGAGAGTTGAAGCAAGAAAATGCTTACTCTGTAGCATTATAGACTGAACTGTATTCCCCTAAAATCCATATGTCAACATCCTAACTTCTATCCACTATTATGTTTGGAGATAGGATCTTTAAAGAGGTAATTAAGTTAAAATCAGTTCACTAGGGTGAACCCTGATCCAATGAGACTGGTGTCCTTACAGGAAAAGAAGAAGAACACAGTCATGCAGAGAGGGATGGCCATGTGAAGACACAGGGAGAAGACAGCCGTCCACCAGCCAAGAAGAAAGTCCTCAGAAGAAACCAATCCTGCTGACACCTTGATCTCAGACTTCTAGCTTATGCAACTGTGAGAATACAAATTTCTGTTGTTTAAGCCACTCAGTCTGAGGTACTTTCTTATGGCAGGCCTCAGAAATTAATACATCTCGATACTGCTGTGTGAGTGATAAAGTCTTTTGTCTCTGAGAAAACAGTCTCATGTGTTTTTGTTTGTTTTTCTAGTATTCATCCAGACAAATCTGTTAGCTTGCAAGTAGAGTACTGCCTCAGAATATCCACATTTCTTGGCAAAGGGAAGCTGTGTCTTTAGCTGGATGTCTGTATTAGTGCCTTCTCACACCGCTGTAAAGAACTGACCAACACTGGGTTATTTTTAAAGGAAAGAAGTTTAATTGGCTCACAGTTCTCCATGGCTGGGGAGGCTTCAGGAAACTTACAATCATGCCAGAAGGCAAAGGGGAAGCAAGGCACCATCTTCACAAGGCGGCAGGAAGGAGCATGAATGCAGGAGGAACTACCAAACACTTATAAAACCATCACATCTCATGAGAACTCCCTCACTATCACAAGAACGGCATGGGGGAAACCAATCCGGTGACACAATTACCTCCATCTGGTCTCTCCCCTGACATATAGGGATTATGGGGATTACAATTCAAGATGAAATTTTGGATGGAGACACAGACAAACTATATCAGTGACTAAATATACAAACAAAATCCAGGATGAGAGAAAGTTCTATCAATACTAAAATCAGAAAAGTTGGAACAGACATGATTCAGGGGCAGGTAGAATAATAATAGTGGAATATGGAAACAAATAGAAGGGAATAATAATGTCACAAGGACAAAGATGAATATGTTTACTTATTTATCATTTCAAATATTACAATCATTTGAAATCAGCATTTCCCTAAGTTTATTCTGAGGATCCAAATGGAAGTTTCTGGGTTAAGCAATTGTAAATAGTGACTTCAATAATAGCCTTTAGAGGCTTTTGTGCTAATGATGTTATGGTTTTGACTCTCTGTAATAGCTATTATGATAGTTTTCCTTAATATTTTCACTGAAATTGACTAATTAACATCTCATGGTGATACTTCTAAAAATTCATAGAATTCTAATCCAGTGACTCCATTTATGATATACTAAACTGACGCCTCTATGATTATGTGACTTGATTGAGAGCTACATCCTGGTAGAGTGAGAAATGGGATCCATTTACTCTGATTTCCATGAGTGGTTTTCCCAGGATCACAGGTTTCTGTTTTTTTTTTTTTAAATAGGTATAAATTTAAGGTAAACAAAGATTCAACGTAATGCAAAAAATGTGTGCAATACTTGTATATGTTAATTAAACTATAAAAAAGATTGTATCTATCTAAAACTAATTTGATATTAATATACTCAACACCCTGGGTAATATAATTATTGCTAGAATATTAAGACTATCCAGAGTGTTAATATTTTAATAAATATTATCATTCGTATTCATAGAACCTTAGATAAAACATTTTTGGGAATCATTTAAATCAAACATGTGCCATGAATAAGACTATTTTATTAAAATATTCCAATTTCTTGTAACAAGTATATAGTGTAAAAATATTTTTTTTGTTTTCTTTTTAGGCCACTACCACACTTAAATGAACACACTTAAATGAACAAGTTTATCATTAATATTTAAGTTATGAGGCCTCTCTTGGATCAGCTTTCTTCACTGACCATTCATCTTTGAGGTACCATTGCCCCCTTATAAGTGGCAATGTAAGTCAATATCAAGGAAAATGTTAAGTGCCATACAGAAATATGCCAGGCATAAAAGTGCCTGAAAGTAGAAAATGTAGTTTGCTATGAATCTGCTAATAATGGTGGTGATATAAGGGGAGGGTGGTGTGCAGGATAATGGACCCCAAAGGTGTCCATGTATTGATTTTCCAATACTGTGGTTACGGTACTTTACATGGGAAGGGGAATTAATAGCAGATGAAATTGAGATTGCTAATCAGTTGGTCTTAAAATAAGGAGATTATCCTGGTTTATGCAGGTGAGGCTGATATAATACTAAGAGTCTTACAGATGAGAGAGGAGGCTGGTGTGTCTTTGTCATAGTACCACAATGTGAAGCAGACTCAAGTGGTCACTGCCGTGAGGCCAGGAGGGCAATCAGGCTCTAGAAGCTGGAAAAAGCCAGAAAACATTTCCCCCTAGAGCCTCCAGAAATAAATGTAGCCTTGCTGATACCTTGTTTTTAATCCTAGTAATATTTACTTTGTATTTCTGACATTCAAAACTGTAAGGTAATAAATTTGTGTTGTTGTAAGCCAGCAAATTTGTGGTAATTCTTCACAACTCTGTTAGAAAACTATTACAGAATATATGCAAGCTACCAGGTCTGTTTTAGAAACCCCACGAGCATATATCTTTCTGCTGCCTCTGTGTTATTGTTCAAGTTGGGTTCCTTCATGAAAATAAAACAAGAATTTTATGTAAGATCAGGTACAGTGACCCATGCCTATAATCCCAGCACTTTGGGAGGCCAAGATGATGGGCAGCCTGCTCGAAGCCGGGAGTTCAAGATCAGCCTGGGCAACATAGGGAGACCCTTTACTAAAAATACAAAAACTTAGCCAGGCATGATGGTGCGCCTGTAGTTCTAGCAATGCAGAAGGCTGAGGCAGGAGGATAACTTGAGCTCAAAAGGTCAAGGCTGTAGTGAGCTACGATCACACCACTGCACTCCAGCCTGGGTGACAGATTGAGACCCTCTCTCAATAAACAACAATGCAATAACAAAAAGAATTCTACATATGTGTTAGAAAGAAATAAGTAAATTTAATGATAGAAGAGGTCTTCAAGAACAAGCAGCCCTACTGCTCAGGAAAGTATTCACCCCTCCTCATCCCAATCCTCCCACTTCATCCTTTTCCCTTGTAGGTTTCTCATCTTCATCTTCCACTTACTACATATTCAGTTTGAAGACAGAATGGCTCTGACTCAACTGTCATGTAAAAGTGGTGTTTTGATTGGAGGAAGTCTGGTTATAAGTAATGCTTTCACCCATACTAGCCCATGACTTGAGAAAATCTTTCATTATATTTGATGCTTGAACAACACCAGTTTGATCTGCACCAGTCTACTTATACATAGATTTTTTTTCAATAAATCTCTCCTGTCTCTTTTCCACCCCATCCCTACAACCTCTTCTGCCTTTCCCTCCTGATGTGGTTTGGATTTGTGTCCCCACCCAAATCTCATGTCAAATTGAGAAGATGAGAGGCCTCAGTTGGATGAAAGGCCTATTGGGAAGTGACTGGATCATTGGGGTGGATTTCCCCCTTGCCGTTCTCATGATAGTGGTGGATTCTCATGAGACCTGATTGTTCAAAGGTGTGTAGCCTCTTCACTTTCTTGCTCTTCTTCCTGCTCTGACCACGTAAGACCTGCCTGCTTCCTCATCACCTTCCACCATGATTATAATTTTCCTGAGGCCTCCCCAGTCATGCTTCCTATACAGCCTGCAGAACTGTGATCCAATTAAACCTCTTTTCTTTGTAAATTACCCAGTCTCATGTAGTTCTTTATAACAATGCAAGAATGAACTACTATACCACCCCTTAGACAGCAAGACCAATTCCTCTTCTTCCTCCTCCTCAGCCCACTCAATGTGAAGATGATGAGGATGAATGATCCACTTCCACTTAATGAATAGTAAATATTTTTCGCTTGTTATATTTTTTAAACAATATTTTCTTTATATAATTCTTACCTTATTGCAAGAATCCAGTATATAATGCAAATAACATACAAAATATGCATTTATTGACTGTTCATATTATCATTAAGGCTTGTGGTCAGTAGTAGGCTATTAGTAGTTAAGTTTCTGGGAGTCAGAAGTTACATGCAAATTTTCAACTGCGTAGGTGGGAGGTGGCGGGTAGTGCCCCTAACTCTCAAGTTGTTCAAGAGTCAACTGTATATAGGGGATCATGTCATTTTACATTGAAAGTCCATTTTTCACAATGGTAAAACTAGAGTCAATGATTGCAATGCATTTTTCTCAACATTTTCTGTGTCAATCAATAGCTACATTATATATATTATTTAACAGAGACTCTAGACACGATAGTACTTAAAAGCTGATAGCAAAGGATTCATCAGAGAAAACCTGATAAGAAGTTTTAGCCTAATCTGCAATTTACAAGTCCTTTCAAATGTCTGTCTTGACCTCAGTGCCTCACTGCAAGCAAAAATGTAATCCTTTTCGTCAGCGCTTTGCAGCTGCCTTATTATGGTGTCTGGCTGCAATAATCTTACTATAGTGAGAACATTTTGCTCAGCTCTTCATATTCATTGGAGGTTTCTTAAACCTGACAGATGGCCCTAGCCATTTAAATGACAATTTTCTCAACCTGTCATTTTAATATCAATAGTTCAGTGATTCTCTGTGTTTCTTGCTTTTGTTTATTTTTTTTTTTTACTTCAAATGTGAAGATATGAATTGTTTCTTCTATTGCCTTGTAAATATGCTTCTGAAATTGACCATTGCTTCCTATTTCTCACCTTATTCTTAAGAGGGTGAAATTAAAATAATCAAAAAATAGCTGGCAGATTCAACTACTTATTCATTTTAAAAATCAACAACAGATACTGATTTGAAAATCTGCATGTACTTAGAAGCATATCTGTATAATTTGTGTCTTGCCTAATGCCTGCTGAGCAATAACTCTAAGTTACCATTGTTCTAAGTTCTTTAAATATCTCATTCATTTTAATAATCAAAATAAAAGTTTGAACATTCTGTTGTAAATTTATGGTATTAAATATTAGACACTATATTAAATACAAGGTAATAGCAAAAAATGATTTCATTGATCATCTGATACAGAACATTTGTTCATTTTATAAAATATAAAAAGTGGAGTAAACATGGTTTGAAATATGTTAAAGAGATTACGTGCATTGGTGGTTTAAAATACATCACAAGTTAGCACTATTTACAGTAGCAAAGACTTGGAACCAACCCAAATGCCCATCAATGGTAGACTGGATAAAGAAAATGTGGCACATATACACCATGGAATACTATGCATCCATAAAAAAGAATGAGTTCATGTCCTTTGCAGGGACATGAATGAAGCCGGAAACCATCATTCTCAGCAAACTAACACAGGAACAGAAAACCAAAACCACATGTTTTCACTCATAAGTGGGAGTTGAACAATGAGAACACATGGACACAGGGAGGGAAACATCATACACCCGGGCCTATTGAACATGGTGGCGGGGAAGGGGAGAGAGAGCATTAGAACAAATACTAATGAATTCAGGGCTTAAAACCTAGATGACTCGTTGATGGGTACAGCAAACCATAGCCATCATAGCACATGTATGTCTGTGTAGCAAACCTGAACGTTTTGCACATGTATCCCAGAACTTAAACTATAATATACATATGTGTGTGTGTGTGTGTGTGTGTGTGTGTGCACACGTGTGTCACAAGTTTCCCTTTGAGCTGTATCCTAGTCAGCTTAGGATGCTGTAACAACTTACCACAGACTGGGTGACAAAAGAACAGGAATTTTTTTCTTGCTGATCTCGAGGTTCGGAAGTCTAAGGTCAAGCTGCCAGCTGGTTCATTTCTTTGGTGAGTCTCCTTTTCCTGGATTACAGATTTCATACTCACACAGCAGGACAGAGAAAAAACAGCAAGCTCTCCTGTGTCTCTTCTTAAAAAGGCACTAATCTAATCAGGAGAGCACCATCTCTTGCCTCATCTACACCTAACTTCCCCCTCAAAGGCCTGTCTCAAAATACCATCACATTGGGAGTTAGGACTTCAACTTAGGATTGTGGGGGACAATTCAGTCCATAGCAACTAGTAACCAGAATCCTCTCCTTTGATTAATATTAATATTTTAATTATATGTATATCACGATAAATCATATAGTGTTTATTTAATCTAAGATAGGAGTTATAGCTTTCTGATGCAGATAAATTTTTCAACTCAAATATTTTGAATGTATGTACAACTAGCTTGTGTTATTGCTGGTTTAGAAGGTAATACTATAGATAGAAAAAAAGAGTAGCATCCAGTGACAGACAAACACACACACACACACACACACAGACACACACACACACAGACACACACACACACCTCAGTCAGATTTCCATTCTAGATATAATATGGCTTATTCTTAGAAATGACACTGGTTCGGGGGTCTCCAGATTTTGTATTTGGTATAACTGCATTTACAATTAATTGTTATGAGATTCATTCTACAAATTTCTATTAAGTCTACTATGTTCCAAAGCCATGTGGATTATTTAAAATTTAGGGGAAAGAAAGGATTATTTGTCTTGCTGGGATTCATCTTTTTGGTGAACTCCTACATGATGTGTGTCACAATTTTTGATTATTTCAAAATCCATGTAACTTCTCTTCCTACCTATCTGGCTTTTCAGGTGTTGACATTCTCTCCATCAGGGAATCTGCTCCTACTTGTACCCTGAGTCTTGGAGGCACAAGCAGCTGCAACCCTTTCTTCCTCTCGATTTCAAACACTTCACCTTCTGTTCAACATCTCCTATCTTGCCCTGTAACTCTGGTTCCATTAAACATATCAATCTATGAACCTTTCTTTCTAAAGTTTCTCAAGCCTATTATATAAACATTATCTTCCTTATTGAGCTAAAATTTCACAATTTATCATTATAATGACTCCTTATTGAGCTAAAATTTCACAATTTATCATCTGGATATGCCTCCAGAAACTCTTCCTGCTCTCACTTCACAATGTGTGCTCCTTTGGCAAAACCATGGCTTGATTACATTCTACTTCTTTACTGCATCATGGTGTTTTAGGCACCATGGTAGAATAATGGCCCCCAAAAGATGTACATACCAAAATCCCTGGAACCTGAAAATATGTTCATTTACACGGCAAAGCAGAATTAAGGCTGCAGATGTACTAATATTGTCAATCAGAAAACCTTACACTAGGGAGAACATACAGGTGGGCCCAGTGTCATCATACCCATTGTTCAAAGTGAAAGAGAAAATTGGAAGAGAACCAGAGAGAAAGTGGCATGAGGAGATCTAAGGCCAATGGTGCTGCAGATGGATGAAGGGGAGCATGGACCAAAGAATATCTCTAGAGGCCGGGCGTGGTGGCTCACGCCTGTAATCCCAGCACTTTGGGAGGCGAAGGTTGGCGGATCACTTGAGGTGAGGAGTTTGAGACCAGCCTGACCAACATGGAGAAACCCATCTCTACTAAAAATACAAAATTAGTAGGACGTGGTGGTGCATACCTGTAATAGCAGCTACTCGGGAGGCTGAGCTAGGAGAATCACGTGAAGCTGGGAGGCAGAGGTTGTGGTTGAGGTAGAGCTGAGGTTGCGCCATTATACTCCAGCCTTGGTGACAAGAGTGAGGCCAGACTTCATCTCAAAAAAAAAAAAAGAAGAAGAAGAAGAGGAAAGAAAGTGTCTAGAAGGTGGAAAGGATGAACACATGGATTCTTGCCTGGAACTTCCAGGGAGAATACAGCCCTGACAGCATCTTAATTTCAGCCCACTGAGGCCCACTTTGGACTTCTGAACTCCAGAAGTATAAAACTATACATTAGTATCATTTTAAATCACTAGATTTGTGATAATTTGTTACAGCAGCAATGGGAAACTAATACACTTGGTAGCTAAACGTTGATGTGGGAGAGCACAAAGCCATGCCAACAGGATTAACGTCAAACTCGTCCACTAACCTCCACTGGGACCTTAATGCTGTATTTCCTTTGTCTACCTCCTCTTCTAACCACCTGGTAGACTGTTTCAAATCTACTGTCAATGTATCTATGTTTTGCTACTTTGATACCTTATTCTCCCATAGCCAATCTCAGCTGCAGCTTTTCCTCCTACTGAAATGAGAAAGTAGAAGCAATCAGACAGGAATACCACAAACTTTCACCATGACCTCTCTCAACCTCATTAATGCCTATGGCTATATCTTCTTTCTGATTATTATAGTTGAACTGCAGCCTCTTCTGGCAAAGGCCAATTCCTCCACCTGTTCAATAGAGCCTCTGGAGAGAGCACACCCCTGCTGGCATTCTTTTCTTTCTTTCCTTTTTTTTTTTTTTTTTTTTAAGATGGGAGTCTTGCTTTGTCACCCAGACTGGAGTGCAGTGGTGTCATCTCAGCTCAGCTCACTGAAACCTTTCCCTCCTGGATTCAAGTAATTCCCCTGCTTCAGCCTCCCAAGTAACAGGGATTACAGGTGCCTGCCACCACACCCAACTAATTTTTGCATTTTTAGTAGAGATGGGATTTTACCATGTTGGCCAGGCTGGTCTCCAACTCTTGACCTCAAGTGATCCGCCTGCCTTGGCCTCCCGAAGTGCTGGGATTACAGGCGTGAGCCACTGTGCCCGGCCCTCCTGGCATCTTAATTTCAGCCAGCACCATTGGGCTTAATTCTTCTCATGGTGCTTTCCCTCTGGTTCTCTTCCAATTTTCCCTTTCACTTTTAAGGATGCTTATAATGATAATGGGCCCACCTGGCTATGGTCAGTCCCTCCATCTGTGCAACAGATCAGTGCTTCTAAAACTTTAATGTGACTACAAATCACGTGGGGATTGTCTTGTTGGATTCTGAGATTCTGCATTTCTGCACGGTTCTACAGACTTCACTTTGAGTCCCTTAATCATTGCCCTAAACCTATTCAACATTTTCTTCTCCCAGCTCATTGTCACATAAACCTCCTTATACTTCCCACATTTAAAGTGTGGGTCACACTTGTAATCCCAGCACTTTGGGAAGCCAAGGTGGGTGGATCACTAGGTCAGGAGTTCAAGACCAGCCTGACCAACATAGTGAAATCCTGTCTCTACTAAAACTACAAAAAATTAACCGGGCATGGTGGTGGGCACCTATAACCTCAGCTACTCGGGGGGCTGAGGCAGGAGAATTGCTTGAACCTGGGGTGGAGGTTGCAGTGAGCCGAGATCATGCCATTGCACTCCAGCCTGTGTGACAATGCAAGACTCCATCTCAAAAACAAACAGAAAAACCCTCAAACACTAAAATAACTACCACCCACCCCCTACTTCATTTTCCTTCTCCAGGTATCATAACATTCATGTCCCTTTGGAGGAAAACTTGAAATTCTTCTAGTAATACAGCATGTATTGTTGCGTGACTTTTGCTTCCTCCATTTACCACAATTCTTCTTATCAAGCAGACCAGTGACCTCTATTTTATCATCAGTTCTCAGTTTTGTGGCCTTTTTTAGTTATCTAACCCATCAACATTTCTGTGCTGATTATTTCTCCTTCTCAAAATATCTTCTTGGCTCCGAGGACTCTACATGGCCCTGGTTTTCTTTCCACAACATGTTTTTCCCTTCCCCAGTTACTGCTTCTCTCTGGCCTTCATGATGCCTTCTAGGGCTGAAACATGGGACATCTCCTGTTTGATGACAGCCATTGCATTGAGGCACTTTTCCAGACTCCTGGAATAAAATATATTCAATTTGCTAACGATTCTTAAATGTATATCTCCAGCCTGGACCCTTTCCCTGAAATTCATACAAACATGCTGTATTACTCAGGGTTCTCTAGAGGAACAGAATTAATAGGATAGATGTATACATAAAGGGTAGTTTATTAAGGAGTATTGACTCACATGATCACAAGGTGAAGTCCCACATTAGGCCACCTGCTAGCTGAGGAGCAAGGAAGCCAGTCTGAGTCCCAAAGATGAAGAATTTAGAGTCTGATGTTTGAGGACAAGAAGCATTCAGCACAGGAGAAAGATGTAGTCTTGGAGGCTAAGCCAGTCTGCTCCCTCCACCTTCTTCTGCTTGCTTTTATTCTGGCCATGCCGGTAGCTGATTAGATTGTGCCCACTCAGATCGAGGTGGATCTGCCTTTCCCAGACCACTGACTCAAATGCTAATCTCCTTTGACAACACCCTCACAGACACCCAGGATCAACACTTTGCATCCTTCAATCCAATCAAGTTGACATTCGACATTAACCATCACACATGTAGATCCAACTCTGTGTTTGCTATCTCTGCTTGAACATCTGCTCACCATTTAAAAACCAAATATTTTCTAAGTTGAATATCTGATGTAGTCTACTGTGAATCCGCTCTCCCATCTCAGCAAATGGAAATTCCATTTGACTCAGTTCCAAAACCTTGGAGCTGTCTTTTAGCTTCTTCCATATCCTGGGATGTTTCCACCTAAAGGCCTTGATACTTGCCATTGACCTTACCTGGGATTGTCTTCTACATATTCCATTGCTGACTCCCTCATTTCTTTCTAGTCTCCATCCAAATGTCACATTACCAGTAAGTGTCTCCTGATCTTTCTAATCTAAAATTGCAATGATTTTTCTCCAACGCCCATTTCAATATAAACTTTTCCAGGCTGTGTTCATGATGTTACTTATTTACATTGCTTATTATCTGTCTAACCCACTGCTAAGGCTGGAATTATCTGTTTTCTTCATTGCTGTATCTCTAACACCAAAAACAGTGTTTAATACATCCTCGAGTCTTAAGTATTTTCAGAATAAATAAATGAAAAAAAGTGCAGACCTATTCCATTTATTTCAATAAACATTTATCAAGCACCCGTTCACATTCCTTTTCTGCTCATGAAAACCCTCATTCTGACTCAGGAGGAATCAGACATTTAAGTAAAGGGTTGGGAAGTAAAATGAAGCAGGAAGAATAATGTCACATCTGAGTTGGAAAAAGGTATTATTTCTAGGTTCAGTACAGAAAGTGAAAAAGAGGGGCAGCCATCTCCAAGGAAGTCAGGTGATGGGGGCAATGCCTCCTTCCTCCATCTGTGCTTTCTCTTCCAAGCTGTCTTCAAGATGACTGTACTCTTTTTGATTCAAGTTATTTTTGACGTATTTTCAAGTTGTATAAAATAAACTGAATATATTAGGGGTTCTAGTTCTATTTTTAGCTCACAGACTATCCATTCATCCATGCATTCATTACAAAAATGTTTGTAGTGTCTACACTGAACCAGAGTGTTATGCCACAGCAGAATATTTTCATTAAAGAAAAGTAAAGTAAAAAAAACTGGCATTGGATTTTTAAGGTCTGTTCCCCATCTCCAAAGAACACATCCTACATATAGCCTAAAGAAGTCTTGCTCTCAAATTCGAGTCTCAGTAAGGCATAGATTATTTCATCCCACTATTAATGTGCAGCCAAAATATAACCTGCTTATTTAATTTCTATTTTGAGTAAAAATTGTATTGGAGTGATTCAGAATATATTTACATATTGCTTGAGTAAAGTACTATATTAAGCCATCTTATTGCATCTTATTGTGTTCATCCTCACTTGTCAGAAATTGTGTACTGCTGATTTGGAGAATATGGATGGCTTTCAGGTCTGAATGGCCAGACATTTTATTTTTATTATGGAGCCAACTTAAACAACACATATTTCATAGTTAGAGTTAATACTGGGCTGAGCTGAATTCAAATTACTAACCTGGAAGTGAAAGGACTCATTTTTCTTTATACCAGACTCCTAAAATATCAGTTCCTTGAAACAGTCGGAAAATGACTTGAGCTAAATTTGTATTCTCCCCACAATCATACACACACAATCACACACACACATATGCACCTGTCACATTGGAGTTACACAAATTCAAATATAAGGAGAACCAAAAGTATAAACAAGAGGTCAGTAAGAATCATTTCTTTGGAGATGCTGGACTGCTAGTGTCCTAGGTCCCAGTGGTCCCTGGTTCTGGATTAACTGGGCTGTGTGCAACACTGTTGGTGACATCTAGAAGATCTTGCAACAAGTCACAAAGTCCACGGTGCCTTTTAACTTAGCAGGACTGATGGCAACATGACTGTATTTTCAGGGAGGACTGAAAATCAGAACGGTTCCTTTGGTGTTCTTGTCAGAAGTAGGGAATTGATTAAAAAATACATTTGGAGGGGTCTCCTTAGTATTTGTGCTCTTTGGGACATGTGTATTTCATCTTATCTCATGAACTTCAGTATTTATGACATGAGCCTCTGAGGGGTACCACTGAGAAAACAAAAGCTTGTCAGGCATCCTTAGGGGCTTTTCCAATCTCTAGGATCCTCTCTGTAGTGAAAGTGAACTGACTTTTATTGCTGCTGTTCCAGCCTTGCTGATGGCCATCAGCTCTCTCTTTGATCTGCTGTCTTCCCCTTCCTGGACCTGCCATTCTTCCAGACTCTGCTATCATTTGGCACTTTCATATAATTCTGTGATTTCATCTGACACTTCTGACTATCTTTTTTATTTATGCCTATTGAGAGTGCTGCTTTGCAGAGTCTCTTTTCAGAAGCACCATTTGATCATGTCTTTCCTAGTTAAATATTTAAATTAAATGGGAATTTTCTACAGAATAAAATTAAAACTCCTAAGCAAGATGTTTAACTCATTCTGCCTAGTTTTACACTAGTTTTCTAACATTATATACCCTTCAATTCTCTTAAACCCCTGCTTCCTTTTGTTTTATTTTCTTTTTCTTTCTCTCTCTCTCTCTTTTTTGGCAGAGTTTTTCTCTGTCACTCAGGCTGGAGTGCAGTGGCACAATCATGGCTTATTGCAGCCTTGACTTCCCCAGCTCAAGAGATTCTCCCACTTCAGCCCCCTGAATAGCTGGGACCACATGTGTATGACACCATGCTTGGCTAATTTTTGAATTTTTCTGTAGAGATGGGGTCTCACTCTGTTGACCAAGCTGGTCTTGAACTCCTGGGCTCAAACAGATCCTCCTGTGTCTCCCTCCCAAAGTGCTGAGATTATAGGCATGAGCCACTGCCCCTTGTCATTTTAACCCTAATTTTTAATAAACGAAGTGACTTTTGATGTTCTTGCCTCGTGTTATTTCTAGTACATTGTTCCCTTGCCCTGAAATGACTTTTGTCACCTCCACTTGTTGAAATCTTGCATGTCTGTCATGTTCCATCTCAATCACACATCCTCTATTAAATCTTTCCTGATCCTCCAAAATAAAACACTTTCTTACATTCCAGTGCGTCCAGTACATTAAATCCTCCTATCTACCTACTTATCATATAAAATGGCTCCTATATATCTTAGAATGATATCTATATATGATAAGTAGGTACATAGGTAGGTAGATATGTATATATACGTACATATTCATGTAAATATGTATATCATAGGACCCATTATATATGATAGGTAGGGAGGGTAGATATAAAATCATTAGAACTGAAAATGCTCTTAGAAATCAGAAAGTTTTCCATGGTGTATATGTGCCACATTTTCTTTATTCAGTCTATCATTGATGGGTATTTGGGTTGGTTCCAAGTAACTGACACAAGAACAGAAAACCAAACATCGCATGTTCTCACTCATAAGTGAATGTTGAACAATGAGAACACACGGACACAGGGAGGGGAACATCACACACTGGGGCCTGGGGGGGTGGGGGAGCTAGGGGAGGAATAGCCAGGGGTGGCAGGGGGGATTGGGAAGGGATAGCATTAGGAGAAATACCTAATGTAGATGACGGGGCGATGGATGCAGCAAAGCACCATGATGGCATGTGTATACCTGTGTAACAAACCTGCATGATCTGCACCTGTACCCCAGAACTTAAAGTATAAGAAATAAATAAATAGAAATCAGAAAGTTAAGTAGTATTTCAGGAATTGCATTATCACTGAGGTACTTTTCTTTATATAAAATAGAATGTGGATGCCTAAGATACTAAGTACATTAAATAAATGCATATTTTTTCTATACGAGGGACCAGGAGTCATGACATTATTTGTCCTGCATATGCTATCTCCAACTCCTAAAATGTCCTTCAAGCAGGGACCTGTGGAATTTTTTAAATTTTTAAAACATTTTTGAGGGTACACAGTAGGTATATATATTTATGGGGTACGTGAGATGTTTTGATACAGGGATGTAATGTGAGATCTTGAAGAATGGAATACCCATTGTCTCTAACATGTATCCTTTGAGTTACAAACAATCCAATTACATTTAAAAAATTATTTTAAAATGTATAATAAAGTTATTATATTACAACAACTGTGGAGAATAGTGTGGAACTATTTTGATTCCAAATAACAGAATTTGAGAACTGCTGGTCTTTTCCAACCCTATACCAGTAAAAATGATGCAACATCCAACAAAATAACTTCCCAAAGTGGAATATCCATGGACCAAAAAGGGCCCTCACTGGAGGCTGTGGCCTCTCCTATCAGAATTTGGGATTGAAGGATACAGGGAATTGGGGAAATGTTACTCAAAGGATACAAACATTACAGCTAAGCAGAAGGAATACGTTTAAGAGATCTATTGCACAGCATGGTAACTATGGTTGATGATGTATTGTATTCTTAAAGAATGCTGAGAGAGTGAATGTTAAATGTCTTCACTACAAAAATGATACCTATGTGAGAGAATGCATATTTCAATTAGCTAGATTTAACCATTCCACAATATATATATACTTCAAGATGTCATATTGTACATAATTACATACTGTTTTATCTGTCCATTTAAAAAAATAAAGGTGAAATTAAAAATGTTATTTTACATATTATGGATGAACATATTATCTGTAATATGCAGAATATATATTTTCTCTCAACCTGTAATTTGTCTTTTGACTTTGCTCATAATATAGCGTATGTTTAAAAATAATCATGTAATCAGTTTTTTTCAATTCCTGATCTTATTGCATCAATATTTTGAAACATAAAATAAAATTTTTTCAACAGGTTATTGGGGAATCATCCATAGTTTATCCCAGTAACTCCACAATTTTACTTTTTTTACATTTACAAATGTGATCTACTTGGAGATTATTTTTATGTGTAGCCTATCTCTCCCTGAGAGACTTGAAATGCTGATGTTTTAAAACACCATAGTTTCATAGGTACTGTATTGTTTCTTGACCTCAAATTCTATGTTACTTGTTTATCTGTCCACTCAGGTGTCACTACCACACTTTTCATTCTAGAGTAAACACCACAAAGCCTTCCTATCCTATTTTTAACTTGTCTTTTGTCCTGATTCAGTGTTTGCTTATTTATCATAAACCTCTGTTTCCCAGGATTTTTAACAAAGTTGGTTCTGACAGTCCCTGCTTTCTTCTACCCGAGGTTTCTTTGGAGCTGCCTACTCTGCCATTTTGCTGAAATTATCCTTTCTCTCTTTCTTCCTCTCATACATTCAAGAATCTCAAGGACATCTCTTCCTTCCTTTTAACCCCATTCTCCCCCATAATTTGAACTTTCCAGGACAGTTCCCTTGAGTTCCCTTGCAGTTCCTTTGCTGTAGTCAGCAATCTCATCTATACAAATATGTTCACACTTTCTGATGGGTCATTGGACATTCTCTCTCTCTTTCTCCGCTTTTTTTTGGTTTGTTTGTTTGAGATGGTATCTTACTCTGCCTTGCAGGCTGGAGTGCTAAAGTGCAGTGGCATAGTCATGGCTCACTGCAGGCTTGACTTCCTGGGCTCAAGAGATCCACCCACCTAAGCCTCCCACTGTGCTGGGATTACAGACATGAACCAACATGCCTGATCTATTCTTCTTTTCATGCACATTTGCCAGACCCACATTTCATTCTTTGTAAAGCTGTGGTGAAAGACTGAGAGAAAGCATTATTAAAAAATTGAAACATTTTTCTGCTCATGATTAATTATAACTACATTGTGTTCTTTGTGCCCCAGTTATTCTGAAGATAGCGGATTTAGTTGGTTCTATTTGTTGCTGTTTTTGTTAACTATAGGTTTTGGAGGATATAGGGGAGAGATTCAGATTTAGGTGGCTGGCATTACCTACTCAGAAGTTCTCCAAATAATTTTAAAAATTCATGTGTAAAAGATTCAATATTATGATAATTTGATAAACTCAGATACTAGCTACAATTTCATGGTTGTATTTTTTTTTAGAAAAATACTTTCAGCAGTCATACAGCAGGTAGCTGCATAGTGTGATGTCCAATACATTGTGCTGTACATTTGCATTAAGAAAATGAAGGTTGTTCTGAAGAAGCATGAAAATAGTGAGGCCAAAAGGATACTATTTTTTGTTAATATGCCTATGCTTTTCTCAGAAGAACAAACAAAAAATGAAGGAAGAAAAAAAGAAACAGTAAGGTTTTACCCTAAAATAGCTATCCAGACAAATAAAATAAAATAGATTTGGCTGTTCTATAAGAGTATTAATAGACAGTTCTATTTAAGCAATGCATTCTTAGGATCAGCCAAATTTCACATTTTTCTATCACTGAGATAATATCATTATTTCATAAGTAGGCGATGGTACTAGAAAATTGCTTCAATTTGCTATATACGCACATTTTTATTCCACTTAACAGACAGTTCAACATTCTTTAAAATGCACATAAATGTATTATGCGTTACAGAAGTAGGAGGATATCTTGTATGCATAGCATGCCTTCTAAAAGTTTGTGATTCAAGTAAAAAATAAATGCCTTTAGAATAATTAAAACATACTCTAAAACAAGTGCTAATTCAATGTCCAAATCAATAATGAAGCCAGAAAATTATACTATTTTGATGAGGACCTCATATTTGGGTAAATACACAGGAAATAGTTTCAGATACTAATGAAGGATACTAAGGATTTTACTTGCAGGAGGAAATGAAATGGACTGATTGTTGTGGATTAATTAGAGGTCTTTTATTGCAAACAAATTTGTATAAATGAATTAAATACATTTCAAGTAAGCAAATAAGAGAGTAAATAACTTATTTGTATTATAATTATGGAAGGTAGAGATGTTTTATCAACCTAAGAACCCCAGAAATATTCTGAATTTGGTAACTAGAGGACTGTGTTATAGCTTCGAAAATATTTAATGATCTTGGTTATATCCCCCCTTCCCTTGCTTTTCTCCGACATTCTCTGCAAATGGGCTTCATGATTTTCTTTCTCTATATATTTGCATTCCCTCATTCTTGGTTACACAATGGCTGTGCTACAGCTTCAGCATTTTAGGTCATAGTTCTAAGCATATTCTCAGATTTAGACCGGTCAGGCCATTACATTTGTTGACCAAAAATTAGGTTCTTGGACTTTTAAGAAAATATTTTTTGTCATACAATAATCAAGATTGCATCATTTACTCAGTGATGAAGCTCAATCTTAATATCATAACCTCATGAGGAATATTATCTATTAATGTACATTTGCTTCCATAAAACGCTTCAAAGTAAATTCCCCAAGAACTATCTTTTTCTGTATTTTATCCTCACTCATCTATAGAGCTTTCTGAATCATTTGTCCTTGCTACAAGAACATCAAGCTTGCAAGGTGTATAAAGAATGAGTATGAGAGGTCTCTGTAGCACTGAACCACATTGTTTTAGGATCAAATACTTTTGCCTCCAGTGATAAGTGGTAACACTATATTTCAAGGAGGAAAGAAAACTTTATAGCCTATGTGTTATTGAACACGAACGTATGTATACCACTGGAGAAGTCTGAATGTGTGTTTTCAATAGATCATTCTCTTTTTTTTATTGCATTTTAGGTTTTGGGGTACATGTGAGGAACATGCAAGATTGTTGCATAGGTACACACATGGCAGTGTCATTTGCTGCCTTCCTCCCCCATCACCTATATCTGGCATTTCTCCCCATGCTATCTCTCCCCAACTCCCCACCCCCTGCTATCCCTCCCTATTTCCCCCCAACAGACCCCAGTGTGTGATGCTCCCCTCCCTGTGTTCATGTGTTCTCATTGTTCAACACCCACCAATGAGTGAGAACATGTGGTGTTTGATTTTGTGTTCTTGTGTCAGTTTGCTGAGAATGATGGTTTCCAGGTTCATCCATGTCCCTACAAAGGACACGAACTCATCGTTTTTGATGGCTGCATAGTATTCCATGGTGTATATGTGCAACATTTTCCTTGTCCAGTCTATCATTGATGGGCATTTGGGTTGATTCCAGGTCTTTGCTATTGTAAACAGTGCTGCAATGAACATTCGTGTGCATGTGTACTTATAGTAGAATGATTTATAATCCTTTGGATATATATCCAGTAATGGGATTGCTGGGTCAAATGGAATTTCTACTTCTATGTCCTTGAGGAATCACCACACTATCTTCCAAAATGGTTGAACTAATTTACACTCCCACCAACAGTGTAAAAGTGTTCCTATTTCTCCACATCGTCTCCAGCATCTGTTGTCTCCAGATTTTTCAATGATCGCCATTCTAACTGGCATAAGCTGGTATCTCAATGTCATTTTGATTTGTATTTCTCTAATGATCAGTGGTGATGAGCATTTTTTTATGTTTGTTGGCCTCATGTATGTCTTCTTTTGTAAAATGTCTGTTCATATCCTTTGCCCACTTTTGAATGGGCTTGTTTGATTTTTTCTTGTAAATCTGTTTTAGTTCTTTGTAGATTCTGGATATCAGCCCTTTGTCAGATGGGTAGACTGCAAAAATTTTTTCCCATTCTGTTGGTTGCCAATTCACTCTAATGACTGTTTCTTTTGCTGTGCAGAAACTGTGGAGTTTGATTAGGTCCCATTTGTCTATTTTGGCTTTTGATGCCAATGCTTTTGGTGTTTTGGTCATGAAGTCCTTGTCTACACCTATGTCCTGAATGGTTTTGCCTAGATTTTCTTCTAGGATTTTTATGGTGTTAGGTCTTGTGTTTAAGTCTTTAATCCATCTGGAGTTAATTTTAGTGTGAGGTGTCAGGAAGGGGTCCAGTTTCTGTTTTCTGCACATGACTAGCCAGTTTTCCCAACACCATTTATTAAACAGGTAATCCTTTCCCCATTGCTTGTTTTTGTCAGGTTTGTCAAAGATTGGATGGTTGTAGATGTGTTGTGTTGCCTCCAAGGCCTCTGTTCTGTTCCATTGGTCTATATCTCTATTTTGGTACCAGTACCATGCTGTTTTGATTACTGTAGCCTTGTAGTATAGTTTGAAGTCCAGTAGTGTGATGCCTCCCACTTTGTTCTTTTTGCTTAGAATTGCCTTGGCTATGTGGGCTCTCTTTTGGTTCCATATGAAGTTTAAGGTGTTTTTTTCCAGTTCTGTGAAGAAGGTCATTGGTAGCTTGATGGGAATAGCATTGAATCTGTAAATTACTTTGAGCAGTATGGCCATTTTCACGATACTGATTCTTCCTAACCATGATCATGGAATATTTCTCCAACTGTTTGTGTCCTCTCTTATTTCCTTGAGCAGTGGTTTGTAGTTCTCCTTGAAGAGGTCCTTCACATCCTTTGTTAGTTATATTCCTAGGTATTTTATTCTCTTTGTCGCAATTGTGAATGGCAGTTTGTTCTTGATTTGGCTCTCTTTAAGGTTGTTATTGGTGTATAGGAATGCTTGTGATTTTTGCACATTGATTTTGTATCCTGAGACTTTGCTGAAGTTGCTTATCAGTTTAAGGAGATTTGGGGCTGAGACAATGGGGTCTTCTAGATATACAATCATGTCATCTGCAAATAGAGACAATTTGACTTCCTCTTTTCCTATTTGAATACCCTTTATTTCTTTTTCTTGCCTGATTGCTCTGGCTAGAACTTCCAATACTATATTGAGTAGGAGTGGTGAGAGAGTGCATCCTTGTCTAGTGCCAGATTTCAAAGGGAATGCTTCTAGTTTTTGCCCATTCAGTATGATATTGGCTGTTGGTTTGTCATAAATAGCTTTTATTATTTTGAGATACGTTCCATCAATACCTAGCTTATTGAAGGTTTTTAGCATAAAGGGCTGCTGAATTTTGTCAAAGGCCTTCTCTGCATCAATTGATATAATGATGTGGTTTTTGTCTTCAAAATCTTGCTGCTGACCAGAAGTTACAGACAATATTGTGAAGGAAGAAAGTTGCTCTATGGAGCCCTGGTAGCATTTGGATTCTTTCATTCCATATGATAACTTCCTTTCTTCCCACCCCAGGACTCTAGTACAATCCCTTTTCCAGTGGTGCAATCTCACGAGGGTCTGTCTGACTTATATGCTTAAATACATCCTTTTAGTTTCTCCTTTCTTCTTAATAAAAATGCTATTCCCTTACTATTCAATTTTTTTGTGATTATGAAATGATAAAATAATTATTTTAATGTGAGTCAATAAACTACTGAAAATATCCTAAAATGATACCCCAGCACTTAAAAGGTTTTGCTGAAAGTCAAACTAATTTTTTTTTCCCTTGACTCCACTACTTATAGGGTAGGCACACTCTTATGTATTTCAGAGCTATTGAAAAGATAAAAAGATGTCTACAAAGCCCTTAGCATACTGCCTCTCATATAATATCAAATAAAACATTACTAGTATCACATTTAATGGCATTTTCTCTTTAAGTAAAATATATGGAAAGTTCATCTAAAAGAATATCTAAAAGAAATTTTGGACAGTGTCATCATATAGAGAAGATATTATGGTTTATCAGATTCTGAAGTCTGTTCTGTACTGACCTACTTCCACCTTTCTTTGATCAGGGGCTCTTTCCATAAATCACCAATTCAACCTCTTCTTCATTTTGTCCTAATTATCCTGTTCTTTGTAAAATTCTCATTTCATATTAATCTCTGGGTAACCATCAGAGTTCCTTACTGACATTGTGACTTCATAGCAGAGTTTAATCTCAGCACACAGTCATCATATGCAAAAAGTAGAGTGTTCTTTATTTTTCCACAACTCACATTACCTTCAATGACAAATCCAGAGTTATTGTAACTTTGTAACTGTCTGGAGTTCTGCCTCTTTTCTCCTATAAAAGGTTACTGTAGCTTTGTGAACTATCAGGGGTCGGGGTGGATTTGTACCCTTGTCCACATAGGTGTTGATGTTGAACAATTGTCCTTATCTGATGCTGGCTCACAAAGGTCGCCTTTGCCACATCTTCTGTTCTCATCTACATGACCTCCCATATCTGATGGCCATTATCAGTAATTTTCTGCTATGTGAGGCTCTGCAGTTATCCCTTAAAAGAAATAGAATATGGCATTCTCCAAGACTCTCCCGCTCCCCTGCTCCATATAACACAAACCAAAAAATACTTTTCTTCTCTAATTTTTCCCTTGATACATTTTCCCCTGAGATAATGGACCCAGAATGACGTGGGTGCTAAAAATAAGAGAAATGAATGGCAAAGAGAAAACTATCAATAAAAAAAATCACTTCACAAATCTAGCAATGGTGTCCACATATCACATAGTATTCTGTGAAGAATGCAGTCTACCTCTCTCTATTTCATAGGTTGTTAATATTCACTTAACACAGTGTGTGATGAGAGCAAATGTTCAAAATAAAAACCAAGTTCCATTGCTAATTTTGTAAGCTTGTGTACATTTTTAATTCTTTTTGTTTCAGTTTTTCATCTGTAAAATGGGGTTAATATAATAGCTGCAGGGTTATTACTAAGATCTAAAAAGACAGAAGATAAGTTATACAAAACAGTTAAAATGTTCTGGACATATATTAAATCCTCAGAAATGTTATATATTGTTACACATGCTGGAGTCAAGCTTGAGTTACTTAAAACTACTTAAGACAGTTTTTAATCCATTCTCAAACTCACAACCCTGAATGCAGGGCTCCAAGTAGCGATTCAATGGCTTGGTTTTAGGATGCACATATGAGCAATATAAAACGTATTTGGAAAAGTTGTATGGCCCCGATAAGCATTGGTAATTTAAACCAAATCTGATGTTACTTCTGGATTCTCCCCAATTATTTCTCCTAGATCCAATTGTAGATTAAACCTCAACAAAACTACTCCTTACATATTTTATACTGAATAAATGAATTGGTTGTGTGACTTGCTGGCAAAGCATAATTGCCTGTGACTGTAAGTAACAGAGGCAGATAATGGCTTTGATACATTATCAGGAATTTTGGGAGCGGGGTTGATGTTAACAAAGGATAAAGGTATAAGGCAGTTGAATATGCTAGAATTTGAATAGGAAAGTAAAAGCTTAAGGTTTCTGGAAAACAGGTGGAAGGGTAAAGATACCTCTGCATGTATCTAGAATTGTTTACAAATCAGGCATCTACTTCAGGCCAACACTGAGTAAGAGACACCAGATTTACTCCTGCCTACAAGTAAAAATCAGGACAAGATATACGAAACAAGCTATTTGACAATAGGCAAGTTAGGATGAGAATCCATGAGAAGAGGAAAACCAAAAGAGGTGAATTGTACAACTGCCTCAATTTACTATCTTAAAAGAAATTCTACGTCATGGCGTCAAACTTATTATGAAACGTGGATGATTTGTTTTATGGCAATTATACCTCAATAAAGCTCTTAAGCTAACACATATCAAACATCTGTCACATGTCTCACCTTGCCCTAAGCACATTCATGTAGATTCTCAATCTCTCAATAATGCAACGACCTGATTTTGCTGTATAACTTATATACACAGGGTAAACACAGGTTTGACTCAATTCTCTCAATTTTCTTTTGATACCTCTGTTTATAAAATCTTGATGACACTGTGCCAAAAAAGGCAGTAAAATGTTTAAAAAAAAAGATTCAGAGCACACCTATTCCTGAGTCAGTGGATCATTTTTGTCCACATTTTGTGCATACACTTAAACTTCGATACCTGTTACCCTTACAGAAAGTGCTGATAAATATTTGTTTTAAAAGGAAGAAAGGACATCAAACTCATTATTAGATGGGGTGTCTGTTAGTTTCTGCCATTTTTGCTGTATTATCGAGCAACTTATAGCTGCATTTCAACTTTTTTCATAACTAAAATGAAAGTGTGACATCTAAACTGTTTTGTTCAATCTGGTAGCATTAGCCATGTGTGGCTATCTATACTTAAATTTAATACAATTAAAAATTCAGCTTCTGAAGTGAACTAGCCACATTTCTGGTACTCAATAGTCAAACTTGACTAGTGACGGTACTGAGTAGTAAAGATTTCAGAATATTTTTATCATTACAGAGTTTCTGGATAGCTCTGAGTTCACTGGCACACCTCTCCTGAATATGTTGTATGAAAATTTCTGCTTATCACAACAATGCACACACATTTTTAAATAAAATTTTGCATACAAAATGAAAACATTATTTTTTCAAGTCTTTCTATAGTTATTATAAGCAAAACTCATTGAGATCAGCATGGAAATATGCAGTCATCTTGAGAAATGAACTGCCCCCAGGATGATAGTATAACAAAAACTATATTTATTTATCAACCATTTTCTCTTTTTGTGTTTTAACTTTCTAGAGAAATATAATATACTTTTCTTCTTATTTTTGACTAAGTCAACTCATTTTACTTGAAAAATGTTTTGATTTCTTCTGTTTTCTTATTTTTTTTCACAGTAATAAGTATCATATTTTCAAAGATTGAAGAAGGGCCTTTGTATCACTTTGGAATCAATGAAATTCTGAGTTTTGGACAACTTTATATTCTTTTGCCCTCAAATTGCATTTGATGTCAAATGATGCTTTTATAATACTCTTACCACATTCTCTGCCAGAAATGTAGATTGATGTATTAGCAATTCGTAGAGGATGTCTAAATTTTCCTTTCTTTCTCCATTACAGTTATATATTCAGAAACTTTCTATGACATAATTTTGATTCAATGTGTAACTATTATGGATACAGCAGTAATCTACTTTTAGGTTCTGATAATCTTTCTTTTGGTGAGATAGTTGAATTCAAATATTTAAATTATCTAAAAGCACAGACTCAGAGGCTCAGCTAATAGGAATTCTATCAGAATACATGAATAAATATATCATTACTTAGTGATATAATATTTGGTCTTGCACTTTGATTACAAATTTTATAAAGCCAACAACAATTTGTTGTGAACTTGGCTTAAAATATTTGAATTTTCCAGCAAAGCGTGTTGAGATATTATGAAGAAGGGGCCAAGATTAAGCCAATTCAGTTTCATTCCAACTGACCTTCTTGGTTGGCCACTGACAAGGAGTGGGACAGGGTCAGAAACCTTCAAAATTAGTATATCTCAGGAGACAAAGGCAACTTGATCTGATCTAGATTGACAACAAATCTGAGGGGTTTATTTAAAGGTAGAGACTAAACTATAAATTTTCCAGGTGATGGCAATGACTATAAATATGCTGAATTAGGAAAAATAGTTATAGAACTGCCTCACAGGTATGTTCTGCAGATTCAGTTTATATATACACATACATGCACATGCATACATATATATATATATATATATGAAAATGCAATAATACATATAGCTCCAGAATTCAAGTCAATTTTAAGGTTTAGCTAAATTTACAAAATAAATTTTATGGATTTTCATATAAAGTGAATGTAATCATAGAAGGAAACTATAAAAACATTTCTTTAGAAAAATGTTTCAAGATTTAAAAGGCTTTGGGGATTCTGTAATTATTCAATGCAATAATGATAAAGAAGGAGGTGGATTGTAAACATAATTTTCACATTTATATGGCACTTTTTTCACAGTCTCTGTATCATTTTTAGTACATTGTTCCTATTCTTTTAAAAAAATTTAGGATAAGTTTAGAAAGTTCCCAAATACAAATATGGATTTTATAATTATAGACGGCAATTAATTTCATGGACTGGCAATCAAACTCTTATTTTTTTAGTTAATACTAGAAAATTTCTGTGAAAACTATTTTTAAATATGCCATACTAAAATAAGTTTAAAGATTTGTAATGAACAAATAAAATGCCTCAAAAAATTATTTTGATAGGTAGTATAATATTAAAGAACCAAAGAAAATAAAATATACTCAATATTATCAGATAATCTTTTCAAAATTACAGTTCTTTGTCTGGCTTAGTGAAAGAGGCAATGAAATTAACTAGAAATTGTATCAAATTTTAGTTTCACTGTTGACAAGTGATGTATCCTAGGGCTAGTCCAATAGATATGCTGTCATTTCTTCAGTTGATGTAGGAACAATATGGATAACATTACTCACTCAAATAAATATTTTGAAAATGTAACAGGTTCTCAAAAGTGATGGATATTTTATGATGATTTAATTTATAAATGAAATGATGAAACCAAATTAGTTTATATAAAATAAATGTGACATTTTACCAAGAAATGATTTTGTTTTATACACAATTATTCCCAGAGCAAACTTTTATTTTCATTATTTATTTGTATTATTATTTTTTATATTTATTACTCCTTAAGGCTAAGTTTTTGGCTTTGCAAAGATATTAATTAGTAATTATCCAAAAGTAAGTTATTGTTATTTCAGCTTTTTATTCTCTTTAATTGAACTTATTTAAATATAGAAGAAAAGTAAGAGCATGCCAGATAGTTTTTAGATTAAAAAATTATGAGATTCTTGTTCCATTTGATCATTTTAAAATTTGTGCTTTATCTAATTCTAAAAAATTTTAATTTTAAACCTGATTTTGTGTTTGTACTTACATCTACTTTTTATTTAATAAGGATATTCAAAATTATGTAAGCTTCTTTATAAAGGCTAATATTGTTTTGTTTAACAAATTTTCAGGCCGGGCACGATGGCTCACGCATGTTAATTCCAGCACTTTGGGAGGCCGACGTGGGCAGATCACAAGGTCAGAAGTTCAAGACCAGCCTGGCCAACGTGGTGAAACCTCATCTCTACTAAAAATACAAAAATTAACCAGTTATGGTGGCAAGTGCCTGTAATCCCAGCTACTCAGGAGGCTGAGGCAGGAGAATCACTTTAACCCAGGAGGTAGAATTTGCAGTGAGCCAAGATCACGCCACTGCACTCCAGCTTGGGTGACAGAGTGAGACTCTGTCTCAAAAAAAAAAAAATGTTTTTTCGAAGTAGATTTTAACCTATATATAGCATGAAATATATATAGTACATGAGATTATCTGTTAAATATATATATATATATATTTCACACACACATACACACACACTTGTAAAAATTAACTGAAATATTAAACAGAAATAAATTTCGGTACTTTGAGACAATTTTTTAAAAAATTCTATTTGGACACAAAGATCTCATCTCACAAGATATCACATATGCTTCATATAGGAAACATTGGCTCAGAATTGCTTTTGCTTGGAGTACAAGCAGTGCACTTTTTGTTAAATAAATTCACATTAGCATGCTATTCACTAGTGTTAGCCAGAGAACAGAAATGTCTTACTTTAAACTATGACTCAATGTCTTTAAATTACCTCCTAAATTACCTCATGTTTATCAATGGCCAATGTAGAGGAACTCTGTGGGAGTTTAAGCCACTCAGCTCAAACAAACTTGTGAAGAGGAGTGAGATATATTCTACTCATCTACCAGAACAGTCTGCAGTGTGTGCTTCTCTCCTGGTTCTCACACAAGTGTCAAGTCTAGCCCATTTCCCCTGACTGCCTGGTACATAGGTTGTGAAATCATTTCCCACCTAATAATCACTTCAATCAACTCCCAGTTTCCAGTCCAAAACCATGCTTCCATGTATGATAACACGCTTGGCAAGAAACAACCTGAAAAGTCAGAGGTGATCATATTGAAAGGATTTTTAACAACTTTAATTTTTTGTTTCTTAAAATATTATTATCGAACAGCATTCATCATAATTATCTCTGTTGACAGAAGAGTGCAGATTCCTATGGGTACATCTCAGTTAGATAAGGAAAAACTTATCACGATAAGCCAGGAAGCCTGGATACTTCCAGATGACTTTTAGATACATGAAAATATGAGATTTTGATCTAATTTATTAGAATAAAAATGACTGAGTTTGAAAGTAGACTTTAGGTTGCTCTTTACATACAACCTTCTGCTTGTGTGGTTCAGGTCAGTGAGTAAGGCATATGTGTATTTGTGTGCCTATGGATTTGTGTTGTTGGGGGACAAGGACTCTTATCTGTTTAAATGATATTTTGTTTTCTCTTAAGAATATGAGCCATAGGACAGTAGGTGCCATTCTTGCTTACTTTCTACTACCCAGATTACTTCTTTATCAGAATTAAAGCAACATACACACTCTGTTTTGGGGATTTCTGAGCTCCAAATAAGCATACAAGTTGCTTACTGGAAGTGTATAGGGTTATCCTAGCAAAGTGGAGCTGAAGACCCTATTGGCTTAGCCAACTTCCTCCTTGGCCTCTGTAAGTCCTGAAAACAAGTGAGAAGAGACCCATACTCCAAGAGACCTAGCATATTAAGATATGGTTAGTACTTCTATCAGATCATATCAGTAATATTAACTCAGATGTTTATTGATGGAATTAAAAATTTTAAGGAGGGGTCTGTCGGGGAAAAAGGGGAGGGATAGTGGGGGGTGGGGAGTTGGGGAGGGATAGCATGGGGAGAAATGCCAGATATAGGTGATGGGGGAGGAAGGCAGCAAATGACACTGCCATGTGTGTACCTATGCAACAATCTTCCATGTTCTTCACATGTACCCCCAAACCTAAAATGCAATAAAAAAAAAAAAATTTTAAGGAGTCTCCCTCTCTTGCTCTGGCTTGGCTTACCTTTCCTTTCCTTAATGGTGGTATCATATAATGCTATTTTTTTTTTAATTTCCCAAAAGAAATTTTGAAGGGTACTTCTAAAAAGTTTCCAATTCCTTCTAGTATGTTTTAATTTATTTGAAACATCTACTGACTACTGAGTATATGTGACAAATAATTTTTATCGCCACTAATTTCTTTTTAAAATACTAGATATTGTATTACATGAGTGAGGAGCACCATTTAATAGTTCAAATTGTAAGCTATTAAAAATAGGTTTGAATAATTCAAAAACGTATGACATACAGGGCCTGATAAATAATAAAATTTAAATGAATGATAAAATATATGAAGATTGAAAATTCTTGATTTGCATTTCTATATTTCTTTTGTACTTAGTGTTAAAATGATTAAAGTCATCTGAAAGTTTCTGAAATATTTCTGTGAGTTCACTAATCCCAACAATGAGATGTAACTGAAAGATGATACCACTCCTGAAATTCAGGAAAAATATGGTCTTCATGAATCATTGGAAATTTCCAGTGGCAATAGAAATTCTGAACTGAAGGTGCATAACTTAGAAGATCTGTCAGTGAGCAATGACTGTTCAAACACCTGTGCAACATCATCCCTGATCAGCCGTTCATAAGCTTAGCCAAGGTCAAGTTCTGTAATGGCCTTCACCCCACAGGAGTAACAGAGTAAAACTGACCTGCTGGCACTGGCTCAGATGAAGCCAAACGGTGTGAATCACAGTATGGATACAGTTTCCACAGTGACCATTAGTCAGCAGCAGAGTGATACAGCCTTCTGAATGCATGCAGTTGGCTTGCTAGCACCAGGTGCAAGAAGGTACCAGAGCTATTCTTCCAAGTTGTTTTGTTAAGATGAAAGATACACTTATAAAATATAAAGGTCCCTGAAAGTGTAGTTGAAAAGAAGAGTGACTGTATAGTCATCTGACCTATGATCACATTAAATATCTGCATCTTGCTAACAGGATACTTAGCCTTTCTGAGCCTCAGTTTACACTGTTGCCAATTCGTTCAGTTATGAAGAATAGACATTATAATTACTTATGTAAAATATCCCTCCAGTTCTCAATAACTGTGTATATTTGGGGAAGAGCAAACTAGAGGTGGAATTTGGTACTATTTTTCATCAATTTCTTTGTTCATCTGACAATATCTTAATAAATGCTCTGTTTGAATGCTTCTGGTCCTCTGCATGTTTTGAACACAACCCTTTTGCTTTTGGAATATATATTGCCTAAATCTTAGGATTTTTTATGCTCTATTTGTGATGATGCGTGAAAACTTCTCTGCAGGAGGCATGCCACATCTTTACAAAGACTCATTGAAAGCTTTCTCTATCTAGCCATTTAAATTTTGTATATAGTATAACCAACCACTTTGGCAAAGGGCCCTTTAAGTAATGTGGCATCTGCTTTATTGATGTATCCGAACAGACTTGGTACCTATTGAGTCATTTTGTTAATATCCATGTATCATTTAAAATAATACAAGGCACTATATTGACTCAGTGTCTCAATTCTGGACTTAAAAAGTCTATGAGGCAGCCATATTATTGAGAACAGCAGAGTATGTATCTTCCAAGGCACATCACCTCACAGTAACACTAAATAGCTTAGGGAAAATTGTCAGGATCAATTTCGTCCAAACTCTGGAAAACAGTCAAAGGTTTATAGAAATTAGGCAAATACTGGATCAAGAAAAAACACCTTTAAAAAGGTGAAAGACCCCCCCCATAGCATCCATAGCATTTTTCCTGGCTCCTTACCCACAAGTCCCTGGTGTTGTGACAGTGTGTTGCGGCACACATTCCCAGTGTGGACCCTGGTTCCTCACTGCAGAGGAAGAACAGACCTTATTCCCAAAGAATTGCTTGTGCTCAAATTTGTCTGGGAGCTACCTGCAGAACTTATGCAGGGCACTTGCCTTTATTTCACCTAATTAGAAATTTACTCAGGATAAAAGAAAACAGTGAACATTCCTTGAAAACATTGTAAAGTCAATGAATAACCCATGGATTTATGGGGCAAACTATTTTGATTAGGCAAACAATAGATTCACTGAAAATCTGGGAGGAAAATCTGGAGAGAGAGTCTCTTTGAGAAATTAGGGTATTTAAAAGTATCCACATATACAGAGGAGTTTAGAAAAGGGTACCATATACTTAGACAAGAACTAAGAAGACCCTAAGTTTTAACCTCTAGTCTATCTCCAGGCTTACTGCGAGCAGAATATGAAGATGAAGACAAAATTGTAAATGGCCTAAGCATTAGTAGAATGCCCCAAAATAAACTGTTAAAATTCAAAGACAAATTTGCAAAGGCTGGGAATATTTTCTTTGCCTTTATGGCTTTTTCTTTTCTCCTCTTTTCCTCCTCCTCATCTTTTCCCTCCTTCTTCTCTTTCTGTTTTCACCTCATTTTTTTTCCACTTAAGGAAATTTATGTCAAAACACTAACTGAACATTAGCTGAAGCAACAGAGTACAGATATTACAAATAATAAAGAATATGGACTTTATCAAAAATTGTTTCTAAATGTTACTAAACAAATAGCTATAGCCCACAGTGAGCAACAAACAATAAAAACAAACAAAAAAAATCCTTAGGAAGAAAAATCTGAATTTAGATTTCCACATTATAGTATTCAAAAAGTTCAGTTTCTTATCAAAAATTAGCATAAAAAGAAACAGGAGAAGATGGCTTATTTGTGGAAGAAATTAACAGACTGTTTCTTAGGGGCACAGTCTTAGGGGCACAGGATATTGGGCTTACTAGGCAAAAACTTTAAGTTAACATGTAATTTATACTCAAAGAGGTAATGAACACAATGGACAAAGAGCTAAGGAAACCTGGAGAATAATGAAAATCAAATACAGAATACCAATAGGGACAGAAATAATAAAAAGAAGCCAAATAGAAATTCTGGATCTGCCGTTCTACTATAAGGACACATGCACACGAATGTTCATTGCAGCACAGTTTACAATAGCAAAGACCTGGAACCAACCCGAATGCCCATTGATGATAGACTGGACAGGGAAAATGTGGCACATATACACCATGGAATATTATGCAGTCATCAAAAACTATGAGTTTGTGTCCTTTGTAGGGACATGGATGAACCTGGAAACCATCATTCTCAGCAAACTGACACAAGAACAGAAAATCAAACACCACATGTTCTCACTCATAGGCGGGTGTTGAACAATGTGAACACATGGTACACAGGGAGGGGGAGCATCACACACTGGGGTCTGTCGGGGGGGAAAATGGGAGGGGACAGCGGGGGGGTGGGGAGTTGGGGGAGGGATAGCATGGGGAGAAATGCCAGATATAGGTGATAGGGAGGAAGGCAGCAAATCACACTGCCATGTGTGTACCTATGCAACAATCTTACACGTTCTTCACATGTACCCCAAAACCTAAAATGCAATAAAAAAAAAAATATATATATATATATATATATATATAAAAAAGAAAGAAATTCTGGATCTGCGAAGTATAATAACTGAAATAAAAGAATTCAAAAAGCTCACTAGAGATTTCCAACTGCAAATTTGAGCAGGCAAAGGAAGGAGTCACTTGAAGATTAGTTAATTGAAGTTATTTAGTCTCAGGAGCAGAAAGAAAAACACAAAAGTTAAAAAAAAAATTAACAGAGCCTAGGAAACCTATGAAACATCATCAAGTATACTAACATATATATAATGGTAGTCCCGGCAGGAGAAGAATAAAAGGAACAGAAGGAATATTTGAAAACAATAATGACCGAAAACTCTCCAAATTTCATAGACATGAATCTACACATTCAAAAAGCTCAATCAAATTCAAGAAAGATAAAAACAGAGAACTATGCTGAGACGCATAATAATCAAATTGTTTAAATTTAGACAAAGAAAATCTTGAAAGCAACAAGAAAGAAGTACTCATCATACACAAATGTACTCATCATATACAATAATATCAAGGATCAATTGCTCATCAGAAATTACGGAGGTCATAATGAAGTAAGATGACGTTCAAAGTGGTGAATTAAAAAGAAATCTGTCAACAAAGAATAAGATATTCATCAGAACTATTACTGAAAATAAAAGAGAAATGTAGACATATCATACAACAATACTGACTCTAGACAGTAAGTGAAAGCTATATTAAAGATTAATAACTCTAATAAAGATAACTACAAAGGTAAATACAAAATCAGCATGATTTTATTTTTTTGTTTGTAACTACTCTTCTTATTTCTTAGGTGATGTATAAGACAAGTGCATAAAACAATAATTATACATTCATGTTAATGGCCATGAAATGTATAAAGATGTAATTTGTTACAGTAACAACATAATGGTGGACTGGATCTCTATAGGAGTAGACTTTTTATATGCTATTGAGGCTTAGTTGGTATCAACTCAAATTAGATTGTTATACATTTAGGATATTAGCAGTAAAATGTTTAGGATTTTCCATGGTAGTTCCTAAGGAAATATCTAATAAATATACAGCATAGAAAACCAAAAGGAATTCAATATGGCATCCTAAAAATCAATTGAAGATGAAGAAAGGATGTAATGAAAGAAATGAGGGACATTAGGTATAAAACATACAGAAATTAAACAGTAAAACTGCAGAAGTTATTTATTAGAAGTTATTTTAGATGTAAGTGGATTTCACTATTCATTTAAAAGATACGATTTGTCAGCATAGAATAAAATTATATATTCTAACTATATGTTGTCTATAAAAGCCTCATTTTAGATCCAAAGACACAAATAGTTTGAAGGTGAAATGATGGAAATATATATTGCAAGCTCATAGTAACAAAAGAAAACTTGAATAGCAATACTAGTATCAGACAAAATAGACTGTCAGACGAAAAGTTATAAGATACAAAGAAAGTCATTGCTATTGATAAACAAGATTGGGAATCTTACTACCAGCCTTACAAAAATAAAAAGGATTATAATAGAATACTATGAACAATTTCATGCCAACAAATTAGGTAACAGGTGAAATAGACAAATTTCTAGAAACACACAAGATATCTACATTGACTCAAAAATGAGTAGAGAATCTTAATAGACGTCTAACAAGTAAAAAGATTAAATAAAATAACCACAAAATTCCAGGATGAGATGGCTCCTGGTAAATTCTACCAAACATTAAAAAAAAAAAAAAATGAATACCAATCTTTCCCAAACTCTTCCAAAAAACAGAAAATACAATAGGAGGGAATACTCCCTGATTTTTTCTATTAGGCTGGTGTTACTATGATACCAAAGCCAGATAAAGATAACAAAGGAAAAGTTACAGACTAATATCCTTCGTAAATCGTATGAATATAGATGTAAAAATCCTCAATAAAATCTTAGCAAACCAAATCTGATAGCATACTAAAATTACTTTGCACCCTGGCTAAGTAGGCTCTCTCTCAGGGATGCAAGGTTGGTTCAAAATGAGAAAAGAAATCAATGTAATGTATATTTAGTGTTCCTCTAAGACAAGAAGAAGACAAGGATTCCTGTTTTAACCACCGCTATTCAAAATTATGGTGCAAGTTCCACCCCACAGTAATTATTCAAGAAAAGAAATAAATGGAATTAGGTTGGAAATGATATAAAATTGTTATTATTTGCAGATGATATAATCCTATATTTAGAAAATCCCAAAGAATTCACAAAAGAAAATTCTACTAGCGCTAATAGGTAAGTTCAGCGAATATGAAGGGTACAGGATAAACACAAAAAAGTCAGTTGTGTTTCTATGCACCAGCAATCCAAAATAGAAATTAAGAAAACAATTCCATTTGCAATAAAATCAAAACCAAATTACACAGGAGTTAATTTAGCCAAGAAGACAAAACATTAGTACACTAATTGAAAAGAATTAAAGGTTTGAATAAACAGAAAGACTACCATGTTCACAAACTGGAAGACATAATTGTTAAGATGTCAGTACTACCCAAAATGATATACAAAGTCAACGCTATGCATATGAAAATTCCAATAGCCATTTTGCAGGAATCGAAAAACCATCCTAAAATTCATATTGAAATGTGAGGTCCTGCAAGTAGCCAAAATAACATTGAAAAAGAAGAATCACATTGAAGGATTCACACTTCCTGATTTCCTGACCCAGCAATACTATGCCTAGGCATATACCTCAGATAATTAAAAAGGGATAATCAAACAATATTTGCACACAATTGTTTATATCAACACTATTCCCAAGATCCAAAATTTGAAAACATGCCAAATGCTCATCAAGTAAATGAATGAATAAACAAAATATGGTATATGTATATGATAGAATACTAGTCAGACGTAAAAATGATTAACATATAGATACACTCTACAATGTGGATAAAACTTTAAGTTAGTATGCTAAGTGAAAGAGGCCAGATGCAAAAGGTCACATCTTATATGGTTTCATCTGTATGAAATCTCCAGCATAGGTACCTTAAGAGAACAGACAGTAGATAGAGAGCTGCCAGGGCCAAGGAGAGGGGGAAATGGGATTGACTACTTAATCTAAATGCTTTTCTTTTGGGGTGATCAAAATATTTTAGAAATAGAGTGGTGATGTCAAACACTGTGCATGTAATAAATGCCACTGGATTATTCAGAAATAAGTCATATCTGTAATAATTATCACACTTGTCACCTCTTTCATGGAAATTTCACAAGGCTAAACATCCATTCTAATTTGAACCAGTTTTTTTCATGCAGCATTTTGTGTTCCCTATATTAAATCTTCAAGCTGTGTTTTAGTAACCTGGAGCTGCCTGAGCAGGGATTGATTAATCTTGCCTGATGTATAGGTACTGTGGATCATGCACTTCCTCATTTTGTTGACCCTGTGAGCTGGTGGTTTATGTTTACTATCTAAATAGAAGATATCAAATACCACTCCTACAATTTTTGTAACATATCATGGGCCCTCTGGGGGACAGTAAAACATGTCAAATTTAGGTTCAGACAAAAAAAAAAAAAAAAACAAAAAACAAAAAATGCTATGGAGACTTTATTGTTTAGTAATGGTGTGCTAACATTGTTCTTATATATAACAATCAGCTTATAAAACTAACGAGGTGAATTTCAACACAAATATAAATAAAACATGTTTGTTATTGTGAATTAAATGAAGTTAGTATTCTTCACTGCTCTAATGCAGCCTAATCTAGCATATATTTTATGATATGACTTTGGTCTAATTACCTGTAGTTCTCTTTCTTCCATTTATGTACACCAGTTTTGTTTTTTTTGTCAACTTATACTTGCCTTGATATCATTATGTTTAACTCTCTCTTTCATCCTATTTCCATGTATTTGCCAGTGATTTTGTTTTGGAACTCTTCATGTGACTCTCTGGATATCTACCAAGGTCACAGAGTGCTTGGTCCTCCAGGTTGAGGTAACATTGGGTTTTGCCTAATGAATTAAATACATCTACACTTTCAGGGTGGGTATAGTCTTGCCATTGTGGTGGAGGGAAAGCACCCTGATATTACCTCTCCAGTGGTTGTTCATCTACAAAGACCAAGAGAAGGCAGAAGGGAAGTTGGTGCTTGTTTCAGAGTCCTGTGTTCCAGGCAATAACATCTGTAATGTTATACATGACAACAAAATCACCAGAGATAAAGACTGGAAGGTAGAAATGAAACCGATATTATTTAATTATATGATGTACACATAGAAAAATTGAAAAACGCCAAATAACCTACTGAATACTATAATATTAGAGCAGTAAGATAATTTAGAAAGTTTGATAAATAAAAGATAATCACATAGCTAACATTTCTACCCGAAGCAATAACCAGAAGCATGAGCCACCTTGCCTAGCCGCAAATACTTACAATAAATATGGATGTGTGATTGCACTCATTCATAGTGAAAATATGTCTTGGATTTTGGATAAACTTGTGGAAAAATTTAAGAAGTCTTGCTGCACTTCTACCTCAGGTGTCTGTAAGGAAAAAATAAAATGAGAGTAGAATGAGAAATCAAACTTTAGAATAGAAATGAATAGAATGCAATAGAATAGGATAGAATGAAAATTTAACTTTAGGAATTACTTTGGCAAGTTCAGTGCTGCTGGCATTTTTTCCATTTAAGATACAGTATGAGGATTACATAATACATTGTCAACAAAATATAATATCTGTAAATCTTTAAAATGTATGAGATATAAGATTTCTTCAAAGACACACCAAAGTAGTTGGAATAGGTCTTCAAAGATAGTGTCCGTGAAGGAAACAACAATAAATCTTGAAAAGGAAAGCTTTGTTTGGGAGTTAAGATAAGTTGAAAAAAGGTTTTTTTGCTAAGAAAGGAATTTTATAAGGCTTTAAAACAAAAAAAGAAACAAAGCTAAGTGACTAAAGAAAAATATGGTTAAAGAGAAAATTATTGCAGGACTAAAATTAGAAAAAGCAGATCAATAAATCCTATGCTAGATGCTAAAGTCTTAGGGCAATAGAAGTATGTTTGATAAGGATAGGAGGCAGAGCAGGATTTCAGGCTAATCATGGAAATGTCACCTAGAATATTTACATCTTAATCCTCCTTCAACATCTGGTCTCTAGAAATATAGATGATAACTCAAGTTTTCTGTTCTTTAGTTGGCAATATGTATAATGGGATTAGAGATGCTTGTCATATCCTAATGGACATAACTATTATAAAGGTTCATAAAATATTTTACAGATGATTTTAGACTAGTAAATTAGGTTTAGCAATTTAAGTAATACCATCTGAAATAAGTTTACTTTTACATATTGTTTAAATAGGATATTCAAATCATAGATTTGAAACCACTGCAGCAGGTGATTGTCAGGCTGGATTAAGCCATATGTCAAATAGTGATGACTATATCGAAGCTGGACAATGTATTAACCTGAGTATCACAGTGATTGAGGATATAAGTTATGGAGACTTGTGACCTAGGATTAAATACCAACTTGCATAATTATTAGCTATGTAGACAATTTAACTGTAGACAGTTAAATATCATATGCTTCATTTTTCTTATCTGTAAAATCGAGAAAATATCACTACTTACAACATTATGAACATTAAATCATATAAAGTATTTAGAACTGTGATAGACACATAAGTGATGTCATTACATTGTAAATACCAATATTAACACAAAACTAGAGTTATACTGGGAAAACATATATATTAAATATAAGAAATGTGCTTATAATATGTCTATATAAAGAATAAAATACAGACTTCCAGTGCTGAAGTGGTAACATAGACACAAGCTGGCTTCACTGACCCCTACCCCAGACAACCAAAGCCAAATATATGGCACTGAGATCTTCACCAATAATATCCCAGAACTCAAATAGAAGTTAATTCCCAAGGTCTCAGAGAAATAACATCTCCAGGCAAACAGTGAGAGAATCTGATTTTTATATCCATGACACCCCTCACCCCAGTCTGTGTAGCACTAGGCATGCAGACAATTTCCTGCAACTCATGGTTTCTATACTGCAAAAAGTGAGATACAGTGACAACCAGCATCCTCAGCATTTTGGGTTCTTTGCAGGAGACCTGACCATGTCCCCACCCATGGAAATATTCTGAGTGCCTGAGGGGAGGTATATCTAGAGACAAAGGGGGAGGTGTGGTATCATCCACAGTTCTGGAAACTGTGCTTTGCCCCTCAGCCAAAGGAGATGCCAAATCAGAGTGGTTGTTTAGCAGTGACACCCTACAGGAGATATGTTCCATGGTCCTCTGGGTACAAATCCCTTGCAAGGCCTTCCACTCAGCTGGGATATCCCCTTTGGAATCTCCCCCATTCTGGCCCAGCAGTGCTCTCGGATCATTTGCTAGAGCTAAGGCAAACTTGGGCTTTAAGCATCATCTAGTGTGGAAACAAAGGTACTGGTGAAAAAATATAAGAAATTCAATAGGTAAATTATGAAGACTCCCTAAGCAAACATAGCCAATAAAACCCCAAGCAATCCACAGGCTAGAATAAATAATCCTTCTATGAAAAGACACAGACATGTATCCATAAGAAATAACAGCACAAAGGGAACCATGATCTCCCCAAATGGACAGGCCAAGGAACCAGTGACTACCATAATGAGACAACGATCCATGAGCTCTCTGGCCAATAATTAGTGTAGTTTAAAGAAACTCAGTGATCTCCAAGATAATACAATAAAGTGATTCAGAAATTTATCAGAGATACTTACTGAAGAGATTGAAATAATTAAAACATCAAATGAAAATCCTCAAAGTAAGAAATACATGTCTAAACTGAAAAGACAGTCACAATTTTTTCAAACAAAAATTATAATAATTCACCTCCACCTGACCAGTCATATAAGAAATGCTAAAGAAAATGCTTCACTCTGAAAGAAAAAAACACTGACATGGTAAAAGAAAGCATTCAAAGGTACAAAACTCATTGGTAAAATGAAGACAACCCCAGAATACTTCAACACTGTGATGGTTATGTGCAATCCACTTATAACTAGTACGAAGCCTAAAAGACAAAACTATCAAAAACAATAATAGCTACAGCAATGTGTTAAGTGATAGACAACATAAAATTATATAAATTGAGACAATCAAAAGTCAAAATCTGGGGGGAATGAAGTTAAAGCCTCTGTCATCCTCTTTCTTGATTTGTATTTCTTGACCACTAGGCTACAATTATACCAGTCCAAAGGGAATGCAATTTCTATGTTTAAAGCATAATTTTACTTTTTATATTTAATTTCTCCATTTGCCACACTGTCACACACGATAGTATTTATTCATTTGGTAATTGACTTAATAATGTTGTTTACATATCTAGAAGTTAAATGAATGGAAATTTTATTCCATCTGCAAGGTAAAACTCCTCTTTGAATATCTTAGAATGCATCATAGCAGTACACTTTATAATTATTAATTAAGTTAAATATTCAACATGGCTCACTGGATCTTTAAAAAATAACATGTTTAGGGAATTGAAAATTGGTTTTGAATGATTTCTTCCCCTTAGAGAATTGTTATATTTTCTGTTAATCACAAATTTAAGAGTCATTGCATAGTTCTTAGGGCTATAAATATTATGCTTCATTTCTTAATTCAGCCTGACTCAGATGTCTCTCCAAAGAACCAGGCATTTAGATGTAAAGTTTTCAGTGGGGATTTCTTAATTAGCTTTAATAAGATAAAAATATTAACATCTGCTGTTTCACCCTTTTTATTCAGATAAAGTTTAGAATTTCCAATATTAACACTATTATTTATTTTCTTTTTGAACTCTAAAGAATATTCCATTAAATTGATGATGCAGGACACGGGAAATTGTTTGTAAAAGTTATAATTACTACTCCCAATTTATATAGTTTACATGCTTTGAAATAACAGTTTATAGGACATTTATGAAACCTATCTCAATATAATCACACTTCACTGTACAATGAAAAATAAAATATTAATGGACAACAACAACAGAATGTATGTGTTTTAATGTTACTGAAAGTGAGTAGCCTTCACTAAATTTAACTTCAATACAAAGGAACATGTTCACATTTCATTGGGTTATTTAACTTGATAGGCTCATCATGTGTATTGAACTGCACAGGATAGAGAAGGTATGATAAAATGTGAGCTATGTAACCTTCCCAGATAGTTTACCATATATTTAATGCAGTACTCAAATGTTCATATATAAATGCTTTATATACTTGCTAATTTCAGCAAGTGGTTCAAATATTTCCTCCCTACTATACTTTTAAGCTCCATCTCTCTACTCAACATAAAGATCATAATAAGCTTTACATCATCTCTCTACCCAACATAAAGATCATAATAAGCTTTACATTATATTTACAAGGTCTCACATACAAACCCCCTCATTCCCTGTGATCTGCTGACTTCAAGTCTAGTGTGCTTTAAAATAAATATGAGTTATTGCATGGTAAGAAATACATATGCAGTAGGATGGTAACATTGAAAGTAGGAAGGGAATGCAAAATTCCATAGAGGAAGGGAAGAGAGGAAGACTGAAATAGATAATCTTATCAAGAAGTATATGTAAAACGGCTCCTCTCTTGTCTCACTTGATTTATTCTTGGTTTATAGGAAGCTGTGACAAATGCAAAAACATGCCTTTCCCATGGATTTCCTTGTCTGTGAAAGGACATGTTATCAATTCTATGAAAGAGACTTGTTTGCCCTTTCTGACTGCATTCTGAAAGAGTTCTTATTAGAATATAAAGGTTAATCGAAACACAAGTTGTATTTTGATGAAAAATAAAAAGAAACATTTTCCTTGGCCATCTGTCAACCCTCAATAAAATTTGAGAGCATCCTATTAAATTTACTTCAAAGGAGACAATAATGTAAACTGCAAATGAATAAGTGAAATGAAAAACTAAGAGCATGTCTCATTCCACAACGTACACATATAACGAAACCATAATGTACAACATAATTATTATAAATTTGAATTTAAAAATATGATTCTCTTAGAATTATTTAGTCTTTCTGTAAAAGTTGTTAGTATATACTATATTTCTTTTACATTTCATGACAAGAGAAGTATAATGAACACAAATTGTAAAACGTGATATCCCATCAATAGTATATACTGTTTTGAAGAAATAGCCTGGTGTACGAAGAGATAGGGAATTCATTTCTTCTAATGTATTTATTATTTCTTACTAGGAGAAGAAATGCAACTATTCTCTTTAAAACTGCTAAAAAATCAAGCACTGAGGCAGCCACCCCATTGTTTTCTCCCTATGTTCCATTATCGTTAAGATGAGCTTAAAGACAAATTAACCCTTGATTCAGGGTAAAGGTTTCTGCCAATCTGGTTCTTCAGTCATAACCATGAAAAAAATCACTGAAAATTAGTTTATACAGCTTATGCAGTTCGGAATTGTTTTTCTTGATATTTGATCATTTTGAAATATGATGAAGCTTCTGCTAGGGCCTGTAAAGCAATCTCTTGACTTCATTTTCTCTTTCATTCTGCAACCAAACCTGATTAATCTTCTCAAACTTCAACTCCAATCATATTACTTCCCAGATTAAAATGCTGCATTCACGCCTCAATATGAAGTGAAGTCTTCTCCACCCAGAATCTACCTAGAAATCAAAGCCCTTTGTAATTTAGAACCACCTTTGAGAGGATGGATTTTTATATTTGAAGCAAATATGCAATGCGTTTTTTCTCTTTTCCGATTAGATCTGTGCTTTTGCTGCTCCATAACTCTGTTCACTACAAGTGTCTGCCTGTGGAAACCCCTGCTACACTTAAACAACACTTGATTTCAATGACACATTCCTTGTTGAAAATACTATTGATTTAGAGTTAACAGGTAACTCTTTCAGGCAAATAAGGAGCCCAGGTCACCGATCTGACAAAAATGAAACAACGTCATTAACGATTAAATTAGACATTTTAAATGGACCTATATGAATGTTTACGTTCATTGAGGCGGTCATAATTAAGCATATGGTAAACACTAATACAGTCTAATTGCTTCTGTGATTTGGTTACTTCTACCACTTACCTATAGGGGGAGGTTGCTTAGTGACGGTTTTCCTCCCCTTTCCTCTGGGCTTGCTGGTGTTCAGGATCACTGCAAAGCCAGAGGTGACTGTGTATGAACTGATGGCAGAATGTGGTCTTCGCATCAGGAAGCAGGTAAACTAGGTACTATTGACTACTAAACCAATTCTCCGAGTACCATGATAAACTAGGTACTATTGACTACTAAACCAATGCTCCGACTACCATGATAAACTAGGTACTATTGACTACTAAACCAATGCTCCGAGTAGCATGATAAACTAGGTACTATTGGCTACTAAACCAATGCTCCGAGTACCATGATAAAGTAGGTACTATTGACTACTAAACCAATGCTCTGAGTACCATAAGTGATCCTCTCAGGGTGACCTTGGCCTTCTAACAGTGGCAACTTGGAAGCACTAGACACTTTACCAGCTTCGTGCTCTCTGACACAGAGGCTCTGGTTTCCCCAGAAACTTTTCTCTTACCTTTCTTCATATTTCATTGATGTCAATTATTTCATTATTAGCTAACATGCTGTGGATTTTTAAATGAAAATATATGAGTAACAACAACAAAAACAGTTACTACAAAAAAGATTCAGAAATAAGTAGTGTGAATAATAATCACATAATCCTACCACTCAGAAAAAAAATGTACTTTACCGTTATGGTGTATTTTTCCAGACTTAAATTTTTAACATATATACAATAAAATATATATGTAAAATACATATTAATTTGATATATATATAAGAAAATATAGATGTAAAATATATATTAAAATTTTTACATATATATAAGAAAAAGAAAAGAAAAAATATGTTTATTGTTTCAGAATGAACTTCTATTGTGCACATTGTTACTTAGTGTTTTCTTTTTTGCACAGAATGTATGCAGTAGATATTTTATGTGTCAGTGTCTTTAGATCTAAATTGTCATATAATGGCCATATTGCATTTGAGTAGCTGACTGAACCATGTGCATTTAACTAATCCCCTTTAGTTTGACATTGAGGTAATTTCCATGTTTTTCCTCATTTCCAGCCACATTGTGACAAACAGTTTTGGTTACTTTGGTGATTATTGTGCCTCTGTTTTTGACCATATATTAGATATGATACTGGTTATGTTCAACATATTACTTCTCTAGTGAACATATCAAATTGTTGCCTCAAAAACCTTAGTTTCAAATGTCCTATGAAAACTAGAGTACTTAGAATTTAAAAAAAAAAAGGGAGGAAAAAAAAAGGCAGATTATTTGTCACTACCCATGGGGAATCAAATCCAGTAGCTACAGGGTAAGGCTCAGCTATACATTTTGTTTGCTTGCTTTGAGATGGAGTCTCACTCTGTCACCCAGGCTGGAGTGCAGTGGCGAGATCTCCTCTCACTGCAACCTCTGCCTCCTGGGTTCAAGCAATTTTCATGCTTCAGCGTCCCAAATAGCTGGGATTACAGGAAGCTGCCACCATGCCCAGCTAACTTTTGTATTTTTAATAGAGACAGAGTCCCACCATATTGGCCAGGCCGGTCTTGAACTCCTGACCTCAAGTGATCTGCTTGCCTCATCCTCCCAAATTCGGGCATTACAGGTATGAGCCACCACTCCCAGCCTGCATTTCTAAAAGCTGTACAAGATGATCCTGATATGCAACCAAAGAACTGGTATTAACATGCTACCCACATATTTTTTAGTCATTGCAGAAAAGGCAAGACTCTAAGTATTATTAATGCAGAATTTTATATGAGTATGTAAGATTTGACCTACTGAATTGTACAACATTAAACTGAATCTATTACATATGAAATGAAGTGTGGAACTCAAGTAGTAAGATCATACTTTTTAGTCAAAATACCTTTACTACTCTTAGCTAAATGTCCAAGAAAGCACCCACATTGCCCAAGCCAAACCTTAATATCTAACTCGTTTTATCAGATGTATGTTATGATTAAAATTTATCTATTAATGTTTTATCTATTGTTCTTCCCACTTAAAAGGTACTATAAAAATAAAATGGCATTAAAAATCACTTTATTGTGGAAAGAGAACTTTGACAATTTTCAAATAGTTTTTCAATGGCTAGTCATATTTCTGATCATGTTGTTTACCATTGAGGTGTAAAGTTTTTAGTGCTTAACTCTATTTTTTCAGGGATCACAGAATTAATTTATGCTTTTATGCTAGGAGTATAAATTCAGGTTGCAGACAAATACTTAAGGCTTAGGCTAAGCAGTTGCACTTACTCTGTTAAGTAATAGGCATCAATGAACGTGGATAAATTGGGGAAGAATCATAATAATTTGAATCTACGTGGCTAGACAGTTTAAAGTTAATAAAAATAAGGCACAAGAGAGAATTAAAAAGCAGAATGTTGATCTCATTTCAACCAAAATGAGCTAGGAATATTCATAAGGCAACTAGAAATGTCATGTTTTGTGTGTTTGAATTGCTTATTCTGAAATTTGAACATTTGAAATTAAACGTTTGAGAAAAGAAATAATATGCTCAAGAGAAAGAATAGAATATAGCAGAATGCCTAATGGCCGACTTTGAGAGACAGTCTAACTGTGGCATAAGATGACATTACAGTTTGTGTTCCTTGCTCATTTCATGTTGCACAGAACCAGAGATTATTAGAGAGATTCTCACTGTGGATTTGGGAAAGGAAATGTGCAAGATGAGTCAGGACTACATGGAAGCCATCAAAAACTACTATGGTACGTAAAAAAAAAAAAAAAAAAAGATAGATTACTCAAATAAATTGGAAATTTATGTTCACATAAAAATGGGCACACAGATATTTATAGCTGCATTTTTTACAATGGCCCAAGTTTAGAAGCAACCAAAATATCCATAAGTATGTAAATAGATAAAGAAACTGGGGTATATCCAGACAATGGAATATCATTCAGCACTAAAAACAAATGAGCTGTCATGCTTTGATAGTTAATTTTTGGTGTCAACTTGATTGGATAAAGGGAATCTAGGGAGCTGGTAAAGCACTATTTCTGGGTGTGTCTGTGAGGATGTTTCTGGAGAAAATTGGCATGTGAGTCTTTGAACAGAATGGGGAAGAGCCTCCCCTCAGTGTGGGTGGGCACATCCACTTTACTGGGGACCCAGATGGCATAAAATAGGAAGGCAATTTTGCTCTTTCATTTTTGGAGCTGGATCACCCTTCTTTTCCTGGCCCTGGACACCAGAATTTCACCTTCTCTGGCCTTTAGACTCCAAGACCTACACCAGCAGCTCCCAGGTTATCAGGCCTTCTGCCTCAGACTGAGAGTCACACCGTCATCCTCCCTGGATAGGAGGCTTTTAGACTTTGGCTGAGCCACACTGTTGACATTCTTTGGTTGTCCAACTTGCAGGTGGTCTATCATGGCACTTCTCAGCCTCCATAATCACATGAGCCAATTCCCCAAATAAATCCCCTCTTATCTATCAATTCACTTATCCATCCATCTATCTGTCAATCTTCTATATCTATCTATCTATCTATCTGTCTATCTATCTATCCATCCATCCTATTGGCTCTGTCTCTAGAGCTCCCTCACTAATACACATCATGAAAACACACAGATGAAACTTAAATGTATATTACCAAGTGAAAGAAGCCAATCTGAAAAGTCTACACACTGCATGATTCCAGTGTGACATTCTAGAAAAGACAAAACTATGCAGAAAGTGAAAAGATTTGTGATGGACAGGGATTAGAAGGGAGAAAGATACAGCCTATTTTTAGGTCAGTGAAGCCACTACTATATAGTAATATACTGTATACTACTATAATGTGGATCTATGTCATTATACATTTGTCCAAACCCACAGAATGTAAAACATCAAGAGTGAAACCTCATGTAAACTATGTATTTTGGCTTGCAATGCTGTATCCATGTAGGTTTATTGATGATAATAAATGCACCACTGTTGTGTGGAATGTTGACAGCAGTGGAGGCCATGCATGGGTGGAGACAGAGGGTTATGGAAATTCTGTACGTTTTGCTCAAATTTGTCACAAACCTAAATAAAGAATTCTTCATTAATTTAAAAAACGTGTACGGCAGAAAACTTGAAGATATTCATTCTGACTCAAGAGAGAGAATTTAAGCACTAACAAAAAAGATTGAAAGCATTAAATATATCTAAAATCCATGAGTTGATAAAGTTTAAAAAGAAAACTCATTTTCAACCAGAGTTTGCTAAGGTTCCGATATATGCTTTTCAAAATTGGCAAACTTTGCATTTCTCCTGCCATACACCTCTGACTTTTCTTTTAGGTTAACTTCCTAATTTGTGGAAAAAACTCCAGAAGGGATGATAAAATTAGAAAAATACTGTATTGCAAACTCTCTAATGTAATAATGAATTTAGACAACACTTAATGAATAAATCAATGATGAAAGCATTAGGTGAAGAGTTGATGGGGTGTTATGAGAGAAGTTCAGACTGTACATTACCCAGTGATACCAGCGTCACCAAAAGAGGCCACATAGGCGTAAGTGCCTCAAAATGTAATGAAATGGAGAGTCAGAGGCATGGCCTCTAAAACTCCTCACCTACAGACGTCAATGAACGATTAGCTAATAATTCTCTAGGTCTAACTGTACTTTTGCAACAAGTGGAAGGAATAGAGAAACAAGTTAACTCATATTAGGAAGAGGCAATAAACTAAATGCTGAAAGTTGCACAATCTTTAGGGCTGTTTTTGATGATTAAAGAATAAAAAAATGGAGAGTAAAATACATATATAAGACATAACAACCAAAATGAATGCTTGTGCCTATTTAAATGCTGAATTACATAAATATGCTACAAGAAAAATACTTTGATTCAATTAGAAACATTCAGATATGAACCAGATATTAAATACTATTCCAATAATACTATGTGATTAAGGTCAAAATTGTTAGCTAGGTTAATTCCATATTGTTATATAAAATTTTAATATCAGTTTCATTTAGGACAACATACTGGTTTCAGTGGAAAAGTGGCATGATGTCTGGAATTTGCTTTAAAATCCTGCAACAAAAATTAATTAAAATACATAAATAAGTAAATACAATAAAAACAAGTGGGTGATTAGTAAACAAGATTGAAAGCATGTTCGCAATTATTAAAGCTGGTTTCTAGATGTGTGGGGGTTCACCATAATATTCTCTCTACTTTATTTCAAAATTTCCATAATAAACAATTAGAAAAAAAGTATATGTTACCTACATAAAAAATTTCCCCTTCTTTATAAGTTTATTTATTTTAGCATATAAACCATCTGCCAGCTCCCCCACATAATGAAACAACAGCACTTATCTGCTTCTATGAAAACAAAAAAATACTTTAAAACAGGTAGGTGTCTATATGTACTTTCTCCTATATTCTATTCCTCATTCTCTCTCAAACCCACTACAGTCAGGATTCTGTTTCCACTACTTCACTGAAGCCACGTTTGTCAGTTTTACCAATAACTTTCACGTGGGACATTTCCCAGTTCACTTTACAATTCTTAATGTCTTAACCAATGAGCAGCAGTATTTGACCCAGTAGAATGTCGTTTCTTCTGTAATACACTTTCATCTCTCAGTATACTTACATTACTTTGTACTGTGCTGCTTTGGTTTTCCTCATATCTCACTGATCACTTTGGCCTTTGAGGCTGAGCTCTCCTCTGGAGTCTGACCTTGGGGAGCCTAAGGATGGCTTTAAATGTCACGTCCATGCTGATGATTGCCAAATACATGTCATCAGCCCATCCCTCTCACGGACATCCGAAAAGTTTATCCATACACCTGACATTCCTAACCTCATTATCATAGATAGACATTTCATTCTTTACATCTCCAGAATTGAGTTTCTGGTCTTTCCTCATACAGCTGCTTCACTAGCCAGGTGCAGTGGCTCATGCCTGTAACCTCAGCACTTTGGGAGGCCGAGGTGGGTGGATCACAATATCAGGAGTTCAAGACCAGCCTGGCCAAAATGGTGAAACCCCATCTCTACTGAAACTATAAAAATTAGCTGGACGCAATGGTAGGTACCTGTAATCCCAGCTACTAGGGAGGCTGAGGCAGGAGAATCACTTGAACCCGGGTGGCAGAGATAGCAGTGAGCCGAGATCACTCCACTGCACTCCAGCCTGGCTGACAGAGTAAGATTCCATCTCAAAAAAAAAAAAAAAAAAAAAAATCTGCTTTGACTGCAACCTTTCCTGATTAAACTGGTGAAAATTCTATCTTTTTAATTAGAGGGTCAGAAAATAAGTTGTTCTTGGTTTCTCTCTTTTTCAAATAGTCCACATCCAATCCCTTAGGAAACCCTGGTGTCTTTCAAAATTAAATATGATGTCTTCACTCCACTTTTCCTATTACCATTGTCATATGAGCCTAAAGATTTTTGGGAAATACCTTTTAACCAGTCTCTATGGTTCTGCTCTTTCCCCTCCTACCTCCCTCCAGTATACTCCGAATGAAAAAGTTAGAGAATTCTGTTTTTAGTATAAGCTGATTTATATCAAATCTTCGTTCAAAAACCTATGGATTTGTTTCATTGAGAGGCAAAGCCCAAGCCCTAGGAGATCTGGGTCCTTCTGTCTGTGGGCTTCCCTCCTGTTAAGATTGAACCATGTAAAAGTGCATGTTCCCACCTTGAGGATTTTACATTGACCTCATTAAAAGAAAATCCTTAGCCAAATTAAGTTTAACAGAGTTTAATTGAGCAAAGAACACTTTACCAATCAGGCTTCCTCCTGAGCCAGAGTATGCTCAGAGAAACTCCAGTACAGCCATGTGGTGGAAGAAGATTCATGGACAGGAAAAACAGAAAGTCATGTAGAATAATTGATTACAGCTAAGCTTTTCCTTTGTTGGAACACAGTTCAAACCGTTGATCCCTTTTGATTGGCCAAAATTCAGTGATTGGCACAAGAGTAGGTTAGTGTCTGCTTACACCTCCATTTAAGTTATGGTTCACTGTGTACAGAGAAATCTTTAGGCTGGACTTAAAATATATAAGGAGGTAGCTTTAGGAGAAATTTAACACCCTATAATGCAAAACTATTTATGTAAATTAAGTACACTATCTTTGATATTGACCAATCCAATTACTTCTTTATTTTTAACAGTAATTTTTATGTGAGTTAATCACAAGATTCAGAAAGATTAAATACTTTTCCAAAGTGAATATACTATGGAGTCAAAATTTTAATCCAGGTCTTTCTCTGACTCTAGGGTGCATATTTTTAGCATTAAATTGCACTGCTTCTAATGCAGTGATGGAGAAGTTGGATTCCCCATTGTTCATAGACGTTTGTAAATATGCAAAAAGATCACCACTGTTTTCATTTTTACTAATATTGCACAGTAAGTTTTATTCACTATTACTAGTAAAAATTATTTCCTATTACTTACCTCTTGTCCTAATCACATTTTAGATTTTACAAACTAATACTGAAAATGGTTTTGTCTGAATTCTAATTCTCTGTACTGAATATTGCTTGGCTTTTTAAAAAAGGTTTCAAATAGACTTGATTAAATAAATTTAAAGCTACTGCTTATTTTATTTTGCACTTAATTTTCTTTCCAGTGTAAACATATATACATATATAGAGAGATAGTTCTGGAAATTAGTTGATTATTATTATTTTTCTTACAAATCTTTAACCAAAAGCTTAGTGTGTTCAGGGGATCCCCTAGCATGCCACAGGATCATAAATTTAATTCTAGGGTAGTGTTCTAAGGTCTGCTCAGCTATCAGCGTGGTAGTTTACTTTTCTCACTGGAAGTAAATGCAGTTTATATAACCTATTCATGTCATGGACAGTGGCCAAATACTTCAAATTGTGCCGTACATTTTGCAGTCTCAAAACTTTGTGAGCATAAGACGAAACAAACATTTGCTTTCAAGGTCCCAGGCATGCCCTTGTCTATGTGATAATCCATGGGCAGCCAACAATATCATGCTAACATATTTCTGAGCAGTGTGCAGCATATACAACATTTCTTAATAACTCAAGATTTGTACTACCTTATTAAAATGTAATGTAGGATTTTATTCCTGTTAGAGTTCATTTGAAATCATGTTTATAATCATGGGTAATTTCATTGGCAAATGCATTTAAAATAAAAATTTAAATGCCTCATAATTCAAAAATTCCATCAAATTTGGAAAATTCTGTATGTGAAATTCTTATATCAATATAGCAGGCTAAGATAAGGGAAACTTTTCTATCCTCTGATGTTAATGAAGAAGGTCAGACTTGATGTTTGAGGCATCTTTGAGAAACATTTCCATATCCTTCAGTGCAATACCCAAGCAGTGCCTCATGCAAGAGTTTGCCTCAAGCAAACTCCCAATTCTCTTGTTCCTGCCCTTAACTTTCCTTTTTACTGTAAAGTTGAATGATATCTTAACAAATGCAAATATTCTAAGGCAAGGTTCATGTCTCTATGATTCATTGCAACACAAAAAAAGAAAACATATCTGGGTAATGACACATACAACCACTTAAAATTTCATGTCTGACCCAAAAATCAATTCCAGATTAATGAGTGACAAGAGTTAGATAAAACTATGTTCCTAATTTGCTTAGGCTTAATGTGATTTGCCCAAGCTCAGTTCATGTAATAAATTATTGACTAATTCCAAGGGCCCTTAGTTGTATTGCTATGAAACCTACTTCCCATGGTTCTCACAGGGCACTTTTCTGGGAGTATACACACAAATGAAATTTATTTTTCTACCGGTATCAAGGATGAGTTGTTATGTGAGTACTAGTTTGTAGGGAATCCATGAGCCCCACACGCTGGTGCGCCAGAATGTAGGGATCCATGACTCCCACACTGGGCACCAGAATGTGGGGAGTGAGCCCTACATCACCCGTGGGTACCCCAAGTTTGGTGGCGACCAAGGAATGAGAAAAAGACAGATTAAGAGAAAAAGTGGGACAAGGAGGCCATCACTTTATTACTCTGGAGGAAGCAGTGAAGGCCCTGAGCTCTGGTCATCCACACTATTTATTGATTACAAAGACTTTATTCCATAGGGTAGGGGTGGAGTGATGATGGGATGAATCAGTGAGCTGGAAGTGAATCATTGAGCAGGAACTGGTGTATCATCCTAAAGACTGATAACAGGGGCAGTTTGGGAGTTTCACAAAACAAGAACGTGTGGTTATCTTTAGCTTATTATTTATGTACAGATGATGGAACGAGGCCCTTACAAGGAGCCTACAAGTCTGGCTACGTCATAGTGCTACGAAGGGGTTTTACATCCTTGAGTACAATGTTTATGGTAACAGAGCATAGGTCACCTTGCACTGGAACATGAGGCGTGGAGAGACCTTCCTCCTAAGAGGCCTCCTGTGGCCTTTTGCAATTTGTTGTTCCTTGTTTATATGGTACTCATAACCAATTTGTGTAGGCACTCTGTAAGTCCTTTCTCCTTTGCAGTGTTTCCCAACACTAGGTACTCTTAAAAATTACTCAGCCCTCATTTCTGGCCAGGATCTTGATGAAACATTTTGCTTCTTGGCTTCAGTTTGAGCAATTCACCTCTTACTCTACCACAGAATCTACCCCAGTCCTTCCACACTGCGTATTCATTTACTGTGGACCTGAAGGAAACACAGTTGCTCTTTTATTACTGCACAGAAACACCCATAATGAGATAATTTTTTAAAAAACAATAAAATACCCTTGGACAAATTTTCCAAGGAATTTTCAATCACACCATTAAACAAAGAGACTTTGACAATAATTCTACCTATTGGCTTCACATCTGCCATTATTTTCTAGGTTGCTACATAGAGGTGGATTAAGGATTATCTGTCTAACAGTGATTTATAAATTGAACCTAACACATCATTCTTTAAATTCGATTAATGTCATCCCTAAGAAGTTGAAATAAAATATCCTTTGCATTTGATATTGATACTTCATTTTGGCACTCCGGAAGTACTAGTATGGCATAAATTCTATTCTGGTATGATATTATGGCATGAGTTCTACTTTAATATATTTTTTGATATTAATTATTGTAAAATATTCAAATGTTAAGTAATAGTAAAAAAAATTATGATTACTTTTTTCCCTCCCATGTATTTTGAGCCCAATTAAAGCTCTAATTGGTTTCTTAGACTCAGGTACTGCTTTCTGTTTGGCTTCCCAGCCTCTCAGCTCTGAGAAGTGTGCAGATACCATGAGGGAAAAGTGGCACCAAATATTGGGTTTCCACCACTGTAATTGCCAACGTTGATATCTTCACCCTCAAGGTTGTCTATTTCGGGAGCCAAGAGTTGTAATTTTTGTCTCTCCAGTGCTTTGCAACTCTCAATGGCCCTCATTAGCTTTTCTTCTGGTAGCTGCTACCTTTTTCCTTACCTATTTCTCAGTCTCATAAAGAAAATGCATTCTGAGTCACAGCTATTTGTATCATATCAACAATAATTACAGTTTTTAGCTCATGAAGAAAACTACCATGATTGCTCTCCTAGAAATAATTCATTATTCACTTATTTTTCAGGACATTTATGGGAGACCTATATTTAACTAAAATGTTGCTAATTTGTTTACTTTAGAAAAAAGATTGTCAACTTGAAAAATATCAGTTCTTGAAATATCTTCAAAATTTGTCAAGTTCAATTGATTTTTTGAAGTATTTCATTTATCCTGGAATCTTATATTATTTCAGGTACAATAGATTATTCTGTATGGTTCAAAACATATTTTTTATTTTGTGTTACTCTGTATGGTGTTTTGCCTGCCATAGAAGAATTATTCCTTAATAACTGATTTCTTTAGAGTCATTACCATATTCTTACAATAACATACTGGTAAGGGAAATTTTTCTACTTCTCAAAAAGATTTTAATCTGTTGTTATTTTCAGTTAAAAATAAGAATAACTTCTGTAAAGATTAAGAAAATAGCATAAATCACTGGCACACAGATAAATTTTCATGTAACTATAAATATTAAAATATGTCATACATCGAATCTTGTTGCACTTGTTCAGTCACATTCTAAGTAACAGTTTTCACTTAGGAAGAGGGAGTCCATGTTTTCTGGGCCAGCTTTGCTCAATTTGTGCCTCAAAGTTTGCCTGCACAGAAATGCCAGCTAATTTTCTCACTACAAAGTTTTCATCATCCGCTATTTGGATGAAAACTAACAGCATACATCACTTCTTTTGAAAATACAAAATGTTGCATTGATAAAACATCCTGTTCTAGCTTTCTATTGCCACTTAGCATGCCACCTGAATGTAGGGTTATAAAACTACATTTTATAACCTACATTTTATAACCCTACATTAGGTGGCATGCTAAGGTGAATGTATTCTCATGATTTTGTAGGTTAGAAATTCAGAAAGGTCTTGGCAATTTCCTGGCTCCATCTGGTGTTAAATGGTTTTCTGCTGATAGCTGGGGGCAGGACCACATCGTTCAAGATGGTTCCACTGACGACAGGCTTACTACCTTGGTGGAGAAAGGTAACCCTGATTGCTATCTCTCTCCCTCCATGTAGTTTCTGGGGTGCTTCATGAGAGTTCTCTAATAGAGCAGTCATATTCTCTACATGGCATCTCTAGGCTTGAGACCAATGTGGGAGCTGCCACTCTTCATAAAGGCTATTTCCAGAAATGTTGTGCCACCCTTTCCACTTTACTTTAGTATCAGAGAAGTCACAGGAATGAGCAAATTCAAGAACAGAAATAGATTACACTTTTTAATGGGAAGAGTGTTAAATAAATTATATTTGTTTGTTCAATACAATGCTGTATAAATCAGCATTACTACTAATACTACCAGTGCTAACAAATATACTTCATTGCATTTTCTCCTAATTTTAAACCTTTTCTCTAAATGCATACCAATAGGAAGGCTGTTGAGTTATTACTATGTTTACCCAAAGCCATTTTTTGGAAATTATAATAATTTCTTCCTGATTGTTATGAGTATTTTTATATTATCGGTAATTCAAATGTGATCCATGTGTTTTTTTCTAAGTGCTTCCTATAATTATCTGAGATATTATAATTTATTTCCTGAAATTACTTGTCATGTTTTACACAAAGAAGACATTCCATAGACATTTTAACAAATAACATTTCTGTCATCATTTTTCTTGAGGTTTTGAGTCTTCTTGTTTGGTTTGGTTCTATAGATTTACAGAAATGATGATAATATGGGATTATGTGATATTTATGTAATAATACTAAATCAAAGAACTGATAAGCCAGTGACAAGAATGAGTTAAATCGTTGCCCAATAAACTTAACTTACATGAGAGAGTAGTTAATAAATGGAATAATCCTGAAGGCCTATAAAATTACCTGGGAGAACTAGATACATATGTAAATTGGACTAAGGCTGAATTTATAACCAATGTTCCATGGAAAAACAGATACACATTGGAGTTAGGTATATATTTAGAAATGAAAATACTCCTATGGTAGTTTTATGTGATTAAAAAATACAGAACTTCAGTTTGAAATCTTCTATTTTATAATAATTTGCCAGACTATAGAAAATAACTATCAGAAATAAAACATGCATATTATCTACAGGGATAATTAATTTCTTAAGAATATATTTCAAAGCCACCTCACTTTAATATTGATACAAAGTAGAATTATTGGGGAAAAATCCTTCAAATATTTGCATCTTTATCACATCATTATTTTGATCACTGAATCATTGTTAGCCGATATATCTAGCTAACGATAGAACTTCTGTGGAAGTCCTCCAATTTAGAGATTTTTCTGAGAAAGAGGAACAGGAGATTCTAAATTCTTAATAAGATTAATCCAATTATTAGCATGAAAAAGAATGACTGTTCAACTTAACCAGGAGGCATATTCTAGTATTATGAAAGTTACTTAGAGAATATATATATGTGTGTATATATATATATATCCTCATTAATAAGCTTCTAATAAAAGAGTGAAATAATCATAGTACTAATTTAATGGGGAAAACTAAATGAAGAATGTAACATCAGGTACCCTTAACAGATGTCCTAATTAGATATCATTAAGGAGACTATTAGGTGAATTAAAATTGAGGCTTTCATTTACTACCAAAAATATATCCATTAATTTAAAATGGAGCTGTTATATAGGCTGAAATACCCACCTGTGAAATTGGAAAGTAGGTCTGAATTGTCTGGAATCAGCCTGCCATGCTCATTACAGTTCTAGGTCACTAAGGGGAGATTGGATATCTAATACTTGATAGCTGAAATTTTTAAATGGAGAATAAGACAAACTAGTTTTCACAAAGTTTCATGAAGATTTGTAAATAGTTCACAAGGTCTTTGAGAATGCTTTAAAATTTGTTCTTTGATACAAAATAAAGTATTAAACTATACAGATTACTTTTTCATTTTTAACAATAACTTCCTATGGAAACATATTTTAAAAAAATAATAATTTAGTTTTTTAGGTCAGCATTTTTCCTGGAAAGTAAGCCATGAACCTGCTAAGCCCTCAGGTATATTTGAGGTATGTATTTTCCTCTTTAACAGAAATTTTTATAATATTCAAGCATGACATACAAAGCAGTGATGAATGCAAGTTTTTCCCCTGGTGCTTGAGTGCGTAGAACAGATTCGCTGAAATCTAAACATTAATACTATACAGAGAAACATGTGATGAACGTCTGAACTGTATTAGTGTTCCTAACGATAATTACCTATAGTTACTAATTAACTTTTGTAATTAAATACAGAAATAACAAAATATAGTAGCAAAACTCGAAACCTTAGCCAGGTGTGGAGCGCACTCCTGCAGTCCCAACTACTTGGGACCTAAAGTAGGAAGATTGCTTGAGCCCATAGATGCGTTGCTACCCTGTCCGGGCAGGCCAGCCTGTGCAACATAGCAATACATCTCTTCGAACAAGACAAAAAGATACTTACTAATCCTGTAAATGTGTGTATGGAATTCCCTTTTGTGTTCAGTCCACTTCTACTTGTCTTTTTGGTCATGTCCAATTGACTTTTGTTAAATTTTCTAAGGGAAGATTCTCTATTTAACCAATCAGAATAGGTGGGGCCCAAGCATCCTTTCATTCTGTATCTCCAACCTGATGCCTAACCTAGGATCCAGTGTTGCTTCTGGTGGATTACATAAAAGGAGTCGAATTGGGTGAGATTTTAGGATAAAGTTGTATTGCTATAAAGCAGGAATAAACTCTACAAGTGTGAGAACATAAAAAGCGAGAGAGATATTAAGAATGAATCCCCTTAAGTCTGAAGGTATAAATATTTTAATTATATAATCCCTAAATCACCTAATACATCATATTCAATATGTGTTTTTAGAATAGATTCTTGTGCTGACTAACAAATATATCTATGGTTCACTTATGAGCCACTGAACATAGAGGTCTGCTTTACAACATTTGTGATTATTATACCCCTTCTTCTAACTCACAGAAAGTTCTGTCTCTGGAAATCAGTTTGTATAAGTGCCTTCACCTAGATTCTTCAATTGTCCGCATTTAAAAATATATTTTCATTGTGCATGTGTTTTCTGAGCCATTTGAAAATAAATTGTAGACATTTTGACATTACATTCCTAAAACTTTAGCAAGTATCAACTAAAAATGACATTTTCCTATCTAACTACAATAACATCAATACCAAAGGTTTAACCTTGATTTAGCAATACTATTACACAGCTCAGATTTTTAAAAAATTGGTGATACCTTTAAAAGTTGTATTTTTCAATCAAGGATCTCACACGACATTTTGTTCTTAAGTTTCTTCAATTTTTGTTACTGGAGCACAAATCTACCTTTTAAAAAAATGTTTCATGACATTGATATTTTTGAGGTGCCTACACTAGTATAGACAGCTGCACAATTTGGATCTTTTATAATTGTTTTTGCGTGAAAGAAATGTAGGTTTAAGATATTATTTTTGTAAAAATATTCTTCATATGTGATATTGACAGCCTCTCAATTTATAGCATCTGGAGGGTTTTAATGTCAGTTTGTCCCATTAAAATGACATTATTTTGATCACTTTTCTAATGTGTTTCCCATCAAACATTTACATTGCAATTTTCCTTTGTAATTATCAGGCTGGTACTTTGTAATTATAAGGTGATACTTTGAGATCCTGTTCCGTAACATACTTTCAGCTGATGGTTTTAACACTCATTAGCTATCCCTTCTTTATTAATTATTCCATTAATAGTTGTAAAAGTGTTGCTACAATACTCCTATTCTTTTTTTTCTTTTTAAACATGTAGCTAGGCGAAAATCATCTATATAAGACATTCTTTCCTACCTCTTCCCTTCGCCCGACTTCTTATGAGTCAGTATGAACTCAGACATTATTTTATTTAAAAAGAAAGAAATAAATCATTGTTATCAATATTCTTTCTGATATTCAAATGTACTCAAATTTGGCTAATGTGAGACTCTCCAAGCTGGTTCATGTTTTCTTTTGAAATTACACCATCCGTGTATTTGCACTTTTGTTCTCTCTGCCAAAACAAGATGTTGAGACTCACAAACTTTCACTGCCCCTATGTAGATTCAGACATTTTAACAAGAAGCCGTGTGTCCTTTTAATGAGAAATGATATAAAATGAAAATCTGGACACTATGTGGAATCATTGAGCCCAGATATCTCAGTGCACCAAGACAGGAAACATGTTTTATTTTAAGATATTATTAGGTCATATTGATATCTCAAATTCAAACCAAATGCCACAGTGCATACTTTTCTTTTTAAAATTTCATATTGATATCTTTCTACTCCCATAGTTACAACCTTAATTCCCATCAGCATCAGCATTTTTTCTCATTTACTTTGACCTACATTAGTTTCAGAGATTCAAAAAATAAATTTCAGAATTACTACAAAAATGCTATTTTTTAAAATACCTATTAGAGGAAGTTTAATATTCTTTACAGTCCTTTATATCTTATAATACTTCATGAAAATATGTATCCCAAATTTATTTGACTTCATTAATTCGTTAGTGTAGGTATATTATCAAGTTTTTTATTTCTACTGATCTATTTTTTTAATAAATTTTAGAGTTTCTTTTAACTTTTTTTTACTTTCTTTTTTGATTATATAAAACATTTATACAATCCAGAATCAATGATACATGCACATATTTTGGCATATTTATATAATAGATTATATATTACATTTATATGCTAAGATAATGAAGCAGTCTAAATGCCTATCAATGAATAATGAAAAAGTGGCATATATACAAAATGGAATACTATTTAGCCTTAAAAAAGAAGGAAATCATGTCTTTTGCAACAATATGGATGAACCTGGAGGACAGGATGTTAAGTGAAATAATCCAGGCACAGAAACACAAATACCGCACGATCTCACTTATGCGTGGAATCCAGTAAGTTGAACTCATAGAGTAGAAAGCAGAGTGGTGGTTATTAAGAGCTGAGAGATGGAGAGGGACGGGGGCCAGATATTGGTCAAAGGATAAAAAAAATTGAATTACACAGGTAGAGTAAGTTCAAGAGATCTATTGTATAATACATCATGGTGACCATAGTTAATAATAATGTATTGTATTCTTGAAAATCACTTTAAAAAGTAGATAGTATACTAAGTGTTATCACCACACTGTTTTAAAATAAATATGTGAGGTAATGCAGATGCTAATTAACCATTTCACAATCTGTTCATATTTCAAAGCATCATATTGTACCTGATAAATATATATAGTTTACATTTGTCAACTCAAACAAAAAGAATACACACATTAATTTAAAAAAAAAGTACACTGTAAACATAAATCACTTGATCGATCCTGAAGAGCACTATTGATTTCATCATATTCTAATCATAATGTATAATATGCCATAGGTCCATTAAAGTCACTCCTTTTATTCTGTTTTATTTCATTCAGTTTATTTCAGTTTTTGTCTCTTTCTTCTCTGAATTCCACTAACATTTTATTTCTCCATAAATACCCACACCCATGTATTTATCACATATACTTGCATATAAATGTATTCTACAATATATGTAGTGTTTAGCTGAACAGGAAGTATGGTTTTACATTTACAAAAATGTTAATATTTTACAGAAAAGCCTTGTTTTTTATTTAAATTTATGGAAGTGTAACTGAAGGATAAATTTCCAGAAATGAAAATGATGCATATTCCATTTCTTTGTATGAGCTCAATTAATTTTATTTCTTCCTTTTTAACAGTTTTTAACTATATATTTTATTCCTTTAAATTTTATATGTGGTGTTTTGTTTCTTTAAAATCTATTAAGTTTCATTGCTATAATCTATGTTACTTTTAAAAATGTTTGTTATTGTTAATTTTTTTATGAATTATTTTAATATTTTACATTCTGAGTTTGCAGCTCATTTTTTTTTCTTAAAGTAGTTGACCTGTGGCATTTCACATTTTAAGTCACTGATCTTAAATTTCATTTATTTCATCTACTTTTTATTCGGTTTTTTCTTCCTATATGAGCTTTCATTTTAAATTGCTGAATTTAGTTTTAATAAATTCAGTATCTTAATTTAATTGTTTAATTTTATACTTCATACCATTCTTTATTTTGTCATAACCTTTTTATTTAGTTGGTTTTCATCCCTTAGGTTTTGAATTATCTTACATTTATTGTTTTCTTTTAGTTCACTTCTTTTCATAATACCAGAAAGAAAAAATTTTCTTTAGAATGAACAAGTAAAGATGTAGACATTTGTCTTCTGGCCAAGTATCTTCTCTTATTTTTTCACCAACTGATTCCTGAAACTGCATGAGTAAATTTTCCTGAATTTTGCCCCAGAGGGCTTTCTGATTCAATGGTTAATTCTTTCAACAGCAATTAGCTGGAATTATCTTTGATGTTAGAAGAGTGTTGCTTGTTGAGGAAGATTTATGTTTTTCAAAATATCTGTCAGTTGTTTATTGGCAAAGAAATGCAAACAATATTTCATGGTACTGAAGGAGATGGTGCAGAGGGACCCACCTAAGGAATGGTCCTGGCATAAAACTTGTTGGAATCAACCAACATTAACCACTTAATACAAACTCAGGAGCAATGGCATGGATTAATTTTTGAAAGCAGATTTCTGGCTTCATTTTTTATTAATCAATTATTTATCCTTTTTCCTGTAGCAACTCTGTAGAAGTAACATCTTGGAATTCTGTTTTCTCACCTTAACTTCTTAAAGGTTGAAGAGATACTGGCAAGAATAAAAATTAGCCAAAACAGGATTGTTGTTTTAGTTTATCCATTTCTCTATTTGTGAATCAAATTTTCCTAGAAGGATACATCTAACAGTGTAGAAGAGGATCTCTTTATTTTGGATTATGAGCCACAATCTGTCCATTTACCCATCATCCCAGTCTTTATTCCAAAGTTTATATATGTGTGTGTGTATGTGTGTGTATATATTTCCTATTTCTCCACATTCTCTCCATCATCTGCTGTCTCCAGATTTTTTAATGATTGCCATTCTAACTGGTGTGAGATGGTTTCTCAGTGTGGTTTTGATTTGCATTTCTCTAATGACCAGTAATTATGAGCATTTTTTCATATGTTCATTGGCCTCATATATGTCTTCTTTTGAAAAGTGTCTGTTCATGTCCTTTGCTCACTTTTGAATGGGGTTGTTCGTTTTTTTCTTGTAAATTTGTTTTAGTTCTTTGTAGATTCTGAATATTAGCCCTTTGTCAGATGAGTAGCTTGCAAAAATTTTTTCCCATGCTGTTGGTTGCCGGTTCACTCTAATGATTGTTTCTTTTGTTGTACAGAAGCTCTGGAGTTTAATTAGATCCCATTTGTCTATTTTGGCTTTTGTTGCCAATGGTTTTGGTGTTTTAGTCATGAAGTCCTTGCCTATGCCTATGTCCTGAATGGTTTTGCCTTGGTTTTCTTCTAGGATTTTAGTCGCTAAGGTAGACTGTTACAATCATTCTCTGAAACCTACTGTTTAAAAGTTCAACACCAAGTTGAACAGAATGCAGCTTCTTTGAAACTAGGATCCAGATATCTAACAGGTTGCAATTTCCCTGATTATATTCCAATTTGGATTACCAACCCCTATGTGTTCCTAAATTTTTATGTAGTCCCAACAAGAATTTTATTTTTTTCCCCCATTAGGGGATGTGTACAGTGATTAAAAGGCACTTTTGCTTTAACCATTCATGTAGCTTCAGAAGGAGATCTCTGCCTTAATTTTATCCTATTGAGGTATTGGTAAGAGATTGCATCTCTTCATCTCTTTCTTTACCTTCAAATGGCTAACTTATTACAGGTTTTGAGAATTCTTCATTCATTATCTTAGAGTTATTTTATCTTCAATGTGAGTGTCCAGGCTTATAAAGTCCACATGCATCAATAACTAGGGATAATTAAGTAGCCTCTTGTTGATTCTGTTCTAGTTGGGCTTGGTCCAACATGTAAGATCAATCCATTCTATGGAAAGTAGGTGCTGTTATGGGTGCCAAGCTGACCAATCAGACAGTGGGAGCAAAAGAGGCAATTTATGGGACAAGTAGGCAGCCTGGGACAGGCCCGTGGCAAACATTCCTCTCATAGAACTTGGCCTGTCTGTTTTTTCCAATTATTCATCTCAGGGTGTTTTCCTTTTTGTTCAGGTGTTTTAATTTTACTAAGCATTCAAGGGAGTTGAAATTTGAAATATTTATCTCCATTTTCTGATTGTATGCCAGTTACCTTACTGACTGCCAGAGAACCAACTGGCAAATAAATAAACACTGGCAGAGATAAACAGGGATTGGCCATGTTTGCCTCCACCATCCTAGATATCCTAGAGGGGACTGCTGTGGTGGTATCTGACTCTCAAATATGTAATTACATTCTCCCTATTTCGATCTCTTTGCTTGGCAAACTGGATGTGATGATTAACATTTATCTGTCCCTTGCCAAAAGTACAATGACATGTTTGGATTCATGATCTCAACTGTGTAGTCATTTACAACATATTTCTGTATGCCATATCATAGACCAAATCACTTCTAGGAACTTGAATGCCAGGAATGAAGAAGGCATACTGAATTCTATTCACAGCTACTTAGTAATAAAGGATTATATCTCTGTGAGGTATATTTTCAGAAAGGGAAACATAATTTTTAAATTATTATTTTCTTATTTCAATTTAATGCATATTTGCTAAAATATAACTTTGAAAAAAGAAAATTAAAATGATCACAATTTCAGTATTAAATATTATCTATTTTAACATTCTATCGGGATTTTTTTCTCCCTTAACCCATTACTTTCTCTCTATCCCATCTGCATTACCCCAAGCATATTCAGATGCATATAAGAATTCATAGATATGTGACTTGTTAACAATCATCTCAAAATTAGTAATAGAATGGGTCAGGAATAGCAAGACCATTATGAAGAGGAATAAAATTGGAAGACAAACTTTGTTAGATTTTTAAAAAATACTATAGAACAACAATAAATAAGACCATTAGTGTGAGGAAGGACAAATAGACCAACTGGGAGTCCAGAAACAGACCCAAGCTTACATGGCGATTTGATTTATGAGAAATGGTACCATGTAACTAATGAGGAAACAGTATTCTAGTCAATAAATTGTGCTGAAACTATTGTATATACATACCGGATAACCTCAAAGCACAGAAGAATTAATTTATACACACGGTAAGCCTAAATGTGAAAGTTCAAATTACAATGCATTCATATGAAGTGGACAAAGTGAGCCTGTCACATCAAGGAATATTTGTCACAAATGAAGAAGTTCCAACTTTCAAGAGAAAATTAAAATTATGAAAAATTTACATCTGCTCCTGTGCATTAAATATCTTTTCAGGACTTAAAGTCTTTTTTATCATATGATCAAGTTAAATGTCACAACAGCAACACACAATGACATTCATAAACCTCAGTTGCAATGTTCAACATAAAATCTCAACATAAGTGAGCAAATACTATGTGACTTCATTTATGTATAAAATTCAAAATCTGCAATAATAATTCATGGAGATTGGAGTGAGAATAGTGAATAAATCCTGCCGGGGAGGGGCGTGAGGATGCCTGACAGAACTTCAAGACTGGCGGTAATATTCCATGTATTGAATCACATAGCAATTATATTGGCCTATTAATTTGGTACAAATTTTGATTTAATAGGAATTCTTCAGGCCATGTACTTAATATTTTTTGTATTTTATAGCAGTTATGCTTCAGTGAAAGGTAAACATAAATTGATATAAACAAAATAACATGACAAATGACTGGGAAATATTTGCAATATAAACATGTATGTGTCAATTAAATTATATCAATCACATAACAATTAAAATGATAAGCTTTAATGTTTTCAACAATTAAGAAAAGCAGCCATAAAATTGTCCAAGAAGTATGCTTACAAGTGCAGTCTCATTAGAAACCAAAGATATGTGAATTCATATGAGATACTTTTTTTCATCTAATTTTCAGAAACTTTAGAACTTAATACTCACTAATGGCTGTCAATGAAGGGTTGAATCATTTAGACACACTATGATTTGGAGTGACATTTCATGTAATATTTCTGGAATTAAAATAATTAGACATTTATATATCATTTACATAACAATTTCACTTTAAGAAATCGATCTGAAGGTTATAAATAAGAATATAAACCAAATTTAAATCTCAAAAATTTTTATGATAACGACAATTCAGTCTAAGTGGCCAACACAAATCATAAGAATTATAGTATGTATATGTAATAAAATCTTTTGAAACCACATAATAGGTGAAGTAAAAATTAGAAGTACTCTATATATGCAGTGGCTACTCAATTTATTTATATACATTTGATTTATACCGATTTCTGTTAAAATTTATATTCCTTTTACAAGACTAGTTTTAGAGTCATTTTTTAAAAAGAAGACCTGAATATATTTTGGATATTTTTCTCCCCCAAAAATACTGAGGTTCAATTTTGATTTATAATACAGCAGGATTTTGATCCTAGTCATTCCATAATAAGATATTAACTAATACTAGGACCAAAGAATGAGCTGAACATTCAAGGCATTAAAGCACTCATTAAGACAGTACTACATAGAGATTTGGAATATTTAAAGAGGAGTGGTTCTTAGACAACAATATCTAGTCCAACAACTACAATATTTAAGCAGAAGTCCAAAAATATTAATGACACAACCCAAAGATGTACAGCAAATTTGTAATGTTAAGTGGGTCCTAAAATTTGATTTCTTGACCTCAAAATATGCAAAGAATGTGCTTATGATTCCTGAAATGTGCACTGCTTTTAAATTAATATTGTACTTGCTATTAATATTCCAACTGTTTTAGAATAAATGGAAAATAGGCAGCTATGAGTGATAAAAATCCAATTACTCTGTCAGTTAAAAGGAGTCAGTAAGTCTTTCACATCCTCTGGCAAAGTGTTCAGGGCTTGTGAATCAAGGTTTTCACAGACTGTGTAATCTCTCGACAAGTCACTTAATCATCTTGCTTTTCTTTTTCTTTCATAAAACTGGTGGATATTTATGGAGTCTAACACATATTCCTATGTAAGGATTCCATGATATAAAACCAGTAAAGCACATAAAGTAATAATTACACATTTTAAGCAATCGGTTATTAATGACATAATTTATTATAGTTTCCTTTTTCACTGGGTTGCTTTTTGTTATATTTTATCCCTTCATATAACCTCTTTTTATATCTTGCAAAGATTTCTAGTGATGAATGCATTTTATTCCTTAGTTGCTGTTTCAATCATACTAGGAAAGGCAGGCACTAGAAAACATCAGACAACACCTTTTTACAAACTTCAGACTAAGTAAACTAGATGCATGAGTCATTTGTGAAGAGGGTTATAGTTCTGACTCTGTAGGTACAGAGAGGAGTCCAGGTTTCTTTGTTTCTGTCAGGTTTTCATATCATATTGACACTGCCTATACTTAAGAGTATTGATTCTGCAGGAGAAATGTTTAACTCTAGTAACATACAGATTAGCAGTTTGTGGGTTTATGTGATTTGAGGACCATACTTTCCCCTTCTTGCCCCTTCTTTCCCTATTCAGTAACTTAAAGTATGATCATATCTTTGGCCTAATTATCATCTTCCCTTTATTATTTGCCTATTTTTAAAGACTTTGTTCCCAAGAGGGTTTATGGTAATATATACTTCCCTATAGAAGGGAATAAGGTTAAACTGAGTAAATGAACAAACTTGGGAAAGAGAAAATGAAGGTTTGGATAAAGAGGAAAAAATCAGTGGTAAGTTGAGTATCCAAAACTGCTTTCAGAGAGCTATACATTGCTTCTTAGAAACCAACAGTAAAGGGGGTTGGACACTCGGGCCTACATGAGGGTGGAGGGTGGGAGGAGAAGGAAGACAAAAAAGACTAGTTATTACCAATGGATACACCGACTACCTGCGTGATAAAATGATCTGTACACCAGACCTCTGCAACAAGCAATTTACCCACGTAACAAACCTACACATGCATCCCCCTGAACCTGAAATAAAAGTTGGAAAGAAAGAAAAGATGCAGCAGCCAGCAGAAGAGTTACGGGGTTCTTCAGTCATCTAATTCACTGCAATGTCATGAACCCCCGTAAGAAGTAATCTGGTAAAGAGAAGCACAGCTATTTGTTACTTATCCCAAAGAGAAAATGCTCTCATATCAAGAAGGAATTTAGTGATTTGTAAGCAACATTATCAATAACTCTTTATCCTCACTGGGAAAAAAAAGCACTGGGTGTGTCAGAATTTTTCTTAGGTGTTTCCTCTTTTGTGCTGATGGGAAAACACCAAAGTTGCTCAGTAAATGTCAAAATACTGTTCTCTAGGTGCAAAATTCTCAGGTGAAGTGTCTTGATGTAAACATGTTGCACTTGTTCACTTTCCTGAGTACCAAACATTCCAAAACCTCAGCAGCTTAGAGCATCTGACTTTTTTTTTTAACTCTTATTATCTGTCAGAAGCTGCTTAGCCCTCCTTGGCTCTTCCTAGTTCTTTTCCATATGTCTTTTCATTCCAGAAGACAAGTAGAAAAAGGCGACTTGGTTTGTGACGTGACTTCATGAGAGAGAAGCAGCGCAACAGGCTTTGTGGAAGCAACTGTGTTCCAAGCTTCTGGCTGAACACACTGCAAGCGAAGTCCACGAGTCATCCTTGGGTAAAAGCAAGTCACTCGGCCAAAGATCTGTAATCATTGCTGGTCATGTATACTTCTACTGGGCTCGAAGTTGGGCGGTGAAAGTAAATGTCTGTGACTAATACAAATTACCAGAAGTAATTTCTAGCATATTTAAAATACTGAAAAAAAAAGACTGCAAATCTTCTCAACCACTCTGAGCTGTTGATTAATATTTGACAGCAAAATTTGAAGATGTACTTTCTGACAAGTATTTGGAGTGTAGATAGTCCCATGTGATGTGTAAGTGAATGATGCATGTGGTAAAAAGTGGTTGGAACATCACGGCTATGTGATTTTGGAAAATATATTCAACGTTTCTAAAAATCTTCCATTAAGTGGATATTATAGGAGAGATTTTTAAAAGAATTAAATTACAAAATATACATAAAGGAAAAAATCAAAGTACCTGGAATATAGCACATATTGATTATTGTTGATATTATTATTACTACTATTTTTTTTTATAACATTGTCACCTGAAGATAGGGTTGATATCACCTTATTAAATCAAGGAGTAAGCTGGTGAAATGTAAACTGGTACAACCACTATGGAAAACAGCGTAGAAATTCCTTAAAGAACTAAAAGTAGAACTACCATTTGATCCAGCAATCCCACTACTGGGTATCTACCCAGAAGAAAAGAAAGAAGTCATTATATGAAAAAGATACTGGCATACACATGTTTATAGCAGCACAATATTCATATATATATATATATATATATATATTATATGACCAAACAATAAGCTGATCACAAAATATTGGAATATTACTCAGCCGTAAAAAGAAACAACTTAACACCATTTGCAGCAACCTGGATGATACTGGAGACTATTATTCTAAGCGAAGTACCTCAGGAATGGAAACCAAACATCGTGTGTTCTCACTCATAAGTGAGAGCTAAGCTATGAGAATGCAAAGGCATAAGAATGACACAACGGACTTTGGGGATTCAGGGGAAAGGGTGGAAAAGGGGTGAGGGATAAAAGGTTACAAATTGAGTGCAGTGTACACTACTCAGGTGATGGGTGCACCAAAATCTCACAAATCACCACTAAAAAACTTACTCATGTAACCAAACACCATCTGTGCCCCAATAACCTATGGAAATAAAAAAATAAAAATAAATAAATACATCAAGGAGCAAGAACATGTATAGATAAACCCAGATCACAAAATATTCCTTTCATAAAAAGATATCCATATTAAAAATAAAATAAATAAAAGGCACATTAATGTAAGCCAATAAACAATCACCAGTTATACAATGTGTTGAAAGAAACAAAATAATTAATATTTAAAGTATGACTTTAATCATATTCCCAAAATTAGATCTAGAAAGAAACATTTAAGGGAAAATGAAAACCTCAAGATGAATTCTGAATGACAGATAAAGGTCATGAATGAGTGAGAAGTCATGTGATATTCTTTAATAATAACACATAATTTCCAAATGAAGTCAATCATGCTTATGCTGATCTAAAAATTAACTGGATATCAGTAAAAATATGATAGCATTGAAAATACAGCTATACAAATCAATTCTAAGTTCTTGTGATCTAGAGAGGCTTTCATTTATTCATGCATACTGGGCAAAATGCTTTGATCTACAAAATATGTAAAATCTTATACTGCATTATAGGACTTAACTTACCATGGAGAATAACACCATGAAAACCATTTTTATCCTGTAGCATAGGGTTAATTTTATGTGCCTCCTTGCATCTGACCCTAGAGTACAAACTAGTTCAATAAAATAGTACTGAATAAATATTACTAAATAGTACTGAAATCACCCTCCAAGCTGCTAATGATACCCAGAACAAACTATATGTCCCTATAATAATACATGCTAGTGATTTTTAAGGAATCTATGCTCTTAAATATCTTCAGTGGTAAAAGTTAGAATTACATTTGTCTACATATCACAGAAAACAAGCTCAGTTTTGCTGAAACTAATAGGGGTGTGCTTTTCTTATGCAAGTGTAAATTCAGATAGTCTGAGAATGGTATGGAGCACCAACAATGCCATCAGGAATTAATGATTTTAGTGAAAAGGCATATTAGTCAATGTTCTCCAGAGAAACAGAACAAATAGCAGATAATATATGTATTGCTCCATTGCTGCATTGCTGCATTGCTGCATTGCTATAAAGAAATACCTGAGAGAGGATCATTTATAAAAGAAGGAGGTATAATTGGCTCACAAATTCTGCAGGCTGTACAGGAAGCATGGTGGTATCAGTTTCTGGGAAGACCTCAGGGAATTTATAATCATGCCAGAAAGCAATGCGGAAATAGGTCTTTCATATGGTTGGAGCAGGGGGAAGAGAGATGGGGGACGTGTCATACACTTTAAAATGACCAGATCCCATGAGAACTCTATCAAGAGAACAGCACATAAGAGACGATGCTAAACCATTCATGAAGGATCCTCCCTCATAATCCAATCACTTTCAAACAGCCCTGACCCACAACACTGAAGATTACAACTTGACATGTAATTTGGGTGGGGACACAGATCCAAATCATATTAATATATATGTCTTATGAATAATTGGTTCATGTGATTATGCAGACTGGGAACTCTGGAGGTTCACTGTGGGCCAGCAGGCTGGAGACTCAAGACAGCCAAGAGTGAGGATGAAGTTTGAAAGCAGTCTGGAAGCAGTCTGTTGAAGAATTGTTTTCTTGCTCAAGGGAAGTTCAACCTTTTTGTTTTTGTTTTGTTGTTGTTGTTTGTGGCATAGAATATATTTACTTTTAATTGATGTGTAGTATTTCTTATTACTGTGACATATTTTTTGCCAAAGACATAAGAATTTGTGTAGCATCCCAAGGAGAGACAATCTTCATCCTTTCTCTTCAACATATGTAAGGTTTTTTTTTTTTTTTTTTTAATACTTTAAGTTCTCGGATACATCTGCAGAACGGGCAGGTTAGTTACATAGGTATACATGTGCATGATGTTTTGCTGCACCCATCAGCCCATCATCTACATTAGGTATTCGTCCTAATGCTCTCCCTCCCCTTGCTCTCCACTCACGGACAGGCCCCCGTGTGTGATGTTCCCCTCCCTGTATCCATATGCTCTTCTTGTTCATTTCCCTCTTATGAGAGAGAACATGCGGTGTTTGGTTTTCTGTTCCTGTGTTATTTTGCTGAGAATGATGGTTTCCAGCTTTATCCATATCCCTGCAAAGGACATGAAATCTTTTTTTATGGCTGCATAATATTTCATGGTGTATATGTACCACAGTCTATCAATGATGGGAACTTGGGTTGGTTCCACATCTTTGCTATTGTGAATAGTGCTGCGATAAGCATGTGTGTGCATGTGTTGTTACAGCAGAATGATTTATAATCCTTTGGGTATATACCCAGTAATGGGATTGCTGGGTCAAATGGTATTTCTAGTTGTAGATCCTTGAGGCATCACCACACTGTCTTTCATAATGGTTGAACTAATTTACACTCCCATCAACAGTGTAAAATTACACTAATAGAAAAATCCAAAGTTTCACGTTCCTTGCTGAAATGTCACTAAATAATAACCAACATTTTTTATTGAAATATAGCAAATGGGGCAAGGAAATGTGAAAGCAGGACTCTAAGTATGAATTTACTGAAATTTACCAAAAGGATATTCGGGTACCCTCATGTCAAAGACAAATAGCACAGATTGTCTGGTAAACATAGACTATTTATTGAATATTAAATCTATAAATATTTAAATATCTGATATAGTTTGAGAAATGTTAACTTATGTAAATTTCTGCTATGCATGAAACCATAGTCAAAAATAAAGTGCCACATGTCATGGGGTGCAACTGGCTGGGGCCAGTGTCCGCAGGTGGTAGAGGAATTTACTAAGATAGTTCTGGGGGGAAGAGGCAGATTTATCATAGAAAGTACAAAGATCCCTTGCAAGTGTGCAATGGGAAGCTCAGAGAGAGGGAGCTTTCTGCAAAGACGCAGGGGCTGGAGGGAAATGTTATCAGATCGTGCTGGAGAGGCTGCATGAAGAAGGAGATATTTGAGAACATCATGTTGTGCCAGTGGATTGTTTGCCATTAGGCGTTGCTCAGAACAACTGTTCTCCCCTGCCTGGGGCTCCTTCTTCATTAATTATCAGTCCTCATCTTAGCAGGACTCCACAGGAAGCAAACTGCTGCTTTTCTAACTTCATAGGTTATCTTAAATATCAGCATTTATAAATTGTCTTTATTTCAATTGCATCATTGAGGTGTATCAAGGTATGTCTGCCAAGAAGTATAAAAGTGCAACTTTTCTTCTGAGTTACAAAAGTTTTAATATGCACTTTAGAAACATTGGACTATTATCTGAATCTCTTTCTTAAATATGTTTGGATATTTTTGAAGTGAAGACCTAATTTAATTACATATCTGCATATTTTATTATTAACGCTTTGTACCATATTTATTTAAATGATTGACAAATATTTTTATGACATTTCACAGAAAAACAAACCTAACAACATGAGATCATCTAAATCAATCATTTTCTTCCAAGAAGCTTTACTTAATATTTGCTTGATAAATAATATTAATATAGGGAAGGAGGTATATATTTTTTTAATTTTATTTGACAGAAACTAAATTATACGCCGTTTTCAAAATTGAGTTTTTAGAGTTTAAGTAAAACGTTTTAAAAACTTCTACTAACCAAGTGATTAAATAAAATCAGATTACTTTTAATAATTATTACAACTATAACTATATGAAATGAATGTAACTTACTACTTCTCCATTGTCTTGAAATGGAGTTATTGTAAAGTTTTCCAAATCAGATTAATTAGTGAGAAATCAAATATAAAATGATTTCAAAAATAAGGCATGAATTATAGAATTCTCTTTAAAGAGTGTAGTAAGTTATGTGTACTTTATCATATTAAAAGTAAAAACAAATTGCCAGTTGAAATTATGAAATATTCAAACCATAAAAAAAGTTTAGGAAATAATACCATTCTCCAGATTTTTAAAATTTTGACAGATCATCATATTTGCATATTTATTTTATACATTTTTTAGTGAATTATAATAATTGAAGCCCATATGCACTACTTTCTAATCTAGTTAATATCTTTAATATTATAGGTAGTAACTGCTCTCATAAATTTGACATTTATGATTTTAGCACAAACTTTACACATTTACTTTATAAGTATGCACCTGAATTGTAATCGTATTTTTATTATTTTTAAACCATATGAAAATATTATTATTCTTTAAATAAATATGTTTGACTTGATTTAGGATTTAAATGTTATATTTTTAAGTTAATCTATATTGACATACATAGTTGAATATCATCCATTTTATGTGTTTTGTGTGTTATAATGTATTTATTCAAATATCTTTATGGTAGACATTTAGATAGTTTCCAATATTTCATTATAAAAATATGACAAAAATTATATTCTTGTCATGACTTCTCATATACAGTATATGATTAAAATTCAATTATGATACACATGTAGATTGCATTATAAGTCAATAGGTTGTTATATTCTTTACTTAGTATTGACAAATTGCATTATTAATTTGGAATATCATCAAGCATGTGCTGATTTCCTGGTTTTTATTCTCAAGAATAGTGATAATGTAAGGCATTATAATTTTGTCATTTTCAAGAGCCCAAAATGGTATTTTAATGTAATTTTAATTAGGAAGTAGAGATTGACACTTTATATTTAACTGGTTTTTTGTTTATTTCTCCTGTAAATAGTTTCTTTTACACTTTTTCTATTTGTGTTAATATGATTTTTCTTGTTATGATTAGGAATTCTTAATGTAGTCTGGCTATTAAACCTCACAATTTTCTATATTGTAATACTTTTTCTCCCAGGTCTTGGCTTTCCTTTTTCATTTCTTATGATGTCTTTGATGTTAAACAAAGACTGAAATACAATGTAGTCGATATTGCATATTTATTTTCTATTCAGAAGATTTACTGTTTCCTTGTTTATTCTAATAATATGATTATAGTTTCTTAGGGGGATTCTTGGTAGAACTTTAATTAAGTTCAAATTAATAATAGGATTATTATCACATTAACATTAATAAATATTAATTCAATGTATAATTAAATTAATAGCTTACTTAACATTTAAAAAATTTACTTTTTAAATTTCAATCATTGAACATGATCCTTTCCATGTCTTACTACATTAGCTAGGACTTCCAGTTCAATTTCAAATCAAGGCAGTGGTAGTTTTTCCTGGAAGAAAATGCTTCATAAAGTGATAGTTTTTCCTAGAAAAGAATTACAAATCTTTTTTGACTTCTACAAGAGGTCAATCCTTTTCTCTAGCTTTAGATATGCTGGATAATTTGACCACTTGACTTTGGTTAAATTTTTCTAGCAATACTAACTCAGGAAATTTATGGGTCAATATTTAAGCCAAGAGTAAATTTCTTCTATTTAATATTACTATGTACCAACCATGTAACATAACCTCATTTTTAAAGCTTTGTGTACTGAGCAATAATCAGTAACTGGTATTGAAAAGATGTAGCTGAACTGGAGATTCAGTTACCTCCCAATGAATCTTCCCTATCTTGGATTATTCAGTTAAGAAATTAGGGTTAATAATTTAATGAAAATATAATTTAATGGAAGGGCTAAGTACCTGTTCTTACTTGCTGGAGGTAGTCAGCACCCAGCTACCCAGAATTTACAGGTAATTGAGTTGCTATTTTCAGAAATTAGTGAAGGTACACTATGATCACTTTAAGTTGAGAAAGAGTATTGCTAACCCCCTTACCTTTGGAAAAATGGAATACTCCTCTAAAGTGGTTGGCTACTCAGCCACCTCAAATAATATGCTTTAGACCTAAATGGTAGAAACTTTGAAACAGGAGGCTCTTGCATGGGCCCATACTGGAAATCACCTGTTGGTATGACAAGAGACCATATACGGGACTGGACCAACTTGCTATGTAGCTATCAAACATGTGCTTTAATGATGGGGAAAAAATAATGTTGAAGACATTCAAAAGAATGTGAATGTCTAACAGAAAAGGGAAGATAATAAGGGAAAAAGAAATACAAACAGCTAAGCCAGGAGGAATTGTTCAGGTGGTTGATAATGCAAGAAAAAAAAGAAGAAAGAAAAATAGAAGCAATTAGCAACATTTCAGAAAATGATATGGTGGTACACTATTGCTGATTGGAAGGAAATCAATATCCACTATTATTTGGGAAACCACCTCACCGAATAAAATACTATTTATCTCAGTTTCGATGAATGTAAATCCATTCTGTTGAAGGAAATTAAGGCAAACTGTTAGAGTGGTGTGCTGAATTTTCTCATCTGTTAAAGTGGTGGAAGAAAAGATGCAGATATGAGGGCTAGGATTACATGTTTGGCCTCCAGAAGGAATCCAAGTTTAAACGCTGCAACTGAGGTTGAGCGGACTGATGGTGGTGAAAAAAATACTTGGGCAAATAATTGATTATGGTTTCTAATGAAGTGAAAGCAAGAACTCAGATTGGTATGTGTGCACCTATGTTTATAGTAGCATTATTCACAGTGGCCAAATGGTGGAAATGACCCAGATATCCATTGACAGATAAATGGATAAACAAAATGTTGTGTCTAGGTGTGGTGGCTCTTGACTGTTATCCCAGCCCTGCTTAAAAGCACAAGGGCAGTATTGGAGGGCTGCAATATGAAAGGTGGAGTGAGTCTGTGGTAGAAGTTATTAGGGTTTTGCTGATCAGGAAGGTTTTTTCCGTTTGTTTTTTTAAATGCTTTATAGACTCTTTAACTATAGCTGAATGCATAATTGAAATTAATAGATGCGGTGAACAGGCTCAAATGTCAGGCAAATTTATTCTCTACCCAATTTCAATTGGCTATTTAACTGGATAACTTTAGAATTGTCCAAACTCATTCTAATAATAAATATTAAGCGGTACCAAATTACGGAGGTCAAAAAAATTTTTGGCTTTATTGAAAAAATCAATGATGCAAGTTCTCATATGCACCAGATTGCATTGAGAACCTGGTGGATTCTGGAGACTAAATGCTGACTAATGGCTTGAACAAAGTACATTCATTGATGGCTCTACCAAGGTAGATGTGGCTTTCACTACTCAAGAAATCCAATAGCTCAAAAATGACTTCGATACTTTGAGATACTTCACCACTAAGCCCCACTAATAAGAAATAATCACAATGCCTTATGAAACTATTTCCATTTTGAAGGACACATATACTTCACCTGGGTATCTCCTTATATATTATACTGTAACTGACCAAAAACAAATATAAATTTAAATAAGGTCCAAAATAACAATTATTATAGAAGGCTGGCTGCAGCTCAAGCACTGCTATTAAAAACATAATTTTCATAATGATGGACAATGTGAAATAAGTTTTGCTCTCCTTATTTGGTATCTGCATGTCTTTTGGCTCATTTATTAATTTAGTTGCTTGTTTTCTTATTGCTGAATTTTGAGATTTATTTATATATTCTGGATTTAAGTCTTTTATCAGATAAATAGTTTACAAATATTTTCTTTCACCAATGGATTTCTATTTTCAAACTCCTACTAGATTTTTGAAGAGCAGAATGTTTTATTTTGATAAAGCCCAATTTATCAACCTGAGTTTTTATGGTTCATAATTTTGGTTTATTTATAAAAATTAATTGCCAAGCCCAAAGCCAGACAGATTTCCTCACATGCTTCCAAAAAGTTTTATATTTTTATGTCTTGCATTCAGCTATCTGACTAATTTTAATTTAATTTTCAGGTCTGAAATATGTATTTAGGTTATTTACTAATCGTAAATGGAAGTTTGATTTTTTTCAGTATCATTTGTTAAAAAGACTGCTTTTTTTTTTGGAATCAATTGCCTTTGCCAATTAGTCAATAACAGCTGAATATATTTTTGTAGGTCTACTTCTGGAATTTCTATTGTGAGCCATTTACCTGTATGTGCCTATTATTTTGTCAGTATCATTTTGTCTTGATTACTGTAGCTTTATATTAATTATTGAAACTGAACATTGTGAACCTGTCAATTGTTTGAAGATATATTTTGTCAATTCTATTTCATTGGTCTTTTGAACACATTTTAGAATCAGCTCATCAACATATGTAAAAAGACTTGAGGTTGTTTTACCGGGATAGTGATATCACTAGATCAAATTGGGTAGAGTAGATCTCTTAACAATATTGGGTCTTCCAATCCATGAATATAGTACACTTCTCCATTGATTTAGGTATCTACTTATTTCTTTCATCAGTATTTTGTAGTTTTCAGTGTAGAGATCCTGGACATATTTTTGCTGGACTTAAACTTCTCTCTCTCTCTCCCCACATTAATGTACACATACGTACATTTAAATTTCAAAATTAAATTGTTCATAGTTCCATATAAAAGCATTATTGACTTTGTATATTGACATTTTATTGATGACCTTGCTAAATTCACTTGTCAGTTCTAGAAATTCCTACTGGATTTTTTAGTATTTTCCATATAGATAACAATACCAAAGATTTCTGTGTTCTTTCTTGCCAGTCTGCATCCATTTTAGTTATTTTCTTTCCTTATTATCTTTTCTAGGTTTTTCCATCAAGATATTGAATAGAAATGGTGAGACGGAACATCTGGCCTCCATCTCTAGTCATAAGGAGACAACATTTAGCCTCTTATCAATAGGTTAATGCCATCTGTAGATTTTCTTGTAGGCATAATATATTAAGTTAATAATTTTCCACCTATTGTTTATAAATCAGTGAGATGACAGTATTCAAGCATCTCTTTATAATTGTAAACTTTTCTATTCCTCTTTTCATATCTATCAGTTTCTTCTACTTGTATTTGAAGTTGTATTTTGAGTGCATTTCCATTTAGTATTTTAATGTTTTCTTTAAAATTTCTTTAACATTGTGTATTATCACTTTTTATTTGTGAATATATTCCTTGTTCAAAAATATACTATTTATAATATTAATATAGCTACTACAGCACTTGTGTGTGTAGGCATATTTATGCCTGTATGATAGATTTCCCTTTACCCTTGTTTTTTTTTTCTATCTGGGATTTTAGAGATGGCATCTTTTTTTTTTTATTTTACTTTAGGTTGTATGGTACATGTGCAGATCATGCAGGGTTGTTGCATAGGTACTTACATGCCAAGGTGGTTTGCTGCAACCATCACCCTGTCACCTATATCTGGCATTTCTCCCCATGTTATCACTCCCTAACATTTCCACCCTAGACCCCCCCAACAGACCCCAGTGTGTGATGTTCCCCTCCCTGTGTCCATGTGTTCTCATTGTTCAACACCCACTTATGAGTGAGAACATGCAGTGTTTGATTTTGTGTTCTTGTGTCAGTTTGCTGAGAATGATGGTTTCCAGATTCATCCATGTCCCTACAAAGGACACGAACTCATCATTTTTTATGGATGCATAGTATTCCATGGTGTATATGTGCCACATTTTCCTTGTCCAGTTTATCATCGATGGGCGTTTGGGTTGGTTCCAGGTCTTCGCCATTGTAAACAGTGCTGCAATGTACACACATGTGCTTGTGTCTTTATAATAGAATGATTTATAATCCTTTGGGTATATACCCAGTAATGGGATTGCTGGGTGAAATGGAATTTCTATTTCTAGATCCTTGAGGAATCACTACACTGTCTTCCACAATGGTTGAACTAATTTACACTCCCACCAACAGTGTAAAAGTGTTCCTGTTTGTCCACATCCTCTCCATCATCTGTTGTCTCCATATTTTTTGATGATCGCCATTCTAACTGGCATGAGGTGGTATCTCAATGTGGTTTTGATTTGCATTTCTCTAATGACCAGTGATGATGAGCATTTTTTCATATGTTTCCTGGCCTCATATATGTCTTCTCTTGAAAAGTGTCTCTTCACATCCTTCACCCACTTTTGAATGGTGTTATTTGTTTTTTTCTTGTAAATCTGTTTTAGTTCTTTGTAGATTCTGGATATTAGCCCTTTGTCAGATTGGTATTTTGCAAAAATTTTTTCCCATTTTGTTGGTTGCTAGTTCACTGTAATGATGGTTTCTTTGGCTGTACAGAAGCTCTGGAGTTTTATTAGATCCCATTTTGTCTATTTTGGCTTTTGTTGCCAATGGTCTAGGTGTTTAATCATGAAGTCCTTGCCTATGCCTATGTCCTGAATGGTTTTGCCTAGGCTTTCTTCTAGTGTTTTTATGGTGTTAGGTCTTACGTTTAAGTCTTTAATTAATCCATCTGGAGTTAATTTTAGTGTAAGGTATCAGGAAGGGGTCCAGTTTCTGCTTTCTGCACATGGCTAGCCAGTTTTCCCAACACCATTTATTAAACATGGAATCCTTTCCCCCATTGTTTGTTTTTGTGAGGTTTGTCAAAGATCAAATGGTTGTAGATGTGTGGCATTACCTCTGAGGCCTCTGTTCTGTTGCATTGATTTATAGCTCTGATTTGGTACCAGTATCATGCTGTTTTGATTACTGTAGCCTTGTAGTATAGTTTGAAGTTAGGTAGCGTGATGCCTCCAGCTTTGTTCTTTTTGCTTAGGATTGTCTTGGCTATGCAAGCACTCTTTTGGTTCCATATGAAGTTTAAGGTGGTTTTTTCCAGTTCTGTGAAGAAGATTATTCGTAGCTTGATGGGGATAGCATTGAATCTATAAATTACTTTGGACAGTATGGCCATTTTCACAATATTGATTCTTCCTAACTATGAGCATGGAATGTTTTTCCATCTGTTTATGTCCAGAGATGGTATCTTGTAGGTTTCCTATGCATGATCTAGTTGACTTAACAATCTATAATCTATCAGGTTGTTTTCTATTTGTTTCATTTGCCTTTTCTTTCTTTTTTGTTTTTCTCTGTGTTTATTGAACATTTTAAAATTGTTAATATAATCTACATTATTTTCTTATTTATACCTTTTCAAAACATTTTTATTGTTTTCTGTATATATATATGTAAAATTTACCATTTTACATGTTGTCATGGAAGAATCCCAAGTTGGTCCCTATGATAACCTATCTCCTGGTATGCATACATCTTCTACCAGTTATTCACATATGAATTTAGGGGCTTGCTGTGAAGGAATTTTGCAGATATAATTAAAATTATAGTCCCAAATTAATTGAGCTTAAGAAGGAAAAATTATCTTTAGGGGTCCTAACAATCCAATAAGACTTTTAAAAAGACTGGGATTTTATATTTGAAAGAGATTCTAAGTGTGGAGTGGAATGGATTTGATGCAAGGGAAATTTGCAAGGGAAATTTTCTGTTGCTTATATGGAAGATAGAGGGGTCCATGTGGCAAGGAACATTAGTGGCACTTAGGAGCAGAAAACAGTTTCCAGTTGTCAGCAAGTTAGGAATGAGGACCTCGGCCCTACAACCACAAAGACTTGAATTCTTCTAACAACTTGAATGAGCCTAGAAAAGAACCCCAGGCTCCAGTTTAGATTTCAGCCTGGCAGGTATTTTAACCTTATCCTTGTGAGCAGAGAATTCAGTAATGTCATGTGTAAACTTCTGTTCTATAGAACAGAGACAATAAATGGGGGTTGTTATAAGCTGCTAAATTTGTAGTAATATTGTTATGCAGAAGTAGAAAACCAATGAAAACAGAGAGTAAACACCTTACAACACTAGATATAAGCAATAAAAAACAACTCCGAGATTAGAAATAAGGTAAACCCTATACTTTTCCCAACTTTTCCCTGTACTTCTAATTTTTCCCTCTCATCCTTCATGTTAATTTTGTCATGTTTTACCTTTACAAATATATACACACAGAATTTGTTTTTATTATTTTTCCTATAACAATGTCAGTATTTTTAAAACAATTAAAATCAGAGTAAATAAATTTATATTACTTTCATTTTTTTTCCCATTTCCAGTGATATTTATATTTTGTGTAGATCCAAGTTTCTTTTTACTCACCTTTATTGAGGTATAATTGGTATTCAAAAAACTAAAGATAATTAATGGATACATGTTTGTGAGTCTGGACATATGCATACACTCACATTATCATCATCACTATTTAGGTTATAAACGTATTCATCACCTTCAAAAGTTTGGTAGTGTTTCTGGCTGATATCCCTTCTACTGGAAGAATATTCTTTAACATGTTTTGTAGTCTCCTAGAAATGATTTTCAGTTTTTTTTTCTGTCACTTATTAAGAAAGTCTTCTTTTTTTTCTAATCCTAGATCTTTGTATAGGCGATTATGTTAATCAACTTAGAAATCAGTCTGCATTGGAAAATTGTTATTATAGTTACTGTCAAGGTTTTGCATGTTTCAAGTTCATCAAGTGGTGTGTTTAAGACACGGTCTGGGTTGGCTGACGTCATTTTATAATGGATGCTCACAGCTCAACTTTGGATTTCTCTTTGTGCTGTACCTTGAAGAGAATCTGTCTGTGGCCGTTCTCCTAGCTGCGTTTGCTCTATTCTTCTTAGCCTGGTGTTGGCGGAATAGGACAGAGGAATTCGCCTGATGTCCTAATTAATACTTAATCTCGGTCAGATACTGTGTCCCGGCATCTAACATATTTGAGCTTCCTGGGCATTTGCACCACTCTCTTCAGGATGTGCTAGATTAGCACATACAGCTTTTTCTTCCTGCTTCCTTCACAGAGCTGCAATGGGATTCCATAAGTGACTCAAGTGACAGTTTTTTGTTGTTATTTCCTTTCAACATTGACGCTTTTTCCATAGAAAATACAAGGGAGATGCATCCAGGTAGAGTTTCAGGAGTGGTGTTGCTCCTTTCTGCTGGGAACACCGTGAGGAGAACCTTTTCAGTTTTCTACCTATCTTTTATGTGAGTGTCTAGAGAGAAATCTTTGGGAACACATTTAGATATCTGTGACCTCCAGTGCCCTCACATTCTCACACTAGCTGACCCTTGGCTTTTAGCATTTTTTTGACTAGGTGAATATTTTTAATGAGCTTTACAGCATTGGGCAGAATCTATCTCAGATAATAAAATGCTTAGGTCATGTTTCTTTCAGTAGTGTGGTTGCCCACGTAAACAAAAATTCAAGAAAAATTTGAGTTACATATATTTGGAACATTCTTAGACTAAAAGTCTGTTTGTGTACCTGAAATTCAAGCTTAACTTGGTATCTCACTTCTGTATGCTAAATCTGGCAGCCCTAAACAGAAACCTCCTGATTCTCTGCAGATTTCAGGATACAGGGTTGCCCCCTGCACTCTCTGCTTTCTGATTAGTAGAATTTAAGAAATGTTGTTAAATTTGTTAATCATTTAGCTTTTTTCTTGTAAATGTGGAAGGAATGCTCTCCGCATTGCTCTACATCTCTGAAGAGAAACCATAATTGTTATTCTTTTACTTTTAATTAATATATGCCTCCATATATACAGAGTATTTCTTATTGGCAAACTATAGATGGGTCTTATTTTTGAATTCCATCTTCAGTCTCTGCCTTTTAACTGGGTACATAAACCATTTAAAACTAATGTAATTATTGACAAGGTTAGGATTACATGTATCATCTTCACCATGTATTTTCCCATTTGTTTCCATTTTCCTCTTTTGCTGCTTTCTTTTCTTATTTGGCACTCTGTTGTTGTGAATTCTAGGTGCCCTGTGCTCTCCAGACCTTGGGTCAGAGAATCTGTTGAGCAGTCATCGAGGGTCCCCTTCCCTGAATCATGGCATGGAACTCTTTTAAGGTGGGAAAAATTTAGGGTTCACCTTGTTTTTCATTTCTCAGAGTTGTTTTTTATTGCTTTTATACCTTGTGCCTTAAAAATTGTTTTTTCTTGTCATCTCTTTGTTGCTGTTGAAATGCAATCCTTTTTATAACATCTTGGCTATATGCAGAACTATATACCTTGGTTCTAAGAGCTTAGTCACCTGTCAATTTTAGAATGACAAATGACAAAACCCTTTCTCCATCAGTCAGACTCATATATTTATCTGCCTACTTAATATCTCCAATTGAATGCCCAAAAGATTTTCAAACTCAACAGGTGACTTTGATTCCCAATCTTTTTTTTCTTTTTTAATACTTTTTTTTTATTATACTTTAAGTTCTGGGGTACATATGCAGATCTTGCAGGATTGTTACATAGGTATACATATGCCATGGTGGTTTGCTGCCTCCATCACCCTGTCACCTACATCAGGTATTCCTTTTCTTTTTAATTCGACCCTTCCACATCTTAGTTGATGGCAATTTCATTCTTGTAGTTGTTCCAGTCAAAACTTAAACGTTATTCTTGACACCTTTCTTTCCCTTATATATTCACCACATCTGTTGGAAAATCATGCTGCTCTGCCTTCAAAATCTATCAAGAGTGTAACTACTTCCCTTGTGTGCATGTCATTACCAACTCCCTCAGGTGTCTTACCTGTCTCCCTGCTTAAGTTCTTGAAGTCCAAAAATATGTTCTCAACACACTAACCAATGAACCCCTTACACTAAACTCAGTAGAATAGTACATTGATGACTCAGAATAATGGCTCTTGAGAAATTATCCATGGTTATAAAGTTGTGTATAAAATAATAAGATAACAAGATTCATGAATTTGAATTTCAGAGGGAGTCAACAGATAAGATGAATATTAGGCAATATTTAAGTAATATCTGGGATATTTTCCAGAATTGATAAAAGTCATATGATTAGTTGCATAAATAAAATCACTAGGTAAGAAAAAATAAGTCTAAGAATATTATATTTAAATAGTTAGAAAAGCAACTACAGAGGTAAAAATCTTAAAATAAATACATTTAAAATGAATGACCACAAAGGAAATTGTTCAGTGAATTCTCTCTAGTTAACAGGAATTTGTAGAAATAGACTGCTATTCTCAAAATGCTGAGAGAAAAATATATCACTTATTCATTTGCTTGAACACATATATAATGAGCACAATATATTCATTGTAATTTTTTTTTCTTGCCAGTACCAGAAACATTTAATTTGGAAGAGCTAAGAAGGAAAATCAATGAAAGAGAGAGAGAGTGAGAGAGGGCCAGAGAACTGTGGACTTGCATAGAATCTCTCTGTCCTCTGCGTTTATACAGGCTACCAATGGCTTAATACTCAACAATCTACCATGTGGATATTGAAGGCACTTTACTCCCTGTATGCAGCTAATAAATGCAGGCTGCCAAGTTTGTAAGAATTTCTATTCTTTCTGCAGGTTATGTCAAAGTGCACAGTATCAGAGCGTATGATAATCACTGTGCCCTGTTGAGTTTTGTCACAGACATACAAAACCAGGGCTTCTATTATTATGCCAGGTTCTAGGCATTGCTACTGGTTGATAAATAGCTCAAAGATGTACCAATATTTTTTACCACCACCATTTTTATGAAAATTGCTGAGCTTCATAGTTATGAATGAGACATCTTTCAATTTTCTTCACTAAAAAATGAAAATCCTACTTACATTGTTTGAGCCATTTTGGTGAAAAACTGAAAATGGAAAATCACACACATCCTGGCTTAGCTCAACAACTTGCTGTTGTGATATTGTCATAGCTAATGCTATCAAGGCTCTTAAAGTTATTTTGTTCTGCATTAAATCCATGAATCTTTTTTGTTCCTCAGTGCTAAAGTGTAATTAACATTTTGCCCTTTCATAATTTATCTGATCTCATATTTTGGCAAGTATTTTAAATTCATTATATGGTATACATGTAATTATAAATAGATAATTTATTATATAATTATATAAGCAAATGATGTGTTATGCAATTATATAAATAGATTATTAAAATAATTATATTATTTATCATTGTTGGTCATGAGACCAGGTGATATGCTCTGCCATTTCTATTTGAATTTCAGGAAGGATATGGTAAGAGAGTTTATTTATTTGGGCTGGTGAGTGAGATAGTGGTGATGATTGGTTTTTAAAAAATTCATTCTGTCAGTCATATACAATTTGTTACTGACAGACTGAACTAAGTCTCCTGAGGGATGGGGCTTCTTGGTAATTAAAACATGTTTTCAAGTCTGTTAAAGCCCTCCTCTTTCCCCATCTTCTCCATCCTATTCCTGTATTCTTAACTATATAATATCCTGCCTCCAAAAGTCTTAAACAATGAAGAATCTGAAAGCATATAGGAAATTTTTTTTCTAATATGTATTTGAGAAGGAGCAGAAGGGTCTTGTGGCTTTCCCAAATGACCAATGATTCTCACAGTATAAACATTATCCCTTCCTATCATTGCAAACACACCAAGGTTCTGATACACAAATCCTTCTATGCTTGTCTGAAAATTACCCATTGCAATTTAGACATGGGAGAGTCCATTTCCCTTCTGATTCAATCCACTTAGGTAGTGCAATAAAGGAGATTGGACAGTCTATATTTCAGCACTGATTGTCGTGGTATACTTCCACTGACGAAATGAAATTGGTTTGTTCTCACTAGGGTTTCCACATTCCACAACATAATAAAAAGTTACCTTAATTGACAAGGTTGTATGGGCTTTCAGAGTTTGATGGACCAATTATTTGTTGGATTCAATCATGTTTGATTATTGAGCAATTCTAAGGCAATTCTATTGAATTTTATCTTACTCTTTAAAGATACAGATATAAATTATATGATATAGATACACATAGACATATATAATATTATAAATTATGTACATACACGCAGACTTTTAAATCTGTTAAATAATAAGTCTATTTAAGGTCACATACTGGTACTATGTTTGTCTCTTCTTGTTGCTTAAAATTACTTTTCCTAGAGGCCATCTGAAATAAACCCTAGAAAAATTCCAATTATTATTTCAAAAATGTAGAAAACGTCTCCATCTACCAAAATGCACACATTCGGCAGACTTCTGCATGAACTATTAATTTCATCTTTTTCCCATAAAGTATCAGTTCAAATGTATACAATAAATATACAGTGAATATTTTATATATAATGACTTACATTGGATGCCTTAAGAAATTTTTTAATTGAGTAAGCTATAGCCTCGTATTTTAGAGTTTAAGGTGTAATATAAGTGACTAAACACAAAGCAAAATGTGAAAAACTCACAAGATGTTCAGTTCATTTATTCACAAGTGAGTGCAGAAAAGAACATTGTCACACCTTTTACAGAGTAGTTATGAAAGAGTTCATAGAGGAAGTGTAATGCAGATGAACTTTTAGATGTGGTCAATGCTAGCTATTATTATTACTTTTATGATTATTACTATTACAGTGGAGAGCCACAATGGCACAGAATTTGTCATGAGACTGTAGAACAGATTGAGCAGAAAAATTTTAGGAGGGTTGAGGCAATTTACTGAGTCCCTAGGCCATTTGGATTATATGTGACACGTACATGAATATGCAGGGGTAATCAGGTAGAAGAAGCTGAAAGTATGAATAGAAAATACTTAACATTTTGTAGGTTTAGCTAAGCATTATGAACTCTTAAAGATTAATAAACTGAGGAGCTAAGTTATCAAAGGAGTGCATTAGGAAGTTTTAACAGTGGTGTGTAAGGCAGATTCCAGTAGGAAAACTAAAAATGGAGAGACCAATATAGAAGTCACTCTTAACAGTTCAAAGTTGATAGTCTCCATGGTAAGAAGACATACGCTGCCTCCTGCCCATTCCTACAGCCTCATTTCTTTCTCCTGTCCCTCCATTCCCTGTAATGAATGCAAACCTTCTTCCAGTCCTCACACTGTTTGTGGTGTCTCATGTAACCAGGCCTTTGCATGTTCACACCTGAGACCAGACACAGGTGAACTCACTTGTGTTTCCAGAAGACTTTGCTAACTCCTGGAAGCTCATCAAGAGCTGAGCCACATGCCAGGTGCAGTGGCTCACACCTACAGTTCCAGCATTTTCGGGCACCTAGGTGGGAGGATTGCTTGAGCCCAGGAGTTCAAGACCAGCCTGGACAACAAAGCAAAACTGCATATCTAAAAAAGTACAAAAATTAGCAGTGTGTAGTGGTTTGCATCTGTAGTTCAGGGACTTGGGAGGCTGAAGAGGGAGGATCACTTGAGTCCAGGAGGTTGAGGCTGCAATGAGGTGTGATTGTGCCACTGCATTTCAGCTTAGGCAACAAAGTGAGACCATGTCAAAAAAAAAAAAAAAAAAGCTGTAGTATTTTAATAGTATTTGGGCCTCTCAGTAGAGAACCTACCACTGATCACATATTCAACATTTCAATTTAAATGAATAAAAGACCTTGAATGAATGAGATTTGAGAGATATCCTGGTGTTGGCATCTCAGTAGAGCATGAGAAAAGATACCCATTGAGTAGGCAGAAAAAGCAGCCCTAGGTTTCAGATAAAACTGGGGATAAAATTAAGGCAATGTTCTCACAGAGGAGCAATTCAAAGCTGTGTGAGGGCATGGGCTAGGCAGGAGAAAGTGTGTACACACTGAGGAATCATGTCATGTGCTAATGGTTTATGTTCCTGGATTTTCAATCATCAAGTTTATACCTAATTTATTCAAAATCTGTGTTTAAGTTTCTTTCATCCATCTTAAATCATACATTTTCTCAAGGTGTTGTGTGAAAGCAGATACTATGGTGCAAACACCTAAGAACTCCTCCCCTGAGGAGAGTATCACCCTGCTGTGTCTCTGTCACTGAAAGCCTGTTTAATCAACTCTAAAATATTCCTATCTGTGGTTACTTGTGAAGTAAAAAAGTCAATGAATTTGGCACAGTTAATCCATCTTTTACTTTCTTTTCATTAGTCTGCATTTGAAAAATTACTTCTGGTTGCCAAAGCCTTCATTCGGAATTGGTATCTTGATCAAGTTGATCCTACCAGCAGCATCATCAGAGCTATCAGTCATTGGTATTTCTGCAACAATGTGCCCGTTGAAAATATGTTACAAGCAGGATTTAAAAGATTATGTTCCAGAGTACTATTGCTACGCCCTAGAGACGCAGAATAGCTGCCATTTTAAATTAAGAAGATTGTAGGAAATGAAAAATGAAAACAAAGATGGTACAATTCCTATAAAAGGTTTGTTACAGGCAGTATGATCACTTAATTATATTTTTTGTGTGAAATCTAAGTACTATTTTGTAAATCATGTAAAGACAACCTTCAGGATTAACTTCGAATTTCCACAAGGAAATTTGTTAAATTTAATAAAGGTTTGCGAGAAGTATCCACAACCTGGGAATCACACTTAAATTTTTTGAAAAGTTTCAGAAATTATATTCTAATATTGGAAGATATTTTATAAAAATGCCTAAGAATTATCAAAGTATGAATACCTCCATTTAAGAGATTTCAATATAACTACACGATCTTGACTATAATGTTTTCATTAAGTGGGCATATATTTTGAAGATTCATGTTAAATCCACCTTATTGCCCTGCAATCTGTCAGCTCTCACTAGTGTAGCAAATTGAGATAATTTTCCTGTGCTTCAATTTAACAGATTTCAGATTCCTGTAGCTCCTGTTAACAGGACAGTGACTCTGGGAAGCAGCTGGTAGGAGAGAAGGAGATTGCTTTACCATTTGGTGAGAAACAAAGCCATGTGGCTTTTAAATTCATTAGAATCCATTTAAAAAGTAACAATGGAAGGAAATTACATTCCTGAGTGAAAAATAAGGTAGTATATAATTATATGCACAAAAAACATCTTGTGTTCTTTCATTCATTCTTTCCACCAGGTATTGAGTGCCAAAATTCCAAGTTTGTACCAGTGTAAATAGACAAGAAGAAACATTAAAAGCATTAAGAGGTTAGTGACTAAAAGAGTAATAAAATTTAGAGTAAATAGCAAAATATTTTGTTTTGTTTTTGTAAATAGGGTGTTTGTATATGGTTATGAAGAAAGAATGAAAATTGGATTAAAGGAAAAGGCATTTCATTTGGGAATCACTGCATATGCAAAATATTGGGAGTAGAAATGACCCAGTTTTGCATAAAATCAACATTAGTTTTTAGTATTTACAAAAGCAGGTTTATGTTATTCAAATGAGTTTATATTCTTAAGTATTTCAGTGATTATTCAGATTGGATTTTTTCTTCTTGGCAAAGAACAAAATAATTACATAAGGAGATTTGCTTTGCACATTTTTGAATAAATTCTCTATTGAAACATGCATGTCACATTGTGACTCTTATAGGAAAGCCTCAACTAGATGCTAATGATCTTCCAGAAATATTCTGCAAAGCCCTAGTATGTGAATCACTTAGGAGGAATTTCTTTTTTAAAAAAATATATTTATTATACTTTAAGTTCTGAGGTACATGTGCAGATTGTGCAGGTTTGTTACAAAGGTATATATGTGCCATGGTGGTAGTTTGCTGCATCCATCGCCCCGTCATCTACATTAGGTATTTATCCTAATTCTATTTCTCCCCCAACCTCCCCATCCCCTGCTATTCCTCACCTAGCTCCCCACCCCCCAGGCCCTGATGTGTGATGTTCCTGTCCCTGTGTTCATGTGTTCTCATTGTTCAATATCCATTTATGAGTGAGAACATGCGGTGTTTGGTTTTCTGTTCTTGTGTCAGTTTGCTGAGAATGATGGTTTCCAGTTTCATCCATGTCCCTACAAAAGAGATGAACTCATTGATTTTTATAGCTGCATAGTATTCCATGGTGTATATGTGCCACATTTTCTTTATCTAGTCTATCATTAATTGACATTTGGGTTGGTTCCAAGTTTTTGCTGTTGTGGAGTGCCACAGTAAAATACATGTGCATGTGTCTTTATTAAAAAATGATTTATAATCCTTTGGGTATATATCTCGTAATGGGATTTCTGGGCCAAATAGTATTTCTATTTCTAGATCCTTGAGCAATTGCCACACTGTCTTCCACAGTGGTTGAATTAATTTACACTCCCACCAACAGTGTAAAAGCATTCCTATTTCTCCACATCTCCTCTGTTGTCTGATTTTTTAATAACTGCTACTCTAACTGGCATGAAGTGGTATCTCAATGTGGTTTTGATTTGCATTTCTCTAATGACCAATCATGATGAGCTTTTTCCATGTTTGTTGGCTGCATAAATGTCTTCTTTTGAAAAGTGCCTGTTCATATACTTTGCCCACTTTTTGATGGGGTTGTTTTTTTTCTTGTAAATTTGTTTAAGTTATCCAACTTAACAAATTAGCCCTTTGTACAATGGGTAGATTGAAATATTTTCTTCCAATTCTATTGGTTGGCAGTTCACTCTAATGATAGTTTGTTTTGCTGTGCAGAGGCTCTTAAGTTTAATTAGATCCCATTTGTCTATTTTGGCTTTTGTTGCCATTGCTTTTGGTGTTTTAGTTATGAAGTCCTTGCCCATGCCTATGTCCTGAATGGTATTGCCTAGGTTTTCTCCTAGAGTTTTTATAGTGTTAGGCCTCATGTTTAAATCTTTAATCCATCTAGAATTAATTTTTGTAGAGGTGTAAGGAAGGGATCCAGTTTCAGCTTTCTGCATATGGCTAGCCAGTTTTCCCAACGCCATTTATTAAGTAGGGAATCCTTTCCCCATTGCTTGTTTTCATCAGGTTTGTCAAAGATCAGATGGTTGTGGTTGTGTGGCATTCCTTCTGAGGTCTCTGTTCTGTTCCATTGGTCTGTATCTCTGTTTTGGTACCGGTACCATGCTATCACCACTCCTATTCAACATAGTATTGGAAATTCTGGCTAGGGCCATCAGGAAGAGAAAGAAATAAAGGGCATTCAAATAGGAAAAGAGGATGTCCAATTGTCCCTGTTTGCAGATGACACGATTGTATATTTAGAAAACCCCATCATCTCAGCCCAAAATCTCCTTAAGCTGATAAACAACTTCAGCAAAATCTCAGGGTACAAAATCAATGTGCAAAAATTGTAAGCATTCCCATACACTAATAATAGACAAACAGAGAGCCAAATCATGAGTGAACTCCCATTCACAATTGCTACAAAGAGAATAAAATACCTAGGAATACAACTAACAAGGGATGTGAAGGCCTCTTCAAGGAGAACTACAAACCACTGTTCAAGGAAATAAGAGAGGACACAAACAGATGGAAAAACATTCCATGCTCATAGTTAGGAAGAATCAATATTGTGAAAAAGGCCATACTGCCCCAATTAATTTATAGATTCAATGCTCTCCCCATCAAACTTTCTTCACAGAATTGGAAAAAAACAGCTTAAACTTCATATGGAACCAAAACAAAAAAAAAGCCCACATAGACAAGACAATCCTAAGCAAAAAAAAAAAACTAGAGGCACCACACTACCTGACTTAGGAGGAATTTCTAGTAGAAATTAAGAGTAAGAGCCCTGTGACAGAAGAAAAATTTAGAATGGGAAAAAAATAAACTAATGAAAGAAAGCAAAAGGAAGCAGATAACTTTGTACCTCTGTGTCAGAGGTGACCCATAACTAAAGATTAGTTCTTTATTTCTCATGAATAGATAGTATAATTCCCACCTACTGAATTCCCATGCTATAAATATGGACAAATGACTACTGACATAAAAGTGGTCATTATTACTAATACTGATTTAGTGGTCTAATTATTATTAACATTGATTTAAACAACTTAGTTATTGATAATCTGGTTTAGTAATGAGTGAAAAAAATTAAATGCAAGATCAAGTTAGTTTTAGATTAGCCAAATTATCTAAAATATGAAGTGCTATAAAATTAGGTATATGTAATTTTACTACAGTGATAATTTCAATGACAGAAATATAATTTCACCTGTTTTCAAGTCCTCATAGATTTCATTATGATCAAACAAGCTCTATTTAGGGATACAAGCATACATGCACATATAGATATAGGTATAGCTATAGATTGATTTATATAGACATATATATATATATATATATATATATATATATGTTTTGTAGCTGCTAAGTCTGTGGACATTTAGCTGGTTTACAGTATACAGGCTTTGGGGCTAACCTAAGTAAAAATTAGAAAAAAAAATTATGTCTGTAATGTAAGCTTGGCAAGTAGTTACATTAACACAAAATACAGTCTATATAGAGGTTAAAACATATTTACTTCCAAAGCCTACATTTTATTTTATTTATCTTGCATATGTGGCTGATATTTTGTTGGCCTTCACATTAGTTTTTGCTTTTTTATTTGAGTACCTTTCATATGAGCATATAATTTCCAATTCCTAAACCTGATGATTCCATATTATTTTATATCTGTCATCACATGTAGAAATACATTCCTGTCTGCTGTTGGCATTTTAATTTAGACCCTTGTCCCAGCCCATCATTTTTTGATTAGGCAGCAAAGCCCCAGAGGTGTCATGACCTTGTGCAGTGTGAGCTGAGGGTGGAGCCGGGCCTGGGACCAGGCATCTTCCTCCTGAGTCCCGAATGTCTCCCTTTGGCATTGCACAGGCCCTTGCTTCATAGCTTTGTCAAGAAGGTCACATTTTTCTGGTTGCTTTTTCTAGACTACATTGGTCTTGTTACTACTGCTCTAGGCATGAGGCTGCTTTGTGTACAGTTTGGCCCCTTGAGAAATAAAAATACTCTACAGAGAACCTGCCCAATCCTTCATGATTTTTCTCTTTTTTTCTCCTTAATAGGGACAACTATCTCCTGGTTCTCAAAATAAAAGAAAAATAGAAGAATGTCCCCGCTAAATGTCCTAGTGCATCTTTCTCCACAAAATGGAAAGAAAAACAAACACAAAAAAGCAAATCTGAGCAAATATTATCTCATTCTATAAATGTGAGAGATGTAGTCACCAGTTTAAGATGTACGGTTTGGAAAATTGAAGCATCTGAGAAGAAATGATAGGATCTCTCCACTGCTTCGGCAATCAGGGCCACGCGATCATAAGCTCAGCTCACATAGGCCGTTTGTTATGATAGTTGCAATGTCTATTTCTCAGCATTCTGCATTTTGTATTACCTTGGGAACAAACTAGAAAAGATGGCAGCCACCAAGTCATTTATATGTGTAGGGAGCTCACAGAAGTTACCCTTCCATAAGTGGGTCTTCAAAATGATTCTGTGATGGTAATGAGAGGAGGAAGAAGAGGAGGCAGGAGAGAAAAGAGAAAAGACAAGAAGAAAAGAAGAGGACATGCCTGTGTTCCCAGCATTTTGGGAGGCCAAGGAAGGAGGATCACTTGAAGCCAGGTGTTCAATATCAGCCTGGGAAACATAGCAAGACCCTGTCTCTGCAAACAAAAACATTAAATTAAATTAGCCAGGCATGGTGGTGCATGTCTGTGGTCCCAGCTACTGGAGAGGCTGAGGTGGGAAAATTGCTTGAGCCTGGAAGTCGAGACTGCATGAGCTAGGATTGCACCACTGCACACTCCAGCCTGGGTGACAGAGTGAGACCCTGTATAAAAAAAAAAAAAAAAAAAAAAACGAGGAGAGGGATAAAGAACAAAGAAGAGTGGCAGGATGAAGATGAGGATGAGGGGGAGAGGAATGAAGAGGAAGAAAAAAGGAAGAGAAGTGGGAGGAGGGAAAGAGGAAGGGAAATGTTTACGAGTGCTGGATCTGTGCCAGGCTTTACCTACAGCAACTCCACTACTCCTCACTGCAATACTTGAAGTGAGAAGTGGTTATTGCAATAATCTTAGAGATAACCTAGATGTATGCTGGGATTTCCAGTTCAATATGAAAAACAGACTTAATAATTCTAAGGTAGCCTCTTTCCGTTCATTACTTTATACTCAAATCTCTAAACGTACAGAATCCAACATAAACTGCTGGTTCCTTTGAGTTTTCTCCGTGTCTGTGACTAATTTATTTAATAGTTTGACAAACATCCTGGCTGATCTTTATGTTGACCAATATAATGATTCAAGGCATCATTAACATCCTTGCAGATGCTTTGAAAACCCATGTTACCTTGAGAGTTTTCAAAATTGTTTTACTATAGCTAATGACAAGGCCAAACAAGAAATTAAACATAATTCATTAAAACAATCTCAATACATATTTAAGGTTTAATATAGATTTTGATCTATTCCAACTGGATTTTTTTTCAGAATATTTTAAATTTGTATGTTTCAAAAACATCAGTTATTCCAAAGAAGTTAAGATTCTAAATATACTGTAGTCAAAATTATTTTTGATCAAGCATCAGTGCTTTTCAATAACAACTCATATTGGATGATTCAAAAAGATGTTGTAATTTATTCTAGCCTAATTTAGGATGGAGATATGAAAAATAAACCAATAGTTGTATTTCAAATGCCACCTTCTTTATGAAGTCTTGCCAGACTGCCTAATCTATTGATTTACAAAAGAAACACATTATTGAACTCCAATTAACATACAGAAAGCTGTAGATATTTAATGTATACATACTTAATGTGTACAACTTGATGAGTTTAGAGGTAAGTATATAACCATAAAACAAGCATGAAAATCAATGCCATAAATACATCTATCACCTCCAAAAGTTTCTTCCCTCCCTCTTTACCTACTATTTATTATTATTACTACTACTTTGTGATAAGACAAGATCTTTGTAGCACTTTCGTTAATTGTACCATACAGTATTTCTAACTACAGGCATCATGCTGTACAGTGGTTCCCCAGAATTTATCCATCCATATAACTTTGCATTTTTTTGACAAATATCTCTCCATTTTCCCCTTCACCCAGCCCCTGGCAACCACTGTTCTACTTCCATATTCTATGAGTTTGACTATTTTAGATTCCCCATCTATGTAGCATGATTCAGTATTTACTTTGTGTCTGGCTTATTTCATTTAATAAAACATCCTCCAGGTTTATCAATGTTGTTGCAAATGACAAGATTTCTATCTTTTTAAAGGCCAAAGAATATTCCACTCTGTATATACTACATTTTCTTTACGAATTTTTTCATTGATGGCTATTTAAATTGTTTCTATATCTTGTCTCTTGAGAATAATGCTTCCATGAGCATTGAAGTGGAGATTTCTATGAAATCCTGATTTTAATTCCTTTGGAACCATATCCAGGGTTAAAATTGCCAGTTCTTATGATAGTTCTATTTTTAAGTTTTTGAGAAATCTCCAAACTGTTTTCTATAGTGTCTGCATCATTTTACATCAACAGCGAACAAGTGTCCCCTTTTCTCCTCATCCTCACCAACACTCATTTTTTGTTTTTATGGTAGTAACCATTCTAATAGGTGTGGTGTGACATCTTACTTCAAGTTGAACGCCTTACCCCACCCACAAACCCAGAAATTCGTATCTCCACCTGTGTTTTATTTTTCTTCATATTATGTATCACTGCCTTATATATTATGTATATTGTGTATGTATCGATTGATTCCTGAGAATAAAGTGATCTAAACCAGATATTTTCAAAGGGAAATTACCTTAGCTGAGTAAGATTTCATCATAATAAAGAGCAGAAAAAGAAAATGGCTCAAAGGAGGGAACCCCATGTGCAAACACATGTAAATATGCAGTTCAAATCATTGCCATTATTAAAGAATGGCCCAAGTAAGATGTTTATTGGGCAGTGGGTTAACTTGATTCTTTTGGTTTTGGGCTGAAAGTATAATCATTTGGGTTATCTTTTTTTATACTTTCTGTTAAATAATAAGCTCATTTTAAACAATTGAGCCATTATTTTGTTGTGTCTTTAAAGTAATCCTTCATCCCACTCTTCAATACTAAAATCATTAAGTATACATAGATAAATTAAAAATGCCCCATTTTGTATTCATTCATATACTTGCCGTTTGTATTAACACAATGATGAACTGTGAAATAGATTTGTGTGCAACACTAATATCATGCCTATTGCTCTGAAAAGACTCAAGTTCAGATTTCCTAAGCTATCACCTGGACGGAAGAGTCCATTCTGATACAGCTTTTCTCTACTTACACCAATTCATGTTTTAATCCTAACAAAATTTGCTACTAATTTGGTGAACTTCATTCTGTTCTATTTAACTGCTAACAATTAAACTGCTGTTGCCATCATGTCACATACACCCTACTCTATAATTATCTAAGTTAGAACAATGACATTGGGAGTAGAAAGGAGAGAGATTGCAGACATAAACTGGTCACTTGATTAAATGCAGACCTGTGAGAAAAGGAATAATTTAAAAATGAATTCTGGATTTCTTGTAAGTTACAGGGAAAAAACCGGAATTGACCTACCTAGGAAATTTGGAAGAGAGTTGGGTTGAGAAAAGGAGGCTCTGGAGCGTCTTTGCCACTAGGCATTTGGGTAGAAACATAAAAAAGAAAGCTAGAGACAGGAATAGTTAGCATACATGAGATAATAGTAGCTATGAGCTGAAACGGAATGTCCCATTGTGAATGCTGAGTTCAGTGTAATTAGTCAATTTCATGATCTGTTTCCCCACTTCCCTTCCATCTTTAACTCCTCTTCTGTCACTTATCATTCACAGTGGTTTTATTGTGCAGGCTGGGACTCCAGCACTGTATCTAGCAATACCTGGTATCAATACCATTCCTGATCATAATGAATAAAACATAAGATATAATGTTTTCTCTGAAGTATTTTTTGTATTTTTTTTTACAGTTAGCTTTTATCAGGTGGAGTGATTCCCCTAAATTTTCAACTTATCTGAAGATTTCTCTGTGATTGCAGTAGGAGTTGAATATTACCAAATGAGGGATTTGAAGCTGTTTAAGATAAATATATAATTTTTTCTTTAGACTAATAATGTCAGTTATATAAATAGATCTTTTGATGTTAAACCACCCTGAATTTTCATATCATTCTAATGCACATCTTTAAAAAAATGTTTGAATTCAATATAAATTTTATCATATAATATTTTATTAATGCTTTTAAATACGTCTTTATTTGTATTCTGCCATCTGATTTTGAAATTAAGTATATATTATCTTCCTAAAATTCACTGGGCAAATATCTCTGATTATTTTTCTGAAACAACTTATAAAAGATAGATATTGCCTGTCTCCTGGAAGTGTGATAGAGCATACTTGTAAAATTACCCAGAGTTGAGTTATTTTGAGGAAGTGCTCTTACTATCTTTTGATTGTTAGTCTCTCCAAACTTATATTTATAAATATATTTTATTATATAACTTTTTAAATTTATTAATATTTATTGGTGCATGAATTATTATAAAATATTCCAATGATTTTATTAATTGCCATTGTGTCTGAATTCACTTAAATCTATTCTGTATCATACTTATGTGTGATTTGTCTTTTTCTAGTTAGTCTTGGCACAGATTATTCTGTTTCATTGTCTTTCTCAAAGGTACTCCTTTTGCCTTTGTTAATCTTTTCTGTGTTGTCTGTTGTTTGTCTCTGATTCACAGGTTATTGTCCTTATCTTTCTTATCTATCCTGGTCTCTTAAAGCAGTGTCCAGCACATGGTAACTACTAAATGCAAGTTAGCTAATATTGTTATTGATTAATATCCTTTTCTTTAGTCTCAGACCTTCAAATAATCAATGTTGAGAGTATAGAATGCATTGTCACATGATTTTACTCATGATCATGCATAGAGTAAGTACAAATGTACATGCACAGAGAGTGTTTTGTTTTCTGTAAAAATACATTATGTTCAATATCACTTTTTAGCATCTTGTTTGCGTTTCTTTGCGGAGGCTTGATCATATACTATTAATGACCTCTTAGAATACACATTTATACCAAATACGCTTTATTTTAATAGACACATGGGTCTTTTTGAATGGATATATTATAATTTATTCAAACTTTACCTGTTCTCAATCAGTCTGCCTATTTCTGAGGTGGGATTTCTGAGGTGGGGTGTGTGTGTGTGTGTGTGTGTGTGTGATTTTTATATATATATTTTTTTGTCACTACATGTAAGGTTGAATAAAATTCCTCATATTTGGTCTATTACTTCAGTAGAAAGAAATTACCCAAAATAGTAATATTTCTAGTTCAAAAGATGTGTGCATTATAAATGTTAATATATGATGTTATATTCCTTTTTAAAAGTTGTAGCAATTTTTGCTCCTGAAAGCAACTTGTCAGAGGCCGCTTTTCCTCCAAGTGTAGTGTTGTGGTTAAAAATACACTAAAGTGGCTGGACGTGGTGAATCATGCCTATAAACCCAGCATTTTGGGAGGCCAAGGCAGACGGATCACCTGAGATCAGGAGTTTGATACCAGCCTGAACAAGGTGAAACCCATCTCTACTAAAAATGCAAGAACTAGCCAGGCTACTCGGGAGGCTGAGATAGGATAATCACTTGAACCCAGGAGGCAGAGGTTGCAGTGAGCTAAGATAGTGCCATTGCACTCCAGCCTGGGGAACAACAGTGAAACTTTGTCTCAAAAAACAACAACAACAAAACACTAGAGGTGTTTCCCGGTCAGGTTTTTCAAACTCTGTGTCTCAGTTGTCTCATCTGAGAAGTGGGAATGTAAAGTACCACATCCTCAGAATGTTATGAGAACTAATGTGCTAATACTGGTCAAGTGTTTAATTCATGTCTGGCATAAGTTTAACATAGCACAGCTGAGATTGTTAAATAAATTCAAAACCACAAATTCATAAATTTAGCCATCTAATTGCTGTTTTACTATGTATTAGTTAATAACTAGGGGATGGAGCCATTTATTATATTGATAGATGTTGGTATTACTGCTTATTTTATTCTAAAACTCATTAATAGGTAGCAGCTGTTCTGACTCATTAACATTAAATGATGGTTCCATTTCCAATCTTCTAAGAGTTGTATCATTATACTTGTTTTATCAATTGTGGTTTGTGACTTTTAAGCAATATTAATTCTTTGTTGTATGTAATAGCTCTGTAGTTTATTAATTGTGAGTGTTTGTTTCTGATAAATCCAGTAAAGATAGGACAATTTAACTTCAACAGTTTGACTCCATATTCAAATAATCTGAGGACAGTCATGGTTCTTTCTAATCCATTGCTGAGACAGAGTCTTTACCTGTTTTGTTCACTGAGATAGTCTAAGTACCTGAAAGAGTGCTTACATATAGTAGATATTAAATGACTGTTTACTAAATGAGCATAAATTTGTACATTGGGATTTTCTCTCTTGTTTCCGAAGTAACTATTCCAATTAATTAAAAAAATGGGGAATTAAAAGACAAGTTCTAAAACAAATCATACTTCTAAACTCATTGGCTTAGACCATTTTTCTGATTGTTCATATTTTTGCATGCAGACCTGCTGGTATTTGAAGTCTGAGTGCTGGCCCTGGCCCAGGCCACTCTTGGCAAGGGATCCTCCCAACCCTGCAGGCATCTTGGTCTCAGCTGCTGCTTTTGTTTGCTTCTTTCTGTTTATTTTAATTACCTTGGCTTCTTCTGCATTTGCCAGTAAAAGTATATAAGAAAGGCAACACAAAACATATTATGCAATGTGATGAGGTCAAGTATTAGTTGGATATATGAAGATCATTGAACACGAAAATAAATTTAAATGGCTGGTTTTGTGTTCTGACTCAATAGGTTAAAACCCTTAAACATTTTTAAACTGCATTACGCTTTGGATAAAACGTTTAACTTTCAAAGATAGAAAACAGTAGATATTATCATAAGACAAAAATGAAGAAGAATATATAGACGACAATATATTTTATAAAGTAATCAATGTCTTTATTTTCATCAAAATATATTATGCACATGAAAAAACATTTGAACATTATGGGATATTTTGACATAAAATATATATTTATGTAAAAAGTAATGGTCTCTCGTTCACTTGTGCTCACTCCATTTTCATTCACAGAAGTTACACTTTTTCACTTTCCTCTTTCTTAATTATCCTGGTTGCTGCTTACAACAACTGTGAATAACATGAGCATGCATCAATTTTTCAATGTAATAATTCTTAACAGTACCTCTCCCTTTCCAATTTTGAAACGTATTTTTTTTTCTTTTTTACATTATCACCCTCAACTTTATCTCTTCCTTCTAACTTTGGCCAATTATGTTATTTTTAGTTCTATTGCTTATCTTTTAGCTTAAGCTTTTACTTAACTTTCTATTTATTGACAAAATTAACATTAGAAAGTACCTCTTGGTTTTCCCCTGCAGAAAAAAAGGTGTTTATGCCTCACTTGTCACAGCTATCAATCATTTCCAACTGTCCATATATAGCCAACAATGGATTTGTTTTTACACTTTCAAGATTGAGAGTATTTCAATCATAATCAGCAGCTCAAAATTTGGCTTTTTCATTTTGTCCCTACATTCACCCTGAATGCTTTGGGATGATGCACAGAGGGTGAAGATGGTTTTTGTGGGTGGACTTTCACTTAGGCCCCCTGTTTCAGCCATACTTCGCTATTCCTCTCATGCTGGAGCCTTAGAAAATCCGAATGTTGTCCTGGGGTCCCACCATGAAGATAGGCAGACATCACCATTGCTGATGAAATCTACCATGTTGTCTTTACTATACACCTTTAATTCCAAATTTCTATGTAATTTTTTCTCCCATAAATGCATTGATATCTCTCTCCTCCATGTGGTGTATTTCTAAATTTTTTTTACTATCATAGATTTATTTCCCATTTTAGTTCCTTGCCATAATTTTCCTAGAGTTTCCAGAAGACAATAGTTGGAATCAGAAGTCCTACTACCAAATAAATACGTTAATACTTTAAAGGTTCACTTAGGTAGAGAAAGAGAATAGAATTTATGATCTAAATATTTAGACTAAAGTAATGGCCTGACTCACTGCATATTAGCTAATTAATTTTAGACAGAAAAAAATATAAGATAAATTCTTAGAAAGTCACTTTTCTCACTTATAATCTGGCTATATACTTGCCTGAAAAGATTATTTTAAGCATTAACTGAGAAAATGTGAACAGGCTTTATAAAAACTTTAACTCCATATAATGTTAAATACTGTAGTTTATAAAACCCAATACATTTATTTTATTTAAAAATTCTCAAAACAAAAATTAGTTTTTAGCTGCTTGTGTCTTTTACTCCAACACAGATGTGAAAATACGTAACAGCCTTTTATCTGGTCCAGAATTATTTTGTAAAGACAGGAAATTCTGAGACCTGGGACACAATCACAATGGGTCAAAATGCTTAAAAGTTAATCACCATATGAAGTCCATGACACTGGTATAGTGGCAATTATTTAACACAGATTGATTATTTTTTACTTTAACTGATGGAAATGACTTTAATCACTTGATATTTAACTGATTTTTTTCACTGCTTTTGTTTGAACTAACCACTGCTTTGGCATTTTGCACACATTCTGGCCAGAATAAGACACAGTTCCTGGATATGTTCATCCAGGTTTCTCAGGGCAGAATGATGTCTACAAAGCAATTGACGTTCCCGCTTTCCCCTGCACTTCCCAACCATCTCTTCTTCCTTCTGAATCCTAAACGTGCTTGACAAAAACCCTATGCATACCCTTCCCATGCCAGAAATCTGAATTCTTTCCCTCCCTCTCTTTCCTGCAGCCTCATATTGGCGCCAAGACCTAGCAAATTTACGTCTCCAATATCCAACATTTGTTTATGCTTTCACTTCCATTTCCCCTGTCACTACTAGAATATCTTACACTTGGATTTCTGTCACTGTTTATTAATTTTTCTGTCTTTATTGTTGCCTGATTCATTCTGATGCACAGTATATTTTTCTACCTAAATCCAAGTGCAGCATCCTGTCTCTTTTGCTTGAACCTGACAGCCCCAAAGATGAAATGGGCCTTTCCCTGGCCATCTGTGGCCAGGCCCCTGTCTGTGTCCAGCCCAGCCTAGCCTAACCCCGCTCAGAAGGCGTTCCTCTCCTTCGACTGGCTCGCAGTCAGTGGAGCTGCTGTTTTTATTTGAACCTGCCAAATCCATCCTTACTTTTAAGCCTTCCCACACTTTCTATCATCAGGGTGAAATGCCTCTTTGCCAGCTTGACTCTCATTTTATGATTTGGCTAAAAATGGTCTAATCTTTTTACAGGAAGCTGGATGAGTTCACTCTTCTTTGGCAATGCTTTCTTGATTCTTTTATTCATGTTAAATAAACTAACGTGTATTTATTATGTTTACCCTTCCCTCTGTGTTTAGTTCCATCATAACAATTGGTGTCATAATTGCTCATTAACATACTTTTTTCATTTTATTTATTTATTTTAATTTTTGTGGGTGCATAGTAGGTATCCATATTTATGGGGTGCAGGAGATGTTTTCATATGGGCATGCAGTGCGAAACAAGCACATCAGGGGGAATGGGATGTCCATCCCCTCAAACATTTATCCTTTGAGTTACAAACAATCCCATTGCACCCTTTTACTTATTTTTAAATGTACAATTAAGTTAGACTATAGTCACCCTATTGTGCTATCAAAGAGTAGGTCTTATTCAATTCTATTTTTTTATACCTATCAACCATCCTCACCTCCCCCAAAACTCCCTGCTACCCTTCCCAGCCTCTGGTAATCATCCTTCTACTCTCTATGTCTATTAGTTTAATTGTTTTGATTTTTAGATCCCACAAAGTAGTGAGACCACACCATGTTTGTCGTTCTGTGCCTGACTTTGAAGATCAGGATAAAACACTGTTTAAAAGCGGAGACTGTGATCCCATCATCAGATGGAAAGCCAAGCTTCCCCTGCCCACCACCAGCATCATCTAAGGGACATTGCATGGGCTGTGCCTCAATTTTTTTACCTGTAAAATAAGAGTAACAATAGTACTCTCCTCATGTGCTTACTGAGGGGGATTAAAAATAATGCATGTACAATATCTAAAGGCTGGGTGCACGGTAAGCACTAAAGAATTGTTAGCAATTTTTTCTAATTTTATTTGATTTTTTGTCTAGCCCAGTGATTAGCACAAAGTGGGTGTTCAGGACAGTAAATCATGAATGGCGATAAGCAAATGAATGTGAGGGTTAGGTACTTTTTAAAGCTCTCCTGACTACTTTCACATTAATTTTATTATTGCATGCATTTATTCTCTAATCTGCTCGTTGGAAATTAACTGAATTTACAGCTAGGTGCCTTGATTTAAATATTGTAAATTTTGAAATAGTTGAATGATGTATGAATCTAGGCAAATTTAAAATGCTCTAGGAATTAAATTTTCTGGTGGCTTCTGGATTATAAATGATTTCTGACCTGTGGAACTCAGTTACTGACGATACCCTAAGAAGTCAAAGTGCTTGTATTAATGATGATAAACAGTTTTATCCTCTATATCATTAAGCATTGATTAATAAATCTCTTCTCCACAAACAGTTTTCATTTTAGGGTTTATTTATTTACTGCTTCCATTTTCAGTACTGTCCTTATGTTCTGAGTCTTTTAACATATGTGTCTTCACTGGCTGGCTCCCAGGCTGGCTTCTGTCCCTACAGAGCAACTCTAGGGCATACATCATGATCACATGAAGCTTCAAAGGAGGTATGAAATACGATTTTTCATCTTGCTCCTCTGTTCCTAAAAATATAAATGAATGAAAGTGTTTCCATTATCTTATATGCATGTGTGTTTAAATCTCAGACATCTTTGTCAATTTCATACATCACAGGATCATAGCCTGTCCTTATAGTGCATCAACCACAGGTGTCTGATTATAAAGACTTGATCTTAAAATTGTATGGCAAGGATGGAAACTTTTTTTATACTCAATCATGATGTGTGCCCTATTTAAATGATATATAATGTTCATATCACAGTCAATAATTAGACTTGTTAAGCCATAAACCATATAGCCTTATTGGCCTCTTTCATTATTTCTATTGAGATTAACTAAAAGGTAGTCATTCGTTCACTTATTTAACAACTAAGTATTCACTGAGGGTTTTCAGGTAGTCTCTGGAAATAGATAATTTAAAAAAATCACTAACTTAAAAAATTTGGGATGTATAAAAGAAATAAAAGCTGTAATTTAAGATTTTATATTGCAAAGCAATTGAGAGATTATTGTTAGGTAAAAAGAGAATGAACATATCAGTTTTCCATCATCAATTCAGTGTTGCTACATTGCCTTATGAAAACTATTAGAATGGTACAATTACTTTTGCACCAATCTAATAGTTTAAAGTTAATAACTATTAAAGATTAACAGTTTAAATAAGTAATTACTTTTGCATCAACCTAATATAATGATCTAATTGACTTTTTACTGGCTGAATGTTCTTTATTTTTACTATAATTTGTAAACTTTACTTTCTTGATCATATAGTACATTACTACACTTACCGTATTTACTGTTGTAGAGGTAGAATATTATAATTTAGTCTTAAGATGCTAAAACTGGCCCAGACATATTTGTTATCATTTCTTTAACCATATTATACACCCCTGCTTTCTGAATTTTACAATTTTTGAAAAAGTGTCCTGTCGTAAATATAGACATGCGTACTTTTCTCCATGAACACACATTTCTTTCATGCTCAGATAATGTTCACTCTTCCACTGGTCATTCAGATTCTCTTCATATTGATTTCTTTCATGATACATTCAGATTAAGTCTGATGACTCTGCTGTAAAATTTCACTTTATCCTTTACTACTAGGCTATGGTACTTTCTTTGTACTCTGAATTATAATTTCTTGTTGGTTGTCTATCCTTCTGACCTTATTGTAAGCTCTGCGATAACATCAGGGTTTTGTATCTTACTCACCATTGTATTCTCATGCCCTACAAAGTGCTTGGAGACATATATATATATATATATATATATATATATATATGCACACACATCCTGTTACGTTATATATATATAGATATATATGTATATATAGATATATATGTATATATATAACATATATATATACATATATATAACCTGTTATGTTGTGTATATATATCCTGTTATGTTTTTATATATAACATATAATACACATTATATATATATATAAACTGTTATATAAATATATTAATAATAAAACCAGATACCCAGTTGGTAAGTATGTAAGCAACAGTTTAATATCAAGTGAGTGCTGACTGTGTACAAATATAGTGCTGAGTGATATATTAGCATTAGTGTTATTTAATATTTAAAAACTGCCATCATCATTCCCAGTCTAAGGATTGTTCTATAATCCTTTTATAGGTGTGGCAACTTGTTCAAGGTCACAAAGCTCAAAAACAGCACAGCCAGAAGTGAAACCCTGTGATATGACAACAAACTTAACACAATTCTATGTGATGAGTGTGTTAAGGTCTGGTGTTCAAGAGAATAATTAGTACTAAGTTCAAATTTTCATGTTATTTAATTTTTGAATGATTAACATATTCAAATTACTCCATCTCCACCCTGCTCTTGTGGTGTTGTTGAACCTGGAAAAGACACATGGAGCACAATTCACAACTGCAAAGATACGGAACCAACCTCAGTGCCCATCGGCCAATGAGTGCATAAAGAAAATGTGGTATGTATACACCATGGACTACTGCTCAGCATAAAAAGTAACAAAATAAATAAAATAGAGTCTTTTGCAGCAACTTGACGGACTGGAGGCCATTATTGTAAGTGAAGTAACTCAGGAATGGAAAACCAAACACTGCATGTTCTCCTAAGAGAGCTAAGTTGTGAGGATGCAAAGGCTAAGAGTTGTGTAGCAGACTTTAGGGACTCGGGAGGGGAAGGCTGGGAATGAGGTGAGGGATAAAAGACTATATACTGGGTACAGCATACACTGCTAGGGTGACTGGTGCACTAAAATATCAGAAATCACCATTAAGGAACTCACCCATATAAACCAAAACCACCTGTACCCCTAAAACTATTGAAATTTTAAAGATGGAAAAACTTAAAAAGCCACACCCCAAGTAACTGACAAGAGGCTTGAGCCACAGGTTGGACTAATATAAAACTAGTTTTAAGTATTATATAATAGCAAAAACCCAGGACAGGAGTTTTTTTTTTTTTTTTTTTTCCAAAATATGTATCATTAATTTGCAGGGATTTTGGGAGTGTGCTGGGACTGTGCAATGAAGATATGCATGTAAATTTCAAAAGCCGATAGTAGTAATAAAACCCTGCAAATAAAGCTGGAATATTAATTATTCACCTAAAAAAAGGAACTTGCAGAGATTTAAGCATTGAACACCTAAATAAAGTTTTGCCTAAGAATAAGAACATTTTCTTAAGTAACAACAATACCTTTATCACATCCAAGATACAAAATATTAATTTAATTATATTATCTAATATTTTGTCCATATTTAAATTTAAATTTATTCATTTTTCCTCAAAAATAACTATATCTGCTAATTTTCAAATCAAATCAAATCAATGTTTAAAAATAGCATTTCACTGTCATCCTTTCTTTTTTCCTTCATCTGAAGCATCCTGCAATCTTTTTTGGTCTTTTATGACTGATTTTTAAAAATATTCCAAGGCAGTGTTTTAGAATGTTTTTCTTAGTGTTTTCACACGATTATTAGATTTAATTAAACTTTTGTTTTTGTTTTTGGCATGGATACTTCACAGGTAATAGTGATTATTCCCATTACAAAGTACTATTTTTTTTTTTTTTTTGAGATGGAGCCTAACTCTGTTACCCAGGCTGGAGTGCAGTGGTGCAATCTCAGCTCATTGCAACCTCCATCTCACAAGTTCAAGCATTCTCCTGCCTCAGCTTCTGGAGTACCTGTGTACAGCCACCACACCCAGCTAAATTTTGTATTTTTAGTAGAGAAGGGGTTTCACCATGTTGGCCAGGCTGATCTCAAACTCCTGACCTCAGATGATCCACCCGCCTCGGCCTCCCAAAGTGCTGGAATTACAGGCATGAGCCACTGCACTCAGCCTACAAAGTAAATAATATCAGGTTGCATTGCTCTTGCTAAGCTTGATCACTTGCTTTTAGTTACCGGATCTCTCTATTTTAAAGGTAAATTTATTATTTCATAATTATAAGTGATATTGTGTGTGATACTTTGAGATGATACAAATACATTATATGAATGAGATTGGCATTCAATGATGATTCTTAGTGGACTCAGTTATTAATCTGAGGGTGACGTGGTCTGAATGTTTTTGCCCTCCCACTCAATTGATATGTTAAAATCCTACCCCCCCACAGTGATGGTATGAGAAGTAAGGCCTTTGGGAGAGGATTCGTTCTTGAGGGTGGAGCCTTTATAAATGGGATTAGTGCCTTCATAAAATAAGCCCAAGGGAGCCCATTTGTCTCTTACACTACGTTAGGACACAGAGAGAACCAGAAAATGGGGCCTCACCAGATGTCAAATCTACTGACAATTTGATCTCAAATGTCCCAGCCTCCAGAACAGTAAGGAATAAATTTATATTGTTTGTAAACCACCTAGTTTATGGTGTTTTGTTATAGCAGATCTAATGAACTAAGTAAGACAGGGGATTGGCACTGTGGCTTTCCAGTTTAATAAATCTTCCTGCGTTGTTAACTGGCATTCTCCTACAATGAAGAGTTTTTTACTCTTTAGCTTTTATTTCTTTGACCTCTTACTTTTTAGCTCTATCACATTATTGTGGACTCATAGAACCCTATATTTCATCCATTTTTTTAAAATCAAGGGATTAGTAAACTACCACTTACAAGGCAAATAATCCCACCAACTTTTTAAATGTGGGCTGGAAGGTAAAAATGTTACTTACATATTTAATGGTTGAAAAATACACAGAAAATTAATAATGACACATAAAATCATATGAAATACAAAGAGTCAAAATGGGGAAGTTGTGGGATCTAAGCACAGTGCTGGAATAGAGGAGAAGAGGAGTCTCTGGAGAAAGACACAGCTCCTGCTTCAGCAGCGTGATGGGAGCTGAGAGAGAGCCATGGAGAAAGACCTCATCCTCTCTCTTCTCCTGCCCCCCATCCAACCAGGAGCCAGTTATGGAAGGGGACAGCCTCCGGGGCCCAGAGCAAGACTCTGCAGGTGAAACAAGGACTGTGTATTTGTACAAATGGGGAAAGACCTGCATTCTAAAAGACGATGATTTCAACAGAAAAAAACAGATGGCAGAGATGGTCTAGAGCAAGTGTAATTTTCATACTGAAAGCTGTATTACCTGACTGTATATTTATACTTTCCAACTTCTAACATGAAATTAAAAAAAATTAAAATGGCAGTGAAAGTATTTGGCATATTAATCATTTGTATATTATTTCAAGAAGTATCAACAAGCTTGAGGAATATCACAGTGTTATCAAGCATTTGGAGACATTAATACATCAAAAGTTGGAAAAATTGAAAAATTTCTATCCCAAATAGTAAAATATTAATTAGTGAACATCCATAATGTGTCCCAAGTGATTTATAGGCATTGTCCCTACCACTGAGATATTATCCAATTTGGATAATGGATAATCCAAATTATCAGTTTTGTGGCAGAAGAAGCTGCGACAGGTGATAAGTCCAAGATGTCATGTCTAATCAATGCCAGAGTTTCAGTGAAACTCATTCAAGTTTGCTCATTTCCAACAATTACCCTTTGGAGTCCCTTTCTTTTTGAAATGTGATTTCAAGTGATTGAAGCTTATGTAATGATGAATGTGTAGGTGGTGGGGAAATGCATCATGGCAAAATGATTCACTTTCACTGGATTTTAGCTTCAACCACATCTGTGGTGGCACCCACATGAACATGGATTTAATTTCTCTACTTTTCTTACTTAAAGAGATTGTTAAAAATCATGTTCCATTGTAAAAATATATCTCCCAGGGATTTCATAAATGAACCTAGCTAGCTAATTTTACACTCTTCAAAAATGTGAAAGGATTCATAAGAGAAATAAATAAAAGAAGGGAGTACATGTGGGAGAGAGAGTCAATCCACTCTGGTCGGCTAACTTATTACAAGAAAAATGTTCAGTAATTACAAAACTTGAATATACAATGATGAGGTGTCATAGGCCTTGCAGCTGTTCACAAGGTCCTTTTCAAAGGTAAATATAGCACCGTATTTCTCCACATACAAAGAGGCCTGTCACCTGCCATTGGAAATGACAAACATAATACACCCTGCCATGTATTGAGGAACAAAGGACTTGCTACTCCTTGCAGCGTGGTGTCAGGAAATGTTTCAGTGGAAGTTGTATAACATGATTCCTCTAAAATCTCTTTTAGGTTTGGTTTTTGCTCCTGTGCTCTCTTAAAATGTCAGCCAACATTGCAAACGGCAGTCACCTATTCTGGTCACCACCTGCTGCTTCGATCCAGAGATCGAAGAGAACCAGTTCTTATGCTTGGACTAAGTGATGTAAATGGCCAGAGATCATTTTAAGTGAAAGTTCCTACTTCTGCATAAGTAATAAGGATGGGCTTATGACCATTGGAGATTTACTTCTCTATTTCAGGGCATGATACCATTAGCTTTGAATTTCTTGTCTGAATTCCTACCGTGGCTAGATTCTGTAGCCAGCAAAGAAGACAAAAAGGAAAAATATATGTCAGGTGTGTTTAATTGGGCTGCCAAATGCAGGTTTCACATTCCATTGAAACATAGATTATTTCTGCTTGCTAAAGTAGAATTATTAATCTTGCTGTTTTTTGTTTTTTTCCTGAAATAAACTGGCATTGTTACTTGTATTTTTCAGGAGAACTCCGTGATAGATTGTCTTCAAAGTGTGCTTATGTTATTCCCACAGTGATAGGGGAAGCTGTTCCTCCAGGCCCTAAATCTAAGCTGGCTTGTTGACCAAGATAGTGGAACATCTTGTGCTATCAAATTGTTTGTAACAGAATTGATAAATGTCTAGGGAGATGGATACTCCATTCCCATCATGTGCTTATTTCACATTGCTTGCCTGTATCAAAACATCTCGCATGCCCTATAAATGTATACTCCTACAATATACCCACAAAAATTAAAAGTTTAAGAAAAAGGGGGAATGTGGGGCCAGGTGCTGTGGCTCATGCCTGTAATCCCAGGATTTTGGGAGGTTAAGGTGGGTGGATCACAAGGTCGGGAGATCAAATCATAGTGGCTAACACAGTGAAAACTGTCTCTACTAAAAATACAAAAAATTAGCTGGATGTGGTGGCACGCACCTGTAGTCCTAGCTACCTGGGAGGCTGATGCAGGAGAATCACAGGAACCCTGGGAGGTGGAGGTTGCAGTGAGCCAAGATCATGCTACTGCACTTCAGCCTGGCAATAAAGCGACTCTCCATCTCAAAAAAAGAAAGAAAAAGGGAGAATGGGGCAGAAATTACGCTGGGCTGGCTGTGGACCTGATGTAATTTCTGCCACATCTCTCAGATGATCGACCACTTCTATTTTCTTTTTCATGGGAAGCTCACTACAGGCAGATGCCATGGAAGGGTGCCACCTGAACCAGCACAGTCATGCTGTGAGGAAGTTCAAACTAGCCACATAGCCAGGTTATGGGGAAGCAGCTCATCTCTGCTGTTCCAGCCATCTCTGCCAAGGTGCCAAATATGTGAGTGAAGAAACTATCTGGTAAAATTGCATGTGTTTGTATATATGTATGTACAAATGTACTTCGACTGACTTTATGTGTCAACTTGGTGAGGCCACAGGGTCCAGATATTTGGCCTAACATTATTCTAGATGCTCCTGTGAATGTACTTCTTAGATGCACTTAACATTTAGATCAATAGCCTGAGTAAAGCATGTTACCCTCCATAATATGGGTGGACCTCATCCAATCAGCTGAAGGCCTTAATAATAATAATAATAATAAAACTGACCTCTCCAGAGGAAGAAAGAATTCTACCAGCAAATGCCCTTTTGACTTGAAGGAAAACTATCTTCTGAGTTTCCAGCCTGCCAACCTGTTCTGAGGATTTTGGACTTGCTAGCCTCCACTATCATGCGATCTGATTCTTTAATCTCTCTCTCTCTCTCTCTCTCTCTCAGGAATTTCCCTGCCCCCCCCCAACACACAGACACATGATCCCTTGGTATTGATGGGATGGGGCTTCAGCATCCCTTGCAATTATCAAAATCTGCAGATAATCAAGTCCCTGACAGTTGGCCTTTCTTATCCAAGAGTTTCTCATCCAAGATCTCAAGCAGTCACAGATCAGGTATGCTCATGGTTGGTAGAATCTGCAGATGCAGAACCTACAAATATGGAGGGTGGTCTGTACACATACACACATTCCATTGGTTCGGTTTCTCTGAAGAGCCCTGGCAACTCACAGAGTTAAGCACCTTTTAAGTCTCTGGAAGTTATCCAAAGGGGCATGCAACAAATGAAGAAACATTTATTCTAGAACAACACTAAATGGCTGTAGATAACAGCAAGAATCTCTGGCAATTTATCCACAACCTCCTTCTTTTTCTCCTCATCCCAAGCAGAGTTGACAGGAAGCTGTGTTCCAGACACGTGTAGCCAAAAATACAGGGCTCCATCTTTCCCCAGCTCCCAGTCTCCAGCTATAAAATCTCCACAGGAGGGCAGATCACCAGCATTGGTATCCTGCCCAGCTCCGTTGCAGAAGCTCCTCAGCTGAGAGTGGCTGAGAGATTTTGGGCTCCCTTCCTGTAATCAGTTCACATTTTAGAGTGGATGCATAGTAGGTCAAGAATACTGGGCTCCAATAGCCCTTGTTCCAGTTTGCTTGTATAGTAGAGTTTCCATGCTAGGGAAGGCAAGTTGGGAAAAACTGTCTATACCTCATTAACAAAGCAAGAGAGAAGCCTGCAGGTACTGTCCTTGTCCCCAGCTCTGCAGCAGAGTTCTGAGGTTTTATATAGCCAAACTGGTAGCCCATAAATATTCCAAGATTCCTTGCTGTCCTCAAAGGAACTGGCTTTACTGGAAAGAGGACATGGGGATGTTCAAAGCCTATGGTCACAGTCATAAACAATGAATATTTTGATGTAAGCAATAAAACTGCTGGTTCCCTGAGAGCAACAAGCTAAACCATAGACCAGCTAGTTTTATAATGGACAGAACTTGGAATAGAGACTGCAAAGTGCCTTCTTGGTTGGAATAATCCTCAAAGACTGGATTTAAAGACTACCAGAGCAAAAATGCCTGAATTTAATTAGATTATCTTGTAGGACAATTAATACCTCTGGATGTTGCTGAAAACAATGGGACATCATTCTACAATTAGTGTAAGCTAACAGCCAGGTGTAATACCAATTGAGGCATAATGATTAACACAGAGTTTAGAGAAAGAGCCTTGCTCTCATCATTGCCATATGAGGATGAAAATGCCCAAGCCTGCACCATCTGATGAGCAATGTCTGAGACTGCACACTACAGAGAATAGACATCACTGAAACAGTCCTGCCAAGGCACTAAACAAAAAAGAGACAAATAACAACACCTAGAGGAAGGAGAATAGAAATTAGTAACCAGAACTGATACAGTATATTACTGAAAGTATCCAGGCTTTTTTAACTGTGGTTTACACACACCTACACACACAGACACACATACATGGACACACACACAGGAAAAAAGGAATGTGTGATTCACATAGGAAATAAAAAGGCAGGCACCAGGAACTGCTTTTGAGAGTGCCCCAAACATCAGACATGGCAAACAGAAACTTTAAATAAGCTATTGTAAATATGTTTGGCCTGGCATGGTGACTCACATCTGTAATCCGAGCACTTTTGGAGGCATAGCCAATGAGTTTAGCAATTATCTTAATTTTAGACCTATCTTTGGTTACCTCAGCCCATGTCTCCTTGGACATGGGCAGTGGCTCCATGTTGGTTCCATGATGGTCTGACAGCAGAGGGTCACGCCTACCTACTACATATGGCCTCCAGCTCCCAAAGGAAGGCATAATCAAAGCCCAGAGCTTCTACCTACTCAGGCAAAAATTCCCTGTTCTTCTCTGGCTATAACCGTACAATTTGCGGCATGCATTGCCATGTATTGCTTAGCACTGACTAACCTAACTTCTGTCCTGAAAGACTGAATTTGATTTTAGGGAATGCATGCATTAAACTAACTTTTCTCATGACTACATGATAAAATGTCCATTTTTTAATGTTAGAAATCAATAAAGAATGTAGTGAAAATTTTGTCATTATTCACATTAAAAAACAACACCCTGGCAGGTGACTTTGTTTTTTTAATCAAGAAAAAGCTCCTTTGGTGGTCAGCAGACTTACCAAACTGAAACTGTGTGGACTCACCACTGAAGTATATGCTTGATGCAAAAAATATTTTTCATAAAGCATTGTAAAAATATTCTTTTTTTTTTGAGACAGAGTCTCACTCTGTGATTCAGGCTGGAGTGCAGTGGTACAGTGGCATTCATGGCTCACTGCAACCTCGTACTCAAATAATCCTACCACTTAGGCTGCCTAAGAAATTGGGACAACAGGTATGCACCACCATGCCCAGCTAATTTTGTTTTTTATAGAGATAGGCTCTCACTAGGTTGTCCTGGCTATTCTGGAACTCCTGGCCTCAAGTAATCCTTCCACCTCTGCCTCCCAAAGTGCTGGGATTACAGACATGAGCCATTGCACTCAACCAAAATATCTTTTTTTCCTGCATCAGAGTTACGTATTTCCAAATTGCTTCCAAATTTATTTAAATATTTTTAAAATTTATATAAAAGGTTTTACAAAGTAAAATAATACATATAGGAATAAACAAAATTTAATACACTTATTTATATTATTTCCCACTTCTAGTTATGCTATTTCTCAACACATTTTTATTGCATAATTAGTTATAATGCCATTAAAATAAAGAATATTAATTAAACATTAAAATGAAGAATGAATAAAACATGTCCTACATAAATGTTGTTCCTGAAGTAGTGTATATCAATTTCAACTACCTTTGTAGCATTTATAGCAGTAAACATTATGATCATGCCCGCAAATTTGAAGATTTGCATAAATCAATTCTGAAAAACCATTATTTACAAACTGTATTCAATTGTTTCTGATTCCCAATTACATTATCAGCTTAAAGTTTTTGTGATTTTGTCCTAAAGTCATTCAGCAACCAACTTTCCATTATATACCTGTAAGAACATTTCCACATGAATGTATTTAATTACTCGGTATTATGCGCACGTTTTGAGATATTGCCAGGAACACCTCAGCTAGATGATCTGCAGTGACTCCCCTTAACCCTCCCAATCAACAAGGAAAATACAGGACTTGGTTGACAACATACTATGTGCCAGGGAAAATGATGCACAATTTTTCTTCCTTCAGTTTTTAAAAGATTCTGTAGAAGATAATTTATTTTGTTTTAAATTAGAAACCCTATTCTATACATTGATTTTGAAGAAAAAAATAATTCCCACTACTTGACTATTTTAACTTTTTTTATCTTTGAAATGAAATACACTCTTGGTTTCTAATTAAAACTTCACATTCTGTAATAGAAAATGAGTTAAACCATGAACTGATGAACTTGTTGACAGCTTGGTGTCTCAGCAATACATGCTATCTTCCCTAGGGTGGATGGAGCATATACGATAAAGCCACGATTGCCTGAGCACAATTCAACCAATAAATTGTTTATTAATGGCAGACAGCAGCGGGTGCTAACTTTCTTTATTAATCCTAAAGTTTTCTTTCTAACACAGTACTATTATAACATCAGAGTCACCATATAGTTCAATATACATGAAATTTCCAAAACCAAGTTTGTTTCACCATAGATGACTAACTTTTTCATTAGACCAATGGATATGTAGACAAAGCCTAAGCTTTAGAGTAATCAAATAAAAATCTTATTGGTTTAAATAGAAGTCACTGTAATTTAAGGGAGAATTACACTGCATGTTAAAAACCTAGAACAAGATGTGACCACTTTTTACTGCATAAAACATACCACTGCAAGGTGAGTGGGAACAACCACATTTCCCCTTCCGCTATTAATTCCTATATTCAGATTTCCCTTTTGCAAAGAATGGGAAAACAAATTAGTTAAAATCTTCTGCTTAAAACTGATATTTACTCATGGAGTCTGTATCATTTTTATAGGGAGAAATGAAAGTATTCTTGCCTAAAACTCAGCCATATAACCTCAGCTACACTTCCTAGAACTCAATAAAAGTCACATCTGATATAAAAATCTTCCCTCAGTCCTTGCCTACATCCATGCTGGAAGCATAAGAATTTCTCGAGACCAGATTACATCAGAAAAATGCAATTTTGGAAAGTGAGGTTGAAAGTATGTCACTTTCTTTTGTTTAATTCCTTCAAATTTCTCCACTGAGGTTTTGTATGATTTTAATTTTCTTCTCCACATTTTCTTTTTATTGTCTCCTGCATGTTCCCTTTTTTCCCCTTAAAATGTTAAATGTTTTATTTTCATACGTTAAATGTTTTATTTTCTTTGTCTACAACATCTGCCAGTAGTTCTGTTATCAGTTACTTCATTAGACTAACTATAAATTATTTTAATGTTGTATAATCTCTCCATTGCTTTGCAATAATATAAATATTCCATAATTTCTATTTGCATTAGAGTCAGCTCTTCCTAGCTCTCACTATGTGTGGTCACTAGCAAGCATTGCGTGACATCTAGACTGCTTAATGGGTGCCACTTAAAGCCATGGTGTACTAGATTCAGATCCTGAGCCACCTTAGAGCTATGACTCAGGGCATGCCCAATTTTCCCATCACCCAAACTTTGGTAGTTTGCTCTGTTCACAGCAGGAAAGACCAATAGTCACGCACACCGCTACCACAGCTGTAGAGCCAGGTGACCGCTCATGCCAGTCAGAAATGGAGGAACTCCAAGCACAGCATGCTTGACGGGAACCAGCTGCCTCACCTGCAGTCTGTCCAGACAGTCGGCCAGGGCACAAGCCTCTGAGGTTCTACCTTGCCAGAAGCTGCTCATAGGTGCCAGAAAATATAGTCCATAGGAGTGAAATTCCTGTGAGCAGATTCTGTTCAATGGAAGTGGGAAACTAAATGAGCCAGGCAGATGAATTCTCCTTTCAGTCCCCTGAGGAACTGTTCTGAGACGCAGTCACTCATATTTCAGAGGACATATAATTTTTTTGAGACAAGGTCTCATTCTGTAGCCAAGACTAGAGTGCAGTGGTGTGATCACAACTCACTGAAGCCTCAACCTTCTGGGCTCCAGTGATCCTCCCACCTCAGCCTCCCCAGTGGCCGGGACCACAGGTGTGCCCTACCACACTGGGCTAATTTTTGTATTTTCTGTACAGACAGAGTCTGGCTACGTTGCCCAGGCTGGTCTTGAACTCTTGGGCTCAAGTGATCCACCCACTTTGGCCTCCCAAACTGCTGGGATTGCAGGTGTGAACCACTATGCCAGCCGGACCATATAATTCTTGAACAAGCCAGGACACTTTGTCAGAATTGGAGGGAACATTGTTAACAATTACACTGTGACAGCAATATAGGCCTGTTCCTTATTTTCTCTGGGAACTTCTATGAGACCACAGTGCCCAGTGTTTTCTCTCCCTTCCTCCTTGATTGGCTTCTCCTTCTCCCTCACCCCTTCTTCCTTGGCATTTCACTTCTCCATGTAGGTGAGGATGGAAGATGTTCCTTAGACTCCTGGGCTCAGGCAGTTGGTACCAGGAGTGGATGATCCTTCAGATTTGATTTGGAGTTGATTATTGCTCATCAGTCTAAAGCCAATAAAACCCACATCGCTGGTAGAAAGAGGGGTGGGGCTGTCCCTGGAATGCTGAAACAAGCATATACTTCAGAATTTAGGGGGAAGACACCATGGAGACCCCAAGCCTGCCCCTCGCTGTTCGTTTTGGAGTTCAATTGTCTAGTACACATAGGGCACACCAGCTAAGGCACATGGCTTGTTGCTGCTCTTCACATCTCCTGCCAGTGAGGAAGACAGGCAGTGTTTGGTCACCTACTGGAATCTCCCAGTCACATATCAAACTTGGGAATTAGATTCTGCTCTGAGATGGTTGTCATCATTGAGTGGGGCCTGCCCCAGGGTCCAGACTGTCACGAGTTATCCTTAAATTCAAGACATTTTGTCTAACTGATCTTACGGCACTATAAATATTAGCATTAGGGATGTTCATGTGAAGATGGACTTCATATGAGGTTTCTGATGGACCCTAGTAGGTGACCCCACAAAACAGATTCTCTTTCCAAAAGATTATTCACTGTTTAAAATATCATTCCTGGCCGGGAGCAGTGGTTCACGCCTGTAATCTTAGCACTTTGGGAGGCCAAGGCGGGTGGATCACGAGGTCAGGAGATCAAGACCATCCTGGCTAACACGGTGAAACCCTGTCTCTACTAAAAATTCACCAGGCATGGTGGCTCACTCCTGTAGTACCCACTATTCAGGAGGTTGAGGCAGGAGAATTGCTTGAACCCAGGAGCTGGACGTTGTGTGAACTGAGATCATGTCACTGCACTCCAGTCTGGGCACAGAGCGAGACCCCATCTCAAAAAAAAAAAAAAAAAAAATCATGCCTGCCCCTCCTAGAGGCTGATGAGTGCCTGACTATGATTCCCCATACTGTGTAACTGGAGATACTGACCGTGAGGTGAGTTTTATCAGATTCATCTGTTGATTCTTTTGAACAGTAGCAGCTGTCCAAACAAAAGAAGCATGTAAGATCAGACCTGAGGAGGCCCAGGAATTAAATTAAATGGAAAAATGACCCAGGCTGCCAAAGCTCCTCCCCTCTGCTCTCTGAATACCTCACTCTCTTCTGGACCACAAGGAGTTCTTTATGAGCAATTTACTACAAATGTTGAAAGCCAATGACTCAATGGTTTGAGCCAAATTCACATATTTGCTGGTGTGATACCTTGACACAATCTGGAAACAGACTACTGTATATTATAACCTCACTGAAAGATGATCTCAAAAACCAGTCTAGAAAAAAAATTCTATGATTCGGTAGAACTCTAAGCAGTACTCTTTTTTGTTCAAAGGGAGAGAGTAGGCAACCTTGGAAAAGGTTGCCTTCCCACATATAGGATCTGGGAAGAGACAAATGGCTTGGCTGTTTGTTCAGCAGCCTCTAGAAAACAGAACCGGAACGTCTGAGAAAGGGTCCTAGAAAATACATATGTGGGTAGATTTGTGGAAATAAGGACAAATCTTAGAGCCTCTGTGTCTCGTGTTATAATCCATCAGAGAACAACCATCATGGAGATGCTGAACAAACATGTATAAGGATGACTTTCGCTGTTGAGGTCAGCCAGCAACTGACTCTGAATGCTATGAACCCGTAACAGAGTGGCACTGGAGGCAGAAATGGAGATTGTAGATCTGTGCAGCAGCATGGGATCCTCTCACCAATCAAAATCATATTGTAGGAAGATTAGAAAACTGAAGATTCCAGAAGTGTGTGTGTGTGTTTGTGTGTGTGTGTGTATATGTGTGTGACAATGGGGGTTAGAGAGAGATCTAAATACAAAATATCCTTAATCTGAAGACAATAAAAAGTAGTAATTTTTTCTTTATACTTTTTTGAGAATATTGTCCAATAACACTTTCCTGAGGAATCTTTATCTTTTCATTGCTTTTCTTCAATGGGTCTGGTGTCTGTTTGTCTCTTGACCTCATTCTTCCTTTTCTGTCTCATTTATCCTTCATATACTGCCTGAAAGACAACTTTACAAGATAACACATAATAGTGAAAGTTGGACATTTGGAATTAAAAAGATCAAAAATATGTCTTGGTGCTGTCACTCACTCCTATAATCCCATCATTTTGGGAAGCCAAGGTAGGTGGATTGCTTGAGGCCAGTAGCTCAAGACCAGCCTGGGAAAGATCCATTCTCTAAAACAGCAACAGCAACAAACAAACAGAAAGAAAAAAGCAATGTGTTCTGAGCAAAGAAAAATAACCTTAAAAATGAGGTGGAATCTTTAAAAGTGCACTCAGAAGTTAAACAAATCCTTAAATCTAATAAAATGGAACGTGCATCCTAGCTTTTTCCGTAAATACTATTGGTAGTAATATTTTTAATTTTTAATAAGATTTACAGTTCTTCGAGATGAATGTATTTGGATCATTGACATTGGAATAATTAGCATTTGAAATTTGCAGATACTGATATTACAGATAAAATGGGTTTAACGCCAATTAAAATCCTGAACAAAAAAGGCAGTGAATTTACTATAGGTGATAGGAAAACTCACTGAAAAGGTAATTGTATTAGTCTGTTTTGTGTTGCTATAATAGAATACCCAAGAATACTCAGACTGGGCATTTTATAAGGAAAAGGGGTCTGTTTAACTTAAGGTTTTGCAGGCTGGGAATTTTGAGGGCATGACCTGGCTTCTAACAAGGGCTTTTCTGCTGCCTCAAAACAAGGCAGAGAAGGTAAAAAGGGAAGTGGACATATGCATGGAGGCAAGACCCAGAGTGTCCTCACTTTACAACAACCCACTTGCTCAGGAAATATCCATTCCCACAAAAACTAATCCTGTTTCACAACAGTGAGACTAGCACCAAACCACCCCACTCATGAGGTCAGAGCCCTCATGACTCCGAATCCTCTCATTGGGCCCCATTTCCCAACATTGCCAATTTGGGGATCAAATTTCAAAATATGTTTGGTGGGGACAAACAAATCATATCTAAACCATAATGGTAGTCACAGTGATTCTCAGATGATATTAACAAAGTTTGGGCTGACCACAATCTTGGGAAGATTGCTTCAAACTCTCCGGCATTACTAATTTTAGGTGTGCTTTGAGGGCAGTGTATGTGATGATAAATTAAATGCACTACATTGTTACTTTTATCCTTATGTCTCAACAAGAAAATGCTAAGAGTTTACTCTGGCCAATTCATGAGTATCAATCTACATGAATGTCTGTTCCTGGGATGTAGCGGTGTGCGTGTGCCTACCACACATTCACAGTTCACTTCATGCGCAGCCAAATACATTCTACTAATCTCATCAAAGCAGTGAAGAGTTTTGTATTGTAGTTTCATGTCGCTTGTGAGCATCTCGTTTTCTCTTTTGATGTAACAAAATGAAAACTAGAAACCTCAGAAATGATAAAGAATCTCAATTGATTTTGAATTCCATTTTAATTCTCATGTACTTTAAATTTCTGTTAAAGTTCACAATTAAAAAAGTAAGTTAATGATTCATGACTTTTGCCTCCTGTTATAATCCATCGTATCTCCATTCAGATTTTTGTAGACTACTCTCATATTTTATGACAGTGACATTTACTTTCTCACTTTTCTTTAATTTGCATTTTTAAATTTTCTCTTTCACTGACACATTCTGTCTTTTTCCCCCAATTTTACTGGCTTCAATTAATTCTCTCCTAATATTGGAAGTGTTATTGTCTCAATAATATGATCATCTAAATGTAAGTAATAAAAAGATATTTCTCCTTTAAATCTGTGTATTTTTTAAGGCTATCCTATGACAGCAGTTCTTTAGCTTGTCAGCAAATTAGAATCAACGTGGGGGGCTCTTAAAAATACCAGTTGTTGAGCCTGACATCCAAAGACTGATTTAATTGATTAGAGGTAGGACCAAACCTCCTTGGGAGAGTCTAAGGTGCATTCAATGCTGAGCAGCATTAAATATCCTTGTCTTTGCACATTATTTTCTACAATTGTGTAATGAATGAGTCACAGACTCGTAAGGGGTGGAATCTATTTGTACTGGAAACCCTCCATTGGGAGTGTTGCCCGCTATTGCCTGGGGCAATGACAAGCCTTTTTTCCTTTCTCCTTTCTTTCTGCTTTCTTTCTTTTCATTCTCTTTTTCTCTGCTTTCTTCCTTCCTTCCTTCCCTCTTTCTTCCTTTCTCTTTATTCTTCCTTCGTGTGTATGAAGGACTTTGATATTCAGCAGTTAGTTCATTTGTCCAATTCTACAGTCTGAAACTATTCAAGAAGCATCTGTAGGCCAAGCACAGTGGCTCATGTCTGTAATCCCAACACTTTGGGAGTACAGGACAAGAGGATCACTTGAGGCTAAGAATTTGAGACCACCCTGAAAAATACAACGAGACCCCCATCTTGGCAAAAAAGTTAAAAATTAATCAGATGTTGTGACACACACCTGTAGTTCCAGCTGCTCAGGAGGCTGAGATGGGAGGATCACTTGAACCTGGGAATTTGAGGGTGCAGTGAGCTATGATCCCACCACTGCATTCCAGTCTGGGTGACAGAGTGAGACCTTGTCTTTAAGAAAAAGAAAGAACAAAATAAACAAACAAATAAACATATATTATAATCACACATCATTCATGGACAGGAGCTGTCCGTTATTCAAGGAATAACTATTGAAAGACTGATGTTAAAAAGTAATACAGTGATGAGACTCTGATATAAAGGAGGAATGTGCCATTCCTACTCTGCTTTGGCTTCCATGGGTCATTATATACCTATGTCCTGGTAACGGGAGATAGAGAAGATATTTTTAAAACCTCAGATCCAATTGATTTTGTTTGGGTAACAGTTTCCTGCTTTCTTCCTCTTTTTATCACTTTTAAAGTTAATCTGAAATCTCAATAACATAGGCAAATAAAATATTTAAAAGGCATATGCATCTATTTATCAAGTTCAATGAATAAGTAAAACTTTATTTTTAACATATAAAGATGCACAAATTTTGCTCCCATACATTTCTTGATAATGCATAAAGAACAGAGAAGACAAGAGGTTCAAGAAAACCTGGTCCATCTGAGTGGAATTAGGAAGAAGTAAAAGAAAAGACAAAAGGGAACACTAACACCTCTAACTTACGAAGGGGTCATCAAGAAGCGGCATTTATAGCTGTTGAATGCTGTTATCATTTAGCTTAAAATGTAACTGATGGAGAGAATAAATCTGGTGATGACAATGACGAGTAACGGTGGGGGAGGTGGAGGGACAGTGAGTCAAACCTGTCGAGGGATCATGGGCTGGCGGTGATGAAAAAACTGTGAAAAAAAAAACACAGGAAATAGAGTTGGAGGCATTTATAACATATGTTCAAAACAAAAATAGTTACAAAAATAACATTCGTCTGGTAGGAGCAGAATAAGTGTGCAGTGTTAGGGCTGGAGACCTTTGCTTTTTATCAAAAATAATTTTATTATTTTACTTTTAAGCCATGTGTATATTATTATATCTACTTGGTCATACGCTTTACGTATATGGGATAGTTTCATTACTTTTTCTTTGTCTTATTGGTATAATTCTTAATGTTTCTTGTACATATTGGAACCAAGTTCTAATATTTTGTTGTTTTTGTTTCAGGTTTTGTTCCACGCCATGGAATCTTGAATGTTAAGAGACAAATTGCATATTTACTAGTTTATATGGAATATAGCATTGATAAAATTAAACTGCCCACATAAAATGTTTTTCTAACAGAAAAAACAGTCTTTCCCCTGACTTTTAAAAATATTTTTTACTGTGAAATACATTTTTAGAAGAATGTGTAAAATATGTTTTGGTGCTTATTTATCAATATTTAAAAAATAAAGTAGTGGATATAACCAGCAATCAACGTAATATTTTAATAAGCAATTCCATTTTACTGGCATGTATTTGATTAGTAATAAGGTTAAGCACGTTGTTCTATTATATAACTATTGGCCATTTGGACCTCCTCGTCTGTGAAAGGTCTGATCAAGTCCTCACACCTCATTCTACTCACTTGAACACCTTTTTCTTATAAATCCTTGATTTTTGTAAACATTCTGTAAGTTATCAGTTATTTAAATATAGATAAATAATAAATATTATAAAGCGTATATACGTTTGATTCCTTAACACTGAACTAGCAGCCAGTCCTACTATATAACTCATGCCAGTACCAAGCTTATGGAACTCAAGTATTTTCTCCCTATGGCACAATGCAGCATAAGAACTCGGGACAACACTTCCGCACTGTGCTTGGGAGTCATGCTAAACTGTGAAATCACCAATTAAAAGCACCAAGTTGTGGAATCTCTGGCACTAAATATGCTGTGAAAAGGATATTTGTTGTGCTACAGGCTGGGGAGCTCAAACAGGAAGTCAGAGCATTCTCCAATTCAACCTCCACTCGGAATGTGGCATCAGAGGTCTCAAAACCTTCACCCTACTGCACATGTCCAGGGATGATGGTGGAAGTGGCACAGGTATTGTTGGGACTACAGATACATTTTTGTAAGTAGGTTAAATTCACAAATACTGAGCCCACAAATACTGAGAATCACCTGCATTTTTATAGATGTAAAAGCGCAAACTTGCCCTTCTGTGTGAGATCCGCAGCTGTGTAAGTGCTGTTTTCTGACTGCTGACATACATGGGTGAGACAAAGTGAAAAAACTTTATATAGTAAATACAATGATATTAATGGCAGATGGTTGTAATGAATGCAGGAGTAGAGAAGAAAGAACAAATTCTAGAAGATTTTGTTATTGTGGTTTTATGTGATGAAATTATTATTAGCCCTTAATTTCAGAGCATATTATTCTTATTTCCAGACTTAGGTGCACTTACTGTGTGAGGTGTTTTCTTTTCCAACTATTCTTCAGTCAAAGAACAGATCTACTCTGATTTTCATTTTACTTTATGTTAATCTTTCATGTTAATTTCTATTGTTAAATTACAGTCACCAAAGTCCTACTTAAAAATAAATCTACTGAATAAAAGTATGCAAACCGACATCATGAGGACTTGTTTCTAAATTTTTCCTGAAAGAAATGATCAGGGCACATAATTGCCTTATATTAGAGTAGAAACGTGAGAGCTCTAGTTCTATTATTTTGGTTACCACGCAGTAGAAAGTTGAGTCTGCATTTTTCCTTCAAGATCTAGGAGGAAAGATGAGCCAAGGAGAAACAGAATGTGGAAATGTGGGACTTCCCCGCAACATTGTATTTAAATAAACTGTAATTATGAGCGTCATCTTTTTATTTCCATCAGTGTAAGTAATGAGTTAAAACTGAACAGAAAAATTAATCTAAGAATATGTATACATGTGTTTTTGTTTTTGTTATAAAATTAAGATGGGTGATCAAGGGGGAGAAAATTGTCCCCTAGTTTAGACTGCTGTTTGCTAGAGGATTTCTTTATTTCCATTATTGATTTATGGATTCAACAAGGACGTATAAAGTCCCAACCACCTGGTGGTGTGTGTATGCATAAAATAGAAAAGTGTCACTGCCATTATGCAGTTCATGTTCTGTCTTGTGGAAGATAACTTGCTGATTGTCTGTAGAGTGACCTGAATCTCTGTTTGTTTTTACTCTGTAATTACTGTCCCCAGTATCTCAAGTCACCCATCCATAAGCAAGGCCACAGAGCTCACTCTGTGATGTTGCCAAGTTATTTTCAAATAATGGCAGTTACAAACATGACAATGTGTATGTTATTTCCTATGATATTTTAAAAATTAACTGTGTTTGCAGATTATGTTCAAACAGAGTAAAATTCATTATTATATATATATATTGTTTCAGAGATAGTGTTCAGTAATTTTAAAAATAATGTTTGCTTATTGTCAAGCTATTGGGGAGCATGACATATATTGAGGAATAAAAAGCCTTGTAGACCTATTGTAAGACCAGCTGGCAGTATTTCTCCCACAGAAATGAACACTGAGATATCGCTGCTTTACTATTAAAGAGTAGGGTAGGCCTCAGGGAGTGAAGAGTTTTTGTTTGTACAAGAAAATTGCTTGGTAGTGACAGAGATTCATTTCAAACCTTTCAGAAAGCTTTGTATGATTTCCCAAGAGAGCTCTCCAGGGGTCACAAAAGAATGGGGAAAACAAACCTGGCCCTTCTATTCTTGCCTGAAGGGAGGAAAATTAATATTGGGGAGTTTGCACTCTATCCGTTTCACTCATAAAAACAAGCTTTTACATTAGAAGGTGTTTGTTTTGAGACCCATCTCCATCCACTTCTATTGCACAGTTTCACTGGTATCTCTAGACAATACTAACTGGGGCCAATCACAATACAAACACATCCCTTTGCATTACTCTTCATATAACAGCAATATGTGTTTGGCTAACCAAGGGAATCAACAGTGTTTCCAGTACCTACCAGGGTGCCTAGCACCAAATAAAATAGTCAAATAACTTCTGGTATGATTTTAATAACCTTTGAGGTAAGCTAATTAATACACATATAGTAATTTGACAGTTGTTTGAAGAAAGCAACCATAATATATATAAAAAAAAACTGTTGGTGAGGAGATTTACATTCTCCTGATGAGAAGATAATATAATAATGCTTCTATGAAAAGAAGCATTATTTTTTCTATTTTTTATAAAATAATTTCAGCTGTTAAGCATGGAAATTATTAAAGAATAGAAAAATCACCATGTTGCAAATACCAATATAATAATTGAGAGTTGAAGATGTCTGAAGAAGTTATTCATGTGAAACCTACATATCTTTACGGATTACTGACTAATAACAAAGGGGAACATTTACCTGCAGTGCGCAATGGAAAGAAATGGTGACCCCCCTTAACTAAGTGAGCAAACACTGCCCAGCTAACCCAATTTTTCAAGAAGTGACTCTCAATGTGATGCAAGGAAAATAACAAACTGTTGGTTAGTATTGTTGAAGAATTGTTTATCTAAAACCCAAATTTTAAAGAAATTATACATAATATTTTACTTGGGGTGTGCATGGGATATTTTTTCTTTAGTGAAAATATCACACAAACCCAGAATATTGGGGAATAAAATCTGCAAAACAGTATAGACTTGACTTTAAAAAAAAAATCCATGTCATAAAAACAAACTTGGGTGCCTTCAAGATTGAAAGTCACTAAATGGGTATGGGCATAAAAAACAAATATTCCGTGGAAACTTTAATTATATATGGGATCAAATCAGAGCAGTTATAGCAATATATAAAATTTGAACATGGATTGAATTTGATGATTTTTAAGATTATTTATTGTTTCCGATATGGTAATGATATTGCAGTTATGCAGCGAAGGCCCTTAAGCTTAGGAGATGTATGCCAAAGTTCATATAGGTTAGGTATGATTATGTCTGCAACATACTTTCAAATACTTATACCCTGTAATGAGTTATGTACATTCATACCCACACACATGCACACACATGGGCACATACATATTCTTACGCTGATCATATATATTTATGTTTATAAACATATATAATACATTTGAGCATAAGCATACATTCATCTATGTATATACCACTACCACCCATATCTATACACATATATGTGTGTGTATATATACTTATATATATACACACACATATATACACATATGTACATGTGTGTATATATGCACATATATGTGTATATATTTATATATATATTTATATACATATATATTTATATATATACACATATATGTGTATATACATGTAAACATCAGGTAATATATAGACTGATAGATGAATAGACTAACCAGTTGATCAATTGTTCAAAATATAGATGGATGTACATATCTATATTTCGGATCTCAAGACTCATTTTTCCAACTGCATCTCTGTGTGTAAAAACTCTCCTTATAGATTGAAAAATCATCCAACATTTATGGAAAAAGTGAAAAAACATATGGCCAATATGATGGCTGTTGTCCATTTTCTTTTACCTTAGCCTAGATGTATTCTCTAAATTTTTGTGCCTCAATTTATGCCTCAGGATGCTGACCTCTAGAGACTAGAGGTCATTGAAATGAATGTATCATTGAAATCCCTTGCCTGGAAACCTTTAAAAGCTGAACTTTAGTATAATATGTAGTACAATTACCTTGCCTTTTCTGAACATCAGAGTCTTGATTATAATTATAAATGTGTTAGCATTATTATAGAATCTGTGCAGAACACCAGGTCATGTGTTTTGCACATATTCAACTATTGTGCTCCACTAGTAGCAGGTATGGATATATAATAAACGCTAGATGTGTTCTGTAGTCATAACTTTTCTGGAGACTACAAAAGTGTCTGTTGAGAATGAATAAATTTCCACAATGAAATAAAAAGCATATCCAGGCAGGACGTGGTGGCTCAAACCTGTAATTCCGGCATGTTGGGAGACCAAAGCAGGAGAATTGCTTGAGCCCAGGAGCTCAAGTCCAGCCTGGACAACATGGAGAAACCCATCTCTACAAAAAAATACAAACATTAGCCTAGTGGAGTGATGCACCTCTGTAGTCCCAACTACTCAGGAGGCTGAGGTGGGAGGATCCTCAGCCTGGGAAGCTGGAGGCTGCAGTGAGTGGAGACCATGCTGCTGCATTCAATCCTGGACCACAAAGTGAGACTCTGCCCCAAAAAGAAAACAAAAAAAAAGCGCGTATGCATTTTGCTTTACATTAACTGTGACATAAATATATATCTGTTCTACAAGATGAAAATTAAGATTCTGAAATAGTGCTAGCTCTCCCTTAAGAGGGGTCTGGTCAGAACTGTGGTCCTAAGTGGCCAAGTCTCCACATTCATTAGCTTCAGATTCCTCTTCTCTCTGCTTTGCCTGTGCACATTCTGTAACCACACTGCCACGCTGTTGTCCAGTTCCATCTCTGCTTGGATTGACGGTGTTCTTTAATGTGCAGTCCTAAAGCTAACTTTAGCTTGATCAAGGCTCTCTACAAATTCTCATTATTGTTGGATTCTGTGAAGCTATGCTTCTTTGAAAACATTCTTAATAATGTTGGCCATCTGGCATAATTCTAGGGTTGATCAACAAAGTGGATGCTGATAAGAAAATAATATAGTGCAGCTCTGAATAATATGTCATAGGCCCTAATTGGCAGTCTATGGGCTTTTGACATGGGTGACATATTCACATACTATGTGAATATTCAGTTTCTTCTATAAAGTGGGGAACGATAATACCTACCTGATAGGCTTATTGAGAAGATTTAATGAAAAGAAGGTAGAACAGTAAATTGCACATGGGAATCACTTACTTTACCATTATTATTACTAATAGCATATTACTTTTATTATCATTATTAGACAAGTTGATTTCTGAATAATCTTCAAAGTAAAAAAGTCAGTTTTATTTTAGAATAAATTCATGGGCGCAATGACATTGCATTTCACTAAAATTCCTTCATTACACCTAATTAAAACTATTTAGGATGTTTTCCTACTTAAACATTTCTTGCTTAATGTTACAATGCCTATATTAATTGCCACAGAGTGAATGTTGCCTCACTAAAGTCCAAAGCCTTCTTCTGTAAATATTCAATTATTTAAATATTCAGTCTTGTAAAGTTGACACAACTCTACTAAATACATTAAAAGATTGCTCATTGCTATTGAGGTAATTTTAAGAGAAAAATATCTTAATGAGTGCTTCATTAGATATCCTGATACTTGTATTCGAAAGAATTTGGTGGAATAGTGATTGTCCTGCAAATATATTTCAAAAATGATGCTCAAATGCTTGTTTTAAACAATTAATATAAGGGAGCTACTCTATTATTGTACAAAATAACATACACCCTCGAGTTCATTAGCTACTGAAGTGAAACCATTTAAGCTACTAATTAACAAACAGGTAAGTGTACAATGAATAAATCAATTTTCATCACTGAAAGATGTTTCTCAATCCATCTGTTGATATTAAAACCTTTTGGGCCTTCAAAACATTCAAACTGTTTCTTTTTAATACAAATGAGAACTTTTATTAATTTCTGGAATGTGATGATTAAAGGTTATATCTGAATATCAAATAACTTTCTAATTCCTAACAACTAAAATTTGTAAGGCTGATCACGTTGGGAAAAATAAAATCACTACATGATAGCATGTCCTATTTTGAACCATGACAATAGCAAACTTAGTCTTTTTAACATCTAAAGCAGACTATTTTACTATGTTTTGCCCTATATGATAAAAGTGTTTCAGCAATAATTATAAAATATGTAACATATTTCAAAAGATAGGCATTGCTTTAATTTTCTTTACTTTGCCTTATTTATTAATTAATCTGTTTATTGGTTGAGCTCCACAAGGTCAATGCTTTGTCACATTGGCAAGGGCAACTCCTTTAAAATTCTTATAGAATTCAGAATAACTAAATCCTAGTGACTGGTTTTATAAATATATTGAAATGATTACAAATTCCTCCTAATTCCTGCAGGATACAAAATGTATAAGTCTTTATACAATAGTTTCTATCCTTGACAAATAATTTGAACATTGATCACAATAATCAAAGGCTATTATGTTAGTTTACACAAATAATTATCAAGTAATTAATACTTTTTTATAAATTTAAAGAAACCAAAACATCTGCACAAGTTATAACTTGTAACTTGCATCAGATTGGCCATGCCAGGAATTTAATTTTTGTGCTCCTAAATGATTCTTCTGTTTTAAAACTCGCAACTCAAACTTAGAATTAAAAAAACAAATGTCAAAATTGAAAACATTTTTACATGAATTGTACCAATTACAAATTATTATACCTCATATACTGTTTGAAATTTTAAACTCAAATAAAAAGAGGCCATACAAATTTTGAACTCTACAAACAATGAACCCTTTTTTGATCTTCACCTGGTATCAGTTCCACTCACTGCCACATCTTTGGTGTGAAACAGGAATAGGTATTTATAATATTGTGTCTTTGCAGATGAAGAGAAACATTTTGAATTAGTGACTTTCATTTCAGCACAGAAATGGCTCACAGCCCCCAGTGCAGCCTCTCCCAATTTGTTCCTGAAATACACATAAACATATTTTTTAAAGAGAAACTATATTATAATGTCAAACATTATTCCAATAATCAGATATTAGGTGAATGAACTAATATCTGATTAGTTGAGACAGGTGAATGAACTAAAATGAGAAAATCTACAGTTTTCAGCAGCCAAAATATTAACATTTGTCTTTATAAAATAGTAACTGAAAACCAGAAGAATGATGTTTTCTACCTCCTTCCCCTACGTATTTCCTCATCTAAAACATAGCAATTGTCCCCTGAGCCCTTCCTTTAACTTGCCTTCTCTACAGTGCCCCAGGAAGCATGTGGATCAAGCAAAGACTAGTTAATTGGACTTTCTGCAATGAGAACACCACCTGTCAGACTCATTGTTCTAGGGTTTGGGGGTATGAATTCAAGTAGTCGACAGTAGATCTTTCAACTGAGGGGCTTGAGCTTGAAAACATGTTATTCCACAATAGTCAGGGGTTTGTGGACACAGCAACACGAAGTTCTAGAAGCAAGTCTTGATCAGGAAATGTCCTTGATCAGCAACGTAATTGCCCAGGTGAGTAAGCCTTTTTCAGGAAAGTTGTTTTCTCAAAGGAGTTAAGTGTTAGGTAAATTGTTTGGTGGAGTGAAAGGCAAAGTTAATCATTGGTTTATAGAATTTCTTTCTTGACAGTGCTTCTTAGAACAAAATTAAAGTCCTGTGGAAACGGTGGTCTCGTTTCTGGGATCTGTTGGTTTTGCTGCGCTCTGCTGTGTGGACATGGGCACACTCACGTCTCACCGAGCTGCCTTTGATAAAGGCCCTCCACTGTGCTGCCCATTGAGCTCCCTCACCTCCATTCCATGCATCAGTATTCATGAATTTAAGCTGAAATTCTCAACCCCTGTAAATGACAGAAGTAGGAGTTGGTAGTGCTTTCTTCTCTCCCGATGAAACATTATAGGTAGGGCAAAGAAGGAACACAGTAGCTGCAGGTTGAGTTATTTTAGAACTAAATTATCAGTGTCACTAAATAATCAGGCAGTGGGATTTAAGTAAAAGTGTTTCTTCAAAAGAAGAAATGAGTTGCAATAGAGAAAACTGTGACTGCTGGGGAATAGTGGGAATGTTAACAGGATCTGCTTAAAGGGACTTGTCTACAATTGTACCTCAGAGGGCTGCATTATACCACAACCCACTGTGCAGGATTCAGGGAAACTTTCCCTCTCACTCTGAAGGTTAACATCTAGTTTGGTCTAATTCAATTCATTATGGATGACTTAGAGGAAATGTACAAGAACAAATTGAGACTTGTAAGTTTAATACTACAGAGTAAGAGGGAAATAAGTGAAAAAGATATTGATATAAATTATAACACATTTCCAACCAGTAATATATCGGTAAGTAGGAAAAATGATTTCGAGATGTGAAGCTCTACAGTGGATACTGTACAATTCATAAAGTTCATTTAATATACACATACATATGCAACTTTTCCCATATATATGAGATATGAAATTCAAAGTGAAAGACAATGCTTTGAAAGTAAACATCCTTGAATAACGAACATGAGTCTAGATTTATTATGAGAGAAAAAAAAGGATAAAACCTTAATCAATTTATAGAAGATGAAAGTATAGAGTAATGGCCACTAAAAATTACAACAAACTTATGTGCATATAAATGTATTTATGTAAGTCAAACTCTTGAAAATTAAAAAATCATTCTCCCCAGAACACTTAAGAAAATAATGACAACGCAAAAGCTATTGAAATAGGTGGGATTTAAAAAAACTTAGTGGATAAATCATGCTATGTATTTCAAATTGAACAAAACATTGCAAATATACCCCACCTTAGTTAATAGAAGAAATTTAGAGGCTACTGCTGCCTTCAGGCAAAACCAATATAATGTTTGACCTTTTGGGGATAGTGAACAAAGAAGGCGATAAAAGTAGTGATAGCAATACATATTTTTTTCTATTATAAACATTAATACTTATGCCTAATTTGTGAAGCTGCAGACAACAATGATAATACAAAATACATTTGGGGAAATTAGAATAAAGTAATTTTAATAGTTTTGTATAATTTTGAAAGGGGGTAGTAATAATGATTAATTTTAGTCTTTAATAATTTAAGAATGCATAGTAAAATTTCAAGGGTGACCGCTTTAAGAATCAGGGTAGAGTTTATAAGTCACAACATGAAAAAAAAATGAAAGAGGGAGAAAATGACATTTTTAACGTAATCAAAAAAGATCAGATAGAAAAAATACAAGAGAAAATAGATAAATCTTAGAAATATATCAGTAATGAAAATATCTAGATTTTATTAGTTCTACAAAAGGAGATAAATTTTTCATTAAAGTTTTTTTAAGTTGAGAACACATACCTAAGTTCAAAGGAGATTTAAACAACACACAAATATTGAATTGAACAAACATAAATAGAAGTGTACACTGCAAAGGAGCCAGGTTGACATTAGAAACAGGAAAATGTGAAACAACCCATATAATGCATGGAACTCAGTGTTGGGCACAATAAAACTTTGCTATCCCCCCCCCCCCCCGAAAAAAAAAAAAAGAAAAGAAATGTACACTGCAAAACTCAAGAAGGTGAATTTCTGTGAAACATTTCAAAAGAAATGCATATACAATAGCCACCGGGTAATGTCTTCCAAATTTCAAAAAAATGAGTGTCATACAAATAAGTTCTTTGATCAGAATGCAAATAGCCAGAAATCAATAGCCAAAAGATAAAGTTACAATTGAACACCAAAAGAAAACCATACTTTAAAGTAGTTCATGGATCCAATAAAAATTGAAATAGAAATTATGAGATATTGCATCATAAACTCTGCCCAAATTCAGACACCAGGCTTGAGAGACTTACCTTAAGCTCATCCAGTCTGAATTCTAAATCCTTATAAATTTTCTTTTTTTTAAATTTCCCCAATTTGAAACACTGTTAAGATTCTGTCAAGGTAGTGTTCTCTATTACTGCACTAAATCTAATAACCTTAGTTTTGCTTGATTAATGTGTTTTTCTGAAACCTTCTGGGGACTCAGCATTTGACAGAAGGCATTTAATGTGAAATTACATTAAGGCATCTTAATAGATGAGCATTACCTGAACCCTGGCTTTCTGTGTTTTCAGTGAATTGGGATGAATGATCGTCGCATGGTTAATAATTTTACTTATGTGCAAGACAAGAAGCTCAAGTCTTTCTTCCACAGAACCGAAAGGCAATAACAATGTTATATGACAAAACTTCAGTGATGCAGTAAAATATCTTATTATGGAAATTTAAAACTTCAAATGCATACATTTAAATAATAATTCAGGTTGTCAAAAGAGAAACTTAGGCAAATTAAATTTAACAGAGTTTAAGCGAGCAAAGAACAATTTGTGCGAATTGAGCAGACAACTGGACCAGAACAGGTTCAAAGTGACTTGGGCTGCCATGTGGTCAGTAATATATATCAACAGAAAAAGGATAGTGAAGTTTGGAAAACGGAAATGAGGGACAGGAACAGCTAGATTGATTACAGCTTGGCATTTGCCTTATTTGAACAAGTTGGCCACCTGTGATTGGTTAAAACTGAGCTGCTGTGATTCGCTGAGACTTCGCTATTTGTTCAAAGTAAAAATCTGTTTACACATCTGGTGGATTAAAGTTCATTGTGTATGGAGACACCTTGAGGTGGAATGTAAACTGTGAAAGGTGGCAGCTTTTGGCTAAACTTAATTTGACAACACTTAAAGGCAATTATGCAAACATCTTCATAAAGAAGTAAGAAACAGATGCAAAAAATGAAGAATACAATCAGTAGAAAAAGAAAATAATAAAGAAAAAAACAAATGAATTAGAAATCAAAACCTGACAAGGCGCAGTGGCCCACGTCTGTAATCCCAGCACTTTGAGAGGCCAAGGTGGGCGGATCACGAGGTCAAGAGATGGAGACCATCCTGTCCAACATGGTGAAACCCCGTCTCTACTAAAAAATAACAAAAAATAGCTGGGCGTGGTGGTGCGAGCCTATAATCCCAGCTACTTGGGAGGCTGAGGCAGGAGAATCGCTTCAACCCGGGAGGTGGAGATTGCACTGAGCGATGGAGCCACTGCACTCCAGCCTGGCGACAGAGCGAGACTCCGTCTCAAAAATCAAAAATAACCTTTTGTAAGCACATTTTCAAAGCAGGAAATTTTGTTTTTTTCAAAACTGATAATCAATAAAAAGGAGTTAGAGCCAGTAAGCCTGAATTTGGAGCCTTTCAGATAGCTTTATTCATCCTTCAGTGGAAAGCTTCTAAGACATTTTTAAAGTCACAGTTGAATTTCTTTTCCTAGAGAATAGCGTCAGTCTCTACTGGTAGAAATTGGAGGACAGAAAATAATATTTGTCTTCCTTTTACAGTTTTTCCTCTTTATCCTAAAATGTAACACCACATTAATAATGGCAAAGTTTCTATGATGCCTTGTTTATTATAACATATTTTTCTAATTTCATTAAAATTTTTCCTGGTTTCAGCTATTAATTATCTCTTAATAACATGAAAAATGGAAAGAAGCTGGCTATTTGCCACAATTATGGTAGATTCCAGGTTTAATTTTTTCACCACAGGGATGTGTCTAAGGCACATGTCTACCTCTTTCTCATTATCTGTCTATTTCTGCTATTAACCCCAGGGGGTGTAAACATCACAGAAATGAATGAATAACAAAACTCACACTCCAGCAGGAGATATTCTGAGTATCAATAAAGCAAATGCTTTTAACCTCAACTGACAAGGAGTCGGCTCTAATTGTAAATCTACATTTGCTATTGAATTCAGAGCATTTTAGTCTCTTCAGCAAAGTTGGCTTTATTCTTGTATTTTTCATTTATTACCAAAGGAGCAAAACTTTGTCCTGGCCTCTAGAGTCCTGCTGTTTGGAATAGGCTCAATTTTTTTTATCAGTCTGAACATTTTCAATCCAGGTATAGAAATGTGATCTTTGGATTATGCATACTATAAATATTCATCATCTCCTCTTTTCAAGTATTTAAATAATTTCAAGTATTTAAATTTACATTTGCATATCAATGCTGGAGGAAAATAAAGTCTTATTTTGGTGTGACATAAAATTTCATCTAGACAAAAAGACATAAAAGAAAAGTATTAAGTTCATAGATATAAGTACAGAAAATATACAATAGCTTTAAAATCATTTCTACTCTTCAAGCAACATGAGAATACATACAAAAACATCTTTCTAGTCCAATATAGTCTTCGATTTTGATATGCACTTCTTAAGTTATGAATGGTTTGAAGCACTTTCCTTATAATTTCTGAGAGTTTCTAATTTTTTTCTAATTTCTATAATCATTTCCTTTAGTAATTTCTGTATTGAATATATTTTCGTTTTTAAAAATTATTTTTTCTGAACTTTTTCCAAATTAAAGCTATAAACCCCTTGCCGTATATTTTTCAAATTTTTCAGTGTCTTGTTTCATTTCATATTAGTTGTTGTAATTTTCTTTTCATAAAATTTAATTTCTATGGAGAATTTTATTTGTTCCTTTATAAATTCTGTGTCTTCCTGAGAAAGCCTTTAACATTTCAGAATTAGAAATAAATTTATCCAAGTTACTTCTTGTGTTTTGAAGGTTTTATTTCATTTAATTCAAAATATTGATTAATGTTAACATTATTCTGGTGTAAAATGAACTTGTCTAATTTATGCTTGTTTGTATAAAAAAGCTTCACTATTTTTTCATTGCTAGAAACATTGTTTATTAAATATACACTTTTCTGCACTAATTTGAAATGCTAAATGTAGTCTGGAACACATTTCTGCTACCAATTATATTTTCCAGTGAGTACCACAAGGATGTCTATCTCAATCACTGACCTTCTTTCTCCTGTGACTTTGACATTGCCCCAGTGAGAGATGGGTCTGTTCCCTTCTCTTGAACCTGAGCAGACCTCTGTATCCTGCTCGACTGACAGAATATAATGAGAGTGATGCTATGTGACTTCCAAGTCTGGGCTGTAAGAGGCTTCTCCCTTGTCATTGTCTTTCTTGGGAAATGCACTTTGGGAGTCCTGAACCTGTTTAAGTACAGTTATCTCAAAACGGCCAATGAGAAAAGAGATCATAAATAAACTGAGATTCCTGATGGGAGCCAGGAGTCTCAGGCCTCAGCAGTTTAAGACTTCCCAGTCTGGGGTTCAGATAGGCAAGGGTGCCTTCAGAATCCTTCAGGGTTGTAGTTGTTGGAGCTAACACCAAGAGGATCCCAGAGAAGCTGCCTCTTCTGCGTTCTGCCCAAATCGCAGATTTGTTATCTGAAATTTGAAAGTGGTGTGTCCTATGACAATAAATAATGGGAACAATTTCCATGTATCTTTCATTCTTTTACTATAACTCATTGATATACATTTTTATTCCTTTGTAAATACCAGCTTTTATAAAGTGCTCCATCTTTAAAAGATAAAATGTAGCAGGGGAAAAAATATTCCTGCTACTCAAAATATCCTGAATTTTTTGTCTTTTCCTTTTTGCCTTTTTTTCCTAGAAAACCAAATTAATTTGATACCTCCTAGCAAAATAAATCAAAACAAACACTATTTAGTTAAATTGTTATCCCACTGAATGTTAAGAAGAATTAAGAAATAATTGCTAGGATCATTCCATTAGCTCAAAGAGCAAGTTATGCTTTAAAATTTTATGACATATTTTTAAATTTAAATAAATAATTTTACAACTGTATTGTTGTACTGGCCCAAGCATAGAAAGTCAACAGCAAGACAAAAGTATGCCAAATTGCAGGGTCTTTATTGCCGGCGGCCACGGAGGACTCCCGTCTCTCCAACCCGTGGCCTCCAAAGGAGGGTGTCAAGAACTTTTATACCCGTAAAAATCACCTTGGGAGTGAGGGTGAGGGGCGGGGGTGGAGGTGAGGGGCTTCAGACATTCCGAGGGCTAGTGGATTCTGTAAATCACCTTCTGGGTGGAGATGAGGGTGAGGGGCTCTGGACATTCTGAGGGCCAGGGGACTTTTGGACATTCTGATTGTTACTTAAGTGGTTCACAAAAGTCAAGATTAGCATTTTTTTACACATTGTCTGGGTAGGGTTGCAATTACAGTCCTTAATTATTTATTCACATTTGGGTTATAGAGAGCAGTTTCAACAGTATTTGTGTAAGTTAATCTAACATCAGCTATTTACTTACAATTAGAATGCTCAATAAATTTAGCTATTGTTATAGGCTTATGAGTTTTTAAAAATTTTTGTCTTTTGATATTTAATTCCATTATATTTTAAGTGGTTATTTTACTTTTACTATTGATTTTTCATATTTTTCACCAGTCACCTTTTTACCTTCTTTTTCCATTTATGAAATTTTAGATGATTTTCTTTGGGTTTCTAGTTATAAAATTGAGACATATCACATAATAAAGTATTTTGTGTTTTCCTTATCAATTTTGCTAGCTTGATTAAAAACAACTATTTTTTAATTTTCACTTTTAAAAAATATTGGAATTATGTCTACCATAAGGCTATGCCTTTCAGAGCATGCAGTGCCTCCTTAAGGGCACTATTTGAGCCTATGTTCCTGCTGTTTATGATATCTGTAGTGACAATGATTGCTGGGATTTTGGAGGAGAAGTTCTAATTTTTTTGTGTGTGTATATAGAATCATGCTTTGTGTGTGTGTGTGTGTGTGTGTGTGTGTGTGTGTGTGTGTGTGATGGTAGGAGTGGCTACTTTAACTTGATTTTTAAATCTCAATTTTCTGTACTCTAGCTATGGAATTAGTTTGTCCAATAAATATATTGTGAGGAGATAAGATTTTTAGCACAGTACTTGACAAGTAATAAGCAGTATGTTCTCTCTAATACAATTATCACTAAGTGTGTACATTTTTGCTTTTTTTTTTTTTAAAGAATTGATATATCTACCTAGGTATTTAGCTTTTTCATATTTGTTTTGTTTTCTGATTGATCTTGTAACCATGATGGAGTAATTTCAAATAGGATTATTTAGATAATGAAAATATTTTTGTTATAAGTGGGCTTACATTCGAAAATTATTTTTTTAAGATTTATAAGACCCTAGATGGTTTCAAACTTTGAAACACTGAGGGTAAATTCCTCCTTAATAAAATAGTATAAGGTTTCTCTCGGATCATTTTTAAAGGGATGTTACTTTAAATTTGTGTTACTTCTGTAAAATGATTTGTAGATCTTCATTTTTCTTTCATTTTTTGAGGTGGGATATTGCTCTGTTGCCCAGGTTGGAGTGTGGTGGCATGATCGCAGCTCACTGCAACCTCATCCTCCCAGGCTCAAGTGATCATCCCACCTTTGCCTCCTGCAGGAACTGGGACTATAGGCACAACACCACCATGCCTAGCTAATTTGATTTGCGAATCCAATCTTTTCATATCAGGATGTAAAATATTTAGTACATTCTGTAGAGTCCTGATATGTATCTTACGATTTTGGCCAATAAATATTTGTTTTATAGAATAATTCAACTTGACTGTATTGTATATATCATGTTTTCATTTTTGTAAAATAAATTTCCGGGTTGTATTGTAGTTATGATAGTTGCATGTTTGTTTGTTTTAGAAACTGTCAAACTACTTTCCATAGTGTCTGTACCATTTAACATTCCCATCAGCAATGTTATGAGAAATTCAGTTTCTCCATATCATCACCAGCATTTGGTGTTTCAATATATTATATTTTGGCCATTCTGATAGGTGTGTAGCAATTACTTACTATGGTTTGAATGTGTGTTCTACCTACTTCCATAAGCTAGGTTATTTCCTAAACTGACATTTTGCTGTTAGCGATAGGATAAGCAATTTAGAGCCATGAGAGAGAAAGATCTTTCTTTTCCCTCTCAGAAGATCTTTTTATGGCCTGATAGGAAGATCAAGAGTTCAGAGGGTCTTCAGTCAATTGTGAATCCTGCAGTTTATTCTCTGATCTTGGGAATGCTGCATTAATAATTTTAGCCTCAAATACTTTATTTACATAATGAGAATAGCAATGCTTATTATGGGGAGATAGAACATTTCTACCTACTTTTTCTAACAGATACATCTATAAAACCATCCTAGTTGTCCTCCAATAGACAATAAACTAAAATTTTAACCTGATTATTTAGACAGCAAGACAATGTTTTGGCAGCAATCCAAGGGTTAAGAGCAACCCAACCAAGATATTCCTACTGATGGCTTGCCACTGAATTTGAATGCAAACATTAAAAATACAGGTGTTGACCTGTCAAAAGTTATGCATTTTTGATCAATTACTTCATTAAAATACTATTGTATAAGACATGGCTCCAGACAGGCAATCACCTTGTGAGATTAATCTAGATTCACAGGAGAGAACTACATTTTAAAAGGCAGCGTGGGTGCAATTCTTTACATGCCAGTGTTGTCAGTCTTACTGTTTATTCAAGGATTATTGGCTACTACACAGTCTGTAGTGTGTATCCTGAAAAGCATATTGACATCCACTTATGACTCCCACTCATGTTAAAATGGAGTAGCTGCACCTTTGAAAATGGTGCATTGATTACCTAATTTTCCTCTTTCCCCTAAAGCATTCAAAATTTGTTTCATTTGTAGTGCTACTTTCCTTGCTCAGAAGTATGGACTTCATTTCATCCATTTCTTCAAGCCAATTGATGGGCTGAGTGATTGACAGTGGATCCAATTGTCAGGTTTCATTCACCCATGAGCTAGCTGCACAGATCTGTTTTCTGCTGGTTCGATAATATTCTCAACACGTACAACTGGCCTTTGATAACAAAAGCTCCGTAGCTTCATGGAATTCCTTGGTGACTCTTTTCTACGCCATTTTCTGAGATTTCCATTCTTCTTAACATCCCCCTTTCAATTGTATACTTCCCTACATTTCTTCTTTAATGATTATTTCTTTGCGCATGTTTAGAAAATTTGCATTACAGGACAAATGTTTTACTATTTCCTTACATTTTGAATTCCCAAAGAAATCACCCAACTGCCCCCCGACATGTAATTCTTAGTAGGTCAAAAATCCAAATAATTTTCATTCTAATGCCATATCTCATAAGCTTTGTAAGGAATGTCTATTTCTTTCAACTTCCCATTCTCAGCACTTCACCCACTTTCACATTGTACAGTGCTCTCTGTTTAATGATTCAAAACCCTGAAAATATTTTAATTGTTTATTTTTATGTTTTCCACATTATCTTTAATTCCATAAACACCAAGCTTGCCTAGACCCTTGACAAACAAATTAGGATTATTAAAACCATAGGTACACAATTTTACCTTAGGTTTAGTTATATTGTAGTTTAAAAGTTCAAAATCTCAGTGGTTAAAACAGTAAAGCCTTATTTCTTGCTCAAGCTGCAAGTTCATAGCAGGTTTGCTGAAGTTCTCCTCCATCTGTTTTCATTCTGGGACCATCACTATCTAATTGTTCACTGATATGCTTTTATTTTTCTCTCTTCTCTATAGAAAAAGCAATACTCTCTCAGTTTTTCTTCCCAAAGCATGTAGCCATTTTTAACTATTCCATCATCAATTATTTTCTAGCCAATATTCTCTGACCAGCTCTAATGACTTTTTTCTTTTTCTTCCTATCCTTTTAGCTACTTTTTAATGTACAGTCCTCCCTGATAAAGTTCACATTATATTCTCTATCTGTGATGTGTTTAAAAGTGGGTGTGTGTGTGTGTGTGTGTGTGTTTGTGTGTGCATATATGTGCATATTAAAGGATGCTAACAGAGGAGGAATTAATACAGAAATTTACTTTGCTTTTTCTCAAAATCTAATACGGACTTTTGAATGAATTATCTACATATTCCCTTTTGGAATCACTGATAGGAAAGCATTTGATATCTTAGAGAAAATGAGTAAGATGTAGTGATGTATAGTTACCATTGTCAATGAGGCTCAGGAAAGTAAAATAAATACAGATGCTTTGAAATAATATAGGTATTACTGTACAACATGCTTCCAAATGAATGATTATAACTACTGGAAGTGGTTGAAGAGTATTTTTGTTCATAATGTCTTGGTTGTTGCATTGAATATTTGTATTTCGAAAGTTTTACGTTCACAAAGAGAACGTTGCTCTGTTTCATTCTTGAGCTGTGTTACAATTATGTTAACTCTTATGTTTACATCATTGGTTTTAGCATTTCTGATTTTGTGATTAAGTTCTCCTATCCTAAACATAGTTATAGTTTTTTGTTTATATGAGTGATTATTTTATCATTGTTACTTCAAGTAGGAAGTTGCATATGTAAGTTTGGAACTCAGAGGTGATGTCTAAGTTGTTTGGTAAATTAGGCATATCTCACACTCATGCAATTTGTAGGTCTTTTATTTTAATTGTTAATCCAGTTTCTAAAGAACAGTTGATTCCAGCCATGTGAACTTGATCATAAATGATCTATAAGTTGTGTTTTAGGTCAACTGTGCAAATATGGGAAAATCACATGGAGGTTCACAGGAGAATGATTTTCAGCTAGATTTATCCTATGGCCAAAAGATTTGAGAAGAGCAGAATTACAAGTACAAGAAGAGTCTGTTTAGGAATAGAACAAAACAACAATAAAATTTTTTTTTAGAAAAAAAAAACTGGTATCTGACTGGTTCAGAAGGGTGAGATGGTTCTCCAATTTCAGGAAGAACTAGATCTAGACCTTTGACAAACCAATTCACCTTGTGGAATCAGAGGGCTATTAAACAGAATTTGAGAGATAAGGGTTAGATGAGAATGTTTGAGACTTCTTCACATTTTAATACGCTATGAATACATTATTTCTGGTTTTCTTCAAATGTACCCCTCCACCCTGACACACACACAACACACACACATACACTTAAGCCCCTAATTTTCAACTAAGTTTATAGCAGAGTTTGCCATAGCAATTGATAGAGCAATTTTCCTTACAAGATTCTGTTATCAATTCACATGAAATGAAAATTATTGTGATTGCTTCGGAGTACCAGTTTTTTTGCCCAAGGGTCCATGAGAAAGTATAATGTTCTCAAAGTTTAAACTTCCCAAGAGGACACTGTCTCATTACTATTCTTTAAAAGCTGTTCGAGTTTCTTGGACCATGAAATGTGGTTTAAAAAAGTAGAGACGGTATCCTGGTTTTTCTTTGTAGGCGATCATTAGCTTTAAGTCACATACACTTACTACTCATATTATTTATTGCCATTCACAGTGGGTAACCTAAGTAAATTAATAAAACATTTTATAAGATTACGAGCAAAATTCATATAACTATGATGCAAAAACATTACAAAGCAATACCTCACACAAATATATGTATACAAAAATCTGATCTGAAGAAATTTTTATCAATTAGAAATCAATTTATTTTTTCCTATTTGGTAGATTATTTTGTCTGTAGTGTATATTATATCTTGTATCAAGTCTCATGAATGTTTTGCTACTATTCTTAAATAAATAGTATAAGTAGCACTTGTGTTAATGTATCAGAAATTGAATAAGGAGAAATTAAACCCCATAGTGTTGAGTTTATACCCCATGTTTAGTATGGACTAGAAGATGTCGAGGACTGCCATTATTTCTATCCATCTAACACATTTTCCAGATTGCCAACAAATTACTAAATGTGTTTTTGTTATCTCTGTATCCCACTACGTTTTGTACAAGTAATAGTGGCACCGGGTGAGGTGACTCACGCTTATAATCCCAGCACTTTGGGAGGCCGAGCTGAATAGATCACCTGAGCTCAGGAGTTCAAGACCAGCCTGGCCAACATGGTGAAACCCCATCTTTACAAAAAATACAACAATTAGTTAGGCATGGTGTAATGTGCCTGTAGCCCCAGCTACTCAGGAGGCTGAGACAGGAGAATCGCTTGAACCCAGGAGGCAGAGGTTGCAGTGACCCAAGGTCGCACAATTGCACTCCAGCCTGGGCCACAGAAGGAGATTCCATCTCAAAAATAAAAATAAAAATAAGTAGTAGTGTCACAATGGATGCTTATTGTTACAATAAACAATCTAGGGATCAGTTATATTTTCCAGTTCCTCTTAAACACTCCTGGGTCAGAGTAAAACACTTAGCTGTTTGCTTTAGGAAATACTTTCTCCTGAAGGATCTGAATGTGAGGATGTGAATGAACCGACACAGTTTGCTCTCAACACCCTCTTCAAAAAATTTCCCTTTCTATGCTTACCAACCCAAAGCTATTATATCATGAACTTTGTCCTACACAAACTGTTTTAAAACCATCTGGATGAGAAGTAAAACCTCATAATACCTGCCCTGAATTTTTGTCTTTTGAGATGCTAAGCTGTAGCAAAGTGGTGTTGTTCTTTCCTACAGTAAATCTTGTAAAATTTACTTATTGTTAGGTTTTTCTGTTGATCTGGAAGATGGTATCGGTTGTACAATTATGACAATCTGGATTTTCCAACAAGATCTGATAGAAATTTCCTCAGCACCGCATCTCAGGTCCTTTACTCAGAAACAGCTCACTTCCCTGAGGCCCAGAAGACCTCTGACCACAATGGTAATAAATATGCCCTGTGTTTTGACTAAACTAATATGTCCTTTCTTCAAGCTCTCAACCATGAATTTCTTTTTTAGGAATCTTTTGATTTTCTGAATGGAGGTGAAAACTCTTACCCATGGGGAACAATTGTTTGGTAACCAACCTCACTACACAATCAGCCCAGTTTTTTTTTCCCATGCATTATTTATGAACCTATAAAAGGAATTTCAAAGGGAAGAGGGTGCTTGTGGATCCTGCAAGTTCCTCTCTTCCGACTGTCTAAATTGCTGGTCACTTCGGAAGTCTGCATTCAACCCTCTTTATAGAACACACTTAGCTTGAGTCACCTTTTCCATGAAGCAAAAGAGCTTTCATCAGTCTTAATGTTACTGAGAACAGCCTTGTTTTGTTTTGACTGTCTAGAGGATGTCATATCGCCAGCGAACAGTGACTAGTCTCTGGTCATGTTCTGGAGCTATGTGGTTTGCACACATGTTGTTTTCACCAGCAAATGCTATTTGTATATGGCTGTTCACTATTTGGCTTTAGAGTTCAAACGCTTGCCCGCTTCGTCTATTAACATACGTGCATAAGGCCCCAGTGGGAATCATGCCTGCAAGGACAATAAGAAATTGCACTGGCTGTGTAGGGGAAGCTTGACATGAATTATGTAGTTCATTTAAAAAGCACATCAAAGAGATATCACTTTGTTTAACATAAGTGAACTCTCCCTTCAATTAGACACAACAGTTACAGAACTATTAATATGTATACAAGAAAATGAATATGGTTGGCTTCTTAAGGAAAACATTGCAGTGTATTAAAGGTATACATTCAAAGAGACTCATAGTTATTTAATATACTAAAACAGTTAATATTTTAGGCTAAAATGTAAACGTATTATCTAATTTAATAATTATGTTATGCTAAACACACACATACAAGTATATTAAAATTAAATTAAACTAATTTGCTGCTTGCCTCAACAAATATTTGCTTCTGGAAGCTAAGATGGTGAACCAACAATTTACTTACATAAATCAAGTGTATTCGTCAAGATTTCTTTCAAGACGTTCTATGTGCACCAATCCAAGCTAGGATGTGATAAACTAAACACCCGTAGATAAACTTCACGCTACAAGTTTCATTCCAGAACCGCCCAGCTGAGCCTGCCAAACCTCATGAATATCTTTCTCACATTTCCTCATACTGAGAAACTACTAAGACTCTATCAAGGTAGCATTCTCCTACATTTTAGTAATTCTGATACATTTAGTTTCTTTTGCTCAACAATTTTGAATGGTAGTCTTTTTTGGATTCAAAAGGTAGCAGCATTGATAATAATGAAAACAAAATTAAATGACACAAATGGATAATTTTTGTGGAAGATATTATGTTAATTATAATTATTTAAAAGATTATAGTATTTTCATCTTTTAAGCAATATCAACTTAAACTTAAGCTTTATCAGTTTTTTAACATCAATAATATATGTAATATATTATAACAATTTTTAACTTCATAATATACTTAAAATATTTTTAATTTACCATATAATTAAGCAATGTATTTATGTCAAAATAATACTTCAATAAAATGGGAACATACAAGTTAAGTTCCTCCTGAAAATATAATTTTAAAATATAATTTGACTTATCTGTTATTGACAGATTAGCTGTGAATGTAAGAATTTCTACTTTTTCTTCTTAAAACGACTGAACTGAAAGTGAGGTCCTCCAGGCAATGCGTCTGCCATATGTCGAGGGTGTGACAGAATGGGAACACTTATAGCCCAAATTAAAATGTCTCATGGTAGTCTCCCAAATGATTCTGAAATAGAAAAAAATATAGCCAAGGTCAGGAAAATGTCACTATTTGAACAAGCTGTCAAGTAACCTCCAAGGAAACATGTCCAGTTGACTTCTCTATAAGTAAAATAAGTCACGTAAGTGAAAGAATTTAAATCGACCTTCATTAAGCTAATTAGGGATTAATGGAAAGACAGTAATTTTTGCTTCCTCTCAAAAGAAAGAATATACTTTATTTTTTTCTCTAATTCTTGCTACTTCTCCAAAATTCTGAGATGGGGCTCAATAAATTGCCTAAATATTATGATTTCAAAAGCAATTCATAATTTGGCCTGAGGTGTTAGGGGAAGGGGGTTATAATGATCATAACATGGTTGTGAACATAATGGGTCCTCTCCAGAGGTAACTGTGAAAGCAAAAAGGCCAGGGAGTTCTCATCAAAACCGGGGGTCCCTTTTTGATAGACTTGAACATCCCCACCTGTTTGCTCATATAAACTTTTCTTAGATCTATCCGTCTATTTAGATGTGCTGTATTAATACATGTTAATAGATGTATTAATATAAACTGTTGATCCCCCAAAATTGCAAAAATTGTGGTCATACATTTTAAATTCTTGTTTCAAATATGGCATTCAATAATCTTAAAGAGTTGAAAGTTGACAAGTAAACAAAGAAAACAAGGTCTTTACAGTAATGGAGGGAATGGGTAATGTAAATGAATTATTTGCTTATAGGGGATGTACAAATAATGCATGCCACATTTCCTGCTTGAGTCACTGACACAGAAACCAATAAGGAAGTGAAACACTGTAGTTAGAAACAGAGACAGAGAGACACAGGCAGATCTTAGAGCATATTAACTCCCGGGGCAATAGAGACACTGAACTTTATTCCTACAGACAGTTAAATCTCATGCACAGGATTGGCTGGCTTAGTGCCTCCATGGAAGTGCCTTAATTGAGTTGCCACATGAGGCTGTGCCCTTGTCTTTTATCAAAGGTTATTCTAAGATACAGCCACATGAAGAAAATTTCTCTATCTTTACCAAAATTGCAGATAAAAACACTCCCCCATTATGCTAGTTAATGTCCCTTTTAAGATCTTACACAATTCATTTTTAACATCTAATGCCATATATGTCTACTTATTGACCTATGGAAGGTATAATGTCATATATACTTACTTTATACACACACATGCAGTCTGCTTTCCTTTTTTTTCTCTCTTTCTTTTTGAGTGAAAACCACATAAACCATTATGTCTTGTTTTTTTCTTATCTTTGAAAAGCAAAATTAAACTGAATTTGTTCTCTGTGGCTCCTGATGCCATTATCTTCTTCGTATATATATGTGTGTGTGTGTGCGTGTATGTATTTACATATATATATTTACATACATATATATGTGTATGTATTTACATACACACAAGTAAAAATGCTATATATATATATATATATATATATATTTATGGCAGATTTACTTGTAGATGAAGAAACTGAGCATCAAAGATGTTAATTAACTTGTTCCTATTCCAACCTCATAGGCAATAGATGGCACAGGGAAGCATTTGATATTTCTCTGTCTGAGCAGAGCTGCCATTTTTTATTTTATGCCATGCTTATGGAAGAGCACACGTCAAGCACCCTGCCTAAGTTACATCCCTGCTGCCTGTCACTGTGCCTAAAACTCAACTTTGTTTCATTATATTCATTGAGTTTTAGAGACTTTCTCTATCTTAAATGTAAAAGACAATGGGGGGACCACACTCAACCATGTATATAAAGGAGGTGAAGTAATAGAAGCTTCTGCTTTCAGAGAAGCACACAGGGAGGAAACCAGTTATTAAAAGATATGCAAATACAACACTGAGAGTGGTGGTGTACACCTGCAATCCCAACAATTTAGGAGGCCAAGGCAGGTGGATTATCTGAGGTCAGGAGTTCCAGACTAGTGTGGCCAACATGGTGAAACCCCATGTCTACTAAAAATACAAAAATTAGCTGGCTATGGTGGCGCGTGCCTGTAGCAGCTACTCAGAAGGCTGAGGCAGGAGAATTGGTTGAACTCAGGAGGCAGAGGTTGCAGTGAGCTGAGGTCTATTGCACTCCAGCCTGAGCAAACGAGCAAGACTCCATCTTAAACAAAGAAAAAATATATACAAATATAAAATGGCAAATCCACTAAAAAGACAATTTTTCTAGTATTTGTCACTCCATGTTTTTCAGACCATAAAAGAAGATTAAGATATTCTGAAAATTATTTTTGATATCTAATTTACTATTACCATCTAATGATTTATTTTAAAACAACACAGCTTCAAAATGAGAATAAAATAGAAACAGTCCAAGCAGAATAATCAATCTAAAAAAAAAAGAATCAAATGCAAATGAAAAAGAAACCTTTAAAAACTAAAATGCTAATGATGACGCAGTGATTCTGAGGCAGCACCTAGTAATGAGATTCACCTCATGTTGAACACTGTTATGCAGTTTTTAGAGAAATTTGAAAGATTCCACCCTGATCTAATCTATTTTATATAAAACAAAATTGATTTAAAAAAATGCACTCCCTTATAGGGGGAGACATAAAGAAAAACTAAAAAGAGACATCTGCCTTTTAGTTGTAGGCTTTCATGAAATTCTGCAATACTTGCACCAATAGAACGGGAAATAATACATTACAGGATTCCTGATGGAGGATTGTTGAGCTAACTTCCTGGAAAGTAGAAGACAACTGGCATGTATTATCACCAAACAAAAGGAAAGTTTTCATTATGATAGCAGTCACCATAGCAATGACAGTATTTACAAATGCAGAAAATTTGAGAAGGCCAAATAAATATGAACAGCATGGGCAATGGAAGTACAACATTGTAAGTACCAAATGAAGCGGTGCTCAGATCATCCCAGAAGAAATGAAAACATGTTACCCACTTTGATTATCAATGAACTGAGAGTGATCTGCTACCACATCAAGGAAAGATTATTTTCTTCCTGACGCACAGAATACACTGCTAGATTTAGAGTTGTGCATGCAGAAGAGATGATGTTGTAAAATTTAAGGATATCCTCTTTTGGGGTGAAATAAGCATGGCTGTTGAAAAAAGCACAAATTTAACTAGTATATTTTTAATGTAGAAGATGCCTTCTACATATACAGATATTAAAAATACATTTATGTAGGTGAAACTATGAGAATCTATTGCTTCTTGAGCTATCATATTACTAAAATACACTATGTGGCAAAATCAGTGAAATAAAATGGGAAGCACATTGTAATTGCAGGGTGGGAAAATAGAATTTTAAAAGTCAGTTTTCACTAACAATATGACTATGTGAGTTAGTTTTCTACTGCTCCACAAAAGATGAAAACAAATTTAGTCACTTAGCACATAATCTCACAGTTTATGTGGATTAATAATGTAAAAGTTGCTCAACTGGTTCCACTTCTCAAGATCTCAGAAGAATGCAGTGCAGGAAGAAGCTGGGCTGTGTTCTCATCTGGAAGCTCTTCTAGTGAAGAATCTTGTTCCCATTCATTCGTACTATTGACAGAATCCATTTTCTTGCAGCTGAATACTGAGGAAACCAGCATCTTACTGACTCTTGGCTATGAGCTTTTCTCAGGTCCTAGAGGCTGCTCATACCCCTTGGCTATCTGGTCTTCTACTGGGCAGTTCACAATACAGCTATTTGTTTTTTCAAGGTAAGCAGACAAATCTCTCACTTCATTGTGCTAAGCAGAGTCTAACATAACATAACCATGGACATCTCATCACCTTTGTCATTATCTATTGATTAGAAGGAAGTGACAAGTCCCACCCACATTCGAGGACCTGACTCACTAGGACTCACCTTAGCATATGTGCCATAATGAGTGATTGCATGTGGGCACCAACAGAGAAGGAATATGACAAATCAAATATCATCTCAATACATTAATATGATTTTTTCTTTAGAGTTAAAATTATTAAATTTGGGAAGGAAAGTAAATGAATACAGGCCAGGGTTTTTAATATTACCACCTTAGAAAACCTGGTTGTGTATGGACTACAACACACCTGTTTGCAGAAGCACCTGGAAAGAACTGACAACCCCAAACTATACCAATTTTTGTTCTACACTCTTTGTTTTTGGAAATTATCATATAATTGTCTCTAAGTAACTTCTGTGTGAAAATGTTTCAGGAAGTTGAATCTGTCATAAAATGATGGGAACAAAAATGATACAAAAGGACCTGCGGTCGGAGGCACATTAGTCTTGCAGACACCACAGGTAAACAAAAGGTCAAAGACATATTTGTGTTCTGTGCTCTGTCAAAAATCAGACACACACACAGACACTCAGATCATACAAAAACTAGTAAGTAATGAACATCTATTATATATCATGTAATACTGCAAGATAACCACAGGAGTCTGTGTTAACAGGTGCTTCCATGGATTGCAAGACTAACTTTTAGAGAGGATAATTTGACTAATAACAAGTTGCATTGTAGCATATTATTCAAAGAGCTTTCCATTTATTAATTCATAAAGTCTTTACAAAAGCTTTATAAGCTAAGTGGCAGTGTTTGCTCCAGTTTACAGATTAAAAAAATGAGGCACAGATAGAATAAGTGACTTCTCCAAGTCTATCTGGTTATCATGTCACAAAGCTAGGAACCAGCCACAAGAGAGAGAGTTCCAGAGTCCCTGTCTTTACTCACCGTGGCATGCTGATTCCCAGGGCAGAGGGAGGATTTAGCACTTATTTCCCCACCACCTAAATGTAAGGTTCCAGCTGTTCTTAACAGAGTAGCCAGACTAATACTATTAAACTAAAATTAGATCGCTTTACTTCACTCAAAATCCTGAGATGGCATCCCACCTCAGGATATCATGATTTCACAGATCTAATCCTCTCTCTTCTTGTCACTAAGCTGTTCTTGCCCTCTTAGCAAAGGATGCTGAATTTTGAATTTTCATATAATTTTATATTATAATTATCTTAAATTAAAAAAGAAAATAAGTAGTTATGGCTTTCAAGCCCTAAGTTTAAAATTTAGGTTTTAGATATTCCTTCTGGAATTAATGACAAAGATATTTTGAATGATGAATATTAAAATAACTCATTCATCCACACATTATTTTGTCAAGTTCCAAGAATTTTCATAGTGGCCTAGATGCTGATTCTTAGCTCTGGCTTTGAGCTGTCTTAGTTCATTTAGTAGCTGCACCCTGCCATGTGTCTCTGATAATTATGGGTTCGGTCATGGAAGAAAGTTAAAGGTAAATCCTCTACTTTCATTATCTCTTCAGAAGGATGTTTGCGGATTTAATCACAAGGAATAGATACTCTTTCTGAAATGTAAAGGCAAAGCCCAAATCAAAACCTTGTTTGTAACATTTTTATTAATTAGGTGCATTTTTTCCTATAGAGAAAGAAAGCATCAAGATGATGTGTCCTGGCAGCCAGTTTTAGTAAACACACATGAGCCTCTGTTTCTGCTACACATCAGCATGCCTCAGGAACTTAGGAAAAGGTACACGTTCTTTGGACCCCTACAAGAGCCCTGAATGAGAAGTCCTGGAGAAAGAGGAATCAAATTTATATTTTTACAGAGCTCCCCATATGCAATTCTAGTGAGCAGCTAAGTTTGTGAATCACTAGCACAGAATAACTAATAATAATCCATGTCTTAGCCACTTAGGAAAAGGTACACATTCCTTGGTCCAATACAAAAACCCTGAATGAGAATTCCTGGAGAAAGAGTCATAGGATTTAAATTTTTACAAAGCTCTCCATATGCAATTCTCATGAGGGGCTAGGTCTGTGAATCACTAGCATAGAATAAGTAACCATAATTCAACCAAGAAGTCATCTGCCAGTTGCTGTGTAGCAGAAAATAACATAATCTTAAGTGAGGAAAAGTGGAAACAGATTATGTTTGCATAGAGGTTTACTCAAGTACATTTATATATACTGAAAAAAAAATTTAATTCCACCACCTTGAAAACATAGAAAACCATAATAGCATTTTATTGAGCACCTTCCTCAAGTATAAAACTTTCCTATGTACTTGTGTTTGTTTAGTGAGCATGTATTTTTTTACCTTTTCATTAAGTCAATTTAGAGTAAAAGATATTTGTCAAAACTAGTGCTTGAGCATATAGTGCAATGCCAAGTAATTTATATCATAGTGATTAAAACAATAAATAGTTAAAAGAAGTTAAATTGTAGCCTAAGACTCCTCTCTCTTCTTTCATTTATTTATTTGCCTTTGATTTAGTCAATTTACCTATTGTTTTGTTCATTTTTTTCATGAAATAAATTAAACATATCAAAAGCTTTATTCTGCGACAGAGTATTTATTACTGGCAATATAGATCCAATGGCGAACAAGGCAGAAACAATTCTGGTATCAGAAAACTTAGAATCTACAAAAATGATAACCACAAAAAAACCTTAATAAAATGTTTATTAATAAGATGTGAAGAAGAATAAAATGTCAAGAAGGAGGCAACTTGGCAAATATGAATTGTAAGCATGTATCAGGCACAGGGAAGAGCTAATATACAAAGTGTTGGAAAGCACCAATCTGGGGAGTGCAGGAGCAGAAAGCTTGTGTGGCTGGAGTCTGTAGGACAATGGTGAGAACTGCACAACAGAAAGGCAAACTCGGGCTGCACAGGAAGCCAAAGGAAGGAGTCAGAACTGAACTCATGGAGTAATGAGAAGCTACTGGAGTATTTTAAGAAAGGCAAGTATGTGATTTGGTTTACAGCCTAAAAACAATCACTCTGACTGCTTCAAGAGCAATATAAAGATCAAAATGGACAGAAAGTGACCTTTACATGATTATTGCTCTTGTCTGGTACAGTTGTGGGCTTCTACTAGACAGGTGGCAGTGAGGAGAGAGGAGGCTGAGTTATGACATGTGTTGGAGGTTAGATGACAGAACTAAATGACGATGGAGATGGAGATGAGAGTGGTGAGTGTGTGTGTGTGTGTTTGTGTGTGTGTGTGTAAAACTATCCTCAGAATAATGTTGATAGTTTCTAAAGATGATTACATTGTTTGTAACTCATGTGTATGAGATAGTGTATGACGTAGTATTTAAATAAATGTCTATGTTGTATATTGAAAGTAGTAATATATATGTTATAATTTTGTTAGGAAAGTGTAGCTCCCCTTTTGTTTTATACTAATTCACCTTCAAGTAATCCTAATATAAGCCTTTTAGCAGAAGTTAAGCTTCTTAAATACATATCGAAGGCAATTATTACGTAAACATGTGTCTTCCATATCTTTCTGTCCTTCCATTGATTTGACCAAATATATTGTTGAGAGATACAGTGTGTGTATGAATGTCTCACAATTAAGACTGCAGGTTAGCTTTGGTTCTTCTAAAGTGAAAAACACCTTTATCTTAAAAATATATTTGTATGTGTATATGTATGTGTGCATTTTAAACTGACAGGTACTTGGGGGAAAATGAAGGGATCAACCGGTAATTTACTCTGCAGGAATCGTTTATCTCTGTGAGTAGTGAGGCATGCGGTCCAGGTGGTGGGTGGGAATTTTCCACACCAAACAATTCTAATGATAGCTCCTCAGGTGGAGCAACAAGGACAGTTCTGTGGCATGACGGAGCCTCAGCCACAGTGGCAGTTTACTAAAAGGTTAGTGCAGCATATGTAGTAAGAAAGCTGAAGCAGCCTTATATTAACTAAAATGCTTTGTGTTAAAATAGGCATGGGGCATTCCTAATGGATATTTAAGTGATTATTTTGCACAACTGCTTTTGGTTAAACCAGTTCTACTTAGAGTTTGAAGAGATCGTTGCTCTAGAAGCATTTCTTCTCCTTGATATTATTTTTTCAGCATATAGAAAAAGATATTTCAGAAATAGTCATACAGACTAGGACAGTGGAGACATACCTAGGCTTACATCCCTGAAGTACAAATATTTCTATTATGCTTGTCACAAAAACTCAGTATCATGGTATTGTCAAGTATTATGCAAATTATGGAAACATGAAAATACCTGGAAAATAATTTTAACAATTTTTAAATCGTTAATTGTTAATTCTTTTAAATTCTTTCAAATTTCACATCATGAGAATCTAAAATTCAGTTGTTCCTGTATGTCATAGAAGGAAACGATAAATCACCTTAAGATCCAGGAGGAAGTACATGCAGATCCCATGGGCACTGGACATGGAGGAACGGCATCTTTCCATGGCATAGAGTGTGCAGAGTTTACACACTAACAAAATAAGGTTTTCAGTTCTTGCTCTTAGTGCTTCTTATATAGAGTAGGAATAAAAAGATATAAAAAAGTTATTGTTAAAGTTTATTGAAGATCTCATAGAGACTGAGGTAACTGGAAGGGAAAATGTTATTTTGAGGAAAAATAGAAAAGTTGCTTCTAAAAGAAAAATATATTTATTATTTCTTGTTTGACACATAAAACAATAAGTGTGTGTATTTAAGGGGTACAATGTGCTGTTACGATATGTATATGTCTGGCAATGAGTAAATCAAAGTAAGTAACACAACCGTCACCTCACATACTCATCTTTGTGTGTGTGTGTGGATGAAAAGTTTTAAAATCCACTGTCTCGGCAATTTTCAAATATACAATACATCATTCTTATTTAAAGTCATGATGCTATACAATAGATATCCACAACTGAATCTGTCTAACTGACCCTTTCACCCCTAGACCTATATCACCCAACTCCCTCTTTTCCCTAGCTCCTGGTAACCAGTGTTCTACTCTCTGTTTTTATGAGTATGACTTTTTTCAGTTACACATAAGTTAAGATCATGCAGTATTTCTCTTTCTGTGCTGGCTTATTTCATTTAGCATAACGACCCCCAGGTTCATCCATGTTATGCTAATAACGGAATTGTCTTCTGATCTGGAATTGCAAATTAAAGCCACAGTGAAATACCACCTCACACCTGAGACAATTTTTTTTTTATCAAAAAGATCACAAATGTCACTGGGGATGTGGAGAAAAGGGAGCCCGGATACACTGTTGGTGGGAATTAAACTAGTGCAGCCACGATGAAGAAGTGTATTGAAGTTCCTAAAACAATTAAATACAGAACTACCATATGATGCAGCAATTCAACTACTGAATATACATCCAAAGGAAATGAAATTAGTACATCAAAGACACATTCATTTCATAGTTGGAATTTACATAAAGAAAATGCCTTACTAAGTCTTCATTAGAGACAGTGAAGGCTTTGTGGTCATGGTTAGATGCCTGTTTGTTTCTTTCTTTTTCTTTTTTTTTTAATGGCAGAATTTACTGTTATGCAACATAAGACTGTATGTACATGTCTGGATTTTAAGATATTCTAGAAGGAGCAGCTGAAAAAAATTTTTTTTTTAAAATAGAGGATTTGATATAGAAAGGGAGCTTGTGTCAAGACTGGCAGCTGGGTGTCCTGAAGATGATCTAGGCTACTGAATTTCATATACCAGGAATGACCAAGCAACTTTAGCAAATCTGAAGCATAGCAATTTTTTAAGAGACTATTTTTTATCGCAGTTTGAGGTTCACACCAAAATGGAGTGAGAAGTACAGAGATTTCCCATGCACTCCCAACACAGCTTCCCCCTCTATGGACATTATGCCCCAGAGTGAAGCATTTGTTAGAAGGAATGAATCTACATCAAGACCTCATTTTCACCCAACGTTTGTATTAGAGCTCACTCTGTGCATTCTCAAGTTTCTGCCAAATGTATAATGATATATATCAAAAATTGTAGTATCATACGAAGCATTTTCATTGCCCTAAGAGTCTTCTGTGCTCCATGTATTCATCCCTCCCTCTCCCCATCCCCTGGCAACCACTGATCTTTTTACTGCTGCGCAGTTTTGCCTTTCCCAGAAAATCATGTAGTTGGAATCATGCAGTAAGTCACCTTTTCACATTGGCTTCTTTCACTGAGTAATAGACATTTAAGCTATCCCCACGTCTTTTCATAGCTTGTTAGTCCGTTTCTCTTTAGCACTGAGTAATACTTTGTTGTTTAGATATACCACATTTTATTCATACATTTACCTATTGAAGGACATAATTACTTCCAAGTTTTGGCAATTATGAAGAAAGCTGCTGTAAACATCCACGTGTGGGTTTTTCAATTCATCTGGGTAAATACCAAGAAGCATGATTGCTACATCCTATGGTAAGACCATGTGTAATTTGGTCAGTAACTGCCAAACTCTCTTCCACAATGGCTATACTATTTTGCACTCCCACCAGCAATGTAGCATGTAATTTTAACTTTCTTTCTTCTCCTGACGTGTACTGTAAAGCAATCCCTCCTAATTTAACCATAAGAAGCATTTGCTCCCTACTGAGGCCTTGTATTAGCATTGGTATTGGGGAGTGCAGGAAGGTGGGGACTTGCATTGGTCCAGCAGTGCCAAGAGCAGATGGGATCTAGAGGAGACAAATATAAGAGGGAAGGAGCAGCTGACTTGAAGCAAGAAGGAAGAGCCAATGAGAACCAAGAGAAACAGAAGCATCCTGGGAATCCTCAGTGATGTTGCAGATGAAGATGATGATCTGCACTTTCCCACATCACACTAGATGGGAGCTCAAAGAATTTTAGTTGCATTTTAAAGGAACTATGAAAAAGTCCATTACGAACATTCTGATCTTAAAAGAATATTCTCCCTCAATGTTTTCTTAGTGGGAATTTTCCACTGAGGGTCTACAGAAGACCCCCGTCCCCAACCAGAGGTGGGCTATGCAACAAGACCATGGTTATTGTTGATGTAATGTTTTAGTGTAATAAGTCCCAAGTCTCTTTGAAGTAGAAACATTTTTGAATATAGCAATGTATTGACAGAATACCAAGTTGAACACAGAAGACAGGGTAAGGTAGACACCAAAATATTTCTCAAGAAAACTTCTGCACAAGTTGAGGGTTTCCAGAGATGTCTCTTCAGTTTCCTTTAGAAGTTATGATGTGGAAAAGTTTGAACTTTGTGTGCAATATGGTGCTACTGCTCACAGAGATGTATAGTGACTAAGCAATTTCCTCAGCAGACTTCCAGCCGTGAGGTGGTGTGTGATGGGACTGTAATCATTCTGTTGAGTTCATTAGCTTTTCACATAAAAGAGTGGAGATCATTGATAGAAGGTATAATGTTAGGCTGATAAAGTCAGATGCTTCTTCTGGCATTCACTTTCCCCAGCTTCCCGCTAAGTAGGACTCACAGACCAATGAGAGCAAGCAAACTCCACCCTTATCATAGAAAATCAGAGATATGTCTCCATCTTTCTCCAAAAATATCTTTAGGCACATGATGCAGCTTGCACCATGGCCTTTTATTGCTGTTGTTATTTTGCAAAACATGAATTGTGTAAGTTAGAAGCAAATTTTGTAACAATGTTTGCATGTATTTTGACAACTCCCTTGTTACTTATTATGTCCTTCTCTCTTGTATTTCATTGGTGCTTGTGTTTTGCCAAAATGTCTAATGACCCAATACTGAAATTTCTGAAGTTGATGTCTGAGCTGAAAGAAAGAAAAAGTAAGCTGAGGTTTACAGTCAAATATGACAAAGTTAGTGATGAAGAATTACAGACTTCTGAGTCATCTTACTGCGCAGGTGCATTCAAGGACAGTTTTTAAAAGCCTGCCTTTCACATGGAACCTTCTTACCAATGAGTGTTACATAAGGGGTAAGCCAAGTTTTCCTAGTCCACTGCACAGCCTCTGTGACTAACCATTTACAGATGACGTAACTACTTCAGTAACACTGAAATGACACATCCAAAAATCATAGTCATCCTGTAAGTTGTTGAATAGATTTTGGAGTTGCAAAACAGAGTAATATTGTGTTTTTGTTTTTAAAAGGCTATATTCAGTTGAGAAAATTCAGGAAGTTATTCAGTAGTAGGAGGCCAATCCTTGAAAAGTAAAAACTTTTCTCTTTTATGTGAAAAGGTAATGAACTCCCTCACTGCACTCCAGGAGAAGTTGTAACTGTTCTCATAGGTTCCATAGCCCCCACAATATTTTGTGATTTTGGTGCGTAACTTATTTCGTGGCTTCCTTTGTTGTATCGTGTTTCATTTTACCCAATGCTTTCAGCTCTCTGAGTGAAAGTGACACTGAGAATGATGTAGTTTCACACATTTGATCCTCACCATTAATAGTTAAGAGCAAAATAAAGAAAAGAACTGTATAATCGCTTAGTTGCTAAAATAAGTATCATGTGTAACTGAAGTGAGTAAAGTGCTGGGATAAACTAGTGTGAAAAATGGGAAAGGTTCCATTCTCAAACCATATGAAAAGTTGCCACATTGACAGTAAGTGACATGATGTGAAGAAGTTTTGTATAAAACACTGGAAAACACCAGCTTCTCTATCCAATTTGGTGAGAAAATTAATTTCACCAATAACTGTCACTTCGTAGCATTTGTAAGATATTTAATGAGGATAAAATTAACATTTTTCTTCTGCAAAGAGCTGGATAAAACCATTTCTATGGCATACTTAAAGATTTCTCTTTGTATCTGAGGACCAGCAGTTCTGTTTCCAAGAAACTTTGTTGCTCTCTGTGCTGATAGGACTCCACCAATGTGTGGGTTCCTGAGAGATATCACTTTCCTTGTAAAAGTCTTGAGATTTTCTGAGATTCCCAGATGATTTGAAGTTGGACTGCTTTCTTTGTGAGGATTTTTTATGCCTTCTTACCCAAAAGAATTTGTAATGGAAATAATATAATCTTTACATAACCAGACCATAATCAAAGCATTATATATCTAGACGTAGGGTATGAGAAAGGGTACTGAACGTAATATTTGCCACCATACTGTTTATACCAGAAAATAAAAAGTTGAAATTACTCAGAGATACATTTTTTAAGGATAAGATATTAACAAAGAAAATTTTACAGTATAAGATTTTCAAAAATGATGTCTCTATCAGTATATATTTTCTTTTGTGCAAAAAAGAGAAATGGTGTACAGGAAGCTGTCCCACATTTTTTAGAGTCACGAGTCTTTCTCCTGTGTGAGTTTTTCTGTTTCCCAGAGGATAAGGGACAGCTGAAGTCTTTCCTATATTTTTCACATTTACAGAGTCTCTCCATCGTGTGAGATACCACATGTTGCCTAAAATAGAAAAAAAAAAAAAAAGACATGTAGACCTTACTGAATTTTTTATATTTCTAACTTGTATCTCCAGTGTGTTTTCTCAACGCATGGTTAGGTGTAAGTCATTAGCAAGGCTTTTCCACACGACATATCTTTATATGTTCTCTCTAGTGTGAGTTCTCACGTATCTTTAAAATGATATGGTGAAGCAAATGTTTTCTCACATTTCTTACATTTCTATGCTGTCTCACTCCTTGTGGGTTCTCCCATCCAAAGCAAGTTAGGAAAATTCACTGAGAGCTTTACCCAGTTTCTACATTCATACAGCTTCTCCCTAGTGGAAGGTAGGTGCCCTAAGTGGGTAGGAATAACAACAAGCCTTCCCACATTTTATACCTTCATAAGGTTTCTCTTCACCATGAGTTCTCAAATATTTAATGACAAATGAGAAAAAAAAGTCTCTTCACAATCTTTCCACATGTATTAAATCTTTCCTGTGTGACCCCTGATGTATGATGGACAACAGCCTTGCAATACTCACGTCTACAGTGTTCTTCTCCATTGAGAGTCCTCACAAGAGTTCTCAAATATGACAGACAATTTCAAGCTTGTTCTCATTCCTTAGATTAATTGGGGTTGTGTCCAGACAAGCTTTGAAATGATTCTAAAGGGATGAAAGGCCCATGGAGGCATTTCACACTGCATCCATAGGGTTTCATCCCACGAGCACTTCTATTCAGCACACTAAGATTTGGAATCCAGCTGAAGGTTCTCCTACAATGATTATCTTCTCTACATTATGGAGGCCATGTATCACACGAGTTCTCAAATGACTCTCCTTGTTCTTGTAATGAACGTACAAAGATTTCTTAAATGAAGGACCACAAGTGATTCCTGGTGATCTTTGCCTATTTTCTGTTTATTAACTTTTCCTCCATAAATATAATACTGAGCACTTTATTCACTGGTTTTAAGCTAAAGCCCATAATCTATTGATGTCACATTTCTGAAATTTTTAAGCATCATGTCTCCATAGGGAGTTATTGGTTAGAATGAAGAAAAATCCATTCCTTCTGGAGAACATTCACCCACATCCACAAAGGTTACAACATCCATAATCAAGGCAGATGTGGGCCATTCTAGGCCATTCACAAGTAGTACAGAGGCTCAATACCAGGAAGTAGAAGAGTATGGATGGAGCGGAGACACCCACCTGTAACATTTCCAAAACAGAAACTCAACTCAATGATGTCCTGCTAGGTTGGCTGTCCCTAGTGAAAGGATATTTTCTGGTTTAGATACCTGGAGGTCTCTGTGGGCATTACCCATTCATTCCAAGAAGTAACTTAAAGACCAGGGGCTAAAAGAACTGGAAGTGGGGGCGCCCTGGGCCATTTGAGACTGACAGGGAGGGTGATGTCTGTCTACTTTTGATTCCCCACCTACACTTAAACGGGAGTGTGCACATGGTACAATAGGGCCCAGCCTATGCCTTTAACTTAGCCTTGAAAGAATGCTAAAAACACTCCAGAACTTCTCTACATTGGAGAATACCCCCTCAGGATAAAAGTGACCCCGAAAGTAGGGCTCATCTTTCTAGCGTTCTTATCTCTTCTGAAACTTGTCTAATAATCTTTTGATGTTATTAGCACTCCGGTGCCTTCAAGCATCATATTTTTAACATTGTAGCCTATGTTTTCATTTGTGCTAAGTTTAGGGTTAGTGGTAAATAACTAATGTGTTTTGACTAATTTACGGTTGAATAATGAAGGAACAAATTAATAACCACTTGTTTATTGGACAGCAGTGTTATTGATTTACTATAATAATTATTATTATTATTGTGGACCCAGGCTTAGAGGAGTGTTTACTTACCTTTTTATTATATATTGCATATTAAATTGTTTTTCATATCTTAAGCATAAATATCAGTCTTTCTCACTACTCTATTTAGTAGCATGCTTAATGTGTTCCCCTAGGGTAAACAGCTATCCTCATAGTTGTTTTGTTAACATTTCTAGTTTAGTCTTCTTTTGATAATATCTACTTACTACCTTGTGAAGGTTTGCCTTATTTCAATTTTTTTTGTCCTTCATATGTCTCAAAATATTTCATTTTTTTTCCAAGTGATAGCTGAAGTCTCTTTAGATAATTCATATAACTCTTTTCTGGGTGTAGGCCAAAGAAGGATAATAAGACAAATGAAAATGGACTTAGAATTATGTAATTTCACACATTTCTGAATAGTAGATCAGAGAATCTGAAAGAACCATAGACAATTTAAGTGTACGTATTTTAAAAGACAGTTTAGAAATCTCTTAATATAAATTAATGTTTAAATCTTACCTTATGTCTCCCAGAGCAGAGTAACTGCTGTTGCTGAAAGGAAATGACACTTACTTGGATCACATCTCTACAGGAACAACACATTTTCAGAGCATTTGTCATCATTTTCTATTGCTCAGTTCCACGGTGACAGCTTTAAGAAAAACTGTTTCTGATGTTGCAGGGTTCGCTTAAATCTCTGCAAAGAATCTTCTTTAGAAAGGCTCTTTTGTGATTATGTTTTTATATAACACATAGTCTAGTAAGAATTAGAAATTAGAAGTAACTGAGCTTTAATCACAGGATCATTTTTTCCAGCTTTGAAAGAGTTTGTTTCTTTGTAAGATATTTGTCATTTAATCTTGCCCCCACTGTCATCTATCTTAATGGACTCTAACCGCTTCTCTCTTATTGAGCACCTTCTCCCTCTATTTCCCCTGCAAGTTCTGTGTTAATAATAAAACTTCAATTTCCCAGTTTCAGAGATGGTTTAATGAAATATTATTTTAAGTCTAGACAGTTTTTTGGTCACTATTATATTCCTTGTGTTTTGCACAATGCTTAATTGGTAGCAGTATATTATTAAAAGTTTTCTTGGTGAATAGCCTAATTAGTTGTGATAGTTTGTGTATATGTGTGGTTGCAAATATACAAATAGACCAAATATATTACACACGCACACTTGCAGTATGTGTAGCATTGGTCTACACAGCTCCAGCAACGTGGATTCAAATATATGCATGTCAGAAACTAATTGCATTTCAAGTAGATATCACTTGTGATCTTAATATACAGTGAAAGGCAAATACGAATTTATGAATTTTTTTGTTTTGTTATACTAGTTTCAGATGATAAAGAAGCATCTAGTGAATGTTAAAAATATTTTTCACTTGAATCATAGCTCTCAGGTTAATATCTTAAATAAAAACTCATCATTTTATCTACATTTATATATCTCTATATCTATAATTTATCTATTTAGTGTAAGAAGTTAACAGGAAGTAAGAATTACTGGAGAAATCAGATAGCCTGAAGTCTTTTAAGAGACAACTTAAAGAATAAATTATTTTTATAAAACAATGTGTCAGCATAGAAAATCTGTTTTGATTACTCCTTTCAGTTCTTATATCAACTTTTGGTTATAATATATAATAAAGTGAATATACTTTTTCATTAACATAACTTTTTGTCATCTATGAGCAGAGAAAGCAAACTAGAGGTCAGAAGAGTATGCAAGGAAGTGACATATGTCCTGCCCCCTTTTACCTATGTACCTAAATAAGCCAAGGATTTAGAGAATGGGTTAAATGACATAAAATAACTAGACAATCAAAATACCATATTGTTGTTTTAAGAATATTAAAAGAAAATTCTGGAAGTAACATCTGTTGTGCATTCTAGTATTGTGGAAAATAAAATAAATTACTATGTTGGTATCTGTGAGTATTTCACATTTTATGAACTGTATTGAGATGAAGAGCTATGTTCTGCAGTCTGAAAGAAACAATTATACATTTAAGGGAAATAACGTGATGAATATAACATATAATAACAATCAGCAGACTATAATAAAAATTCATCAAAGAAATGAAGTGCAGTCATATTTTATTCCAATTTAAATTTAAGTTTTAGATTTTGTTTTTGTTGCTGCTGTTAAAAATCATAAGTGAATTTGTCGGGATGGGTAGTTCTGTGTCTAGATGCATATATGTTTCCTAAAAATGAGAAAGTGAACTTATGTTGCTTACAAGATTACAAAGTGGCAATAATATCTTTGAGTACGATTAACATCAAGTGTAATTCTGTACATAAAATGACTTTCAAAGGTTTATAATATTTTTAATGTATTTTTAACATATTGTTTCATGTGGATTAAATTTCTAATTACCCAGTCTTATTTCAAATTATTTAAAACTGAATATTTCATTATAAAATAATAATAATATCACTGAGCTCTTAATAATAGTATCTAAAGATATATTGAAAATAATTACCTAAAGGAGGGAGAGAGTAATTGAAAGCGAAGTATTCTAAGGTCCTAGAAACATTAAAAATGATTTAAAAAGAACTTACCTTTTACTTGGCTAATTTAGAGATATCATTTGTGATAAATCAGGAAGGCAGAAATGCTGGTTGAAAGCAGAACACAAAGTATAAGTTAATTTAATCAATGGCAGAATAAGATATTCGTATATATGTTTATATGTCTATATAATGTATAATTATACATATTTCAATTATTTTTAATGCATTATGCATATATATTATATATAAGGCAACTAGAGAACATGAATAAATTAGTAAAATATAAAATTGGTACATACATATTAAATATGCAAGCAGATAGCAACTAGAGTGTTTCTATACAACATCAGAGATGTTAAAAAGTAACAAAATTTGGAAAACATTATAATTTCAATGGATATTCAGTAACATTTTAGTATATGTTTAGAATATTATAATGAATTTGATATTTTGCCATACCAGGCCATGTAACAAATGCCACAATACCCTGAAACAAATTGAAAATAGAAAAGATCTTCACAGAAGAGAATGCTTACTTATTTTCAGAACTTACTCTGTGAGAGATAAAGTCATGTAAATAAAACTATGTATGTTATAGCAACAGTTTATGTGCTGAAACAGGGCCTTGCATGTGAGATGCTACGAGATGATGAAGAAGAAATAAGGGGAAAGTAAGCATGTGAAGTTTGAGTAGAAAATTGATAGATGAATAGAGCTTTTCAGGCAGACAGAGGGATTTTTAAGGCCAAATGAGGATCAGGAGATTAAGATGTTTAAGATAAAAATATAATATTTTGCATGTGGAGAACTCAGAGTTTGGTACAATTATGGTATTAAATGTGTTCAGTAATTAACAATAATGGTCAACATTAATCAAGGCATTAGTATGTGCCAAGGTTCTTACCTGTGTATACCACATGTAATGTTTAATTTATTCTTATAATAACTCTTTATGATATATTATCCTCCTTTTGCCAAGCAATAATAAGCAAATGGGGTCAAGTTAATAATATGGTATCCTTTTAAACACATATATTGTATTTGTTCAAAATTCATTTAATCGTATTAGAGAAAATGCATTATTAATGATAAAATTTATACATTTATTTCTTCATGTTTGAAATAAGGGCTTATTTCTCCCAAAATATACCTCTTAGATCAGCATCTTTATATTTTTCCCTTTGGTTGTATTCAGTAGAATATTTCCTTCTGCTTATATTTGCTTGCTGGTAAATATTTAATAACTGGTTCTTGGGGGGAAAAAAAAAAAGAAAGGAAAAGAAAGAAAAAAAAATCCCTGATGCCTGATGTTTGCTGATTTCTGTTGCTAATACTCCTGTAGAGTAAATCCAAACTACCAAAATATGATGTCACTGAACACAGGGCTGGGAAGGCGAATGTACACACTACATCAGCGATCCGGCTGAGCCACCGGATGGCTCGTGTCTCTTTCTTCCTGTCATTCTTAGGACTTCATTACTCATATGGTGTGCTCTTCTGACCCAAACTTCTTTCTATCATGTATCTTTGGAATAGTATTTTCCACACTGTGTAATTATTTTCTTTGATTATATACTTTGATTTTCTATCTTTTTCTTTCCTCACAAGAATGGGAACTAGCAAAAGGGAGGATCTGTATCTACTTTTTAATCACTGTACCCCACATATATCTTAGCATATGGCATATAAACTCAATGCGTATATGTTGAATTGAAGAATAAGACTTTGGTCAAGGCAAGGAAATGAGAGGCATTTCCTTTGAACATTTACGTTACTAAATCAGCAGGTTCTAATATTAACAAAGAGAAGTTAAATTGATGACAGAGTTGAATGATAATTTAATAAAGATATGATATAATTTTGGAACCTACATCTTTATAAAGATAAAATTATAAGGTAAATATGGAATATTCTGCTTTTTCCAATGGAGTTGTCAGAGGGACAGCGTAAGGTCATTGTCTGCTAAACCAAGATTTTCTGTTTTGTATTTCATTGTGGCTCTGTGGAATGGAGTGTAAGAGGTAGAGCAATGAATGGTTAGGGATAGGAAGGCAAATATAGGAGCCTATAATTTTTGCTAATGTCATTGATCACAAGGACTTTTTGAAATGTTACATCTCCAGTACGGAGTGTACAAGAATCTGCATAATGATAGATACTGTGTCAACATTTATTGAATTAAAATTAACAAGGAGATATTTAAAGGTACAGGGTACTGTGATAAAGATAAAATGATTTTCTAGATTTTCAAGTTAATATTGACAATGCAGCTATATCATTTTGTTTACAACTCAGTCCTCACAAATCTTTAGATATAAGTATATTCAAATATTGTTACATTCTCAGGGTCAAATACATATTATTTGGTGACTATTGTTTTGTTGGGTGAACTTCTGTAGTTTAGGTAGTTTAGGAAAACCAGTCTAGAATTTTTGGAAGTATGCCATTGGATGTGTGCTGACTGGCTCATGTGCTCATGTTCTGTGGCATAGTCTAATTACTTTAGCGACACATATAACCAACTCTAATATCTTTTCTCGTTGCTTTCAATTGAAAACTCATCTTGGTATGCTTGTGCGTTAATGCCAAAATTCATCTTGGTGTGCTTGTGCGTTAGTTGTGCTATACTCAAAGGAGAGAGTGAATCATTCTCAAGGTAATCAAAGTAAACTGCAGAGAGAAGTAGGAAAAAATAAAATAATAAGTTTCTGTATCAATGAAGTAATATAGAAATTTATATTAAGAAAATATTTACTTTTAAAAAATGTGTTAATAGAAAGTCATGCTTATGTGTTCTAGCTATTTTTAAATGCCTTTCTGCCTATCGCAATGTGTTTTGAGCAGTAGGATGCAAATATCACAGAAACACAATTCAGCAATGAATAGGAAAACTGTATTGATCTCTTAAATCACTGCATTTTCAGGGGTTTATTTTTACAAAGGAAACCACAAGAAAAAACAGTTAGATTTAAATCGTATAAAAGCAATGCGTTGTCTGTCTGAGATGCACTTATCCCAGTAAACTCCTTTTTTATCTGGAAATTACTCTTTCTTCCTTGTTCCTATTTTCTAGTGTGCCCCCATTGCAAATTTAAAAAGTTTGCTTAATACCGCCTGTTCTGATTATTCCACACACAGACAAAACATTTTCCCTTGACGTTGCTCTAGTTTTCTTAATGGCGTCATGTTTTCCATTAGACAGCAACTAAGCACCATTTTTTTCCTCCTGGGGGGATTATATTTGCCTCATTCCTCTATGTTTTTTTTTTTTTTTTTTTGAGATGAAGTCTTGCTCTGTCGCCCAGGCTGGAGTGCAGTGGCCCAGTCTTGGCTCACTACAACTTCCTCCTGGATTCAAGCAATTCTCCTGCCTCAGCCTCCTGAGTAGCTGGGATTACAGGTGTGAGACAACACACCCAACTAATTCTTACATTTTTAGTAGAGACAGTTGTTTCACCATGTTGGCCATGCTGTTCTCGAACTTGTGATTTCAAGTGATCCTCCCACCTTGGCCTCTCAAAGTGCTGTGATTATAGGCATTAGTCATCCTCTTTGTCTAAATGTGACTTTTTTCTTAACTTTTGCTTACTTATCTCCATAGTTTCCACAATCCCCGTGCTTATTTGTAACTGGTAATCCAATGTTTATTCACATCGTTGTTCAGTATATATTCAGGATTTTCATATTGCCACATGTCTCAGACCCCATTCTCTGACTGAGACTTCGTGACCCAGAATACGAGGACAGAGTCCATTTTATAGAATTTGTATTTCTTTCTCCATGTACAAGAAAAGTGGATGTGGTATCTGTCTGAATTCATGTTTTGACCGTCTATGCATGCCTCATTCCTCAATTACCTCTCTCTCTCTCTCTTTCTCTATCTATCTCTTTCTCTGCTTTCTAAAGGATTCTGTTTAGCTTCTACATTTGTGAGCAGCTGAAAACAGAATGGAATTCAGTTCACTATACAGAGTATTTTGAATTGTCTGTCTTTGGCCGGATTTTAAAAGTGTAAGGGCGTCATGGAAGGAACTTATTTTGGAAATCCAGAGCTCATTTGCATCTATATCGTATTTTGTGTCAAGGATTTAGGAAGGTCAAACACTCTCATTGAAATCATATTATAGACAGAGGTCACTTTTCTCTGCAGACAAAAATCCTTCGTGATATTTATTCATGAACTAGGACAATCGCAACAGTAAAATAATTCATTGCCCAAAATATCTTTGCTCAAAAATTCAAATAGCCAGATGGTGGTTGTGCATTCTTACATCCTTTAAAATGTGCTGCAATCAACAGATTATAAGTCCGTGAGAGAAAGGAGAGTTGATACTCAGTGTAAATCAAATATGGTCATAATCATATATCTGTTATGTGCAGTTACAGGAGAATAATATGACAGAAAAAAGAGTATTTTCCTTAGTACAGGTCATGATATTTTATGCTGAAAATAGGGGTAACATACATTTTGTATATAAATGTATTAATCTTAGATTTATTCAACCATATTTGAAGACCCTCCTCCATCTTAAAATTCAAGAATTTAATTCATGATTCTTATGTAATACTAAATGCAAGTCTATCAAGTAGTATGTCTTATATGATCAGCCCCCAAATAGCAGTCAGTTAGGCCTGATGTACTAATGTCTGTATCTACTTGATATATTACTTTTCCCAGTGTTATTTCTGTACTTGGTAGGGTACAGAGTTGGGGCTTAGCAATATTTAGGCTTAAAATTGGGATGTATAATTTTCCCAGTTGTAATTATTTAATAAATAAAATCTTACATAGTAGGTTACATTCCTTTACTTAATTTTTAATATAGAGGATGGAGAAGTTTCACATGTTTGAGAAATATGGTAAATGGAATTCATAATTCCAGCCAGAGGCTTGGTTAAACAAAATTTAAAGAAGCAGTCCTATAAACATAACATTTTACAGCAAATATATTTTATCTATCTATCTATCAATCAATCATCTATCTGCCTATCATCTATCTACCATCATCTGTCTATCTAAAGGAAATTGTTTATCAAAGTAGAATAACTCAGGAAAAAGATATTCATGTCTATGCCCCCCACATGCCCCAGGACATTTGCAGACACTTTTCACTCCCTGGAGTGCACTCCTCACTTACCCCAGCCTCTTGCTTTCCATTCCTACTGCTAATTTCACCTCACCTTTCGCTTACCAACTCTGTTGTCTATTACTCTGGGAAGTTTCTTTCACCCCCAGGACTGACAGTTTATATTCCTTATTTTCTTCATCCCCCAGGACAACAGTTTATATTCCTTATTTTCACATGACTGTTTCTTTATTTAACTCTTACAACAAATAGAATTTTAATTATTGACATAATTACTTGATAGATTATGCCATCTAATCTCTCATGCCATCTAATCTTCTTGTGTTCATCCATTTCCTTCTCCAATTTCAAAGATTTTGATGAAAAGAAAAACTCCTCTTCCCAAAGAGGAGACGAGATCTTTGCAAGAAACTTTGATGATGTTCAATATAGGCTATTTAAGGCACATACACTGGGCGACTCAGAGACAGTAATATATATTTGATTTACATTGAATAAATCAATAGGACATTTATTTTAAATATATTTTGAACTAAACTCAGCCCTTAGCACTCTGTTGGGCATTTAATTTGCTCATGAATATATGCTTTTATCACAAGAGATTGTCATATGACAAACTGAGGAGGGGGGTCAGAATCAATTTTAGGCATCTGTTAGGTCAGTAAGAAACTACAATGCTACCTTAAGGATATTTATTTGATCATAAGCCCAGGACTTGATATTCACACTCATAAAAGACTACACACAAACTTCTTTTAAAAATTCATGAAATAATAGCCATTGTAAAACACATACTCCCTTAAATTATTTTAAATTGCTATTCTTTGTAAAGAACAATGAGCTTGTCAAAAGTCTTTACTGGCTCCACCTCCACTGTGGCTAAGACAAGACAAGAAAATTATAGCAAGTGATCTCTATCTCTAGCAGCTTGTTTTGTATTTAACGAGACAGAATTAATGTCCATAAAATATTTTTAAAATAATAGATTACAGAGTATAATCAAGTGCTAAAATTGCTGTGAATCATATCTATGCTGCAGAAACTTTCAGGAAGGAGAGAGGTCCTTATAAACTAAAGGAATCAAGAAAGAATTGATTAGGAAAGTGGGAAATTTCCAGATTTTGAAATGAGAGAATATTTTTGAAAATGTGAACAATGGAATTGTATATTTGATTCTGCACTAAGTATATCATGCACATTCCACAATTGGTTCCTTCTCTGATATTTAATATGAGAAGTTTCATTGCTCCTATTTAACAAATGTGAAAATAAAGCACAAAAAAGCAAGGGGATGCCACAGTTCATGTAGCAAGTAGGTTCCAGCTCGGGTTTAAACCTGGGGCTCCCAATCAGTGCTATTAGATTCTCAACAAAGAAAAACATGAGCTAAAAGATGTGAATAATGTATGCATTAGCTCACTGCTGAAAGGCCATTAGCTTGTTCCTTGAACTTTTTTTAGAAGTACTGATTATTGGTCTGAACTGGCCACATTGTCTGAAAATACATCTTAAAACAATAGTTTGGTGATGGTAAATTTCATTCCTGAAATGGCATTATCATTAGTCCAAACTTAACTTACAGTTTAGAAAGTAAAATGAAACTGGTTAATCAACTAAATTGTTAAACATAAATACAATGTCAACATTTGAAAATTTTGGATCTAAAATACCAACTTTCCTAAAATCATATAGTTATAATTTTATTAGAATAAATTTTACAAATCAAATAAATCTTATCTGACTCAATTTCAAAATATACTGTAACAGAATATACCATAAGTAGAATTATCCACATATCATCTATTAGATCTTATGCCACAAAAATCACTAATATTACTAAAGGTGACTACTTAATCTTTGTGGAATAAAGTTTTTGTAAAAAACATTTATTTAGACAAGGTGACCATATAAGTCATTATTTCACTATATGAGGTGTTAGAAATTTATTTAACCCAAAGAGTCTCTACTTATCAAAATAAATACAACTGGCCTGTGAGGAAGTGAGTCCAGGTAATACATCCTTTACTATTATTATTACTTTAGCTTGTTTCTAATGCAGAAGAATTATTGACATATGTAACATTCTCAAATTGTACTCTGTGTATCTTTACAACCATAGGATAACTTTGGTAAAGATACAATGTTAAAATACATAAGAAAATATTATCTAGAATAAAATAATTTGAGGAAACAATAAAATAATGAGAGAAAAACCTCTATGAAAAAAAGCCCAGAGATGTAAATAGGCAATTAGTATAAATAGAACCTTAAGAATGGCAAGCACATACAAAACTACTCAGACTCAGTATCTAGAAACAGGTAAATTAAAAGAATAATGTCAACTCATTTCACACTTATTACACTGGCAAATATGTTATGAAACTAGAGGATGTGGGGATGCAGAAACCCACTGGCTGATGGAAAAGTACCTGCTGCAGCCATTGAGGAGCATCTCAGATTGCTTAGTTAAATACCTGTATTTCACATGACCCAGCAATGCTGCTTCTGGGTATGCAACCCCTAGAAACTCTAGCAGAGGTTCATCATGGGACACACAGAAGGTATTTGTTTTAGTATTGCTTGGAGGGAAATTTGAGGCCATTTGGAAGTCTATCACTGAGGATGTACAGTGAAATGTGGAAGACGCACACTGCAGGCACTAAACACTGCTGAAGAGCAGTGCTCAAGCTGTGCACCTAGCAGCACGGATCAATTTTAAGAGTTCCCAACCTCTCTTCTTCCCGACCCACCCCCAAATACTATCCTCTGATAACCACCACTCTGCTCTCTACGTCCGTGAGTTCTGCTTTTGTAGACTCCACAGATATGTGAGATGATGTGATATTTGTCTTTCCATACAAAGTTTCACTTAGGAGGAATAAACTTCAGTAGAATTGCACAGAACAGTGACTATAATAAATAGTGCACTCTATATCCCGAAACTGCTAACAGAATATATATATACACATATATATTATATATATATATATAATATATATATATAATTTTCCTACAGAAAAATGATAATAATGTCAGGTAATGAATTTATTAATTAGTTTGTTTCAACATTTCACAACGTAAACATATATTAAAACATCACATTGTACCCTATAAATGTATACACTTACTATTTGTCAATTAACAATAAATTAAAATGAAGAAAAGAGTGCTAACTGAAAGCAAATAAGAAATGAAATTCAGTTTGTATAATGCACTGAAGGAAATTAGTATTCAAATGTATGCATTTAGAAGGAAACATACAAAGCATATATATACTCAGTTCATTAGAATGGCTGCCTCTGGGGGGCAAAGGGAGTCGATGTGGTTGAAAAAATATTTAAGGGGCTTACCTGACTTACCTAATACTATCTACTGTAAAAGACAAATCCTGACTATCCATGACTTAATGCATTGAAGTTTTAATTTTGATTCACATTGTAGTGCCCACCCTATAATAATTCACAAATAATCTTGTGAATCATTTCCATCCCAACCAGTATAAAGGAAGAGGAGTGGGAGTTTGGATGGGCCAAGCATGGAGATGCACCTCTCACTGTGTCTCCCAGTCACTGGCTATGCTTTGTCATAGACAGTCAGCAATGAAAGCTGGAGAAGGTAAAGTCAAGTTGTGTGCTGAGCAAAAACAGAAATGAGTTCTATGGACAGTGAGCCAGTACTGCCTGCACATACAGAATGATAACGTGACTTAAATGGAAGTGTTCAATCAATGCAACCATCTGCACTGAGGTGCACCGGTCCCTAACTAAACATGAAATACACTGAGCTTTATATCAATCAGTCTTGATTGATGAAGCAAAATTATGAATACACATATTAGTCCAGTTATTGCTGTGAAAGCATTATGGTGATTGGGAATAACTGTAATCAGTAGAGAAATATGTTTTAAAATTGAGAAATAATTGCAGTCAGGAATTATGCCACATGTACACATAAAAACCTCCATCATAAAACTTAAAGTACGTACTAGAATATTTGAATAATTATTAAGTTGATATAATTGCATCTTAGAATGTAACATATCACTACATTTTTTCCTTATGATTATAATTTGAGAAAATAACAAATGGAAAAGATATACTAGAGAAAGCCACTGTGACTTAATTGAGGCATTGTGTTTGATAATTATGTCATATTAAGATACCCCAAATTATCAGCCAAAATAGATTGGACCCAGTTTTCCCTTTGGTCTTTTCCTCATATTGATAGGCAAGACTTCTCTCCCTACAACCGCCTAATACATTTCTACCAGCTATGTCCATCAACCAGACATGAAATTGTAGGAAACATCAGCTTTGTTTGTTCTGGGAACTGTGTTTATTGTTCATTGCATTTTGACTGTTGACATAATCTTATAATTTTCAATGAATTTTGTTTACAAACGTATTTCCTTTCCTCTGCCTGTTGTGTGATAGACAGGAATGGAGATTTTTATCATTTTGTTTTGTTTTTATTTTTGCCATTTTCCTCTTTTCTCTAGGTATGCTTCCATTTTCCTCTGGTGCATGGCCCCAGGAGAAATTTTAATTAGCTTTCTAACCTTGGTCCAGATTGCATATGCAAAGGGTGGAGGATGCAATACCCCTGCTTGTGGGGCTGTCGCTTGCGCCTGGCATGGTGAGTTCAACATTTTCTGGAAGTCCCAGCAATTCTATTTCTTTTAAAGGGTCACATGGTCAAAATGGAAAGTCATATGTGAATAAAACACTCTGCCAGCTGAATATTCATTCAGATATGTACGGTAATAAAAATTGTTCCATTGCTGGTGTATATAGAGAGTTCCTGAATAATCCCAAAGATTGTTAAAATTAACAAGTTTAATTACTCAAAAAAACCTTGTGCAAATTAAGATGTCATGCACACTTCAGGAAAAAGCATGTGATCTTTTACATAAAAAATGACACTTTGCTGAGATTCTTGGATTTGTAAGGCCCTGTTGGCCAAGCATGGGATGTTTTCCCATGGTATGGTGTGTGAAGTGAGTTACATGATACACAGAAAAACATTTATGTTTCAATGTTTACCTTAAGATATGTGATTTTTTATACTTCACCAAACAGTAATTTTACAGATATTATTATTAAGAATCACACAAGCAGGCCTAGTGATGTTTATTTTCAGACAATATGAACAGTAGGTTGTGGTACTTAACTATGCCAAATAAAATTTTTTTGGAAGGTTAGAAACAATGTATTTCCATCATATCTGATAGAAATGTAGATAGTACATATCATGTAAGCTACTCATGTAGATTTGTATATTGCTGGCTTCAAGAAAAGTATCCCATGTCTGAAATATTTCTTGGGAGTTGCTTGACTGATGCTAAAGTCATGGTTCTCACCGTAAGAGAAATTGTTTCATCTTTGTAAAGACACAGAGAAGCAGAAACCAACTGTGATATGTGTTATTATTTAAGAAAATACTGATGGACTATTTAAAATAGTAAAGGCATGCCACTAAATTATCAAAATGTATATTCTCTGATTTTAAAGAAATTGGAAATGTCTACAGTATTACTGTGTACTTGGCTGTTATATAGAAAAGTGCTTGTTTTTTTTAAAGAACCTCATGTGCCTCTGGGCTGAACATTGTATCTGTGACATCCAATTCATGATTGAGGCAGTCTGTGCACATGTTCATATTTCACAGTTATATTTATTCATTTCAACAGCTGAGGTCTATTCTTAAAAAGAAAGCTTACATCATCTTTCCCTCTGTAAGACAAAGTGTATGAGATGATTGCAAACCTGGAGTCATGAGAATACCTTAATAATTTTGGTAATCTGAACAACCGGTTTTAAATTCATATAAAGAGCACACTGAAAATAATTTTAACATTAATAAGAGAGACTTGAAAGACTAAAAAAAAGGCTTCATATGTATTTTCCTGAGCAAGCTAGTAGTTGCAGTTGTGCAATAAATTATTTTTTCATCATTCTTCAGACATTACTAAATCCTTTTACATACTCAAATAACAGAACTTAGACATCACTTCATGTGGCTTCTGCAAAGGGAAAAATTAGAATAAAATGCACTTACATCATCTTATTTGAGAATTAATTCTCAAAATCAAAACCTTTTAGTAGAGTGTTTAAATACATTTTTCTTTTCCTATATATGCATTTGTAAATAGAGAATCCTAGTGCTAAATAACATTGCAACAAAAGTAATCATCCTTTATACACAGATATTTTTCACCAACAACAAAGGAATGTCAAATAGATTGTCCTTTATATTTACTTTAGCTACCGCTGGTTTCTGTATTATCTATGCCTGTCTGTGCTGTGTATCTGGGACAGGGGACACTGCAAATACCTTGCGATGTCTACACAATCATTAAATTCATATGTTTAGGACAGCAAAGCAAAATGATAGAAGGGGCCTGAGGCCAAAAGGACATTGAGGAGGAGACACCTTATTGTTCCTGAAAAATATATCTTTAGACTGATTATGTGGGAAAACCAATGTTTAGTTAAGCTTCAAGAGTCAAGTTTTGTTGCATGCAGTTAAATGCACTCATAAATGTTTCAGAGAGTAAGCAGATATGATGGAAACTCATAACTATTATGTTCAAATCCAGGACATAGGGATAGATACCCTTTACTTCTTGAGACTATTTCCATAATAATGCCTCCTGCCACCAAGTGGAAAATGTAACAAACAGGCAATATAGAAGAAGCATCATGGCTCTTTTTTAAGAGTCAAAAACTGAGAGACTGTACAAAGATCATGATCCAATCATGACATCATTTATATAACTTTGATTATTTCAATATTTTATGAAATATAATAATATGTAAAATACATATCTTAAGGAAACTAAAAAGAACAGGTCAAAACTGAAGAAGTAACTGGCAAGCCACATGCCATGGCAGCTAATGAACTTATTTCCATCACTTTTATTTTAAATATCTATCTGGGATACATTCTTATTAAATTTCCAAATTTTATACGAATTAGAAATAGAACAGAAATGTAAGTAAAGTAATTTTTCTCAATACAATACAGAGATAAAGAGAAGAAACTTTGAATGATACATTAAAAGATAAATACAAAAAAGTAGAAAGTTTAAATATGGATTTAACAAGTGTTTCACACTGATACAATCAAGAAAATGGGGAAGAGGAAATACTTGCTGCTATAATGGTTAAAAATTTGGAATTGTTCAAAGACACAAAAGCCCAAATTTATTAATGCCAAAGAGCCCCAACAGATTAAATGTAAAGAAATCCACATTTGTACAAATCACAGTGAACCTGTTAAACATCTAAGACAAACAGAAATGTCTAAAGCCACTGAAGAACACAGAGACCAGTATCTATATTGAAATAAAAAATGCAGTTAGACCTACAGGCTGATTTTCAATGGCAACAGTAGAAGCCAAGACAGTGGAATATGATCCTCAGTGTACTGAGAATAAATGTACAGAGTGAAATTGTGTTCTGTCAAAAAAGACAAAATGAAAGTTTTCATGTTAAAAAAAATCAGACCAGGAATGGTGGCTCACACCTGTAACTCCAGCAACTTTGGGAGGCTGAGGCAGGCAGATCACTAAAGCTCAGGCATTTGAGATGAACCTGGGCAACACAGCAAAACTTTGTCTCGACTGAAAATATAAAAATTAGCTGGGCATGGCGGCGGGCGCCTGTAATCCCAGGTACTCAGAAGGCTGAAGCACAAGAATCGCTTGAGCCCAGGAGGTGGAGGTTGTAGTAGGTCAAGATCCTGCCACTACACTCCAGCCTGGGTGACAGAGTGAGACCCTGTATCAAGAACAAAACAAAAGAAAACAAGCTTGATGGAGTTTGTCATCACAGACTTATGGAAAACAAATATAAAATAATTATTTTAGATGAGCAAACATGACCTTGATGAAAGACTGACATGCAAATAGGAATAGTAAGCAAAGATGCTAGGTGTAATTAAATTTTAAAAATAAGGAAACAAAAAATAGAAGTATAAATTAGTAAGAGTATCCAGTAGTTGTTATTTTAGTTTATTTATTTATTTTATTTTATTTTATTTTATTTTTGAGATAGAGTTTCACTCTTGCTGCCCAGACTGGAGTACAATGATACAATCTCTGCTCACCACAACTTCTGCCTTCCCAGTTCAAGCAATTCTCCTGCCTCAGCCTCCCGAGTAGCTGGGATTACAGGCATATACCACCACACCTGGCTAATTTTGTATTTTTAGTAGAGAGAGGGTTTCTGCATGTTGGTCAGGCTGCCCTTGAACTTACAACCTCAGGTGATTTCCCCGCCTTGGCCTCCCAAAGTGCTGGGATTACAGGCATGAGCCACAGTGTCTGGCCAGTGGTTATTTTAAAAATACGTGTTGGAAGTAAGTTTGTGGAATATTGTGCTTTACTACCTTAAAATGTACTGTTTGGTATAATAAATCAGATTCCACATTGCTGTCATTTCAAGAAATTAATTAGCTAAATTAGTCTATGGAAGCACACATTGATTGTCAATCAGATTCTATCTTTGCAGTCAACATCAGCTATCTTAGATTTGGTTAATTCTAGCCTGTTTCTGAGACGATCCCAGTGACATACCTTGAGAGCATTTTATGTGTACTCAAATAAAATTGAAGCACCTTCACAGACATTTTGCGTCTTTTTTTTTTAACTGTTTCAAGGGCAATGATGGCCCACTGTACTTTTTAAACTGCCTCAATGATGGGCCACTGTACTTTTTAAACGGAACTCAATGACAAATCAATGATACTAAATCAATATAAAGTACACTGTACTTTCTAAACTGTACTTTTAAAACTGAACTCAATAATGGGCCACTCTACTTTTTAAACTGTCTATGTTTATTGGCTTTCTGGGTATAATTTCATGTTTCACCTGATTAGAAAAGCTATTCAAATTTTTTTGAAATGTTATATAAATTTAAGTTTCTCAGAAAAATATTTATGAGGAGATTTCTTATGAGGAGCAGGTGTGATTTTTACCACAGTCTACAACTAGATTACTTGTTACCTTATTGATAAATATGTTAGAAAAAGTGTAAGATAGCTTACTATTATAATGTCCTTAGTGGTTGTTTCAATGGGTCAAATTAGTCATTAGTTAAATTTAATGTGATATATAGACTATATTACTGATACTATTAATATAATTTATTAATAATTTATTAACATCTTAAAAGTTAAACTTTGTAGCAAGAAATTCTGAACAGATAATAAAATTCAAACTGGTTAAATAAAAAATACCACTCATCATCTCTCTTTAAATTGTAATTACATTTCCTTCCTTCCAAAATTAGCACTACTACCACAACCACCATAATCAACAACAGTGTTATTAGAACCTAAAAGTGAAACATTTTTCTAGATATGGGTAAGTAGCATATGGACACCTGTCACTTTTTATCATTTCTCCCTCAATAGACTGACTTGAAAATAACTTTTACAAAGAAAAACCAATTTTTTTCTGCTAACCCAGAAGCTAACAGTTAGAAAACGAGTCATCTTATTTAAAAACTGAGGAGTACAACTGTTACAATTTAAAAAAAGAAATACATGGCATTTTGTTGGATTTATTAAGAAATTACACTATTTGAGAACATTTATTCTACTTGTATTTAGTTAAGCTTTTAAAAAATAACTGTGATGGTTATTTGTTAATTGCTATTTTGATATATTTTTGGTCCTTAATTGCCCCATTAGTGTCTATCCTGATGCAAACTCAAAATTTTTTGAATCGATTTTAACCTCTCACATTTAAAAATGTGTGTCAACAATTTTGCTCCTTCGCTATTAAAATACATGTCTTTTTACATGAAGAATCATATGGTATATCTTACCAAGGAGGAACTTGATTAGTACAATAAATTTGAGCACCTTTGTCTAATTATCATCATTCTGGCCACTTGTATATTATGCTACCTTGTGTACTACATTGTAATTCACTGTAACTTGTTGTTCTCCATTAGAATATGTGAAATAATAAGCCAAGAGTGTATTTAATTTTATCTTTGCATTATCAGCTTCTGGCAAAGTAATGGCACATAGTAGGTGTTCAATATCCAATAAATCAATGAATGAACAAATTGATCACTTAGGATGCTTTATGTTTGGAGCAAGAGTATATATAATTACTCAGCCAGAAGCACCTGTTTAAAGGAATCAGAAAGATAGGACTACAAAGACCAAATAAAGATAACAAAGCAGATGAAACCCTGAGGTTCTAGATAATTTTTAAAAAGAAATAAATTAGGCTTAAAATAAATGGAATAAATCCTGACACATACTCTCCCTGTCTCTTACTTTGTCTTTTTAGCAATTTTCATTCAGGTGAATATTGGACAGCAATTGTCAATGTAATTATTGTTCATTAGAAAAATTAAATATATATCACCAAATCACTGAGATGTCAGTTTTATTGAAGAAGCCTTGCCAAATCAGTAAAATTCCTCCAAATCTTGAAATGTGAATCTTTAATTGAAAATATATCAATAAACTATCAATATACTTTATAGTTGTTATCATAATCAATGTTTTAATTGTTATGACCATTTTGCAATTTACCCCTAAGCATATTTTTGAATCTCCATACTGGTTATTGAGATATATATTATTTGGTGGAGTCTGATTAACCTGCTTCATTAAGCCACGTGAGAAATTAAAAGTACATACTGGTTCCACTGTGTTCAACTCTCTCTCCCATAACCAACACCAAGTGAATACAGATGAAATTCACTGAGCCTGACACGTATTCTAGAAACACATCACTGCTCTGTTGATTTTGCTAATGGAGTAAACAAACCTATTTTCTTCATGAGAGGGAAATAGAAAGTATACAGGTAGGTGTGTAGCCTATTCAATGATTGTACATAAAAATCAAGCATGTACTTGTGAGAAGTATTCTTTCTTAGCGATCAACAGATTGTGGAGACATTGCATGAGGGGATGATTCGAGGAAGCCATAAAACCTTAAGGGATCTCAAAATAATGAAGTTCAGCACTTACTGAAATTGCATTCTGTGGCTTGAGTAAAAGTGTTTGTTTAAAAGCATAGAGAATTTTATGTCAACTTTGGAGACAGAAGCTATTTATAAAGTCCCTAGTAATCCTAAGGACTTTAAAAAGAACAAATATTACCCAGCTTATGTCATTTCTAGAATTTGATCGTATAATAAAACACTTTTCTATCCACACTGTGTTTTTAAGTTTTTGCCTTTATTTTATTTACCCAAGTCAATTACCCCACTCATACCTGAGCACTTATCCTGACATTCTAGGTCATCTGAAAATAGAAATAAATTAAACTTAAAATAAATTAAATAAATCCTGGCATATTCTCTGTCTCTCATTATTTTCTTTCTATGACTCTTCTATATCAAAGGTTCTGGGGTGTGGATATAGGTAAATTTAATATCCCTTTAACTTCTAGTTAACCTGGTAGATATGGCTTGTAAATTTAGTTTTTGACAGCAGTAAAGGATTTTGCTGAACCTCTTCAAGTATTCTTCTATTTTCAGGCATATAGTTAGGGGTTGTTTTATTTCTTCTGTGGAAATCAGGGCAAATTTTACTTCAAAAAGATGAGTCCATTTCTTAGCATGTGATAGAGAAGGTAATATGAGGTATTGTCTATATTCTATTCATTTTCATATGGAATATGAATAGAAGCAGCATAAATATTTATATTTTGATATGCTCAATATGAAAAAATTATCCATTAGAATTTATCCTGAAAGGATTTCTTTGGTGCTTGATTTATTATAATTGGTTTTCTAGTTCTAGTGCACACTTTTACTCAAGCCCGCTTTGACCCATTTAATCTGCTTGTTTTCTTCATCGCTTCAATATTTGTTTCCAATCTGATGCTTCTGCTTGTATCATATTTTTGTTAGTAAATGGACATAAAGATTAATACAAATTGATTATCACCTTTTATATGTAAATCATTGATAGGTTTTGTGACCATTCTAAATTTAAGCATATGGACATTAAACAATTACCAAATTATCATAAACAAAAATAGATTATAGAGAGGAAATGTATGCCACCAATAAATTTTCATGACAGAGATTGAAAATACAAATGCTTTCAGCAGGAAGGAATTAACATACGTATGTGTACTCAGTGGATAGATGAAAACAGGAGCAAATAACTTGTTTGGTAAGGAAGCATATTCCCACCCACTTGCAGTGGCTACGCACTTTTCTATAAATGCTGTTAAAACGGAATTACTTAGAACCACCAAACTTAACAGATGACAGGCATATACAATATATATATATATATATATATATATATATATATAAGTGTATTGTCACATATCTGAAATGTTTGTTCTATATGAAATAAAAGGGGAGATGTTACAATTGGAAAGATCTTGAAATGTGACAAAAAGTTTTTAGGTGCAGTAGGATCTGTACCACCGGCACATCAGCAAGAGCAAAAAAAAAAAAAAATAGACTTTATTCTGTAGGCAGTAAGGATTCCTTACAAGTATTGAGCAGGGAGTGTTATTATTATGAGAAAAGCACTAGTGGGAGATGCATATGGCAGCTCTGTGTAGATAAAATAATGTGGGTAAAAAATAATAAGGCATAAGAATTAGAATAGTGACACTAGAATAAAGTGTCACTGCTTTTTTTTTTTTTTGAATCAACATTATTTGGCAATTGCTTGAAGGTGTGGGGCCAAAAAAATCATACAATTATTCCCAGACTTTGAACTTACATATGCCTAATATCTTGATGCATTTCTCTGTGTGTGTGTGTGTGTGTGTGTGTGCGTGCACACGCGCACATGCATGCATGTGTGTTTGCGTGTGTGTGTTCCGAGGAAACTTTATTTATGGACACTGAAATTTGATTTTCATATAATTTTTGCATCCCCACAAAATATCTTTTAAACAACAGCAAATATTTATTGAGCACCTACTCTGTGCCATTAAAAAACACCCAGTTGTCTCATTTACTTTTCCTTCCTTAAATAAGAACTAAAGCAAAAGGAATGGACTTGATAACAGGTATTAATATTGTATTTAAAGTTCTAAATAGATATTCAAGTAGAGAGTATGGCAAACATTTATTTGGAAAGTTAGGGTTGAACTTAAGAAAGACTAATTCCAGAACTACCATTTGTTGGGCACATTTGTCTAATATTACACACATCACCATTAGTTCTCATGCCAGTTCTACGTGGTATTTATTATTATTGTATTTTCAGGAAAGTGACTTAGTCAAGGTTAGTCACTGTTAAGTGTGGAGCCTGTGTGCTTCCAACTTTATAAAGATTTAGAATACAATGACATAAATTCCTTACTGAAGGATAGTTCCAAAGATAACAGTGGAGAAGAGCAGAGATGGCAGAAAAGGTAAGAAGTATGAGAGGAGAATTTGTTTATTTGTTCTGTTGGTAAGAGGAGAGCTAGATAAGCACAAAATGAATGAAACCAGGAAGAAAAAAATTAAAGAAGGAAAATGAAGCAGAAAAATCAAGGAAGAATGATGTCTCTGAGTTCCCCACCGCACCCCACTTTGAGTTGTTTAGCTATGTACAAGGTATCAGTATTTGTACCCTGCATCCAAAAAAAAAAAAAAAAAAAAAGAGAAAACATTCACCTTGCTTTGGATTTATGTAAAAATAATCTACTTCTAAAAAGCCTCATGAAGAAATGTAATCTTTAATGAAGATTCCTTAGAGGAGGTAGTAGAGGTAGAAGAAGCAGTGAATGTTTATTGAGGATTTTACTATCTATGTAACACTGCTCTAAGGAAGTTAACATTTGTTAACATCCAACACTCACAATACCATTATAAAGTACATATATTTTACAAATTAGAACCCTAATTTTAACCCAGAAAGTTTAAATAGATTTTCCTAAGGCAACAAATACATTTAAGGAAATCACATGAACACATAAGTCCCACTGGTAATTCTTTTTTTAAAAAATGGTCACTTTTACACAGATGTTCCCATTCTTTTTCATTTATTTTTTTTTCTTTTTGTTGCTTTGAACGTTTCTATCAACATACTAGCAAACTGAGGTAGATTTGTGAGCCCTGTATTATGTACTCCTAGAATTATTTTAAATTATTCCATATAGTTCAGTTTAACTTGTAGAGGATTTGTGAAATATTTGACAATGGCTTTCAGCTTAGAATGGGACCAGAGCTTACAACTAATCTTGAGGATCTTGCTTTGTTCTTAAAGGGATTTAAGTTTATGAAGGAATTGAGATTTAGAGGATTTTAGCTTTGAAGATCGTTGAAGGTTGGGAATTTAATTTTCTTTCTATACTAAGTATTCTCTCAAATGAACATTTGTGTTATCAAAAGTTACCTAACACGGCAGATTGTCATCTGGAATGACAGTATAAATATATAAGTCCATCAATAGCCATTGGAAAGCTTTGCTTTTGCTCTTGTATTTTGGGCCCCAGTTTGTCTATGACTCCTGGCAAAAGAGAAGTTCAGAAAGGAGATGTCTTGCAGTGCCAGACTCTCATCAACAAAATAAAACAATACTGAAAAACTTCACATTAAATTTTAATAATTGGCCTGAGATAGAATTTGTCAGAAGGATGCCAGTGTAAGGAGAAATTTTCGTAACTCCCTCCACCACTGGGGTAAAATCAAGAAACAGATTTATCAATCTCTATGTTCTTGCTTCTTCTTAATGAAAATACTTTTATAGGTTTCCAAAATAATGATGAGGATTGATATATAGCAGACAAGTTTCCACTGAGAATTAAAAATTTCAAATCTGATCAGTTAATCAAAGGATTCCTAGGAGACAAAACAAAGTTAGCATTGGAGAATGCAAGAAAAAACTGAGAACCAATACCTGACTTACTCCATTATCACAGCCAGAGATCTTAGACAGAAGTTCAAGAGCCTCAGTGGAACCTACTGTTTACAAGTTTCAGATCTTAGACCACGGAATCAACAGGATCTTGAATGGATATTGGAGAAAACATCAGATTGTTGAACTCCCCCAAAGTATCACTACAAAAACAGTTAATAAAGTTCAACTTTGAGAACTTACGGCTTTTAGAGACAAAATCAACTTGACAGTTTTTACAGGGTTAAAGATACAAAAAAAGAATACAGTGGTTTAAGGCATCTCTATCAAGTCAAGGAACTAAGAAACTAATTAGAATTTGGCAAATGTGTGCACAGTTCAGGACTGGTGAAACTGCCAAGGGAGGGTCCTGAACCAAGTCTTGATCACAGAATGGTTTGGCTAAGTTGGCAAACTATTGTCTCTGACAAATGGATCAGGAAACGTTTCCTGAAGCAAACAGTAAAGTTATTTGTTCGTTTCCAAGTCTTATCTTTCCCAGGTAAAATGCCTGGAACAAGCAAGTAAGTCATGTTGACACTAGTGGTTATGTCATCTTGATGTGAGTCTTGTTGACATATATGTCCTCTGTTGTCAACAAGAAAGAAATATGCTTCTCCAGTCTTTGTGCTTCCTGTTCTGATGTTGGAATTCTTGAACTTTATTCTTCTCCATACTTCCATCTCCTTCTTTTGTCCTCATACCTGATTGGCTCTTTCTTGCTTATACATTTATTTCACCACTTCACCTAGCAGGACCCTGTAAAATCTTCAGTCTTTTAAATTATCTCCCCATCCTGCTTATACTTTCTCTTCATTTACTAATTCATTAATCTTCAGATAAAAACACTCCAAATTCAATCTCTTCTTTGTTAAACTATTCCCCTGATCATCAGATATGTGCCAAGTTTTTGAATTGATTGGCAAATTCAGACCAAAGGCAAGTATCAGTAGAAATACTAATTTCAGCTAAATGTAATTTAAGAAACAATCACCTTCAACAAGCAGTATATAGGTAAACGTTAAAATAATTAGAAATGTTAAATAAATGTTCATAAGCCAAATTATATAGAATTACATTATATTTTTTTCAAAAACAAATTAGAGTATGGAAATTTTACATACCATGACTCTACTAGACATATCAGTTAGAAAGTTAACTTGGAAGTGGGTCCTCCAGCCAAGCGCTAGACTCAGAATTGTTAGATGCTTTGTCATTAAATATGATAAAAGAAAATATTGAAGTACTTGTTAGGGATGATGTTGCTACATCTATGGAGATGTGGCTTTTTACTCTGGACTAGTAAAACCAGTTTTCTGAAAGATACAGTGTCAGAGCTGAGGATTAAATCAATGAGAAGAGTTAGTTTGAGGAATGAGTTTGGTGGGTGAGAAATTGGAACTTAAAAAAAATCCAGCTGGGCACAGTGGCTTATGCCTACAATCCCAGCATTTTGGGAGGCTGAGGCGGGTGGTTCACCTGAGGTTAGAAATTTGAGACCAGCCTGGTCAACATGGTGAAACCTCATCTCTACTTAAAATACAAAAATTAACCAGATGTGGTGGCACATGCCTGTAGTCCCAGCTATTTGGGAGGCTGCAGGCAGGAGTTTCACTTGAACCTGGGAGGTGGAGGTTGCAGTGAGCTGAGATACTGCCACTGCACTCCAGCCTGGGGTACAGAGTGAGACTCCATCTCAAAAAAAAAAAAAAAGAAAAAGAAAGAAAGAAGGAAGGGAGGGAGGGAGGGAGGGAAGGAAGGAAGGAAGGAGAGAGAAAGAAAGAGAGAAAGGAAGGAAGGAAGGAAGGAAGATCTACATGGAAGGAAAACCATGAACTTGGGCAGGGTAAAGTAAGGGTGGGGGCGGGGGTGGGAGAAGAAAGAACTTTCAAAATTAGTGTCACTGCAGTTTTCCCCTAAATTTCTGGCAGAGTGTTTCTAGAAACATAATCAAGAGGAAGTCTTGCACCAGATATGGATTATGTGGTGTATTATTTTCTGTTCTCACACTGACATACAAAAATACCTGAGACTGGGTAATTTGTAAAAGGAAAGAGGTTTAATTGATTCAGTTCTGCATAGCTGGGGAGGCCTCAGGGAACTTACAGTCATAGCGGAAGGCACTTCTTCACAGGGCGGGCAGGAGTGAGAATGAGTGTCGAGTGAAGGGGGAAGCCCCTTATAAAACCATCAGCTCTCGTGACAACTCACTCACTATCACAAGAAGAGCATGGGGAAAACTGCCTCATTATTCATTTACCTCCGTCTGGTCCCTCTTTTGACATGTGGAGATGATTACAATTTAAAATGTGATTTGGGTGGGCAAACAGAGCCAAGCATATCGTGTGTCATGCTGAACATTCTGCTGCAGGCTCTGATCAACCATTCGTGATTTATAAGCAAGAGAATGACATTCAAGAGTAATGTTTCTAATTACAATGGGGGTGTGCAAAGGCAAGGTTTCAGAGCCAACATGGGGTGGGTGGGGGCAATTTGAGAGGCTGCTGAAATAATGTAGGAGAAGATGACACCACATCCTGAACCAGAGAGATAATTGGAGAGGAGCATTGCAAACGAAGGAAAGAATAGGATAAGGTTTGTAAAAGTAAATTCAGCTGGATTTGATGAATTGTTTGACCCAGATCTTGCAGAAAATAGGGGACTAAGAATATCTTCTCATCTACTAGATATTGACGATCCCAATTGTAGTCACCAATCAGAGGTGAGTTTGGCCTTTTGAGGATGATCATCACTGAACCTCTTGACCTTAGGGATCTAAATGCATTTAAGGAAAAATTCTAACCAAGAGACAAAAGAAATGAGTACACAAAAAAGATGGAGCAGAGGACTGCAAACGAATGGAGAACACTCTCAGTAGAGAGATAAAGGAAGTAGGAAGCAGAGATGCACTATGCAGTTACAAGTGGAAGGATGTTTAGGAGTCGAGGATGTTGAGCTTGTATTTACTGAAGCCTGAATTTCCACATAAAATTACTATTTTTATCGTGATGGAAAGAACTGTTACAATTGAAAATATCACCTAAGGAGTGCGATGACCATTTATTTGGGCAACTGCTGTAATATGGACTCGGGGGACAGAGATAGACTATGAGCCAGCCTAGATAGAAAATGCTGCATGCATTGAGGTCTTCCTTTACGCTGGAGCTTGTCCATTGTCCAGCAACAGATACTCTTACCTCTGAACATCCTGAAATATGAAATGATGAGAAATATCTTCGTAACCCCCCTTACAAAAAATAATACAGGTTAGGTACACCCTAATTGTTAATTGATTATACATAACGTAAAGCTTAAGGGAAGCATTTTGGGGGGAATGTTATGATAGCAATAGCTGATACATTTCAATTTTGAAGGTAAAAATATACCTTGATAATCCTTGAGGACAGAAAGTAAAAGCTGAAGAGAACAAAGTTCCAAAACTGTGAAAATTGTAAAAATTTAGATGTGTGGAAGCAGATGGACGCATAAGACAATATTTTGTAGGAACTCACAGTCATTGGTGGAAATTTTGGACTGGTGGAGGATACAGAAGAAGATTCTCCAAATGTATTGAGTTAGGTGAGGGATAGAGAGTTGGTAGCTGCATTACATAAACAGTTCTCCTGTAACACTCTCACTTGGGAATGGAGCATACTAATAATTTTATTGTAGACTTTGAAGTGGCAACAGACTAAATTGATCATTTTAAATAAGTAATGTAATGTAAACACAATAAAAATGTGCAGAAATTTCATCATCAGAATGTGAATTAAAGTATTAACAGTGCTCCGGGTGGAATTCTTGTCCTTGAATAATCTGCAGATTTGAAAATCGAGAAGGTCATTCCAGCAATTCTTTTGTTGCAGGGCTCATTGCTTCTTCTTCTGAGTTTGACTTTACTGACAATAGTTTCTTTGATGTTGGATGTTAAGATAAATAATTTTAATGTATGCATAATCAGTAGTATTATGAGAGAGTTAATATATCTGCTATAAATAAACCAATTCTTTTCTGATTTGTAATTTAAGACGCCGATTGAAATTGGCTTTCCAAAAGGAGTCAAGAAAATAAACCTAAGTCTCAAAGAAGTGAGTGTCCTGAAGAATAAATGTAATTCTCATGTTGAAATGTTCCTGAAAATTTTTAGAGTAAAAGAGGCTATTTTAGCGCCAAAACACCCATAAAGAGATCTTTAATATTTTAAGTCATTTTCATGAAAGTGTTAATGAATCTCCAAAACAATAAACAATTCACAATGTTTTGCAGGGGTAGATTTTACACCTTATAAGCATAATGTAAATGAAAACTGTTGTTTATTTTCTATAGCCAAACAAATGTATTACATGCCTCTGCTAATAGGAAAGATACTTAGGCACTTGCAATTCCATTCTTAGGAACCATGATAAATGTTCTTTATTTTGAATGAGAATAAGGAATTACTTGACTACAAACCATTCAATCTAATATTATTAATTATAGAGCATTTCGTGATTTAATGGAATTTAGATAGCCTTGGAGGAAGCACTGTGATTTAGTAATGTACCAACAATTAGCTAAGAAAGGTATCATGTCTATTTGATTCTTATTTCTAGACATCAACCTCTAATACATTAGAAGCATGAAAAATAAAAATATATTATTAGTCATTTTGACACATTAAAAATGTCTTCTTTAAAGAATAGAAAACATTTTGTCAAAAAAGAGAAATTTTATAATAAAATTGATTTTATACCAAGACTGAAGTATCTAAAAGTGCTTTGTGTTTGAGAAGTAAATTGAAGTACTTCGAATAAAAGAATAGAAAATGGTAAGAGCTATAATTGTTCCTTAGAACTGGGTCTTTTTCACTTTGGAATTCCCATAGCGTGTTGGGCTTTTCTTGTAGCACATATTATCGCTTGCTTTACAGTTATCTATTCTTATCTTGCCACTTTAAAAAATATTTGCATTTTTTATATGCAATGGCTTATGACATTGGCTTTAAAGAGGCCTAAGTTAAAATTCTTGGCTGATGTAATGAGAATCCTTGGCCTCAGTGTTCATGTTTGAAAAGGGGGGAAAAATAAAGTCTTGGACAGTTTTTCTTGTCATGAAGATAATTAAGGTAAGCACCGCAGAAAGAGTCCAATGAAAAATGGAAGCTATCTTGATTGTTCTTTATATATATCTAATATCAATATGTCAAGAATGCTTGTTACATTGCATTAATCATTGCCCAGAGGAAACTGGAAATAAATTAATAATAATGTAATTTGAGAGTTAATGCGTATCATTAGGTTTAATGGATTAGAACATCACTTAATGAAATAAACAGATAAAGGATAGGCTTTGTCTTAAAGAAATGAAGATAAAATAATACAATAATAGTTTTAGACTTAGCTAGAAACAATAGAAAACAAAACTAAAACAGAAGTGACTTAAATAAGTTAGAAGCTTATTATTATCTCCAAAAGTAATTCAGAATTAGGTGATTTAGCGCTAGCATGGTATTACACAATGTAGGAGACTCAAATTCTCCATCATGTTAACCTCTGTTCAGGCCTTCATGCCCAATGTCACCTCATGGACCAAAAGTGCGTCTCTAGATCCAGCTGTTATAGCTACACTTTAACCAACAAAAAGTAAGAAAAGAAAAAGAAAAGTATGTATCCTCAATTACAGGGCAATACTCTTAAAAGCCTACTGGCCAGAATTTAGTTCCTTAACTAAAAGAAAGGCTGGTGAATACTGTCTTCCTTTTGGATACCATATGCAAAGATCAAAATCAGAGTTCTACTACAAGCAGCCTGAAAAAATAAATATTGGCAGATATTGGGCTCTCACTGTAATGTATATATTATTGTATCCATAATCTACATAAAAATATTTAAAAATAAATTTTATTGTGTATATTTGAGATTTACAACACAATGTAATTGAGACACATATAGATAGTAAAATTGTTACCATAGTGAAGCTGATTATCAGGCTATCATATCACAGTTGCTTTTTTATGACAAAGCAGCTAAAATCTCTTTATTCAACAAAAATCCCTAATGCAATTAAATTTTTATTAACTTTAGTTCTTGTATTGTATTTTAGACATCTAAACTTGTTCATTCTATGTATCTGCTATTTTGCATCATTTGACCCATTTCCTCTTTCATTCCTCTCACTATATATGTGAGCTTAAATATGTATTATTCATGTAAGTGAGACTATGCAACACTTTTCTTTCATATCTGGATTATTTCACTTAGCACTGTGCCCTCAGAGCCATCTATGCTGTGGCAAATGTCAGGGACCTCTTACTTTTTAAGGCAGAATAATGTTTCATTGTGTATATATAAATATATATTTTCTTTATTCATTAGCACATTGATGGACATTTAGGTTGTTTCCATACCTTGGCTATTGCGGCTAATGCTGTAGTGAACATAGGAATGCCAATATCTTTATGAGATGCTGATTTAAATTCCTCTAGGTGTATTCCCAGAAGAGAAATTGTTGGGCCCTATGGTAGTTCTATTTTTACTTTCTTTAGGAACCGTCATACTGTTTTCCATAATGGTTGTACCAATCTACATTCTAATCAATGGTGTGCTAGTGTTTCCTTCTCACCATACCCTCATCAACATTTTTTATTTTCTATTTCTTTGATAATAGCCATTCTTACAGATGTGTAGCAATATCACAGCTATTTTAACTTGCATTTCCCTGATGATTAGTGATGTTGAACAACTTTCATAAATCTGGTGGCCAATTTTATGTTTTCCTTGGAGAAATAATTTTTTGGACTCTTAGCCCATATTTTAATAGGGTTGTTTTTCTGCTATTGAGTTGTAAGTGTCCTTTATAATTTAATTTTGGATCTACTCCTCTTATCAGATATATGATTTGCAAATATTTTTTCTGGTTGTAGGTTACCTTTTCATATTTTAAATTGTTTCTTTTGCTATACAGAAGCTTTGTAGTTTAATGTAGTTTCATTTGTTAATTTTTGCCTTTGTAATGTGAGATTTGAATTTCACATTAAAGAAAATTATTATAAAGGCCTATGTCAAGAATACTTTCTTCTAGGTTCTCTTCTAGGTGTTTTATGGTTTCAGGTCTTACATTTAGGTCTTTTGTCTATTACGAGTTGATTTTTGTGTATTGTATAAGCATCAATGTTTATCAGAGATACTGACCTATAGTTGAATATTCTTGTAGTATCTGTCCAGCTTAGATGTCACAGTAGTGAAAGACTTGTAAAATGTGCTTTGAAGTTTAAACACTATCTCCTTTTTTTGGAAGAGTTTAAGAAATATTGGAATTAATTATTTTGTTTTTTGAATGTTTGGTAGAATTTAGTCATCAGGCCATCTGGTCCTGGGCTTTTCTTTATTGGAAGAATGGTGATTACTTGTTGATACGATTTGACTGTGTTGAGAAATTTATTTTCAGCTAGATCATTATTTTGATATTAAATGTAGAAGACTCCATTACTGTAGTCCCCACTCAAATCTCAGTTTGAATTATAGTTCACATTATCCCCACATGTCATGGAAGTGACCAGTGGGAGGTAACTGAATCATGGGTTGGTTACCTCCATGCTGTTCACACAATAATGAGTGAGTTCTCATGACAGCTGATGGTTTTATAAAGGGCTTCCCCGCCCCCCTTAGCTCCTTATTTCTTCTTCCTGCCATCATGTGAAGAAGGACTCGTTTGCTTCACCTTCTGTCATGATCGTTTCCTGAAGCCTTCCCAGCCATAAAGCACTGTGAGTTAATTAAATGTATTTCCTTTATAAATTACCCAGTCTCAGGTATGTCTTTATTAGCAGTGTGAGGACAGACTACTACACTTGTACAATCTCTTCATGTTATTGATCTGTTCAGGCTTTCTGTTTCTTCCTTTTTCAATTTAAGTAGGTTATATTTTTCTGGGAATTTTTCAGTTTCCTCTAGGCTACCCAGTTTGGTGGCATATATTTGATCACAATAGTTGTTTATGACTCTATTCTTTTCTGAAGCTTCTGTTGTAATGTCTCTGCTTTTAGTTTCTGATTTTATTTGAGTCTTGTCTTTCTTTTCTGTTATTCTAGCAAAGATTTCATTGATTTTGTTTAGTTTTTCAAATAACCATTCTTTCTTTGATTTTTTTCCTATGACTTTTCTGTTCTCTACTTTATTTACTTTTGTTATTTTATTCCTTCTGCTAATGTTGGGATTAGTTTGTTCTTTGTTTCTAGCTTTCTGAGGTATGACATTAGACTATCTATTTGGGACCTTTCTTTTTAAAAGTAGACGTTTGTTGCTATAAGCTTTCCAATTAGGACTGCTTTTGTTGCATCCTATAGGTTTTGACATGTGTGTGTATTGTTTGTCTGAAGATATTTTAAAATACTCTTTTGGTTTACTCTATGACTTACTGTTTGTTCTGGAGCTTGTTGTTTAATTTCCTCATATTTGTGAATTTTCCAAGATCTCTGCTTTTATTGATTTCTAGTTTAACACCATTGTGGTCTTGAATTTGTTAAGACTTGTTTTGTGGCCTAACATATGTTTTATCCTGAACAATGTTCCATATACACTAGCAAAGAGTGTATATTCTGTTGTTGTTGGATGAAATGTTTTATATCTGTATGTTATGTTCATTTGGTTTGAAGTGAAGTTCAAGTTTATTACCCCTCTAGTTGAGTTATGCATTGTTGAGATAAATATTTCATCAATAAAATTGAAGTCCGCTACTATTATTATATTGTTATCATTGCTATCTATTTCTTCTTTTATGTCAATGAATATTTGCTTTGTATATTTAGATGCTCTAATATTTGATATGTATATTTATAATTTTTCTGTCATTTCAATAAATTGACCTCTTTATCACTAAACAGTGACCATTTTTGTTCCTTGTAAAATAAACTTGAAGTTTATTTTATATAAATAGAGCCACCCTTGCTTACTTTTGGTTACTATTTGCATAGAATATCTTCTTTTTTCCTTTCATTCTCAGGTTATATGTGTCTTTAAAGTTACAATAGATTTCTTATAGGCAGTATGTAGTTGGAGCATGTTTTTGAATCCATTTATATTCACGTTACATATATAGGTTATATTTTTCTGGGAATTTATTAATTTCCCCTAGCCTATTCAATTTGATGGCATATAATTGTTCATAATAGTCTGTTAGATCATTATGATTCAATACTCCAGTGGCTAAAAGTGTCAGAATCATAAGGACCAGAGAGTTTGAAAGGAAAAATTACTAGTGTTTAATGGAGCGCTTAATATGCATTAAGACTTATGGTTACATTGAGAACAAAACTCTAGCAGTTATCTGCTCCTTTAAATTCTCCACTGTATAAAAACTACTAGCACTTAGTGACCATTTAGTCATCCTGTATCTTTTGATTGGTCAGTTTATTTATTTATATTCAAGATTATTGTTCCCAGATAAGGACTTACTCCTTACATTTTTTAATTGTTTTTTGGTGGTTTTATAGATCCTTTGTTTCTTTATTCCTCACCCATTGTTTACCTATGTGATTTAGTTATTTTCTGTATGCTAAGTTTTGATTTCATCTTTCTCATTTGTGTATGTACTGTAATAATTTGTTTTGTGGTTACCATGGGCTGATCTAAAACATCTAAAAGATATAACAGAATATTTTAAGCTGATAACAACTCAACTACATTTGCATATAAGTACTCTAGCCTTTCTTCTCAAACATATGATTTATGTTTTTGTTATCATGGTTTACATCTTTATATATCATGTGTTCCTCAGTAACTTATTGTGGCTATAGTTATTTTTGACCATTTTGACTTTTAACATTCATACTAAGATTGGAAAGTTTTACATACCACCATTACAGTAATGGAGTCTTCTAAATTTTATTATGAATTTACCTCTCCAAGTCAGTTTTATACTTTCATATGTTTTCACAACAGTAAAAATTATTCTCCTTTTGCTTCAGACTGTAGCACTCCTTTAAGTATTTTTTTTGTAAAACTCATCTATCTAGTGGTGATGAATCCCTTTAGCTCTTGATTATCTGGGAAATATTTTATTTCTCCTTCATTTCTGAAAGACAGCTTTTCTGGGTAAAGTATTTTTGACTGGCAAGTTTTCTTTTTATTTAGCAATTTAAATATACCATCCCATTCTCTTCTGGCCTGCAAAGTTTCTGCTAAGAAATCCACTGACAGTGAATTGTGTTTTTCTCCTGATGCTTTTAAAAGTTTTTGTCTTTGCCTATCATTATTTTGATTATAATGTGCTTCAGTTGGGACCTCTTTGGGCTGAACCTATTTGGGGGATGTTTAAGCTTTATAGGGCTGGATATACATATCTGTTCCAAGTCTTAGGAAAAGTTTTGCAATTATTTTGTTAAATAAGCTTTGTGTGCCCTTTTCCCATCTTTTGATTCTCTGGAATTTACATAATACAAAGATTTGTTCACTTAACGGTGTTTCACAAATTTCACAGTCTTTTCTTCACTATTTTTTATTCTTTTTTTTTTCCATCTGACTGGGTTATTTCAAAAGATCTGTCTTCAAGTTCAGAAATTTTTTCATCTGCTTCATTTAATCTGTTGAACCTCTTAATTGTATTTTTTATTTCATTCATTGAGTTCTTCAGCTCTAATGTTACAGATTCGTTATTTTTTTAGGGTATATATGTCTTTGTTAATTTCTTATTCAGAACATACATTGTATTTCTGATTTTATTGAAATGTTTTTCTGTATTCTCTTGTATCTTTCTGAGTTTCCTTAAGGTCATTATTTTAAACTCTTTTTCAGGAAACTTGTAAATGTTCATTTATTTAGGGTTAGTTACTAGATCATTATTTCTTTCCTTTGGTGGCATGATGTTTCCTTGTTTTGTTTTGTTTTGTTTTTCATATTTATTGTATCCCTGTGTTGATACCTGTGCATCTGGTAGAACCAATGTCTCTTCCAATTTTATAGAGTGGCTTTCGTAGTCAAATGCTTTTACTTGCAAATGGGTTTTAGAGTGTTGTTTGGTTAGAGTGCATTGGCTCTGATTATACCTGGGCACAATAGTGTAGTCTCTGTGCAGCTTCTTCTGCTTTAATCAACATTAGCAATGACTGTAGGTGCTTCAGTGGCCTTGGCTGTGAGAGTTTGTGCCAGCAGTTGTGGCAGTGTAGATTGTTAGGGTTCTTAGTGGGAAGGACTTTAGTGATCTTCCTGGTCTCATTTTCTCCACAGTGGGGGAGACTTCTCTGAGGGGGATCTCTTTGGTATTGTGTGTTACATGGGCCACAGGCAGCCCGAACGAAGGCTGTGTTCCAAGGCACGGGTGTTCAGAGTGGGATGGGGCTGGAGTCCTGGGTTCAGTGTCTTGTTTAACTACTGAGGCACCTGTGACATGAATGCAGGTTTAAGGGAAAGCCTTGCAACTTAAAAGGTATGAGATCTGGAGTCATCTGCTGAAGAATCAAATGTTTAACTTGGAGGAGAAAGGGCAAGGGCTTTTTTTCTTTTTTTTTTCCTGAGAAAATGTATTTACATGACAGTGAGGAGTGATATTCCCAGCCAAGGAGCCAGGGTTTATATACCAACAAAATGTCAGTCATGACTAAGTTTCTCTCCCTCCCTTAGAAGGGGAGAGTTGACAACTCTGTAAACTGCCCCTATAGGGCCATATTCATAATTATGACTTCCTTTCCCATTACCCTGTACATGTAGGGTGACATCTCGCTCTTGTAACATTGCCTTGGAGGATTGAGACAAGGGTAACTGATGCAACTATTACTGTGAGGGGTCTTCAAACTAGTTGGAGTCAGCTGTTTCACTGGAATTCAGGATACTGAAAAGCAATTTATCAATGTTTAGACAAAAGCCTTGTGCTTCTCATGTCAGAGGTCCTATCTATGGAAAGCAATGGGATGCAGATGGTCAGCATCCAGTGCTGTGTGACTTATGGTTACAAAAAATTAAGTTCAAGTGCAGCCTAATCAATGCTTAATTATAACTATAGTTCTGTTCAGATTCCTTGTTAACCTTGTGAGGATAGCTTCATTACTTTGAATCATACTACTTTTATTTGAAATCTGCCTGCCATTGCAGTTTCTATTTAGAACACAAAGGACTCCTTGTTCCAACCATTCTCCTGGACCCCATACTGATGCTCTCCATATTAGCCTTAGAGTAGGGAGATAAAACAGAGTTTTTAATGTCTTGACCCCAGACCCCAAGATACAACCAAGGGGAAGGGTTTTTCTAAGTAAGATCTGCATTATAAATGGTTAGAGAAAGTCTGTGGTTGATGGCTCAAACAGAGGCATATGGATTAGGAACAGGGCAATTTCTCAAAGGAAAGGGAGACAGACTGGGACCAGCAAGAGAGTGCAGAGAAAGTGTAATGGATGGAAATAAAATTGTATGACTCCAGGTACCATATCCATTACAGTAGCCAATGGACTTTAATATACTTTTTCTAATGAAAAGATGGTTCCTCTGGTGAATTACATCAGGCTATTTTAAAATTAAATTTTAAACTCTGGAAACATCTTTTTAAAATTATATGTCCACTAAAACTGTCTTATGATTATAATTTGACTACAGAGTAAACTTTCCTAGAGAGCTAGAAAGTTTTAATCTTTTGAACATTTAGCTTTAAGCTGATAATAGTTATTTCTCATTATTAGTTATCAAGTTGGCTTTATAATTTCATTTATCAGTTTTGTAAGTTGGGTTAAAGTGACTCCACCACAGTAATTGTGATGCAATGTAGGCTATTTTACATAATCATTTTTTCTAAGCTCCAATTTGAGTTCCAAACACTTGGTGTTGATGAGTTTTGTTAAATCCACATAATTTTTTAAAAAAATTATCTGGTTCTATTTTGAGGAGAGCTCTCTGACCTAGTTCACGTTCAATAGCATGTCATCTTTGCCATGTGTCTCAGAAAGTGTATTTGAAATTGCTACAACAGACACTAACTCAATGATTATATAATAAACTGTGAGCTTGGAAATAGAAACCCTCTAGCTGCAACAACACCTAGAACAATGTAGGCTGAAAAGTTGTCAAATGAAAGCAACACAGATCCATGGATTAGCCTCTGGAATCCACGTTTGCAAATGAAAGTATTTCTTTCTTTCTCTAGTCCATCTGGAAAACTTTCATTTTTTCCTCCAGGATTTGGGAATGTAATCCTACACTATATCTTGAAACCGACTTAATTGCACATGACAAGGATTTAATTGTGTGTGTGTGTGTGTGTGTGTGTGTCTGTGTGTGTTTCATGGGCATCTCACTACTAACTTGGCCAATACAGAAATTTCTAATTTCCCCTATTACCAACTTAATCTCCACAATGTTTCTATAGATCAGGAAAGGAAACTTGCCTTTCACCAAGTTGCTTAAGAGTGAAAAAAAAATCTAGGAGAAAATTTTTCATCCTCAGCATGTTGTCCTGGCTCTATCTGTGCCAGAACTTGAGCACTCAAAGTAGATGGGAAGAAGAAATGGAGAGCCTTCCCAGAGGAACTCCCACAGGTAACTATATGATTCTGCATTAATCTATTTGTAACACATATTACTTCCTGAAATGTTTTTATTTTTAATTTGCTTAGTCTTTTATTTCATGGTTCTTCCCACTAAGATATAAGATTCATGAGGACAGAAAAATTTGTCTCTCATGGTCATCCCTGTATGTTCCATAACAAGATGGCCTGACACATAATGGCACTTACATGTTTGTTCAGTGAATTGCATTTCATTCTTTTAACATGGCTTTTTTTCCCCCAACCTATGAATGTTCTACTGGTAGAATCTCTGCTTACTCACCAGTTCTCCCACTTCATTCTTAACAGAGAGCCAGGTACTCAGAAATCGGGGGGAGAGGAGGGAGCAGGTAGTCCTGCAGGCTATCAGACAAAGGATGACTTGCTAAAGAAGAGTTTGCTTAGGAATGTAACACTTAAATGTCATGAGATCTCTTCAACAGAGTTCTCCAAAGGCTCCATGTGGCCAAACATTCATGCTAAAATTGCTGTATAGAGGCTATATATTAAATAAACAAAAATATGTGAACACATAATTTTCTCATATTTAGTTAAGTACAGTACATATGTTAGCTCTTAGTACTACTACTTGAAATCTACTTGAATTGGTTGTCAATTTATTTATCTTTTTTGATGTGATAATTACATATTTTAATGCAACTATTGTACAGGATGTGTACATAATCTCTAGATAGAATTAGGTATATTTGAGTATATAACACACCCACACCCACACAGACTACACACACACATATATATATATTCTTTTTTCTGAGGCAGAGTCTAACTCTGTTGCTCAGGCTGGAGTGCAGTTGCATGGTCTTGGCTCACTGCAACCTCCTCCTCCCCAGGTTCAAGCAATTCTCCTGTCTCAGCCTCATGAGTAACTGGGAATACAGGAGCCCGCCACCATGCCCAGCTAATTTTTTATATTTTTAGTAGAGACAAGGTTTCGCCATGTTGGTCAAGCTAGTCTTGAACTCCTGACCTCAATTGACACGCCCGCTTCAGCCTCCCAAAGTGCTGGGAGTTACAGGCATGAGCCACCACCCCAGCCCACATATGTTTTTTTTTCTACTCACATTTTCGTCTCTCATAAAGCATTTTTATATTATATGTATGTACAATGCTTCATTATGTCCAGAGTAATTTTTAAAAATATTAATATCTTGCTATAAATTCTGTTTTTTCAGCTAAACATCCAGCAGATTCTGTAACAAAATATGTTAACAAAATAATATTTAAAAATATGCATTGGCCAGGCATGGTGGCTAACGCCTGTAATCCCAGCACTTTGGGAGGCCAAGGCGGGCAGATCACTTGAGGTCAGGAGTTTGAGACCAGTATGGCCAACTTGGTGAAATCTCATTTCCACCAAAAATACAAAAATCAGCCAGGTGTGGTGGCAGGCACCTGTAATGCCAGCTACTCGGGAGGCTGAGGCAGGAAAATTGCTTGAACCCGGGAGGCAGAGGTTGTATTGAACCGAGATCATGCCACCACACTCCAGCCTGGGCAATAGCACAAGACTTCACTTCAAAAAAATATATATATATGTATATATACACACACACACATATATATATGTACACACACACACACCTATATATATATATATGTACGTATATATATGCATTTAGCTTTGCACTCATTGGTGCTTGGCAGAAAATGCTGGATGCACCCATCCAACTTGGCTTGGATACCTTGAGCTCCTTGAGCCAAGCCAACCTGAGAACTCCCAAAGCGGGTGGCTTACCAGACCACACTTGGATGACTTCCAGCTGGTTCCCTCTCACCAAAATATACTAAAATTTTCTATATTCCTTCCATGTGGCTGGCCATATACTAAGAAAAGCATTTTAAATTATTTCATTATATTTTTCCCCTCCATTTAAAACTTATTTTATAACTATTGACTTTACTCAAGTATTAAGGACACTCAGATTTGTATTCCCCAGGTTATGAAGCTGTTTGTTGTGGATGTGAAAGAGAAGTCAAGATCAGGGACAATGAAATGTAAACACCCTAATGGTAATTCATTGTTCATTGATATGTTCAACTAAGATGGGAAGATGAGTGCTTTAGTACCATAACAATACATAATTTCTATTCCTTGAACGATATTGAGTTAAAACTGGATGACGTGTCATCTTGCACTTTTAGTGCAAATAATCACAATAATTTGTTATTAAAATTTATCAGGATATTTTATTTAATTCCCCTGTTTTTTATGATGCCAATGAACTGCAGTGTAATACATTACAAAATGAAAGAAAAATAACCAAGAGATTGTATTATAAACATTCTTTTAAATATTAAATACTGGTAAAATCAACATTATCAACTTTTATACTTCTACTTTGTTTATCAACTTTTTAGCAATATCTGCAATGTAATCATATCTGATCATCAGATAACATTAAAAGTTTAAGGTTGTTATTTTATTTGTACCCTTCCAAATACTTAATTCCACTTAATAAAGAAAATTATTAATAAACTATATTTTGGTACCTTTCTCTTTAACATTGATTTACCTGTACTAAGATAATATCAGATTTTCAGAAAGCATAACGCTGTATTTCTAAACTCTAACATTTCTGGGTTTCTGTTTTTCATGTTACCACATGAATACAGCCAGGCTGCCTGGATTCAATGTTATCTTCATTTCTTAGCTGTATCATCACGAGTTATTTAATTCCTCAGCACTTAATTTTCATGACCTGCAAATACATGAATCATAATAATCATTACTAATAAGTTTGCCATGAGGGTTAACTGTGTATGAAGGGCTGATAAAATTATGTGTTACCAAGTAAGTGCGCAATGAATATTACTCATAACATTATGTAATTAAATTTTTCTGTTAACCGCAGGAGAAAATTGTTGGGCCAACATGAAAAAATGGATTTAAAAGTTAAGTCATCTAGGTTACAATATAGAAGCAATTGTGTGTATGTAGCATATGCATTGTATATGCAAGGGTTACATTTCTTTTTTGCATTGCTACATTCATCCAACAGTTTTAATACAACACTGATTACCATTAAAATACAAATGTATATTTTACTTTGGGAACAGAGCCAATGCAGTTATTCCAATAATATGCTTCAATTATTAGGCACTTAAAAGATAAAATGTTAATGGGGAGGAGGGTAAAATAAGATCAGTACAATAAAATCGATTCCCAGTTAACAGATCCCTTCATTTTCACTCTGTAACCAGGCCACTTTCTCTGGCTCCCTATTGTTCTGCTTTGTTTTGCTTTGTTTGTTCATTGCTGTTTATACTTAGATTTTTCACAAAATAAATTCTCCTTTTAAACAAACATCTCGTACTATAATCTGTTTAGTTTTTAGTGTTTGTCCTTTGCTACTTAGAAATATTTCTCTCTGTAAAGAAAAAAAAAATCACAGCTTCATTTCCAAAGACACATATATTTTTTTTTAATTTAAATAGAACCAACCATATTTATTTTTATTTTTATTTTTTGAGACCGAGTCTTGCTCTGTTGCCAGGCTGGAGTGCAGTGGCGCGATCTCAGCTCACTGCAACCTCCGCCTCCGGGGTTCAAGCGATTCTCCTGCTCCAGCCTCTGGAGTAGCTGGAATACAGGCATGCGCCACCATGCCCAGCTAACATTTTTTTTTTAATTTTAGCAGAGATGGTATTTCAACATTTTGACCAGGATGGTCTCGATCTCCTGACCTCATAATCTGCCCGCCTTGGCATCCCAAAGTGTTGGGATTACAGGCCTGAGCCACCATGCCAGGCCAAGCCAATCATAATTTTAAGCATGTCTGATACTGCCATTAAAATAAGATATTCATTTCAAATTTAAAGATCTGACCTAAATTATTCAGAAATAATTTGAAATTGCCAATACACTACGATAATTAAAACAGTAATTCAACAATAATGACATTGTTGCTTAAAATTGTAATTTAAATAACTATATTTCATTTTAATCATGATTTAGATATTATTTTTAAAATATGACAGTTTATCCGGTAAAGAAATATAATTTAGCTTAACTGCACAATATTCTAAAACCAATTATCTCAACAAATAATTTTAAAATAAGTTAAAGTGATCTTATATGACCCGAACCCCATTCCAGAAGATTTTCCTATAAAAGATTTTGATCTTTCAATGACAGTACCCTATTATCTTACATTTCCAAGCATACCATTATTTATATTTATTTAAGTTTTAAAATCCATTTTGGGATATCTAGGCTCATAAAAATTTAACAGTAGCTGAACTGATTGATTGATTCTCACAAAATATCTTTATGCATACAGCAAGCACTCTGGGTGAGATTATCCAAATAAACAAGATAACAATATGTAATTTAAGATGTGAACATGTAAAATCTAAGCCAACACCATATGGATTTAAAGTTCTCTCCATGCAGACCATTATAATTTGTGTTGTTTTTTTTTCTGCAGGCCAAATAAATGTACCACGCCTCAAAGTACTTCTTTATAGCTCTTCATCTTTTTCTTTGTTTGGTGGAGTCTTGCTCTGCCGCTCTGAAGTCCAGTGATATGATCTCGGCTCACTGCAAACTCCGCCTCCCGGGTTTAAGGGATTCTCCTGCCTCAGCCTCCCAAGTAGCTAAGTAGCTGGAATTACAGGTTCATGCCACCATGCCTGCTACTTTTTGTATTTTTAGTAGAGACAGGGTTTCACCATGTTGGCCAGGCTGATCTGGAACTCCTGACCTCAAGGGATCCTCCTGCCTCAGCCTCCCAAAGTGCTAGGATTACAGACATAAACCACTGCACTTGGCCCTATTTCTTCATCTTAATAAAACTCTCATATCAGTATTTTTCTAATTGGAGTTTACTTTTCCTGATGTGTCCATATCTAAAGTATTAAGTGAAAGAAATATAACATACTAATGTGTCTATTTAAAAATGTAGGCTTTGGTGGTAATCACAAGTGAGCCATCCATACCCTAAATTTTACCCAAGGACTGAAGCATTCTAGGTTGTGGAAAGCACACTGGGCTGCCTCCTGTCCTGGCTCCAGGCTCTCGCTTTTGTTTGCTGTAGGACGTTGAGCAAATTTCTTATGCTTTCTGGGCCATAGTATGTCAATTTGTAAGAGGTTTTTGGATCAGTTTCCCTTAACTTTTTATTCTTTTCATATAAAGAGGTAAGTCTTATTTTTATTTTTGTCAGATATTTTTTATTTATTTATCTTATTTATTTTTGTGAAATAAACTTTGATCCTTTTGTTCTTCCATTTAAAAAAATTATACAGTGAAATTGACATTGTCTGGTGTGCCATTCTATGAAATTTAACATATGTATAAGGTTAATATAACCATTACCAAACCAAACTCTACCAACCACAGGTACATTCTCCACAACCATAGTTTTGTCCTTTGGAAAATGCCCTACAAATGGAATTATGCGGTAGTTAAACATTTGAAACTGACTTCTTTCATAGAGAAGAGCTTAGAGATTCATCCAAGTTGTGTGCACCAATTGTTCATTCTTTTTTCATGCTTGATCAATAGTACGTTGTATGGATGTATCATATTTTTGTAAATCAATTCACCCATTGAAATGTAATCAAGTTGTTTCCAGTTTGGGGCAATTATAAACAGAGCTCTATAAAGATAAGCATTTATACAAACATAAACATTTACTTATTGGGGCATGTACACAGAAATGGAATTACTGATTCATACAGTAAGTATTTTTAACTCTATAAGAGAATATCAGATTATTTCCCAGGTTGTAAAATTTTGCATTCCCATTAACAATGTATGAGAATTCTAGCTGTCTTATCACAAGCACTTGATACACATGTGTGTGTGTGTGTGTGTGTGTGTGTTTGTGTGTGTGTTGTGTGTGTGTGTGTGATGGCTCCAGTGTCAGTTTGGTTTTCCAAACCTATGCTGTGCTTTTAGAATCTGGTGAATGTGCACAAACCATGGGACAATCTAGGACCTGGGCCATAATTAGTTGGTTTCAAAAGTTTTTGGCAGCAACTATTAGTGTAAAATGTTTTTGATATTGTGAACAAGTTCAGATTCACTCATGCAAACACACATTTTAGGAATGAGGTGAGTAGTTTATAAACAACTTTGTGGTGTTATGTTCTGGAGTTTCGCCCTCCTTGCAATCTCCCCAGTACATTCTGGTTCCTGGGGCTTCTCTCCTGGTGCTCTGGGAAGACAGCTGGAGGGATAGTTACTGTACTCTACGATGCTCTCCAAAACTGTGTGCTTGTTCTGGAGCCAAGCGTGGAAGGACAAAGGGAAGAAAAAAGAAAATGAAGTTGTTTCTAACTTCTTGGAAGTCCTGGAAGGAAAGAAAGACCCCCACTTTTGTCACTATTATGGGGTTGCTCTCTGTGTGCTCACTTTCAGATTTCCTGTATGTTCAATCCATGCCGAAGAATACCAGAGTGAAAAATGACCATCTTACTGCCCATCTGGTGATGACTCAACCACTGGTTCTTGTCTTTCCTAGTCTGCTTGCTTTTATCAGTTTGGTGCAAAAGTTATTGCGGTTTCTGCCATTAAAAATAATTAAAAGTAATGGCAAAAACTGCAATAACTTTCGTTCCAACCTACTACTTGCTGTTTGTAATTCTCAAATAAATGCTCCACCCATTCTTTTCATGATTTATAGCTATATTCATTGGAAAAGACAGGGTGAAGTGGTCTACTTTCATTTTACCCAGAACTAGAATCACAGGTTGGCTATATTTAACCTCTAATAAAATTATTTTGCACTTGAATTTTTCGTATTTGAGTATTTTAAGCAACTGCAATGATACAATATTTAACTGATGCTTTAAGTCACAAGTAAAAAAGGAAAAGAAAGCGAAGAACAGCAAAAGCACACACAATAATAAGACATATTATCATGCCATATACAATAATAACAAATTTGGAGTTGGGACACTTCTGAGGGGAAGAGTAATGCTCTCAGAGACTCAGGCTAGGTCCATCGTTCTGTTCTGTCATTCTCTCTTGTGAGCTACTTCCAGCCTGCATGCAAGGTGGCCGCCACACATTCAGGCAGTTTGTCCTCCCTAGACACTTTAAAATGCCAATGGAGATTGATTAAGAAACGATCCTCTTCTCATGGTCCTTGGTCAGAGAAAGGGGAATGTTTCTGAAATTTTCTCTCACAACTCTCTGGACAGAGCTGTTACTAAAGAAACCATGGATGAATGAGATAGAATTACCTTAACTGGATTAGACAGACCAGGGCAAATCTCAGGTCCATGATGTTTCCCCAACTCCAGGAATATATGCCAAGAAACATGATACTTCTTGAGAAGAATGGGGAAGCAGTTATGGCTTTTGTGTGGGCACCCAGAGTGTTAGTCTCAATATTTCTGTGAACAAATACCCTAATATGTCCCCAAAATAGGAGGCCCCAACACCAGCCTGGAGTCAATGATATATTATTCTATATTAACATGTTTAGAAAGAGAATGAGGTATTGATTTCACTATTAAGGGATTAACATGGATCTAGATAGAATTTTAGTAAGTATTCACAGACAAAATATTTCCTACAATAATCACTGTAAAAATAAGAGCTAATCACTATCTCTCCATGAAGTTCCAACGACCACCTAACAGCAATCCCAGAGGAGTGTTCTGAAGTATTTTAATCTATATATGATTTATTGAGAAGATAAAATTTTCCTTATTACATCATACATGTAGTACTTAATTCTCAAAATTTTCATAGATGGCAATAAAGAATGTATTTCAGCTTACAAATTTTAAGTTACTTTCATATTTAAATATAATAAAGTGAGATAGATATTGGTATTTTCTAAAGTTTTCCCATATCATAATCCAAAAGTTATGTACATGATAAAAATTAAAACAACAACTCTGATGAATTTTCAAAATAAAGGGTCTCATAAGTGACCCCCACATAAATATTTTGCCATAAAAGTATAAATGCTAATGAATATATCTGCATCTTTAATTTTGCACAGAATGAAGATTACAGAATATATTTCATTGTTTCAGGTATTAAAAAAGAGTCAGTGTCCACAAGACGAAAACAATTAGAAGAAAAACCTAAGTCTTAGTATAATGTGGCAAACAGTTCACAAGATTACATAGATACTAACTTGTAATATTAAACTGTGTTTTAATTAGTCTTTCACAATCAATGGTAGGAACCTTAAACATGTCCCTTAATAGTGCTGTGGCCCTATTCGCTCAGGCATAAATGATGATAAACCTTCCTTTGTCAATGGAGTTTTGGGGATTAAACAAGACTATACATGTGATTTTATATATTTATATATAATTGTATCCTTATATATTAATATGTATGTACATTTATATTAACATAAGAGAGGTTTAATAAATATTAATCTTCTTTATAGAGAAGATTTTGTTATTTTCAATATAGGGAAGGACACAGACTCAATCTCTCACATTGAACAAAATGAAACAATCCAAATGCTTGGATCTGTAGTTGACAATTATGGCCAACTTCTTCCATTCTTTCACTTCAGAAGGCTCATACCAACCCCAATTTCTGGCAGACTAGGCTTCCCTGCCTGTCTTAGCTACAGTTTCTTTATAAACCCCAGATTTGTTTAATTCCTAAGCATGTGTTTCCGTGAGTCTGCACAAAATTTTCCACACTCTCTCTCACTCTGGGCTTTCCCAAAGTATTTTAGACTTGTACAGTTAAGAGGCTGCCAACCACAGCATGAGCATGTTTTCCTTGTATCATGCCTGTTTTTAAGCCCTCCCTTCAGGCTATAGGTGATGTATATCCACCTGAACAAGTATAGGTGCAAAGGGTGTTGGCACTAATAGATTCCAGGGCCCTTCACAGGATGCTCCAACATTGACCAGGAGAGATCCTTCCAAGATGAGAAACTCTGTGGCCTAGGGCAACTAACTTAATGACCCTAAGCCCCAGTTGCCTTCCCCCTGTAAAATGTTCTATACATTATAATGCCATCATAAAAGTAAAAAATATAATAATTTTGTCATTAGTAAACATTTGATGCTGGTGATGGTATTATTACTATTAATACTATTACTCTTTCCATTATTATTAGTGCTTATTACAATCAGCTACACTGCAAGGGTTTTCTAGGTTTCAGGCACATGAGACTGTGAGACTAAAAGAAAATACACAAAATAGATTATTAAAAGCATTAACAAATTTGGATTATGTTTGCAGATAACTAAGCCATAAAATTATTCTAATGCAAAGATGAAAACAGATGAACACGTGGTCTTTTGCATTGATGAGGGATGGATGCAGTTTTGCCTATGAGAGTAGGCACTTGGGGTACTTGTCATGCCTCTTAATCAATCATCAGCCTCTCCCAGTGCAGGGAAGCTAGGACCTTCCTTTAGCAGAGTTGGGTAGATCCCAATTAAGCTAACCATGGCAACTGGTTTCACCTTGCCAATAATAGTGTTCAAAACAGCCTTGTGACAGATTCTTAATCAACAATCCACCATGGAAAATACATGTGACCCTGGCAGTTTTGGGGGTTTACTTTGGAGCATTTTCCTCACTTTAAAAGGATGAATACAAAGTATCAACATTTTCTTTTCTGACTTTGGGAAGTTGTATGCGAGTATAGTGTTTGGAGCTGTTGCAGCCATTTTGTGACTAAGAAACCTCTGTATCCTATCCATGGACAGCATACTGAGGAGGATGGAGTAGGAGGAGGAAAAGATCGCTTTCTTGATGATGTCATTAAGCAGCTGAGTTGCCAACCTTGGAACTGCTCCACCACCACTTTTCTTCTGTGTGGTGAGTCTTCATTATTTAAGCAATCCTTATAGGGAGATCAACCTATGGCACAGAATCAAGTTTGAATGAGAATCCCTTGATTAAACAGGCCATTAGGAGGCAAGAGACTCAGCTCCTGAAAATAATAAAGCATAGCCAGCTGTCTTTATTATTGCAGTTTTCTAAGTTGATCGACCTACTTGCCTTTTCAGAATTTTACATATTTTAAAAATTCATTTTATCTATAAATAAATATAAGTCATTTCTGATACTGATAGATGATTAGGGGTAGTTGAGAAGAGACTGTAGTCACCAGAAGAATGAGAAGTAGCCACATTTCTAAAATTTGTGAAATTGCTCCCTGCTGACAATTATATTCAATAACATATTTCTTAGAGGTTCTATCCACTGATTCTCAAATATTTTGGATCATTGTCTCAGGAAGGGGGAAATGTCTAATCAGGAACATAATCCTCCTTAACATTTTACACTTTTCCTTTTTAAAATGTTTTGTAGCCTGACGCTTTATAAGACCTATCTTAATATGTTTTTGATGATGAGCTAGATGAAGATAACTTACACAACAGTTATTCTTGTTAGGTGGACTAAACCTTCCTCCTACAATTCAAAGGACTGGCAAGTTGTTCAATAACTTATCCCACTACTGAAAAAAGGACCGAGAGCATATCACAGGCAAACTAACTGAGTGGCGGCTGGGTATTTTCATTTTGGAGTCAGACTCACCAGGGTTGAAATCCCAGTTCAGCTACTGTCGTAGTTCATTTGTGCTGCTGTAACAAAGCACCATAAACTGGGCAGCTTATAAACAACATAAACTTATTTCTCACAGTTGTAGGGGCTTGGAAGTCTAAGCACAAGCAAGATCAAGACTCTTGCAAATTCCAGGTCTGGGGAGGGTCTGCTTTCTGGTTCATAGAAGGCCTCCTCTCCCTGTATTCTCACAGGGTGGAAGGGGTGAAGAAGGTCTGTGGGACCTCTTTTATAAGGGTACTAATCCTACTCATGAGTACTCCATCCTCATGATCTAATCACCTCCAAAGTCCCCACCTCCTAATACCATCACATTAATTACTACGTTTCAACATATAAATTTGGGGGGAACACAAAAATGCAAGCCATAACAGCTATGTACTTTTGGAATGAGCACTGACAAGTTCTTTAGCTACTTTAAGCTTACTCTCATCTGAAATCGTTGAATAGCTTTGACTGAACTAAGTAACTGATTTCAGTAATTTTCTCCTGATAAGAAACTACCAACCTGGCTCTGGCAGGTTTACAGAGGTTGCACATGGAATGCCTTTGTGTCCTTGTTTCACCCTTTGATGTATGCAACCTAATTGTAATGCATTTAAATGTTAACTCTCCCGCAAAGTGAATATGAGACACATGTAACATGCATGTTCGTTAAGTACATGTGTTAGTACTCCCCTCATAAATATTCAGAAGATTCTTCTATAACATGTTGAATACGTATATTTGACCAGCCTGCTCAGCATAAGTTCCTGCTTTACCCTCCCTCTCTCCAAATGTCTGTTTCCAGCTTCTGTGAAAGTCTTTGCTTCTCAGACTGTCAGAATGGCTGCCTTGCAGGGTATAACCCTAGATAAGAAAGTTTCCTTCTGCTAGCACAGTAGGGTGACTATAGTAAAAAAATAATGTAATTGTACATTTTTTTTAGATGGACTCTCACTCTGTAGCCCAGGCTGGAGTGCAGTGGTGCCATCTTGGCTCACTGCAACCTCTGCCTCCTGGGTCCCCATTCAAGCAATTCTCCTGCCTCAGCCTCCCAAGTAGCTGGGATTACAGGCACGTGCCACCATGCCCAGCTAATTTTTGTATTTTTAGTGGAGACGGGGTTTCACCATGTTGGCCAGAATGATCTTGAACTCCTAACCTCATGATCCACCCACCTCGGCCTCCCAAAGTGCTAGGATTACAGGCATGAGCCACCGCGCCTGGCCCTGTAATTGTACATTTTAAAATGACTAAAACAAGGCCAGGCACATTGGCTCATGGCTGTAATCCTAGCACTTTGAAACTCTAAGGTGGTGGATCACTTGAGGTCGGGAGTTCAAGACCAGCCAGGTCAACATGGTGAAACCCTGTCTCCACTAAAAATACAAGCTGGATGTGGTGACACACACCTGTAAGCCAAGTTACTCAGGAGGCAGAGGCAAGAGACTCATTTAAACCTGGAGGCTGAGGTTGCAGTGAGCCAAGATCACACCACTGCACTCCAGCCTGGGCAACAGAGCAAGACTCCATCACCAATTAAATCAATAAATAAAATGACTAAAAGGGGATAATTGAATTGTTTGTAAAAGGAAGGATAATTGCTTCAGGTTATGAATACTCCATTTACCCTGATGTGATTATTACATATTGCATGCCTGTATCAAAATACCTCATGCAATCTATAAATATATATATACCACGTATATACAAAACTTATAAATTAAAAAAACAGTCTTGTTTCTAAATATATAAAGTGTAGGATTTATGATTATAAATTATAATAATTTATACTAATAAATTATTTTATTGTTAATTTATCAGAATAAATTGATATTTTATTGTTAATTTATGACCAACATAATATTAATTTTAGACAATATTTTTTTATTTTAAGCAACAGAAATACTCTGATGAATTGGAGGAGTGTTTAGAAGCTCACATAATCAATAGGAATCAAGGTCAATAGCTAATATTCAGTAAAAAATCAAACTGCTTACGGATACCAGACCTTCATAAAACACACTATAGGAAGTGTTTTGTCAGGGGATTGTTGTTCATCGCACTATCACCATTGTCTCCACATATCATGCTCAACATAAGAGGATGCTGTATCAACCGTGAGACAATAGTTCCAGTAATAGATTCTAAACGTTCCTTTTTTTGGAATCAGTGACTTGATATTTATAAATCTACATGGGATTGTAAATTAGTAGTCCATTTGTTAAATAGCTGATTTAGGCTTGGGGTAAACTCTGGGTGGGACATACAGTGCCATTGATGAGTCTGTAACTTTCTCTAATCAATACAGCACACGGAGCCCTTGAAATCACTTCTTTACTGAAAGGCTTTGCACAAAATTGATGCAGACAGATCTTTGCTGATTGACATGTTTACTCCAGGAGGCTAAGCTGAGAAAATACTTTTACAGGTAAGGAAGCTTTGATTTGCAACTTAGGGATGCTAGTATGAGAATGATTAGTACGGAAATACCTGGGCAGTGATAATGTGATCAATTTCAGTAGAATAAGCACATATAATATTAAAATGCAAATAAAGGAACAGGGGGAGAAAAGTTGATAGTGCCAATTGTGATAACACATAACAAATGTTAGCAATTTGGTGTTCACATTATTTCTATGAAAGCATTGAACCAGGTCTATGGTTAAGAGGCAAAGTACAGTAACTATCTAAAATGATATTCAGTTATTTTCAGAAAAGATAGAAATGAATTCCCTCCTTCTGTATCAAAATTTTCACTTACATTCAACTCCTTCTCCAACTGCACATACATCAATATCTTCCTTTTGTGTTCTTTATTTTTGCTTCAGTATATTTCATTTATACATTGTTGGCTGCCCAGTATACCTTTTTTTTCCTATTAGGTCAACACAGATAAATATTCTCCTTTTCTGTTACAGTGTCTTCTAATCAGTCAATGAACAATTTAAAATGTTATAATACAATAGAAAATCAAGAACAAATATAATGGATTCATGCAAAACAATTTAACTGGTTAAACTTCCAGAATTGTCAAAAAGTAATATAAATATTCAATATAGATATTGTTTCAAGCTTTCTGTGGCACTTGTAAAAGAGTATTTTCTAATTATAAAGTCTATTTAATAAGTTCAATTGACCAAGTATCAGCTTTTAATCATCATTATTTAAAATGGAAGAATAAATTACTGAAAATTACATTCAAACTTTAAACATTTGTCATTCTGCGGATTCACTTGCATTGTTTGAATGATCTGTTTTTCTTTTTTATTAGAAAATTCACAAGAAGATAGGAAATAATGAAGAGAAAATGGTAGGTTGTGTTTGCTGACATTGATTGACAAAGAAGTCACCATGAAAATTACAGTGAACCATATGGAAAGCAAATTGCCAAAAAGTAATAGTTAGTCATGCTCTTAGGCTGGTAATTTAAATTTTTGTTTAAATTGTACTTAATATTCAATAACTGTTTAACCAAACCACTGCTTATCTTGGGAATGCAGATACCATGGAGACAACAACATAAGGTGCCCATTCAGCATGGTATTGGCTGTTGGTTTGTAGTAAATAGCTTTTATTATTTTGAGATACGTTCCGTCAATGCCTAGTTTATTGAGGGTTTTTAGCATAAAGGCTGTTGAATTTTGTCAAAGGCCTTCTCTGCATCAATTGAGATAATCATGTGGTTTTTGTTTGGTTCTGTTTATGTGGTGAATTACATTTATAGATTTGCATATGTTGAACCAGCCTTGCATCCCTGGGATGAAGCCTACTTGATCATGGTGGATAAGCTGTTTGATGTGCTGTTGCAATCGGTTTGCCAGTATTTTATTGAAGATTTCTGCATCTATGTTCATCATGGATATTGGCCTGAAGTTTTCTTTTCTTGCTGAGTCTCTGCTGGGTTTTGGTATCAGGATGATGTTGGTATATGTACCCCAAAACCTAAAATGCAATAAAAAAAAAGATAAGGTGAATGCTGAAAAGTCAGATTTAGACTATACTTTGATTACAATTATTTTAGTTTTTTGTATATCCCATGAAGGTATCACATGTTAGTGGTTGTTCCATGCTTAATATTTGTATAGCAACAAAGAGTAAATAAATTGTAATTTATACTGTTATATTCTTGACCAATGCTAAAAATAGTTAACATAATGAAACAGTTTGGCTGTGTCCCCACCCAAATCTCATCTTGAATTGTAATCCCATAATCCCCATGTTTCCTGGGAGGGACACAGTGGGAGGTAATTGAATCATAGGGGTAGTGTCTCCCATGTTGTTCTCATTACAGTGAGTTCTCAGGAGATCTGATGGTTTTATAAGTATCTGGCATTTCCCCTACTCTCTCCCCCATTCTCTCTCCTGCTGCCTTGTGAAAAGGTGCCTTTGGACATGATTGTAAGTTTCCTGAGGCCTCCCCAACCAGGTGAAACTGTAAGTAAATTAAACCTCTTCTTTTTATAATTACCCACTCTGAGATATTTCTTTGTAGCAGCGTGATAACTAGCTAAAACACAGAACAATTACATGAACAAATTATAACAAGTTGGAGCTACATCAGGTTTAAATCAAGGAAAAATGTTTAAAGAATTTTCCTCCTCAATGTTCCTTAGGGTCGAAGAGGCATTTACATTTGTTTATGAATAGGTCCTGTTTGCAAAAGGTCCTTAAAGGTGAAACATAGGCTTTAACATTTGAGGCCAATGATGAAGCTGAGTCTGATTTATAAAGTTTCAGATGCAGTAGACCAATTGACATGGGAAATAGTGTTTCTTTGAGGCTGGTGAAACTGAAGATCAGCACACACTCAGACTTGGTACAGAGAAAGAGACTGATTTAGAAAATGTTCTCCCATTAGCCTTTGGTATCCTCCAGTCACCTGGGGCAAAGTAATTTCTGTGATTTCTAAACCTGTCCTACTCATCTCACAAGGCCATGCCCATTCTCAGAACTCATACTTTCCTTTATTGTAGCCTCTGTTCTACTAGTTCTCTAATATAGTTTTATTAGGAGCTTCATTGAGATATAATTTATATCCCATAACATTCACATTTGAAATGTAACATCCAGTGTTTTTTAGTAAAGTCACAGACTTATGCAACCATCACATCTAATTTTAGAACATTTTCACCACCCTCTGAAAAAAACTACATAACAATTAGCAGTCACTCTCCATTTCCTTTCTTTCTCAAACCCCTAGCAACCATTAATTTATCTTCTGTTTTCAGCCATTTCCATTCTGAACATTTAGTACAAATATGATCATTTACTATGTGATCATTGGCTTGTTTGTTTCTTTTTAATATATGGTCTTTTTGACTGGCTTCTTTCACTTTGCATAATGTTTTCAAGGTTCATCCAGATTTTAGCAGGTACAAATACTTCATTCCTTTTTTATGCCTGAATGATATTTAGTGGTATTTTTTGCTGTTATGAATAATTCACTGTTTGGCTGCCCTAATTATGCATGTATAATTCTTTTCTAGGGACATGTTTTTATTTTGGAGGGTATATACTTCGATATTATATTGAGTCATGTAATAAATCTATGTTTAAATATTTGAGGGTCACTTCTTGATGGTATTGTTTGTGATGCAAATCTATTATGCATATATGTATGTATTTACATTGATTGTGCTTTTGATGTCCTATCTATCAAAGGTCATGAAGATTTACTGCTATATTTTCTTGTAAGAATTTATAATTTTACCTCCTATATTTGTTTCTATGATCCATTTTTCAGTTAATTCTTGTGTATGGTGTGAGGTAGAAGGCCAACTTCATTCTTTTCTGTGCAACGTTTCAGCTTTCCCAGAATTTTTTATTGAAAAGTTAATGAAGTGAATTGTAGCATAGAAAATATCACATTGAATTGTATTGGCACCTATATCAAAACTCAGTGGATCATAAATGTAAAGATTTATTTCTGAAATCTTATTTCTATTCTATTAGTTGATATATCGCTCCTTGTGTTAGTACCATAATGTCTTTTTTTTCCCTAATTCCTCTTCTTTTTTTTTTTAATTGCATTTTAGGTTTTGGGCTACATGTGAAGAACATGCAAGATTGTTGCATAGGTACACATATGGCAGTGTGATGTGCTGCCTTTCTCCCCCCCGTCACCTATATCTGGCATTTCTCCCCATGCTCCCTCTCTCCAACTCCCCACCCCTCGCTGTCCCTCCCCTATTTCCCCCCCGACAGACTCCAGTGTGTGATGCTCCCCCTCCCTGTGTCCATGTGTTCTCATTGTTCAACACCCACCTGTGAGTGAGAACATGTGGTGTCTTAATTGCTGTAGCTTTGTACTAAGTTTTGAAATGGAATAGTATATCTCCTTCAACTTGGTTCTTTCTTGCCAGGTTGTTTGGGCTGTTGTGGGTTTCTTACATTTCCAGATGATTAATTGTAAAGAGCTGTTTCTCAACTTCTGTAAAAAAGCCAGCTGAAATTTTGGTACCAGTATCATTGAATATGTAGAACAGTTTGGTAAGCATTGTCATCTTTAGCCCATGAACATCATATTTTTTAGCCTCTAATATCTCTTAAAACAATCGGTCCGCAATCCATGCCCCTCAAGTAGTCAGTAGTCAAATATAGTCCAGCGTCTTTGATTATACAAAAGAAAATAAATCCTTTTGCACCATGCTAAGAACCAGACCCAGCTCTGAATCAAACTGTGAAACAAGATATAGTCCTGAATAAAATACTCAGCTGCTCATGTCAGAGCATCTCCAGTGAGGTCAAAAATGACTTCACAGTTTTCTTGCTATCACAAGCAAAATGGTTGTGTCTGTGATTTCCATTAATTTAGTTTAAGAGTGCATTCAAGTAGTTTTCTCAGAAAAAAAATGAAAGCGTTTTTCCCCCAAAATAATATGGAATCATCCACTTCTAGTAAAATGCCATAGCTGACAATTTTTTCAATTTCTAGATTCAATTTCAATTTCAAGATTCAAAATTTTGGTTTTGTTTTCACATATACAAAAACCATAAATGCCTTTAAAATATCCAAAGTATTTTTGCTATGTAAGGACCAAGAAGTACTACATGCCAATATAGAACCACAATCATTAAATATATAGGACAAAATTCATGATATAATCATTTCACACTCCTTTCTTCTATGTACCACCACAGGCAGATGTATATATATTCCTTTCAACTAGCTGGATACTTTTATTTAAAGCAAACCATAAAGGAAATTGAAACTAAAAGTAGATAATGGTGATGCATCAGTTTTATTTTGTTTTTAGATTTTCTTTCCTCATGGATGACACAAGGCAGAACTCACAGCAAATAACATAAACTTGCTCGAGGACAAAACTGGAATTTTGCTTGGGAAGTCTAAGTGTCTTCTGATATGACAACAGTTGCTTCTTGAATGCCTAAACTTTTCTACCATACACCAATGTAGAATAGCCTTGAACCTGGGGAATTATCATAGCAGATGTAAAATTCTTCAGCAATGTTTTCATGAAGTATCTAATGTAGATCCACATGGTTTTTCCAGTGAACCTGCCAGGGTGCATTAGGAACAAAGTGTACCCTACAGATCTGAAACAAATTATCATGCTGTATGGAATTATTTGATAGAAACCAATTAAATTCTGTAACTTTTCTGCCAAAGATAATAGTTTTAGTTTTAGAATAATTCATATGAAGCCATTTTTGAGACAATAATTAAATACCAAGCCTAATTGTCTATTAAGGCCATATTTATCTTGTGCTAATAAAAACAAATTATCAGTGTTTAAATCTGTCAGGGTATTCTTCTGAATTTTCTAGTGTTATTCAAAGGCAATTTTAATGAATTTCTTAAGGACAAATACTTGCTTCATAGCAAACACTGAATAAATATATGGTGAAGGACTTATGAGCAGACAAATAAATGCACATCAATATAGTGAAATATATACTGAGGTTCTCACATCACTTCTCCACACCCACAGAGTCAGATGCCAATCAATGAAAGATTTGTGGTCTTCAAGATTTTTGCAATCTAGTCCTAGTTTATATAAATTATAATGTTCTTCTCTTTTAAAGCCTCCCTTAAGTTTTGCATGTGAGAAATAACTTTTAGAAAAAGAAAGAGTAATTTTCCATAGATTTTTGGAAATAGAGATTAGAGGTCTGGGATTCCAGAGTTACGCAGACGGGCTTTGAATGCTGATCATAACCACGAAACAGCTGTCGGTCTTTGGGCGAGTTAATCAACTTCACTAAGCCTTAGGGCTCTCATCTTTAAAATGAAATTTGTGTTACTACTCAAAGTTGTTCCTAGAATTAAAAGAGATAATGTAGATAACTCACTTAGCATTGTGGCTGTCACAAATTAAATAATCAGTCAAATTTAGAATTTTATCATTATTCTTCTTTGTTTTTCTTGCAATGTTTTATCTTGGTAAAAGTTTTGTCTTCGTGACATGGATTTTGTCACAGAAGATAAATTTGAATTTCACTGATTGTGATCTCTGGTTTAAGATGCCATAGAAACAAACTAAACTTTTGGGTTTATCATATGTTGAAAAGAATTTGTCGCCAGGTGGGGTGGCTAATGCCTGTAATCTCAGCACTTTGAGAGCCTGAGGCGGGCAGATCCACTTGAGGTCAGGAGTTTGAGACCAGCCTGGCCAATATGGTGAAACCCCATCTCTACTAAAAATACAAGAATTAGTTGGGCGTGATGGCACATGCCTATAATACCAGCTACCTGGGAGGTTTGAGGCAGGGGTATCGCTTAAACCGGGAGGCAGAGGTTGCAGTGAGCTGAAATCGCACCACTGCACTCAATCCTGGGCAAAAGAGTGAGACTCCCTCTCATAAAAAGAAAAAAGAAAACGTATTTTTCTTTCCTTTTGCTTCTCACTATTGTCAAAGTATTGCAAATTTAATTTGTTACTGCCTATTTATCCATCTGGCATCTTATTCCATTCATTCTCATTGTGTGGAAATGAATGGTCATATTGAGCTGTGCTCTTAGGATTACACATGTGAATGTCTGACTTGCATTAGTAAAATTAATGATTCTGATTCCATATTGCTTTGATAATAAACTAAATAAAAACCCTGATATTATTACATTAGGACAGCTGTCTTGCTAGAAACGAGTGTAATATTATATCAGAATTGAATTAAAAGTACAAATGTTTTAATGGTCATTACAATACCACAAAGAAAAACAAACATAAACGTTTTAATAATACAAACTATAATTAATGCTATGTATTTTCACTCTTTATGTCTGATAAAGTAACAAACTCTTGAGCATGTTGACCTATGTGCAAAGACCCATTGCTCTGTTTTTTCCTGAGGTGTTTGACAATTGATGCATTTTGCCAAAGCATAAAATTTCGGTGACCCAAAGGCCAGAGATTTGATATGCTATGAATAATCATATTGCTGTTCACTATTATAAGGATTTATATCTTGGAAAGTATCTTATCAATCATCTCATTTCTTCTTTATAAGTTTTTAGGTGTGTCGGAATGCTCATCCTATCATCGTTTTATAAGGAGTGAAACAAGCTCTTTAAGCTCTGAAGTAATTGAAATCACAAGCTACAATGAAAGGAACATGACTAGAACTCACCTGCATGACTCTTTTCATTATATCATACTCGCTCTTTGATTAAAAAGAATTTACAACTAAATATATTTGTTGAAAAAAATTGTATTGAAAAACATACAAAAAATACCCATTTCTGCCAGGTACAACAGCATATTTAGCCAGTGTTTAATGTATATATCATGTGATTAGAACATTGGAAGAACAGTAAGACTGAAAAGGAAATCTGTGACGTTTACCTAAGACCAAAAGGAATGAGAAACACTGCTCAACTAATAGCACCAAAACTTTGTAGAGTCACCCATCTTTTCATTACAGTGGCCTAATTTCCAACTTTACACTAAGTGCCAAGTCTCTGTCTCTAGTCCTAATAAATCCTCTTAAGTCTACATCTATATATAAAGATTCAAATCAAATTTCTTTCTGTGAATGTCATTTCCATACCTGAAATGATTTTTACACCTTCACCTTCAGAGCCTGAGTTAGTTCTGTGGAGCCCATACCACCTTCAATTCAAGCCAGGAACCTTGGAATCTCCCTGAACAACTTCTACAGTGTCCAATTATACTGGCAATTACTCCCCACATTCAGGAGGTTCTGCTCCCCCAAATCATTTTTTTTCTCTATCCTATCTTTCCCAGCTTTGTGACATAATTAAAGCACTAATCACTGGATTATTCAAAGTCTCTTAACTGGTTAATACCTGCTGTGATCAACAACTTTAAAGAAAGAAAATGACAATCTCCAATTGTTGAAGTCTTTGCTCAAAGCACAGACAGAAAACAACAATATGGTGATGTTTGTGTTAAACAAATGTTACTGATTCTAGAATACAGGTCAGATGGCAATTAATCAAACTCAAAGGCTGGTCCTGGGAGCGACTGTATCACTACTAAGGCCAAATCCACAACATTGACTGGTCTCATGGGAACACAGATCCTGGGTTGGAAAGAGCACAGATTTGGGCATGCGAATGGACAAAGGGTAATTTTAAGACAACTAGAGGTTCCTCAAACCCTAAAAGTGCCACTTAACCTTGTTTAAAGCTAAAATGGCTCCTAAATGATAGAGAAGTTTCTTGGTTATCTCTGCCAACTCAAGATCCTGTCAGCCTCTTCAGGGTCTCACCGGCCTCTGGGTTTGCACCTGATGTCCCTACAGAGGTGATGGGGACTGATGAGAGCCACAGTTACCACTGGAGGAGGGCAAGCGGCCTCTGGGCATCAGCTGCTGGAACAAATATCCAATCACATGTGTACCTGTATCCTATGGATATTGGCTTCCACTCACACAAATTGCTGCTCCCTTATTTTCCATTCCTGACTACATTTAAATCTTTCTTGGATTTCCAGGAAACATCTGATTGCTTTCCGGTGCCACTTTATACCCAAGAGAAGCTCAGTGAGATCCTTTAAGATCCTTTATGTCCGTTATGCTAGTACATGAATAGGTAAACTTACCACCGCTCCCTGTGCTTCATAGAGAATGTGGAAATGGTAAGACAGTCTCGCAAACAGCAGTCTACACAACCCAAATACATGAGATCGAAACAGCCTGATCTCCCATACCTGTTTTGTCTCCTTGAATCTTCAATCTCCAACCGTCTCTGAATGTTCCACCCACAGCCTTCCTTTTGGGATCTGGCATGGGACAGGAAGGGCAGAGAAGGGCCTGGGGCTTTTCTTCAGAGATCCACCACAGTCTAGGCCAGTGGTGGCAAATTGTTCTGCAAAGGGTCAGCTGGTAAATACTTTCAACTTTATAGTCTCATCACAACTACTCGATTTGACTCTGCCACTGGAGTATGAATGCAGTCATAAATAAAAGAATGAAAGTTTTCCAAAGATGCTTTAGTCAAAGAAACAGTCTGCTGGCTGTGTCTGACCCATGGGCTTTGGTTTGCTGGCCTGTGGGCTCCTAGAAGGAGTCCCTCTAAAAAAAACAGGAAAGCAGGTTTTGGGGCATTCTCCCAAGTTTTTATACCTTGTGTCTGTGTCTCTTTTTAAATTAAAAGTAAAATTTAGGCCAGATGCCATGCCTCACGTCTGTAATCCCAGCACTCTGGGAGGCTGAGGAGGGAGTAACACTTGGTTCCAGGAGTTCACAACCAGACTGGGCAACACAGCAAGACCTAGTCCCTACAAAAAGAAAAAAGAAAAAAGAAAATTAGCAGAGCATGGTGGTGTGCACCTGTAGTCCCAGCTGCTAGGGAGGCTGAGGTGGGAGGATTGCTTGAGCCCAGGAAGTCAGGGCTGCAGTGAGTCATTATTTACACTAATGTACCCCAGAGTAGGGGACAGAGTGAGATAATGTCTCACAAAAAAGCAAAATTTACAAAAAATAAAATAAAATAAAAACTAAAAATGTGTGTCTTGCTTCTCTCTGTATTGTCAGCAGTCTTCTGTGAGGCTACAGCATATGTTGTCAACTAAAGGGACCGGGGCAAAGACTACAGGAAAATCCGCAGAACCATCCATCAAAAATTTCCCTGATGTGCTATTTTCATCTTAACATTCTTTTCTTCTCACTACTACTTTTCTTGAAAATTTCTTTATGTGATAAACTCTGCTTTGCATTTAGGACTGTGTATTTTTGGCTGCTCTCCAAGCCCTTGAGGAAAATGCTTGGAGTCAATCTATCCCTTTGATGCAGTGCTGAGTAATGAAGTATTTCCATGTCTAAATAAGAGCCAAACTGCATAATTAAATTCTTTCCAGATTGTATTAAATATCTTGATATAGAATAATCGTGACAACTTTGCTTATGTAGTTTTCTCATTGTTTTAGAACATGTTTTTATAAATGTCTCATTCTCCCTAAAAATAGCCTCATACTAAGTTCAAACACTTTTGCTCTCGTGTTATTTTTAAAAATTAAAATGCTCTTGAACCCAGGAGTTTAAGGCTGCAGTGAGCTATGATCATGGTATGCACTCCAGCCTGGGTGACAGAGCAAGACCCTGTATCAAAAATAAAATATTTGTCTCATCATTAGTTACTCAGTCTGTGAAACAAATAAAAGGCCATGTTTACTTAAATTATATGCTAATGGTTTTAGAAATAATTACAGACAATACACAAATAATATATATCTGTTATACTTTATTAAAAAATCAATGATTCCTCAAATTATGCCTCTCATGCAATATTAAATATTCATTTGCTATCTGATAATTTTACCAGTTATTCAAAACATATTGAAGATTTTTCTCACTGTGGTTTTAAACCAAGAACAATAAAGGGAGTTAATAGGTTTTTGATTGTTTCCCAAAACACTTACTCATTTTCTACTGAAGAACTAACTACTGAAAATACAAAATAGGTATACCTCCAACTGCACTTTTAGCTTTTTATATCAGATCTTTTTTAACTTACTCTTGATTTTTTCAATGACTAGAAGAACTGTTAGAACATAGTAGATAATAATATTGTTGAAAGTAAAAATCATATAAATAATATTGCATCTTAAGTAATTTTCAAAGAAGGTAGAATATATCAAATTAAAATTTTGGAGGTGTTTACAGTTATTAGTAAAGACAAGTTCTAAGTTGCCTTTTATTTTTGCTTTTGTTTTTACATAAAGTGTATCAACAGTAATTTCCAATTTCAGTTTATTTAAAGAGAAGTGACAACTTAAGGGCTTTGTGAAACAATCTAAATACATAGTTTAGTTCTTTACATTTAACAACAAAATTACCAACCTAATTTAGTTAAGTTTTTCTAGATCATTCAGCTTAGTTTTCATAGAATCATATTTTACACTTACATTGCACTACCACATATAATAATCAAAATTAAAATAATAAGTACAACTGGTAGAAAGAGGAAGGAGAATACAATGGCTATTAAGAAGCACATAATTCATCTTTTGGGAGTACAGACATACAAAGTTCTAGAAATAAACTTGTGAATCTTGATAATTCTCTATTTGAAAATGGAAAGACCCAGTTTACTCAAAGTATCAGTTTAAAGGGGACTGGCTAAGCAAAATTTTACTATTCATAAGACGGGCAGTTTGCAACAGCCTCATGATTAAATCATACTAAATAACTTTTTGGTTTCATGAATAAGAATTGATATGGTCTATGTATATTTGAAATTGGAAATTTTTAAAATGTTTAAGATATGATTTTTTTAATGCACTAAAAATCTTGTCAGTCAAGAAGATTGTATTTATAGCCATGCAAATATTCTGAAAAGTAATTCAATTGTAATTCAAGACTGACTAATTAATTCCAATTCTAGAGATTTTAGAATATGGAGAAAAGAAATATACATTGGACTCTGAAACATTCTACATAAAAAAAATGGAATGTGTAGTTAGCGTGATATTAGAATAACTCAGGCTTTGGACTTATGGGCATAAAATCCATTTCCTCTCACAACAGTTTCTGAAGCTTAAGGGATTCATTATTTTCAGTTGCAAACGCGATCAGACAAGGATTGTTTTTCTTTCTAATAACACCAAGAATGTGGTTTACCATTGTGAATAAACTGCCTTGAGCTTTCCCCAAATAAAATAAATACAAATGCTCCTCAAGTTACAATGATGTCATGTTCCAGTAAACTACCACAAGTTGAAAATATCATTGATCAAAATGCATTTAATACATCCAATCCGCCAAACATCACAGCTAACCCAGCCCAACCTTAAACACGCTCAGAACACTTACAGTAGCTTACAGTTGAGAAAATCATCTACCACAAAACCTATTTTATAATAATGTGTTGACTATTTCATGTAATTTATTGAATACTCTACTGAAAGTGGAAAACAGAAAGGTTGTATGGGTATTTGAATGGTTTCTACTGAATGTGTATCACTTTCACATTATCATAAAGTTAAAAATTTTTAAGTCAAATCATTATAAATCAGGGATTGTCTGTACTGACATGTTAGATTAGTTTGGCTGTTTCACTATCTCTAGTAGTATGCTCCATCCAAATCTCAGTAATACTTCCTAGAATACCCTCTGCTTACAGGACTATAATTGTTCCCTAAAGGAAAACCACTAGCTGTTAAGAAACCATGAGAATTTTTTACATTTTTAAAAATCATTTTCTCAGATGCCTTATTTTCTTCTCTCAATATTAACCTGAAATAAATGCCGCGATGTTAAATCCCTTCTTCTGCCTGGATTTTAATGTTATTTTATTTACTTGGCAGGTTCACTTTATAAAGCTGCATTCAAACAAAATAATTTGTAAGTAATCAAGTTTGATTAAAATCTGTATTATGATTATGCTGTAACAGCCAAACTAATACACATTATAAGACCTTAACAGTTATTAGTCTGCTGTAGAATGTTTTAAGTTTCTTCAGATGTCACTTCATTGTCAATCTGCCCCATGTGGGAAGTTGTGGTAAGGATTTCTTTCGAGCTCATTTATTGCTTTTGCTCAATTGATCTGAGTGTTTCAGTTTTCTTAATTGGTTTACCTTGTTTTGAACATTTATTAGTAACATCTTAAAAGTAGCAAATGTATTGGCCTGGTTATCATAATTAAAGAAATGCTATTTTCTATATTCACTTTCACACATTATGCACAATATTTTTTTCTTCAATCAAGAGTTTTATTGTAATCTAATTCTTAAAAGTTATATTGATTGAGATCAAAATTTGAATAACTTTTGAAATGACTGAGCAGTCAATACATTACATTTATTGCAAAATATAAAACAGGTGGCAAAATAGTGAGAATTCAAACAATATCACCTTTCATTTTTATAATACCACCTCTCTTAAACATACGTTTTTTTCCTGTATTGTTATGGGCTTTCTTCAACTCAGGAGTTGCTTTATAACAAAAAATATTTAAAATATTACAGCTTTTAATAAAATCCAAAATATCTTCAAGCTAGATTGTGAATTCTCAAATAGAAAGTCATAACATCCTCCTACTGAAATGCATTTAAGTATGTTAAAGTTTGCTGAATATTGATCAGTTGCTTGTGTTCTTTTTCCCTGTCTGGGCCTGGCATTCAAAATTGTCAGTGAACCACATTTAGGGACAGACTTTGTTGAAGACAGTATCATTGAATAAACCACTCATTTATCAGTGCTACTACAGATACTCCCAATAACTGAAATTATGGAATAAATAAAGCTGAGTAATTTGCAATAACTGAGAAGAGAAACAGAAAAATCCTCTATTAAAGGATTTATGGGATGCTATTAAGTGAATAAATGTTTGCATTATGTAATTCAAGAGGAAAAAGAGAGTGATAAGAGCACAGAAAATATATTTAATAAAATAATAGCTGAAAATTTTACAAGTCTTGGAACAGATATGAACATCCAGATTCAGGAAGCCAAAAGAACTTCAATTCAATTCAACCCAAAAGAACTCTTTAAGGCACATTTTAATCAACCTGTCAAAGATCAAGAGAGAATTTTAAAAGCTGCAAGGGAAAGAAGTCCAGACACATAAAGGGAAAAATTCCCCATTAGATTATGAGAAGACTTCTCAGCAGAAATCTGGTAAGCCTAAAGAGAATGGGATGATATATTGACATTGCTCAAAGAACCCCCCAAGAAAGAAAAACTTTCACCAATACTATATCTAGCAAAGTTATCCTTTAGAAATGAGGAAATAAAGAACTACCTGGACAAGAAGAATCTGAGGGAATTCATCACCACTAAGCCGGTCACATGAAAAGTGCTTAAGAGAATGCTACAACTGAAAGTAAAAAATAAAATAATTACTAAAATAAAAACATGTGCAAGTATAAAACTCACCAGTAGAGGTGAATTTATAAATCAAACTTGGAATACTCCAGTGATGTTTGGTGCTATGTAAATCTTTCAATTCTGCAGTGTGAAGGATGAAAGTCAAAATGGTCAAAAATAACAACAGCTAATATTAGCAGCTAATAAAAATCAGATAAAGATGTAAATTAAGGCAACAAAATGTAAATTATGGGGAGTATAGAAAAAGTCTAGAATATTTTTATGTGACTAATATTATCATCAGTTTAAAAAACAAGTCTATTACAGATCTAAGATTCTTTATGTTAGCCTCATGGTAACCACAAAGAAACAAATTACTGCAGACATACAAACAAAAAAGAAAAATAAAACAATACTTAGCATCACAGAAAGCCACCAGTCCATTGAGGCAAAGAACAAGAGTGAAAGAAAGGGATAAAGATCTATAAAGCACACACACTGACTGGATAGGCTCAAATCCAAAACAACCATATGAAATGGTAGCAGAAATGTGGAGATATAGAAACTAACTCATTGCTTTAGTGAAGGCGCAATGCTATAGTTACTCTGAAAGAGTGCAGCAGTTTCTTATAACAGTGAATATAGTCTTAGTATACTATCTAGCAATTGTGCTTTCAAGTATATAACCAATTGATTGAAATCTTTGTTCACACAAAAACCTGTAGGTGAAATGTTTTAGCAGCGTTGTTTTTAATCACCAAAGACAGAAAGCAAAATCAACATGGTTCTTTTAGGTAAATGGATTTTTTAAAAACCTGGTACATTCATACAATGAAATATTAATTCAGCAATAAAAAGAAATCAGCCATTAAGTCATAAAAAGACATGGAGGAAGCTTAAGTGCCCATTGCTCAGGTAACTAAAACAATCTGAAGGTTTACATAACGTATCGTTTCAAATATGTCTCATTCTGGAAAAGGCAAAACTGTAGACACTATAGAAAGATGATCTCTTGGAAATTCCAAGAGAAGAATGTTTGGGGGAGGGAGGAAGGAAATATGTCCCTTGAACATCACCCCTCAAGCACATGGCAATAGGAAACTGCACAGGATTGTATGTGGGAAGTGGGTAGGTCAGATATGTGGGGTGGAAAAGCAGGTTGGTAAAGTTCCCTTCTTGGGACTCATTCATGGAGTTAGTGGACACAAGTAGTGAAGAAGATTCACACTGCAAATACAGTGTTCTCATCTCAAAGCAAACTATCCTTCCAGAAAGAAGAGTGTGTCAGGGCAAGCAGACAACACAATTTCCTACCAGAATATGCCCCTCAACCCCCGAAACAAGGCTTCTCTCAGCCTCCCCACCAGTGATGGATAGCAGCTCCTATTCTCAGCTGACCTGACTGAGCCAGCCCATGAACTCTTCACTCCTTGGGGAGGCCACCTCCCATCACACCCCTGAGCAAAGTTAGGGAGGAATTCTACTTCCCATAAAAGGGCCTCTCCTGAGAGGCAGAAACTGTTGCCTCCACCACGACTTCTCTCTTGGCTCATTCCAAGCTTGGCCAAATTGGGGAAGTGGGTGGAGGCTGCCCTGCATCCCCCCTCCTCTGCTTAAGTGTGTCTTTGTAACATCAGCTGGCATCATACAAAGCGCAAGAGAAGCAAACACCCAGGTCTCTTTTGCTTGTCAGAGATTCCCTGAGTGTCTGTCCTCACCCAAGCCTGCTCTGTATGTCTGTGTTGTGAAGCTTGAGACTCTGGAAAGAAATGGGAAGGTGGGGGGGTGGGGGGTGGGGGATGGTGGCGGTGGCAGGGGAAATGTTGCCACAAGAATGCTTCTCATTCCTCTGTTCTTGTTGGGTCCTGTTTTGGGAAAGGGTGGGAGTTGAGGGAAGCTTGACCTTGTGTCTTCGTCAATAAACTCTCATTTACATACGGACACACAAAAAGGAAAGAAAGATGATTTCTAATAGGGAGGGGATGAAGGATGACCATGTGAAGCAGAGGAAATTTTCATAGCTGGATAACGATTCTGTATAATACTGTAATGGTATATATATATGACATTATGATTGTCAAAACTTATAGACCTCACAGCATAAGAATCAGCCATCATGTATTCAATTAAAAAAAAACATTTAGGAGGTCACAGGCTCTCAGGAAGTAATGTAGATTCCAACAAGATAATCAAAGTATATTACAAATTTATAAAATGGTATCCCCAAAGAAGGTGGAGGGAGAGATGCTGACCTAAGTCATTTTATAAATGTATGTATAAAAATGAAGAAAGAACTATTCATAAGCACTGCATTCTCATTTCAAAAGTTATATCCACCAGGGGTCTGGGTTAGTAATTCTGATACTGCCATGCATGTGTTCTAATATCAAGCAATTAATTAAATAGACAGTGTGTTGTAGAAGCTGGATCTCTCACAGTTGGAGTGAGAATTTACTGATTAGCAATGTGAGGAGACTGGAATGATCCAGGTGGTAAGGTATTATGGTTGGAGACATCACTATAAACTCAAAGTAAGTCTAACATATATACAGATGGTTACATGGAAAAACTTATAAGTATGTGTATATGCTTGGGTTATTATAATCACGTTTCCTTATTATGTCAGTTAAGAGGGCCTTGAAGCTATAAATTCCTAAGAATAACAAATATACCCAGCAGACCTTAGTTTCCTTCACTTATTTAATATAAGAAACCAGAGCTCATGAAATAAATGACTGATTCTAGAACTTGGGTAGGAAGTATAAAAGATGAGCCTGGAGTACCTTGTAGCGCCAGAAAGTAAAACTGAAACAAACAAACAAACACTAAAACTCTAAACTCCCACAAAACTGAAACAATTTGAGAAACACACACACACACACACACACACACACACACACACACACACACATGCCAAACCACAGTATTGTTATCTGTACCCAAGCATAAAATAACTATCCATGATCTATAGTGATACAAATAAATAAATGGTAAATTAATGCCAAGAGAAAAGATGAGCCTCCCTTATAATTAATTCACGTATTCATTCCATCTTCAAGGAGTACAAACTTATAAAGAGCAACAAAAAAGGGTAACTTGACAGTAGTGTTTGTCAGATTTCTCCCTGAAATCCATAACCCCAGCCTAATCCTGTGAATAAAAATGCTAAACAAACTCCACTTGTCAGACATTCTGAAAATACTGACCAGTTCTCCACAAAACTGTCAAGGACATTAAAAACAAGGAAAATATGAGAAACTGTCATAGCCAAGAGGAGCTTAAGGAGACACAATGACCATATGTATATGGGAAACTGGATGGGATAATGGAACAGAAAAATGACATTAGATAAAATCCAAGGCCAAGTGACTAGACTACATGCTTTTGTTAGAAACTAATGTATTAAATTTGAGTCAACTTATATTACCTACATACCACACAAATGTTAGCTGTTAATAATAGGAAAATTGAATGTGGGATATATGATAACTCTATTATATCTCAAGTTTTCAGTAAATCAAAAATATATTTTAAAAAATAGGCTTTAAAATGAAGTCTATTTAAACAAAAATTAAAAAATAAAATACAGTGGCATCCATTAAATCAGAATAGAACATTATGAAATAATACATTTTAAGCGAAGTTATTGGCACTATTCTAAGAAGTTAGGTAACAGCAGTGAGTAAAATGAGCAAAATTCCACCTATAAATGACCTTAAATTTTTAGGGGGGCAATTGAAAATTAACAATGTATTTGAAATAATAGGACATTTGAAGGTTTTTTTCTTTAATAAAGTAAAATAAAGGACAAAAGAGGATAAGTTGTTCTAGGGAATGGGGTTGGGGTTGGATTTTTGACTAGTCAAGTAAAACAACTTTATTCTTTAGACACTATGACCATTTGTTGCACCTAATGACCTTGGACATCCAGAAATGTTTATCAGTAATGTCTAGGACAAAATTGGGAAGCATTCTAGAAATAGAGGTAAATAAGAAAGATAAAAGGATGATAGCACAATAGAAGTTGATGTCACAGCATGTCCAGGACAACACAAGCAAATATTGGTACTGCAGAAAACAGAACAAGGTGGAGAGGGGGAGCAACAGTTAAAATTTCAGGGAAAACATTTCATTTTCTAACTATACACTCTGAATATGGAACTTGAAGGTGCTAAACTAAATTTGATGGATCATTTACTAAAACTTACATGAGCTTAAACAAAATTGACAGCATCTCTGATCTTACACCACGAAAAAGGAAAGTTCAAGCCTCTAAAATGGAATGCAAGGGGTAAATTTAATCTCAAAAAAACCAAAAATCAAATCATCAAATTTCTCAACCCCAAAATATAAACAGTCTAAAAATGAAAAGTTTCTGTTACAAGAATAACAAATCTAGCTAAAGTCAAATTATTGAAAATAATTTTCACATATTAAAATATTCAAGCTTTGTAATCAACCAGAACGATTATGCAACCAGATTGTTATGCAAATTCAGATCAATAAACGATAAATCAAATTGAATAAAGAATGGGTTGTTCAAGCAAGAAAAATGTTGATAATAAAAATTGAAATTAAGTAAATATCAGATAAGTATGCAGTGGAAAAGGTGACACTAACTTAAATGTAAATAACACATTTATAAGAATATATTTACATAAGTAAAAAATATAAAAAAGTTATGATGTTTATTGTTAAATTTCATAGTAATAGAAACTAAAAATACTGAAATGAAAACATAGAAAGATCTCTATAAAATTTAGAGGGTTCTGGTTTCATTTATCCACCTTTAAATTTTAAATTACAGAATAAATCTATACACTAATAACTAACTGAAACAGAAGTTAACAAAGCCATTCCATCTACAATAGCATCAAAAGGAATAAGATAATGAAGAATAAATTTAATCAAGGAAAAAAAGATCTGTGTACTGAAAATTATAAAATACTGATGAAAGTAATTGAAGACAAATAATGAAAAGATATGTCACATTTGGGAGGGGGATCCAAGATGGCCAATTAGGAGCAGCTGAGGATTGCAGCTCCCAGTGAAAGCGCGGAGGGTGAGTGGACGCCGCATTGCCAGACAGATTTTTATTGCCCACAGACCAGGAGATTCCCAGGGGGAGAAGCCCCACGGGTCGCCAGCGCGGCTGGTTTGGCCGGCGCAGCAGTTTTTGCCGGCGCGACTGTTTCGCCGGCGCTGCTGTTTTGGGCGGCGTCCCGGCACAGCGGTTCGCCATACAAAATACGTGGGTCCGGGTGCCATTTTAGCTGGCAATTGGAGCTCCGGGGAAGGCAGAGCCGCCCATTCATCTGATTAAAAAAGGGGACTAAACAGGCAGCCAGGCCAGGAGATTTCCCGGGGCAAAAAAACGCCATGAATCTCCGCGCCCGCGGTTTAGCCGGCGCAGTGGGTCGCCACACGGGAAATCACACAGATCCCGGCGCCTTTCAACAGGCGGGCTGGAACACCTGGGAGACTCTGAGGCAGGGAGCCAGGTGATCAGGCTCGGCTGGTCCCCACCCCCACAAAAAAACAGCCATCGGAAACGCTCTGGATCCAGAGTTTCACAGCAAGCACAGCTGAGCCCAGGATGGCCCAGCTCTGTGGGGGGGGGGGCGTCCGCCATTACTGAGGCAGTCTGCCACTACAGAGGTAGTTTGCCATTGCCCAGGCAGTTCTCACTACACCGGTATAAACAGGACTGCAGGGAAGTTCATACGGCAGCTGGGCGGAGCCCACAGCAGCCCAGCAAAGCCTCTGTAGGCAAACAGTGACTAGGCTGCCTCATCGCTGGGCAAGGCAGCCCTGAGAAAAAGGCAGCAGCACCAGGGAAACTCATAAATAAAGCCCTAACTCCCCGGGACAGAGCACCTGGGGAAAAAAGGGGTTTATGAGTTCTGCTGCAGCAGACTTAAGCGTACCTGCCCAGCAACTCTGAATGAACAACGGAGCTCACAGCTCAGCACTTGAGCTCCTATAAAGGAAACTCTGTCTCCTCAAGCAGCTCCCCTGATCCCCCACATATCCAACGAGTCACCTCACAAAGGAGTGCTCAGCCGGACATCTGGCGGGTATTCTTCTGGGACAAAGATAGCAGAAGAAGAGACTGGCAGCAACCGTTACTGTTCTGCAGCTGCTGCAGGTGATCCCCCCAGGCAAGCAGGGCCGGGAGAGGACCTCAGCAGTCCTACAGCAGAGGGGGCCAGACTGTTAGAAGGAAAACTAAGAAACAGAAATAAATAACTTCATCATCAACAAACGGGACGTCCACTGAGAGACCCCATCTGAAAATCACGAACCAAAAAGACCACACATAGATAAATCCACAAAGATGGGAAGAAACCAGCGCAAAAAGGAGGTAAACACCCGAAACCAGAACGCCTCTCCTCCTACAAGGGATCACAACTCCTCACCAGCAAGGGAACAAGGCTGGATGGACAATGAGTGTGATGAAATGACTAAATCAAGCTTCAGAAGGTGGGTAGTAAGAAAACTTCTGTGAGCTAAAAGAACATGTTCTAACCCAATGCAAACAAACTAACAACCTTAAAAAAGATTTGACGAAATGCTAATGAGAATAACCAACTTAGAGAGGAATGTAAGTGAATTGATGGAGCTGAAAAACACAACACAAGAACTTTGCGAAGCATACACAAGTTTCAACAGCCAAATTGACCAAGCAGAAGAAAGGATATCAGAGGTCGAAGATCAACTCAATGAAATAAAACGAGAAGGAAAGAGTAGAGAAAAAAGGGTAAAAAGGAATGAACAAAGTCTCCAAGAAATATGGGACTATGTGAAAAGACCTAATCTACGTTTGATAGGTGTACCTGAATGTGAAGGAGAGAATGAATCCAAGCTGGAAAATACTCTTCAGGATATTATCCAGGAGAACTTCCCCAACATAGGAAAGCAGGCCAATATTCAAGTCCAGGAAATACAGAGAACACCACAAAGATATTCCTCAAGAAGAGCAACCCCCAAGGCACATAATCGTCAGATTCACCAGGGTTGAAATGAAGGAGAAAATGCTAAGGGCAGCCAGAGAGAAAGGTCGAGTTACCCACAAAGGGAAGCCCATCAGACTCACAGCAGATCTCTCAGCAGAAACCCTACAAGCCAGAAGAGAGTGGGGGCCAATATTCAACATCCTTAAAGAAAAGAACTTTCAACCCAGAATTTCATATCCAGCCAAACTAACTTCATAAGTGAAGGAAAAATAAAATCCTTTGCGAACAAGCAAGTACTCAGAGATTTCATCACCACCAGGCCTGCTTTACAAGAGCTCCTGAAAGAGGCACTAAATGTAGAAAGGAACAACCAGTACCAGCCACTCCAAAAACATACCAAACAGTAAAGACCATCAACACAATGAAGAAACTGCATCAACTAACAGACAAAAACAGCCACCTAGCATCAAAATGGCAGGATCAAATTCACACATAACAATATTAACCCTAAATGTAAATGGACTAAATGCCCCAATTAAAAGACATAGACTGGCAAACTGGATAAAAAGCCAAAACCCGTCTGTGTGCTGTATCCAGGAAACCCATCTCACATGCAGAGATACACAAAGGATCAAAATAAAGGGATGGAGGAAGATTTGCCAAGCAAATGGAGAGCAAAAAAAAGCAGGAGTTGCAATTCTCATCTCTGATAAAATAGACTTTAAACCAACAAAGATCAAAAGAGACAAAGAAGGACATTACATAATGGTAAAAGGATCAATGCAACAAGAAGAGCTAACGATCCTAAATATATACGCACCCAATACAGGAGCACCCAGATACATAAGGCAAGTTCTCAATGAATTACAAAGAGACTTAGATTCCCACACAATAATAGTGGGAGACTTGAACACCCCGTTGTCAATGTTAGACAGATCAACAAGACAGAAAATTAACAAGGATATCCAGGACTTGAACTCACACCTGGATCAAGCAAACCTAATAGACATTTACAGAACTCTCCACCCCAAATCCACAGAATATACATTCTTCTCAGCACCACATCGCACCTACTCTAAAATTGACCACATAATTGGAAGTAAATCACTCCTCAGCAAATGCAAAAGAACAGAAATCATAACAAACAGTCTCTCAGACCACAGTGCAATCAAGTTAGAACTCAGAATTCAGAAACTCACTCAGAACCACACAGCTTCATGGAAACTGAACAACTGGCTCTTGAATATTGACTGGATAAACAATGAAATGAAGGCAGAAATGAAGATGTTCTTTGAAACCAACGAGAACGAAAACACAACATACCAGAATCTCTGGGACACATTTAAAGCAGTCTCTAGAGGAAAGTATATAGCAATAAATGCCCACATGAGAAGCAAGGAGAGATCTAAAATTGACACCCTATCATCAAAATTGAAAGAGCTAGAGGAGCAAGATCAAAAAAACTCAAAACCTAGCAGAAGACAAGAAATAACTAAGATCAGAGCAGAACTGAAGGAGATAGAGACACGAAAAACTCTTCAAAAAATCAACAAATCCAGGAGCTGGTTTTTTGAAAAGGTCAACAAAATAGACAGACCACTAGCCAGATTAATAAAAAAAGAAAAGAGAAAATAATCAAATAAATGCAATAAAAAACGATAAAGGGGATATCACCACAGATTCCACAGAAATTCAAACCATCATCAGAGATTATTACAAACAACTCTATGCACATAAACTAGTAAACCTGGAAGAAATGGATAAATTCCTGGACACATGCATCCTCCCAAGCCTAAACCAGGAAGAGTCGAAACCCTGAATAGACCAATAACAAGGGCTGAAGTTGAGGCAGCAATTAAGAGCCTACCACCCAAAAAAAGCCCAGGTCCAGATGGGTTCACAGCCGAATTCTACCAGACATACAAAGAGGAGCTGGTACCATTCCTTTGAAACTATTCCAAACAATCCAAAGAGAGGGAATCCTTCCTAAATCATTTTATGAGACCAACATCATCCTGATACCAAAACCTGGCAGAGACTCAGCAAGAAAAGAAAACTTCAGGCCAATATCCATGATGAACATAGATGCAAAAATCTTCAATAAAATACTGGCAAACCGATTGCAACAGCACATCAAAAAGCTTATCCACCATGATCAAGTAGGCTTCATCCCGGGGATGCAAGGCTAGTTCAACATACGCAAATCTATAAACATAATCCACCACATAAACAGAACCAAAGACAAAAACCACATGATAATCTCAATTGATGCAGAGAAGGCCTTTGACAAAATTCAACAGCCCTTTATGCTAAAAACTCTCAATAAACTAGGTATTGATGGAACGTATCTCAAAATGATAAAAGCTATTTACGACAAACCAACAGCCAATATCATACTAAATGGGCAAAAACTGGAAGCATTCCCTTTGAAATCTGGCACTAGACAAGGATGTCCTCTCTCACCACTCCTATTCAATATAGTATGGAAGTTCTAGCCAGAGCAATCAGGCAAGAAAAAGAAATAAAGGGTATTCAAATAGGAAAGGAGGAAATCAAATTGTCTCTATTTGCAGACGATATGATTGTATATCTAGAAAACCCCATCGTCTCAGCCCAAAATCTCCTGAAACTATAAGCAACTTCAGCAAAGTCTCAGGATATAAAATCAATGTGCAAAAATCACAAGCATTCCTATACACCAATAACAGACTTAAAGACAGCCAAATCAAGAACCAACTGCCATTCACAATTGCTACAAAGAGAATAAAATACCTAGGAATACAACTAACAAGGAGCGTAAAGGACCTCTTCAAGGAGATCTACAAACCACTGCTCAATGAAATAAGAGAGGACACAAACAGATGGAGAAATATTCCATGTTCATGGCTAGGAAGAATCAATATTGTCAAAATGGCCATACTGCCCAAAGTAATTTACAGATTCAATGCTATCCCTATCAAGCTACCAATGACCTTCTTTGAAGAACTGGAAAAAACCACCTTAAACTTCATATGGAACCAAAAGAGAGCCCGCATAGCCAAGTCAATTCTAAGCAAAAAGAACAAAGCTGGAGGCATCACACTCCCGGACTTCAAATTATACTACAAAGCTACAGTAATCAAAACAGCATGGTACTGGTACCAAAACAGAGATATAGACTAATGGAACAGGACAGAGACCTCCGACGCAACACAACACATCTACAACCACCTGATCTTTGACAAACCTGACAAAAACAAACAATGTGGAAGCGAGTCCCTGTTTAATAAATGGTGTTGGGAAAACTGGCTAGTCATGTGCAGAAAGCAGAAGCTGGACCCCTTCCTGACACCTTACACTAAAATTAACTCCAGATGGATTAAAGACTTAAACATAAGACCTAACACCATAAAAACCCTAGAAGAAAATCTAGGCAAAACCATAGGACATAGGTGTAGGCAAGGACTTCATGACCAAAACACCAAAAGCAGTGGCAACAAAAGCCAAAATAGACAAATGGGACCTAATCAAACTCCATAGCTTCTGCACAGCAAAAAGAAACAGTCATTAGAGTGAATCTGCAACCAACAGAATGGGAAAAAATTTTGCAGTCTACCCATCTGACAAAGGGCTGATAACCAGAATCTACAAAGAACTGAAACACATTTACAAGAAAAAAACAAACAAGCCCATTCAAAAGTGGGCGAAGGATATGAACAGACACTTTACAAAGAAGACATACATGAAGCCAACAAACATATGAAAAAATGCTCATCATCACTGGTCATTAGAGAAATGCAAATCAAAACTACATTGAGATACCATCTCAAGCCAGTTAGAATGGCGATCATTAAAAAATCTGGAGACAACAGATGCTGGAGAGGATGTGGAGAAATAGGAACGCTTTTACACTGTTGGTGGGAGTGTAAATTAGTTCAACCATTGTGGAAGATGGTGTGGCGATTCCTCAAGGACCTAGAAATAGAAATTCCATTTATCCAGCAATCCCATTACTGGGTATATATCCAAAAGACTATAAATCATTCTACTATAAGGACACATGCACACGAATGTTCATTGCAGCACAGTTTACAATAGCAAAGACCTGGAACCAACCCAAATGCCCATCGATGATAGACTGGACAGGGAAAATGTGGCACATATACACCATGGAATATTATGCAGCCATCAAAAATGATGAGTTCGTGTCCTTTGTAGGGACATGGATGAACCTGAAACCATCATTCTCAGCAAACTACACAGGAACAGAAAATCAAACACCACATGTTCTCACTCATAGGCGGGTGTTGAACAATGGGAACACATGGACACAGGGGAGGGGGAGTATCACACACTGGGGTCTGTGGGGGGGAAAAGAGGAGGGGATAGTGGGGGGGTGGGGAGTTGGGGGAGGGATAGCATGGGGAGAAATGCCAGATATAGGTGATGGGGAGGAAGGCAGCAAATCACACTGCCATGTGTGTACCTATGCAACAATCTTCCATGTTCTTCACATGTACCCCCAAACCTAAAATGCAATAAATAAATAAATTAAAAAAAAAAAAAGAAAAGATATGTCACATTTAATCATGTGGATTAAAATGACCACTATTGTTAAAATGTTCCTTTACTCAAAGCAATCTACAGATTCAATGTTATCTCTATCTAATTACAATGGCATTTTAGATAGATATAATAGAAAAGAATCAGCCTTAAAATGTATATAGAACCACAAAAGTCCCTGAATAACCAAAGCAATTCTGAAAAAGTACAACGGTGGAGCAGCATACATCCTGATTATAAATTACATCACAAAGCTGTAGTAATTAAAACAATGTGGTACTGTCATAAAAACTCACACATAGACACATGGAATGAAATAGAGCCCAGAAATCAACTCACACATTTAGCCTCAATTGATCTCTGATGAGTGCACCAGGAATGCACAATTGGGAAGAATAGTCTCATCAATAAATGATGTTGTGAAAATTGGAATACACGTGCAAACAAATGAAATTGAACCCTTTCATCATATGCAAAAATCACCCGAAAATGGTTAAAAACTTGAAAGGTTAGACCTGAAACTGTAAAATTCTAGAATAAAACATAGGAGGAAAGCTCCTTGACATTGGTCTTGGCAATAAATTTTTGTAGATGACACTGAAAGCATAGGCAACAAAAATAAGTGGAACTGTATCAATTTAAAAAGTTTCCACGTAACAAAGAAAGCAATCAATAAAATGAAAACACAACACTATGGAATGGGAGAAAATATTTGAATATTTGTAAAGTATGTATCTGATGGGGGCTAACTTCCAAAATATAAAAGAAACTCCTGCAACTTAATAGCAAAACAAACAAACAAAAAAACTAAAAATTGTGTGAAGGACCCAAACAGACATGTTTCCAAAGAAGATATATGGATGACCAACAGTTATATGAAAAGATGTTCAACCTCACCAAACATTATGCAATGCAAATGAAAAGCATCACTTCAAACCTGTAAGATGGTTATTATTAAAAATCCAAACTATAACAAGCATTGATGAAGATGTAGAGAAAAGTGAATGCTCATACATTGTTAGTAGGATTATATATTTTTACAGCCATTAAAGAAAACCATTATGACATTTCCACAACTAAAAATAGAATTCCATGTGATCTAGCTGTCTGTATATATATTCAGAGGAAATAAAATCAGTATGTCAAAGACATAGCTGCAGTCATGTATGTTACAGAGTTATTCACATGCACCAAGATATAGAATCAACCTGTGTCTTTTGACAGATGATTGGATAAAGTAAATGTGACACACACACACATACAACTACAGATACCTATATTGTGTATATGTGTGTGTGTGTGTGTATATATAAACAAAGAAACATTCAGCATTTAAATGAAAAAAAAAATTCTGTCCTTTGTGACAACAAAAAGCCTGAAAGACATTATGCTAAATGAAATAGATGAGGAACAGAAAGACAAATATTGTATTATTGTGCTTATATTTAGAGTATTGAAAAGTCAAACTGAAACAGAATAGAGTGGTGATTGCCAGGTACTAGGTGTGGGTGTGGGGGATGGGGAGATGTTGGTCAAAGGGTGCAAATTTGCAGTTATAAGATGAAAAATTTCTAAAGACAATGTACAGCATAATGACACAGCTGTACATTAAGTCTTTAGAAGTTATTTTCACTCAACATTTAAATTATCCATTTTCTCATGTTCTAAATTTTGGTTTATTAAGTCTATAATAGTATTTTTCTTCCTCTCTTTTTTTTTAAAGAGAAGTGGTGGCAGGAATTCTTACTATAAATTATATAATTGGCCTATTTGATCTGCTGGGCCTGGTGTTATAAGAGCAATAGCAAACGGAGAGGCCTCTTGTAAGTGGCACTCCCATGGTGGGAGTTTGTCTCTTGAAAAATGAGAGGTCTGCCTCTAGTTAGACCCTTCTCCTGTTCCTACAAATTAACAAAGTTGCCCATAAAAGGCAGCAAATCACACTGCCATGTGTGTACCTATGCAACAATCTTGCATGTTCTTCACATGTACCCCAAAACCTAAAATGCAATAAAAATATATTTTAAAAAAAAACCAAAACTCTACCTCCAGCCCTGATACCTCAACTAAGTCAAATTCAACTTCATATTTAAATATCTACCATGCTGGTCATATTGGCTCAGGCTGCAATCTCAATCACTCTGGAGACTGAGGTGGGAGAATTGCTCAAGCCCAGAAATTAGAGACCACCACCCTGGGAAACATAAGGAGACCCCATATCTAAAATATAATAAATACGAAAACAGCAAAGTAAATTTTCTATAAGGCTATTCCATGTCAAATGTGTTTCAACACAAATTTATAACATTCACCAAATATTTGTGATATCCCTTTCTTTAGTTCTGTATTTCTATTTAGAGGCACCATTCTTAGTGGGGATTCTGGTTAAAAGTGGATTATTATTGATACATTCGTTAGCCTTACATGATTATCAATTTTGTTTATTTTCTGATCACCATGATTTTTGCATTTCTCATTGCATTTCTTAAGAAGTATTTCAGCAACTAATTCCTGAGAGAATTAGTGGTTAATGTCAATCACCATTAGCGGTTAATGTCAACCACCATTAGTGGTTAATGTCATAAAATTTTTAACTCCCTCATAACTTTTTTAACCTGGCTTTCCCTTCAATTCCAATATTTATATTGCTATGTGACTCTATAAACATCTTATCAACCAATAATCATATATTTTTATACCAAAAATGATGCCTTGCAGGGTAGAAAGATGGCAGAACAGAAAGACAGTATACTGGAATAATTGAATAGAAGTTTATTATTTAAAGTTACATTAAGTTGAATTTTATTATTGTTACAATTGTTATAGAAAACTATATGCATCATAGATGCTGAAATTAATTTCATGTATTCCCATCAGCTTCTCAGAACTCTTTCATCACAAGGTAGAAAGACAGGATGCAACATTTATTCAACTAAATTACTTTTCTAGACATTTTAAAATCATGACTGAATGTTGTTACTTCTCATATTGATAACTTCAATGTAAAATTGGAGTTTACAAATGCAAATACAAGTAAGTTGCCCTAAATCATAAAACAAACCTCGGACATTCAACACTTTAGATGTTTATCCTGGTTTCAGTGTTTAATGACACTCCTGCAGTTTGTCAGCTACAGCAAATCGACATTCTGTCACACAATGTATAAAGTTTTAAGACAAACAGCTAAAAATCATGCATGGACAAATAAGCAAAACTAGCATAAATAGCTCATCATTACAGCAAACTTTCAATGAAAGAGAAAAGTAGAATGATGGTTACCAGAGGCTGGGAAGGGCAGTAGCGAGGGGAGAGAAGAAAAGGTTGTTTAATGGGTCCAAAATTCAGTTAGCTACAAGTAATAAGATCTGGTGTTCAGTAACAGAATAGAGTGACTATTCTTAACAGTAAGTTGCTGCATATTTCAAGGTAACTAAAATAGTGGAATTGCGATGTTCCTAATGATATGATAAATGATATCATATCAGAAAGAAATGATAAATGCTTGAGGTGATTAATGTCTCAATTACCCTGATTTGATCACTATACACTGTATGCTTGTATCAAAATATCACATGTACCCCATAAATATGTACCTCTATTATGTATTCATACTAATTAAAATTTTTAAAAAATAATAAAAGAAGAATCTTGGAAAAAAGACGGAAGACCAGAATATTGAATTTGAAAAGTACAACAATTAAACTTTATAAATGAAGTAATTTCACAGGAAACCAATAAGTTAATATTTCAGTTTTTGAACTCTTCACATTCTATTCTATTTGAATGCAGTACATCTTAGGTCAATAACAGAAGGAAATATACCCAAACACCTACAGAATACAGGAATTTGAGAAATACTGGCCTTTAATTTCTAAACTACAGCTTAGAGCAACTCTGAAGAAAATAAAATATAATCTACATGTGTATTTTGAATTTTTAAAATTTCTCCATAACTAGTAAAAATATTGGATTCAATTTAAAATGTATATTTAATTTAATTCAAATATAAATTATTCAACATGTAATTGTTAAGATATATTAATAATTAAATATTTTATATTATTTTTTCACATTGTTTAAAAAATCTGTCAGCCTGAGGAACATAGTGAAAACTCATCTCTACAAAAGAATTTTAAAAATTACCTGGACATGGTGGCACTTACCTGTAATCCCAGCTATTCAGGAGGCTGATGTAAGAGAATCACTTGAGCCTAGAGTTTAAGGTTACTGTGAGCTATGATCACGCCATTGCAGCCTGGGAGACAGAATGAGACTCTGTATCTAATAAAAATTTAAAAATAAAAATAAAACACCTATTGCACATTTTAATATCTAACACTTGCTTGAAAGACTTGATCTGTATGTAAATTTTATAAATTCATAGTCAAAATTTGTTGATTCATATACCCAATTTGCTGAAAACATAATTAAAAGTTCCCCAATGACTTAAAGTGCCAGATTTTTTAAATTTAAATTTAAGTAAAATAAAATGAAAATATAAGATCCTCTACTGCCCTAGCCACAGTTTGAGTGGTCCGTAGTCACTGCTATTGGACAGCCTAAGTTCCGAGTATGCAAACAATGGCTATACAAAGTTCATAACACATGGTCCATAGTCACTACTGTTGGACAGCCTAAGTTCCGAGTATGCAAACAATGGCTATACAAAGTTCATAATACGTGGTCCATAGTCACTGCTATTGGACAGCTTAAGTTCTGAGTATGCAAACAATGGCTATACAAAGTTCATAATACATGGTCCATAGTCACTGCTATTGGACAGCCTAAGTTCCGAGTATGCAAACAATGGCTATACAAAGTTCATAATACATTCTCATACAAACATTCAAATAATGCTATCTGCAACAAATTTTTATTTTAAAATAATATGGTAGGTGAGTAAGAAATGACATTAGTCACAGATTTTGATTGTTACTTAATTTGGTTTGATATATTTGTGAGTACTTAAAAATTGTTAAATGCTGATATATAATTTTCTGTAGAAGCTGTTTAGCATCAAAAACTTTGCAAAACCTAAATTCCCAACATTGAATTTCTCAATATATTCTTAAAATTTTGTTTACATTTTACGGGAATACACTGTCTACACATTGTTATTGTTTGATAAAACTTCATTTAAGTGACATTTTATTCAATAGAAATCCCATGAAGCGAATAATCTTTATTGAGTTTATAGAACAAAATTAAAATTATAGATTATGTGAACATCTCAGTTTTGAGACACAGAGGCAATATATTGGCATTAAAGTAGAAGTTCTATCTTATTAATTGAGGATAACATGGTACCATGGGTATCTTTTATTCTTAGTTTCATACAAAGTTTGAAGAATATAGCTTCAAGGAAACATTTGGACCTAGCAACTTGAGAGGCTAAAGTGATTAATTGTTTGATGCCAGGAGCTTGAGACCAGCCTGGACAACATAGCAAAACCCTGTCTCTGGGGTTTTGTCTAAAAACACAAAAATTAGCCATGCATGCAGGCATGCTCCTGTAATTCCAGCTGCTTGAGAGGCTGAGGTGGGAGGATGGCTTAAGCCTAGGAGGCAGAAGTTGCAGTGAGCTGAGATCACACCATTGCACTTCAGCTTGGGAGACTGAATGAGACTTTATCTCAAAAAAATGAAAGAAAGAGAGAGAGAAAAAAAAAGAAAAAGAAAGAAAGAACAAACAAAAGAATGAAAGAAAGAAGGAAGGAAGGGAGAGACAAAGGAAAAGAAAAAATATATTTGGAAATTTTGTAGAGTAGAAGTGTATACTAAAGTATTGTTTCTGGAAATATTAGACTTTTGGTTTAAGCAAAACAAAGCAAAACCACTTGCTAAAAATTTATAAGAAATGCTAGTTAGATTTTTAATTCTGTGAATATATGACTAAGCTCATTTAAGAAAGGGTAAATATCTAGAGACCAAAATCAAAGAGGTAGCTGAAAGTCTGTAAGATACTTGATAAGGTTTGGGTTTGTGTCCCCACCCAAATCTCATGTGGAATTGCAATCCCCAGTGTTGGAGGAGGGGTCTGGTGGGAGGTGATTGCATCATGGGGGCAGAATTCCCCTTGGCTATTCTCATGATGATGAATGAGTGCTCATGAGATCTAGTTGTTTAAAAGTGTGTGGCACCTCCACTGTCACCCTCTTCCTCCTTCTCCAGCCCAGTAAGAAGTGCCTTCATCCACTTCACCTTCTGCCATGATTGTAAGTTTCCTGAGTCCTCTCCAGCTATGCTTCTTGTACAGCCTGCAGAACTGTGAGTCAATTAAACCTCTTTTCTTTATAAATTCTGGGAAGTCTTTTTTTTTTTTTTCAATTGTACTTTAGGTTCTGGGGTACATGTGGAAAGTCTCTGGAAAGTCTTTTTTTTTTAATTGTACTTTAGGTTCTGGGGTACATGTGCAGATCATTCAGCATTGTTGCATAGGTACATACATGGCAAGGTGGTTTGCTGCCTTCATCCCCCAATCACCTGTATCTGGTATTTCTTCCCTCACTATCCCTCCCCATTATCCTTCCCCACCCTCCCCATTCAATACTACATAGCCATAAAAAATGATGAGTTTGTATCCTTCATAGGGACATGGATGAATCTGAAAACCATCATTCTCAGCAAACTGACATAAGAACAGAAAACCAAGCACCATATGTTCTCACTTATAGGCAGTTGTTGAACAATTGGAAATTCTTTATAGCAATGTGAGACTTTACCAAAAACTGTGGCTGCTGTGTGGGACTTTAGCAGGCTTGGTTACCATCTTGGTGGTTTGCAATTTGTCCACACATTCTTTAAAACTCTTTTCAAAATGTGAGGCCTCCTTTCCCCATGAGATAGCTTATTGTCCTGTTTAATTTCTCCTTATCAGTTACCATCATCTCAAATTATCTATATTATCAGTTTATTTACAGTAAAATACACATTATTTGAGGCAGAAACTTTGTGTTATTTATCACTGGATCCCACTAAAGAGAAATACATTCTGAAATGAATTAATGTAGCCATGTGCTTATAAACACATTTTTATGCATGTGCATATGTAATAAAACATTAAAGTTTTATCTTACAATTAAATATATATCTTTAAATAAATTATATATTTTAGTATGTTATATGTATATAAACTGTTGATGAACTATATTACAGGTAATGCTGCATTTTGATACTACTGGTGGTAATTTGAAAAATGAATGCAAAATACTATTATAAAGATTAGAGTTCACTAGGAAAAGTAAAAATAAATGTGAATAACATGAACAATAGCTTTGCCTATTTTTATACATTGTTTTGTCTATCAAACCCCATATGATTTAATTAACACAACTATCTAAATAATACTATGACATATTTTATCAGGCAGTAAAGCATCTGGGAAATAGCATTGCATAGATTTGACTCAATGCTTTTCTGTAGACTCTATAGAACAAGGCAATAATTATACCTTATAATTTCACTTTTCTTCCAAATCTGTACTGTTATTATGCCAAGTTCTTTTATATTTTCTATATAATGAGTTTGCTGTGACAAGCCTCTTTTTGAAACTTAGGCTATAATGCATTTACTGGCTGCACATGAAACTTATTTTACTTTCACAGCACTTTTTCTTATTAAAGTGCACATTTGTCTACGGATTCTGCTGGGTGCTATGATTTATGAATATGATTTTGACAGATGACTGCATAGTATTTATATCTGAAAGTGAATTAGCCATTAGAATAATTATAATGTTAGCATAATTGCAACTTAGGTCTATTTAATAATATTCCACTTTGAAAATAACTGTTTGAGCTTCACCTCAAAGTGGCTATCTCAGCAAGGAGTGTTTAGTAAATCATAGCATACATTACTTTGTTAACTTGGTGTCGCTCTTAGAAGGCTTTCCAAACCCGCCAAATTTTTCATGTTACAAGATTTTGCTACAGGACTTGTCTGTACTCCACCGTACGCTACAGGCAAGGCAAAGGCATCCCTACAGCATCGAATGCGGGACCTCCACGTTGCATATCTATCTCTAAGGCATCATTTTGAAAGCATGCCCTTCTCCTTCAATAAAGAAAAGCATAGAGATATCGGTAGGAATGGCAGCTCAGGAGCTCTGGATTAGAACCTTTCTAGAACTACAAAATGATGTCATGATGACTGGAACATAAAGACTATATTGCAGATAAAGTCTCCAAAATCAAAAGAAAAAAAGTGCTTGGGCAATTATCCTCTATTTATCATAAGATAATACAGAGTTAGTGAAAGACAACAGAGAAGTCATCATATGTTAACAAAGGAAATTGGAAGCAAACAAAAAATGCTACTTTTAAAATAAGTGCCACGTTTTGTGAAGAAAAGACTGTATTTAAAACAATTGTTTTCATTCAAAAGATATACTAGAAATTGAATTATTATTAAAACTCACTTTTTTCTTTCTTTATAATCTTCAAAATCTACTTACTCACCTAATTTAGTATCACAAATATTTTTCCAGGAAATTCTTCCCCCCCCTTAGAACCGACCCTGGCGTTTAGGGTATTTCTCATCTGAATAACGTTCATTGTGTTCATTAAGTAATTTCTCCTCATCCACCTCCCCCTCACTTCTGCCCTTCCAAGTCTCCGAGATCCATCATCACACTCTCTATATCCAGTTGTACCTGTTTCTTAACACCTTCTTATGAATGAGAATATGTGATATTTGTATTTCTGTAACTTTCATGGTTACCTTTAATTTTCAGTTTCTCTTCTATTTTCTTCTAAGAAGTATATGCTCTGCCACTAGATGGTGATATAAAGTTAAGACAACTTTATTGTCCCTGTAAAGACAAAAACTCTAAAAAAGTATATAGCCAACAAAGTTAGTTTTAAATGAAAAACTGCATTAATTTAATTTAACTTGCATTAATCTCTCCAAATCTTAACTGATAATTAAGACAAATTCAGATTGTATATTAATTATGTTTTTATTTGTGACTTAGAATGGATTACTTACAGAAATTATATTTTGGAACATTAGTTTGTCTATAAAAATTACATGTATTTATAGTATAGTTGAATTATCCATACCAACATACTGATACTTAAGCATGCATAATACTACAAAAGATGATTCTTCCACATGAACCAGTTGTAATTACATAGAGAAATAGATCAAGTTTCAACCAGAACAGCAGAGCGGCCTCACAGCTATATTCTGGTCATAAACACCTCTTGACAGCCTCTACTCTTTTCTAAGAACAAATGCAGTCCAGGAGTGATGTTACAATATCCTTAGTTCTCTTCATGCCCACCCTAGGAGATTAGAATACAGCATCAGGCAATAGAAATGAGTGTTAGAAAAATATATAGCTATATAATTATTGAAAAATGTTTAAATCGAAAATATTCAATTTGTGCTATTATTAGACAACTGCTAGACCATAAACATATTTTTCAGAAAAAGATAAAAAATTAACATTCTTAACTTATAAATAGTTCCCACAAATAGACAAGGGAAAAAAAAAACTAAAGTAAAAACTGAATAAAGGACATAAAGAGGCAATATACTAAATTCACAGTTGTCTATTAAACACATAAAATTATGTTGGTACTCACTAGTTACTAGAAACATGGAAAATTAAAAATGCTCTTGTTTTTCCCGACAGATTGATAATATACAATGTTGACAAAAATACTGAGAACAAATACTGAAAAAGCTTTTTGGCAGAACAATTTGATAGTATTTATTAAAATTTGTTCAGTAATCACACATCTGCATGAGTGATCCTACAGGAATCTTAACTTAGGTGCACACACGGATACACGAAAGGGTATTTATCCAGCATTTTGCTAATGGTGTAACATAGACTACGAAGAATATTCATCAGTATAAGGATAAAGTGTAGGTAAGATACTTTGCTGAAACTAAATAGAAGGTTGATTAATGAAATAACATCAAGTGACAATCTCCAAAATGCATTAAATGAAGAATTGTAGTGAGTTTTAGAAACATATCTCTGATATAATAATATTTATGTAAACAAAAAATACATATCTCAATCATATTTTTGAATTTACCAATTCTAAGCATAAAAGAGTAAAAGAGCTGGAGGCATGCACGCTGTTTCCAATAGAAGAAAAAGAAGGAGGTGAGACCATAACACTGAAGAGGGACTTTTACTATTTACTCTTAAGAATTTTATATGGTTGAAATGATTATATGATTGTAGAATTTTTTCCTTCATTCATATTTATTTTTTTGATTATCAAAAAGCGAATTTTTAACGTTATAGGACATGACCAACAGATTTACATTCAACAAATATGCAATTGTACAAGAACTGGGAGATGATAGTTGTATTTTCATACATTTATAATTGAAGTCTATTTTTTATAGAATATTAGTAAAATTTCTTAAAAGTTACACAATAACAGTCGACAAAAATTCTGGTCTGCCTGGTTGACTAAGATGTCATCTTGATGCTTTATAAACTACTATAGTTAGAACTATTTTATGGATGATGATATTCTGAAATATAAACAAAGTTAAATTGTGTAAGTTATGGTCATTTTAGTACTAAGGTATATTTGTTTTTTCTAAGTTTTTAAAATGTTGACTAGGAATAAATTTCTGTGATAAAAAAAATTGTCCAAAGATCAATGGCAATGATGTCTGTATTACTAAATTTGTTATCAGATTCTTGCAATTTTTGCTGTCTGTATTGCAAGAATCTGATAACAATTTTACTAATACAGACATCATTGCCATTTGCTTTGAAGCCCTTTTTCTCTTCAGTCTTAGGAGGATTGGTTTACAATTGTGCAAATCATTAAAATATAGCGTCAGAACATTTACACTTTTTGTTCTTTTCATTTATGTATTCAGATAATTCAATTTATTCAAAAATATCATTTTTCTGGGCACCCTGCTAGATGCTTGTCATGTAATCAGGACAGTAAGACAAAATGCCTGTTTATATGGATTATCTTTTTGCCTATGTTCCACTTGTATGCTCACTCTTTCTTGCTAGAAGCAGAAACAACAGTAAAACAGATAAATTTCTTGACTTTGTTATAATAATAACAATAACATAATTTTATGTGAGAATTAGATGATTTTACATAAATAAAACATTTAATGCCTTAGAAAAGGGAGTGTTGATAATGTTGTGCTAATTATTTATTGTATTTACTTGGTATCTTATATTTCTAAATACAGTTTTCTTTGGCTTGTTTGTAACTTAAAATAATTTGATTCATATTAAAATTATTTTTCAGTGGCTTTATTTGTTGAATCAAAATTTTAATGAGAAAATGCCAATACATATAGACATAAGTCATTCATTTTCACTGCGGTGTTACAATTTTACAAACATATAATATTGATTATATTCATTCTACTATTAGCAGTTTTTATTGTTACTTGTTTTCATTGTCAGATTTTTTGACACATGGTGTGTTTGGGAACACTCTCCTACCTGTTTCCTGGGGGCATGTTTACAATTATTCATGAAATAATGGAATGGTTGGCCTATAGGACTGGTTCCTCTTCAGCCTTGCTAGATAATGGCAAATTGTTTTCAGGTTGTGTGTAGGATGCAGATTCAGAGCAACCATATGTAAAGAGTTGTGATTGCTGCAAATCCCCCTCATGCACTTGATAATTCAAAAACGCTAGTAATTGTCAATCTGGTGAGCATGACTATTGTTTCATGTGGTTTTAATTTGCATTTCCCTGATTAATAATGAAATAGTGCATCTTTTCATATGATTATTGGCCACTTTTGTTTCTTCTCATCTCTAAAATTCAAGTGTTTGATGTGATTAGTGTGTGTGTGTGTGTGTGTTTGTGTGTGTGTGTGGTTAAAGACTCACTGGCATATTTATCTATCCAAAAGAAGAGTAAATATTTGTCAGTTTTATGGGAAGAAAATATCTTTTGTAAATGTGTGACTTTTATTTCCATTTGATTTATGGTCTACATTAAGGAGCAGAATTTCTTAACATTAATATTCTCAAATGTATCCTTCTTTTCTTCTGTGGTTTATGCTTCTTGAGCTGGCATGCATTAGAAATACTTTCCTATCCAAAGGAATAGGGGTATTCTTCCATATTATTTTTAAAATATTTTATTATGTTTTTGACATTTACAATTAGATCTTCAATAAAGCTGAAGATGTATTTGCTTGTGATTTAAGATAGAAGTCCATATAATGTGTCAATGTGAACCATTTTATTAAACATCAATGCTTTCCTGCCTTGCTAGGCAACATCATATCTTTTAAATGGCATTTCAAACGTGAGTGGTATTTTGGTGAGACCATTTTTCCCTTCCATTACTGAATCTTCCCTTTCTACACCAAATATGCCCTGTCCTCATTACTGGAACTTTATATAAATAATAATAAATAATGAACAAAGTAGTTTTATGTAGCTATATTTGTTTCCTAGGGCTGCTATAAAAATGTACCACAGTCTAGGTGACTTAAACACCAGAAATTAATTTTCTCACACTTTTGAAGGCTAGAAATCCAAGATGAAGGTGTCCGGGGGTTTGGTTTCTTCTGAGACTTCTCTCATTGGCTTCTTGATGACCATCTTCTCTCTATGTCTTCACCTGGTCTTTATTCTGTACATTTCTATATCCTCATCTCTTGTTATAATAACAACAGTCATACTGTATTAGGCCCACCTCATGACTTCATTGTACCTTAATTACTACTTTAAGGACACAGTCTCCAGTACAGTCACACCCTGAGGTTCTGGATTTAGGACTTCAACCAATGAGTATTACAAGGACACAATTCATCTCCTGACAGTAGCCCCATGAAAATGAAACCTTGTATTCTTTCCAATTCATATGTATTTCATTTCCCTTTCTCAATTCCAACCACATTCCATGGTCACCACTATTCTGACTTCTAAAACAATTTTATTTGCATGTTCTTTTGCCTGTAATATTTTGTAGCTACTTTTGCTCATCACAATATATTTGAGAGTCAGTCATGTTATTATACGGGTCAATAATTTATTCTTTTTATTGCTGTATGGTATTCCATTCCCTACGTATACTAATGACCATGTGGGCTGCTGGTCAAGTCTTCTGATGAATATTTGGGTTATTTCTACTTTTAAGCTAGATGAAGTTGCTATGAACATTTTCATACTAGTTTCTGTTAAGAAATAAATTGTGTTCCCATAAAGCTTATAGATTTAAGCCCTCAATGTGAGTATTTGAAGACATGGTCTATCCAGAAGTAATTAAAGTTAAATCAGGTCATAAGGGTGGGGCCCTGTTCTGATAGGATTGGTGTCTTAGAGCATTTTATGTTGCTATAATTCCTGAGAGTAAGTAATTTATAAACAACAGAAATATATTTATCACAGCCCTGAAGACTAGGACGTTAATATCAAGGCACCAGCATCTGGTAAGTGTTTTCTTGCTGGTTTCTCACCTGGTAGCAGGTGGAAGTGGCAAAAGGGGATGACACAGAGTTCCCCACATGGCAGAAGAACATAAAAGAGGGAAGTCACCCCCACAAGTCATTTTATAAAGGCATTTATCTATTCATGAGGACAGAGACTTTATCACCCAAACACCTCCCATAGCATCCCACCACCTAACACTATTGCATTGTGGATTAAGTTTCCAACACGTGAAATTGGGGGTCACATTCATACCATAGTAACTAGTGTCCTCATAAGAAGAGAAACAGGAGAGTGAGTGTGCTCACTGTTTCATTCTGTGTGTGTGTGTGTGTGTGTGTCTGTGTGTGTGTGTGTGTGTCTTCTCTCTCTGTCTCTCTCTCTCTCTCTTTCTCTCTGCCATGCACAGGTACAGTAAGAAAGCAGCTATCTATAAGCTAGGACGAGAACCCTCACCAAAGTTTGAATTAGCTGACACATTGATTTTGAACAACCTAATACTCAGAACTGTGAGTAATAAATTTCTATTGTTTAAGCAACTAATCTGTGTGATTTTATTAATATTATGCAAGTCAGACAGACTATATAGTCTTTGTGGACATACAGAGTAATTAATTTTTTGTATAGACCTACAAGTAGATTTGTTGTATCATAATTTTGTATTTAGCTTTATTTAAAGGCTTCTTTTTAAGATGCCAAGCAAATTTCCAACATTACTGCATTTCACACATCCAGTAGCTATATATGAGAGTTCAAGTTGTTCCATACTATGAGAAATTGGTGCCTTTAATTGAAAGACATACTTAGAAATTCTGATGAATAAATTGTGATTTGCACATTTTTATTGATGATTAAGTATTTTAATATTATTTAATATGCTTACTGGTCAAATGTACATCTTCTGTTATGATGCAATTGTTAAGGACTTTTGCCTATTTAAGAAAGAGGAGAGGTTTTTGTCTCCTTTTAATTATTGTTACTTAGGAGTATGTTTTCGATATTCTGCATACAGATCCCATGTCAGATATATATTCCAAATATTTTTCTCCCAGTCTATAATTTGTCTTTTCACTATCTTGAAATTATATTTTTGGGTGATGAAATTCTCATAATATAAAATTAGCCATTTCAGGTGTGCAAAACAGTGGTATCTACTACCTTCACCATATTGTGCAACCATCAGCTCTATTTAGTTTCAGAGCTTTGTCACCTCCAGCAGAGATCTGGGCTCATTCTATAATCATTTCTGTACTTCTTGCCTCAGTCTGTGGCAAGCACTCATCTGCTTTCTCTCTAATAGCTTGCCTATTCCGGATATTTCATATAAATGGAATCCTGCTATATGTTAACTGCTACGGCTTTTTTCGCTTACATGATGTTTCTGAGAAACATTCCTGGTGTACCATTTATCACTACTTCATTCATTTTAATCACTGATATCCATTGCATGGATATAACATAATTATCCATTTATCCACTGTTGAACATTTAGTTTGTTTCCATCTTTTGGCTATTGTGAATTGTGCTGCTGTGAACATTCATGTACAAGTATATTTTTGAATACCCATTTTCAGTTCTTAATGGGTATATGCCCAGGAGTGGAATTTCCAGGACATATGGCAATTCTATGTTTAACTTTTGGAAGATGTCAAAATATTTTCCACAGCAGCTATCCCATTTTACATTCCCATAGACAATGCATAATGATTTCAAATTCTCCACATCCTCAAGAAACATTGTCTTTGGATGAACGTACATTTTCAGTTTTGATGAAGTGCAATTTTTTGAAGATATGCACATTTTTTTGCCTTGTTATTAAAACTTTTGCCTATTCTAACATCATAAAGATAATCTCTTACATTGTCTTCTGAATACAGATAGATTTATCATGTTTAAGTGTAAGACACATCACAAATTAATCTGGATGTTTTGTTTGACATATAGGTCAGAATTAACATTTTTTTCCATATGTATTGAAAGATATACAAACAAAATACTCAGTCATGGTAATACCTTGTTTTCTCCTTTATTGGGATTCTCCAAAGAGATAAAACCAATGGGATATACACAGATTGATAGGTAATAGATAGGTCTGGGGGAGAGAGAGAGAGAGAGAGAGAAGGGATTTATTTATTAGGGAAATTAGCTAATGTGATTGTGGAGATTGGGAGGTTCCATTATAGGTCATCTGCAAGTTGGAAACCCAGGGAAGTCAGTTACACGGCTAAGTCCAAGTACAAAAACCTCAGAACCAGGGAAGCCAGTAGTGGATTCTCAATCTAGAGCAGCAGGCCTGAGAATATGAGGATTCACTGGTGCGAGTCCCAGGGTCCAAAGTCTGGACAACCTAGAGTTTTGATGTCCAAGGGCAGCAGAAGGAGGGTGTTTCAGGTTCAGGAGAGAGAACACATTTGTCACACATAATTTTAGTTTGTTGTATCCTCATTATACTATATGCTTCATTTTTTTTATCTTAATCACGATTGCATTTTTGACCCATTAATTATTTAGAAGTGTACTGTTTAATACTCTAACATTTATGAATTTTATAGTTTTATTTTTGGCATTGATTTATGTCTTAAATGTACTGTGAGTAGAGATCATAGCCTGCATGACTGTAATCCTTTGAAATTTATGGAGAACTATCCTATGGAACAGCATATGGTTTATTTTGGTGAATGTGTATGAGCATTTGCAAAAAAGAAATGAATTCTGTGTTTCAGATACAAAAAATCAGTTGCAGTAATTTTTGTTTCTTCTTCAAATATCTGTGCCTTTTCTTTCTATTTTCTAAGGGAGTTAAGAAAATAGTTATTAAAAAATACAAAAATAAATATTACTTTTTGTAATATCTTAGTAATTAACATATATTTACTTGACCCCAAATTATCCTCTATATTTTTTCATCTTTGTTTAGTATAAAGTTATTTTCTAACATAATAATATGTAACTTTTGATAGCATTTCTATAATCAAATTCAGAAAAAAATTAACTAAACATATTTAATTTAGATTTGTTTTAATTTTACTTTCTTAACTTTGATTCACCTAAGTTTTTATGAAATATGTATGTGCATGTATACATATACATATATATTTTTAAGGAAGAGGATTTATATCTTATCTTTTGTAAACTCTTACAGTTTTTGAGAATGTTCTTTTACTGTTATACATCTGAAGGACAGTTATTGTGTATAATATTCTTCATTTATGATTTCTTAAATTAAGCTCCCAACTAGAAATATTGCTTAAATTGCATTTCATATTTTGTTCCATTAATAATTGTCTCTATCTGTTTACCTCATGGTTACAAAATAGATTGCATATTAATAGATGAAAAATATCTGTAGATTGCAAAGTCGTTGGATTGCAAAACTAAGTTTAAAAAAGCAATGATTGAAAGGTTAAATACATAAACATAATTATCTATAAATCTAATGCAGCTTTCATATTTTAAAGTTCACTGGAGTAAACATAAATGCATACAAGTAAATTTATATGAATTAAACACACTTCTATTTATATGAATTTATAAAACTTTGTATAGAAGTTCTTCTGTGTATAGTTTCTGAATATTGGTTAGATCCTACCCTTTTTTTTAACTTAGGCATTTCCATAGGACCTTAAATATAATGATTCATTACAAGCCTCTCTTTAACCACATTCTTTGACTGGTATCTGTTTAAATGTATATTTTCCATTATCCTATTTCCCTTACCATATGTATGAAATCAAATTGAAAAGCAAAATCAAACAGTAAATAAAATCAAGAGAAATGAGTAACTCACATGATTTTCAGATAACCTTTGAGTAGCTATATGGATTGGCTTATTTTTAATTATTTATTTCCCAGATAATATCTGATATAGTGATACTAATCCTCTAGCCACACAGGCCCCAGATGTTCTTATCTAATTAATACCATGAAGTCACTGCTATTTCGATCTCATTTCGGTGGGGGACTTACACAATAAATAAACAGCAGCAGCAGACCACTCAAAGCAGACTCCTACCCTCTCTTGTAGTCTATTCTCATGATCCTTCTGAAATTATAAATCGGTTATTAGCTTCAACTTAGGCATTCTGGATTCACACATTCCAAACAAATTACTGTTATTTTATAGAAAAAAAATCAAAATTCAGGTTCATTGTTCTTTTACAAAGCAATTGATGATAGATGATTAGGTGAAAAAAAACCAGCAGAAAGCTGGGAGATGTGAATTCTTTTTAGTAAGAGTAGAATCCCTTATCCAAGAAAAAAACATACTTTGAAATTTTTTAGAAAGAATTTAGTAAAGAGGAATCGATTATGACTTATTTAATTATATAAAGTATTTGCCTTGTACTGGAAGACAGTAAGTTCAATTGACCTCAGTGAGTGCTGGAACAAAACTTCATACCTATATCTATATTCCACTATAGTCAGGACATTTAAATTAAAGACCAGAGTCATTTAAAATAAAGCCAAATAAATTCCTCCCCCCAAAAAGAGCAACATAAGTCAGCTTAGAAGTACAAAAATTAGCATTTTATATAGATTTTGGAAGAATTTACTGTATCTTTGACAAATATTGAAGTAAACTCCCAATTAAGATAATTGCTAATAACAGCTCATAGTATTATATTATGAACAAAATTAATTGATGAATAAACAATATAGAATAAATAACAAAAAGATAATGCTTGATGTATCAAGAATTACTAAATATTTCAAATATCTAAAATGCTTTTATTCTTTCCTAAATAAATCATGCTACATTTAAATATGTCAGTAAGAAAAACTGAAGAATCTTTTTGGAAATGGTGGCAATATTTTTTATCCATTTAGAATCACAAAATTAACTACCAAGATTGAACTGATCTGTGAATGGTTTGACTACTTGAAATATTAAACCTAAATTATTTGACTTAATTTAAGTTATCAGTCATAGTTTAGCATAGGGCAGACACAGCCTTGGTCTAAAATATTATTGGGAAAGATGTGTTTCTAATTTAGAGTTATTAGGAGTTATGTGTCATTTGATACTGAACAAAATTGCTATAATCCATTATTAACTATTACTTAAATGTAATTTTATTATTCCCTGTCATGAGTATGAGAAGATATCAATATCTTTCTCATGGTAATTCATCTAATATTATAACTCTTAATTGTGTTAGAATGGATTTGAGATTCATGACAGGATTTTGTGCTGAGTTCAATATAAAAGAAAAAAAGTGTGAGTTTAAAATTATCTTTGTAGTTTTTGTCCCAAAATTACAGTACATATTTTGTTGTTCCTAAAGTCCAATACAAGAAATATGTAAGAATAAGTACACTATGTACAAAAAAAAACGTATTAAGTGATTCCATAGAGGACTACTATACACAATTAAAATCTTTGGAAGTTTTTATGATTTTAATATATGATCAAATTTATAAAGGTTAGAATTTAATGGTTTTTTCCTTTTGGAGGTATTTTTATTTTGTGGATAACTGTATCCATCTTCTAACTCCTCTTTAATTCATGCTTCTCCATGGCACTTAATTTTTCAGCTTCCTCCTGAAGGCTTTACAATCTACTGCCTGCCCTCCTTAACAATTGTGCTTCACCTCTCTACCAATAGTGAGAAATTCTTAAAATTATTTACACGTTTTTCTTAGTTTTTTTCCAAAAATCTACTGTTTTGCTCTCATTGTCATCATCCTTTGTGGACAAATTCTTGATGCTCAATAGGGAAGGACAACTTATAGCTGGCATTAAAACGATCCTCTCCTTCTTTCTATTTCTCTCTCTCACTTTCTTTTGTTGTTTTCATTTATGATTGTATGTTTATTAGCCTAGTTAATAGTGTTGAACTCCAGCAGTAAGTAAATGTTATGTGATGGACCTTCATTCTAAGAGAGATGTGATTAGAATTTGTTAACAGTATCTGAAGAATTTTCTTAGGCCAATTAACTCACAAAAGGAATGGCACATTGGCTTTCATGGTACCATTAGGGAGTGAAGATGCTGTGAGACTATATATATATATATATATATGCACACACACACACACATATATACACACACACACATATATACACAGACACTCATATATATATAGTGTGTGTGTGTGTGTATATGTGTGTGTGTGTGTGTGTTGTAAGGGGTGGGGGGAGAGAGAGCGTAATAGTGCCACAATATAGTGAAGGAGCAAACATCAGTCTACAAATTTTAAAGGTATCCTGGAGAAGAAATAGCAGATGAGGTCAGGCTGACAGAGATAGCTCCCACTGGAAGCCCCTTTCTAGAAGAGGTCAGAGTCATCAAATAGAAAGTGCAGGAGTTTGAAGGAATCATTAGGATCATTATATTAAAAGCTATTTGAGGTCCACTCAGACTTCTTCCCCTTTGGTTATCTGCCTTCTTACCATAAATATAATTCCTTGAACCACATGCCAGGAGAAGGCTCTCCTGATGCTCATCCACGGGTCCAGTGACAGCTAAAAGGAATTTATGGAGTTAATAACTCCTGAGTCGTTTATACATGAGAGAGGAGAAAAGCAAAGGCTGCTACATCGAGGAGTTTGTTGTGGTGTTCTTAACCAGCTGAGCGAAGCCCTCTATTTGGTAACTGCTATTTTATTACATTAGGTTTCAATATAGAATTGTAAAATAAATTATAACTGGTCAATACATTAAAATAGCTTAAAATAATCTTTAGTATGTTATGTGTAGCTTGATTTCCCTGATTTGTATGCATGTTACTCAAATTAAGAAAAGCAAAAGAAGAGATAACATTTGAGCTCTTGATAAGTTTGGAGTAAAAGGAATTGGCATTTCAGTTACTTACTTTTCTTAGAATTTGTGTTCAGTTTTGCAGGATTCACCACGTGCCACTGCTCCTCCCCCAACTGTGCTCACATGTGGCCTCATGGCTATTTGATTTTCATTAGTAGCAATACAGCTATAAGGATGGCACCTTCTTATTAGCACAAGAAACACTTTATTCTTACAGTTTAGCAATTTAATCAGTATATATCCTCTGGTTCACTTATCTCTTTAACAAACAAAATATTCTACAAATTTCCTGTTGGAAATGCAAGGAATTTAAGAAATAACTACTAGTAGTACATTACCTGATAAGCCATGTTTCATAATACGCTTGTTTTTTGTGATGGATAATTTTATTTGTTAACTTGACTCGGCTATAAGGCCCAGATGTTTGGTCCAAAACCAGTCTAGATGTGGCTGCGAACGTATTTTTAGATGTGATTACACTGAAAGCAGTAAACTTTGATTAAAGCAAAGTACCCTCCATAATGTGGGCGTTTTACATCCAATCAACTGAAGATCTTAAGAAGAAAAGATTGAGATACTCTGGTGAAAGGAAATTCCGCCAGTAGATGGTCCTAGCCGTAACTGCAGCATCAACTCTTCTCTGAGTTTCCAGCCTGGCAGCTCACCATGCAGATTTCAGACTTAAACCTCACAATAGCATGAACCAATTATCTAATTGGATGTGTGTGTATTTAAACTAATACACATATATCTTATTAGTTCTGTTTCTCTGAATAACTCCACACCTATATAATACATGCTTTCTTAGCATATTATTTATGATTTGTATTTCATATTAATTTCTAAATGTAGTTAAATATATTGGCAAAGGCATTAATGATTGTTTCTTTTGCTGTGCATAAGCTCTTAAGTTTAATTAGATCCCATTTGTCTATTTTGGCTTTTGTTGCCATTTCTTTTGGTTCATTAGAGTGAAAAGACAACCAACAGAATGGGAAAAAAATTTTGCAACCTACCCATCTGACAAAGGATTAATATCCAGAATCTACAAAGAACTAAAACAAATTTACAAGAAAAAAGCAAACAACCCCATCAAAAAGTGGATGAAGGATTTGAACGGACACTTTTCAAAGAAGACATTTATGTGGCCAAGAAACATACGGAAAAAAGCTCATCGTCACTGATCATTAGAGAAATGCAAATCAAAACCACACTGAGATATCATCTCACACCAGTTAGAATGGTGATCATTAAATAATCTGGAGACAACAGATGCTGGGGAGGATGTGGAGAAATAGGAATGCTTTTACACTGTTGGTGGGAGTGTAAATTAGTGCAACCATTGTGGAAGACAGTGTGGTGATTCCTCAAGGATCTAGAAATAGAAATACCATTTGACTCAGTAATCCCATTATTGGGTATATACCCAAAGGATTATAAATTGTTCTATTATGAAGACATATGCACATATATGTTCACTGTGGCACTGTTTATAATAGCAAAGACTTAGAAGCAACCCAAATGCCCATCAAGGATAGACTGAATAAAGAAAATGTGGCACATATACACCATGGAATACTATGCAGCCATAAAAAAGGATGAGTTCATGTCTTTTGCAGGGATATGGATGAATCTGGAAACCATCATTCTCAGCAAACTGACACAAGAACAGAAAACCAAACACTGCATGTTTTCACTCATAAGTGGGTGTTGAACAATGAGAACACAGGGACACATGAAGGGGAACATCACATGCTGGGATCTGTTGGGGAGTGGGGGGCTAGGTGAGCCATAGCAGGGGATGAAGAGGTTGGAGAGGTATAACAATAGGAGAAATACTTAATGTAGGTGACATGGGGATGGAGGCAGCAAACCATCATGGCATGTGTATACCTATGTAACAATCCTGCAAGATCCGCACATGTACCCCAGAACTTAAAGTATAATAATAACAAAAAAGACATCAAAATTAGAAAAAAAATTTCTCCCACCTCAGCCTCCCAAGTAGTTGGGACTACAAGCACACACAACCATGCCGCATTTTTTTTTTTTTTTTTTTTTTTTGGTAGAGAGGGGGTTTCAACGTGGTTCCCAGGCAGGTCTTGAACTCCTAGGCTCAAGTAGTCTTTTCACCTCAGCCTCCCAAAGTTATGGAACTACAGACATGAGCTACCATGTCCAGCCCTCCCTTTCTTAATATTACATCGGTTTATACTTTTTTATATATTCAGTTTTCCCTTTCTTTTAATGTGGCCCATACATATCTTTGAATATCATTAGCAATAAAAGGGAATAAATTTAGTAAACTATTGATACAGAACAACTTGGATAGACCTCTACTGACTGGAAAATGTCAATTTCAAAACGTCATATTCTGTATGATTTCATTTATATAACATTCTCAAAATAACCTAACTGTAAACATGGGAAACAAATTTGCTGTTGCTGGTGTCAACATTGTGCAAAGGAGGAGGAGTGAGTGTGATGTGAAGCACTGGCAGCAGGAAGATCTTGAGGGTGACGAACTAGCTCTAAATCTTGACTGTGTGATAGCAACACAAATTTACACATGTGATAAGTGGTATACAGCTATTCTCACCTATTGGAACAATGTAAAGTTTCTGGTTTTGATACTATAATTATGTCAGATGTAACCATTTGGGGCAAACTTTGTCAAGGGTATGCAGGACCTCTCTTTACTATCTTTGAAACTTTCTGTAAATCTATACTCATTTCTAAATAAAAAGTTGATTTCATAATTTTGGATGGAAAGTGTACACTATATGGTTTATTGTCATTTCAGATAAGAGACTAGTGACAATGAAAAATAATAAGTGACTTAATCAAGATGACTCAGGGAAAAACCATATATTATTATTTCACAAATTCATACTATTATTTTTAAGCAATTATAATACATAAACATAATTTATTTAATCTAATGTTATTTTAAATATGTGTATCTCTTCTGTAACCATAGAATCAGGCTTCCATTAAGTATCATTTATGCACACTCTTGCAATTTAAAATCCTTTCAAGTTTGTTTATGTGCAAATCTCTACAGCTTTCAACAATTAAATCCATCTAAATTAAATTCTCAAACTAAATGTTTCTATTACCTTAATGGTATTCAATTAAGGAAAATGAAATGGTATTTATTATCTAAATTTTATATCTCAAAACATAAAAAGCTTTAGAAAATTTGAAAAACATTTATAATTGGCACTCCCCAAATGTTTATAGATATTTTCTACAAAATGCTGAAAATATAATGAAATGAAAATATGAAAAATAACTTTGATAATAACTATAGGAATGCATGTTATCCTCTTTTTGTTTTGATATGTTTATTTTTAAAATCTGTAGCAATATCATAAAGAAAAATAAATGCATGTTGAATAAATTATATCGAAAGCAATGTATATTTAAATAAAATATCAGAAGGCAGGATTAAACATCATAATTTCATAGAAAATTTACTGTTGCCCTTTGTAAAATAACTGTAGAATTTAGCACTCTGCTTTGCAAATATTTGGTGACTGCAATGTTTCAGTTCTATTGAATTTGATCACTATATTGATTGGTCATGGTTCAGCTGGAAAAAAAATGACATACTCAAAGAATATGCCTATTTTTTAAATTAAGATTTTAAACAACAAATTAAATTAAAAAACAGTATTTTTCAAAAGAGACTATTTGTATATTTAAAGAACCGCCACAGGATAGTGAAATACTAAGAAACTAGGAAAACTAGAAAGTTGTTATTCCTACCCTATGCCATCTGCGAGCTCGCTCCTTGTGTACTGGGAATTTCAGACAGGATGACATCATTATGTACAAGCAATCCTCAGTAAGATTAACAGCTGATTTTTCAACAGACATCATGGATGGAGGTCAAAAATTAACGGGGTGACTTTTATAAAGTGCCAAAAGAAAAGAAAAGGTCTTCAAAAATTTATGTTTGGCCAAAAAATTCGTTTAAAAAATGAAGGAGAAAGTAAGACGTTCTCAGATAAACAAAACTTCAGATGTTAGTAGATCTGCACTACAATAAATATTAGAGTCTCTCAGGCTAAAATGAAAGTACACTTGACAGTAACTCAAATCCACATGAAGAAATAGAAATCTATCCAGTAAATGTGACTATATTACTAAATGTAAGGTAGTATAAATGTACTTTTCATAACTCTCTTTTATTTTTGTCTGTATCATTTAAAATACAATTTCATAATGTAATGATTATGAATCTTTATTAATGGATAAATGAGCTATTAAAATGTACTGTGTGACAATAAATAAATATTCCAGGAATATCCTGGCAATTAAAAAAAATGAAATAAAAGAAGAGGAGTGGGGGAACAGAACTATACAGAAAAAAAATTTGTGTACATTATTGAAATAAAAGTGTTAATCTTAATAAGATTACCATAAATTAAGATGTTAATTATAATACCTAGGGTCACTAATAAAAATAAAAGTTAAAATAAATTGTAAAAGAATGAATAAGGGAATTACAATGGTACAATAAAATATTTATTTAGCACAAAAGAATGCTATAATGGAGGATTGAGGGAAAAAATAAGACATGTAGAAAATATAGCAAAATGGTAGGCATAAATCCCACCTTATCGATCATTGCATTAAGTGTAAATGAATTAAACTCTCTGATTAAAAGGTAGAATTTGGTAAAAATACATTTAGTAAATATCCCAACTATATGCTGTGTATAGAATTATTACTTATGATGCAAACACATAAATGAGTTGAATATTAAGGGATGAAAAAGTTCATCCCATAAGACAAAGTGACAATTAGATAGATGGTGTGGCTATATTAATAGCAGAAAAAATATATTCTTTAAGTTAAAGTTTCAAGAAGAGCATTTTATAATGATGAAAGTGACAGTTCATCACAAAAACGTAATGTTAAATATATATACTCCTCACAACAAATTAAAAAATATATGAAGAGAAACCTGATAGAAATGAAAAGAAAAATAAACAATTTAGGAAAGTAGTTGGGTATATCGATACTCCACCTGAAACAATGGATAGACCAACTAGACAAAATATTAGTGAAATCTGAAGAACTGAACAACACTGTGATGGTTAATACTGAGTGTCAACTTGATTGGACTGAAGGGTACAAAGTACTGAACCTGGGTATGTCTGTGAGGTTGTTGTCAAAGGAGATTAACATTTGAGTCAATGGGCTAGGAAAGGCAGACCCACCTTTAATCAGGGTAGGCACAACCTACCCAGCCACCAGAGAGCAGCACAAATATAAGCAGGCAGAAAAATGTGAAAAGAGAGACTGACCAAGCCTCTCAGACTACATCTTTTTCCCATGCTAGATGCTTCCTGCCCTCGATATCAGACTCCAAGTTCTTCAGTTTTGAAACTCAGACTGGCTGTCCTTGTTCCTCAGCCTGTAGATGTCCTATTGTGGGACCTTGTGATCATGTGAGTTAATACTTGATAAACTCCCCTTTATATACATATATCTATTTCATTAGTTCTGTCCCTCTAGAGAACCCTGACTAGTACAAACACTATGTACCAAATATACCTAACAGAATCTAGAAAAAGCACTTCAATGATAACAGAAGAATATACTTTCTTCTAAAGTTCACATAGAACATTATCCAGAATAGATTTTATGTTTGCCCATGAAACAAATTTAAATAAATTTAATATAATTGGAATCACATGAAGTATTCTTTTAAGCCACAATGAAATGAAGTTATAGGTCAACAACAAAATACAATTTTGAAAAAATCAAAAACATGTAGAAATTTCAAATCTTCCTAAATAACCGATGGATAAAACAAATCATAATAAAAGTTACAAAGCAATTTGTCATAAAAACAAAACATGACCTACCAAAACTAATGGGATACTATCTGCAAGGAGCTACATTAACAGGGAAGAAAAATTTCAAAACAATAACCTAAACACAAATTTTTAGAAACTAGAAAAAGAAGAGAAAACCAAATTCAAAGTAAGAAGGGAGGAAATAATAAAGATTAGAGAGGAATTAAGTAACATAGAGACTTGAAAACAACAGATAAAATCAACAAAACCAAAATTTGCTTATTTAAAAATACCAACACAATTTACAAGCCTTTAGCTACACTGACCAAGAAAAATAGAGAGAAAGGAAGAGGACTCAAATTACTGAAATCCAGAATGAAACACAGGACATAACTATTGACTTATAAGAAAAAACCTTATGAGGAAATTTTATAGACAGTTGTGTGACAAAAATTTAAATAACCAGGGTGAAATGGATAAGGTTTTAGAGAGACATAAAACTGACTGAAGAAGAAAGAGAGTTTCAGTTGTGCAGGAAGCGGCTCTCAACAGGATCTAAGGTCATGGAGGAAGGAAGCTGTCATCACACAAGACAGCCAGGAACACCCTGCATGAAAGAGAATAAACACCCCAAACTTCCTCTGCTTCTTTACTCTCAGTCTTACCAGAGTTTCCCATTAGTCAGTATCAACCAGAAATCAGGAATGATAGAGGTCTGTCTCCTGGGGCACACAGAAGAGCAGCAAGGTCAGACAATGCCTGAGGAAGATGGGACATAATGGAAAGTTGCATCCTTTCATGTCTCAAGTTTTGGTTTTTTTTTTTGCTTTTTTTGTTCTTCACCTACACTGCAGTAATCTCAATGCAGACAATGTCCAAAGTCCATTAGACATTACATCATTGTGTGTTGGTTCAGTTATAGTCCTTCCATGAACATAGATTATAACTTTATTCACCTCTAGTCTTCTTTATGTAATCTAGGAGGCAAGAGTGAACAATTATTTCACACTAAATACAGTTTTTACAAACTTCACAATTTAGCTGATCAGTGAAGTCTAAGTTGACCATCTAACTGTATTCTTCTACCATCCAATTTCCTTTTTATTCTTTTTTAAATGAAATAAAACCAACTCTCCCACAGACAGTTTTGTTTTCTTTTGTTTTATTTGTTTGTTTTTGGATGAACACAGAAATTAATCCTTCTAATCTTAAGGCTGGAATCTTACATTTGTTTTCTTTGAGTTCCTTCCTCCAAAAATGACCCTTAGACCTTTCAAAAAGTATCAGAACTGAAACTCACCAGATCACTGCATCCAAACAAGGAGATGCCAGACCTTTCATTCCTCATGATTTCTTCCTTACCCTTTCCTAAATCTTGTTTTTCTATCTAGCCACCTGCTTCTGTTGACCAACTTCTCTTACTTACTCCTTCCTAATACCTGTTTTCCCACACATACTTGCATTTCTTCCTTTCTATATAAATTCCTAATTTTGGTAGGTCAAGGAGATGGATTTGAGACTGATCTCCCATCTCTTTGGTTGAAGCACCCAATTAAAGCCTTTTCCCTGTCAATACTCATTGTCTCATGATTGGCTTTCTGTTCAGTGAGCAGCAGGACCTAGACTGAAACCCTGGCTTTTTGGTAAACAGTTTGTTTTACAATAGGGTAGCTATCCAAACTTTCCTTGGTGATTCTCTTTTACTTTTGTTTGCCATTAACCATTATTATTGGATATGAGAGTATTAAGAGGAGATCCAGTAAATGTCCTTCATTCCAGAGAGTTCTTCTTTGTTCTGTAGCATACCAGTAGTCAAATATTCCCTTTGTTTTTTTTCATTTTTGTTTAGTTTTGTTTCGTTTTTTGAGACAGAGTCTCATTCTGACACCCAGGCTAGAGTGCAGTGACACAATCTCAGCTTACTGCAACCTCCATCTTCCCAGTTCAAGTAATCCTCCCACCTTAGCCTCCCAAGTAGCTGGGATTGCAGGCATGCACCACTACGCCCAGATAGATATATAAAAATATATATATATATGTTTGTATTTTTAGTAGAGGTGGGGTTTCACTGTGTTGGCCAGGCTGGTCTCCAACACCTGATCTCAAGTGATCCACCTGCCTCAGCTTCCCAAATTGCTGGGATTACAGGCATGAGCCACTACAGCTGGACCAAATATCCCCTTTGTAAAAGAATCAATAACTCTGGCCAGGACAGTAACCCCTTTCTCTGAATGTTGTTTCATCTACATAAGAGGAAAAAATATTCGTGGGTCACTTAGGCTTCCAATTTAATGAAATCTTATGGAAACTGAGATAGCCTCATGATTATGTATCCCTGGGAACGTGAATCTCCCAACCCACTGAACACAAAGGTATAACGGGAAGAAGTAAAATTCCTTAAGAGGTTATCAGGTCTACAAAGAAAAAGACCTTGCCCATCTTTACTCTTTTGTTCCAGATGAATGAATTCTGGCCTTGTGAGAAAAGGCACTGTGTGTTTTTAACCAAGCAAAGCCATAAACTATACCCTAGAGACAGCACTCCAACATGTTGTACTTCAGCTGGCACTGTGAGTTTTTGGTAAGCCAAGCCACATTTCTACCAAGGTTTTGGATCATGAAGCATATGGCAAAAACAGTAAATTCTATTTGTGTGAGCCCACTGTGTTACTTTCTACTACATAAAATGTTCTTCCATCATAGGCAACGTTGTGTGCATGTATAAAGTATGCTTATGGATAACATAGTCATGTATGGAACATTTATGAATAAATAAATGAGAATTTTTTCCTTTGTTTTGAGGAAGAGTTGGGGAGAAAGGAGAAAGGCAGGAATTTTCTAATTTTGTTGCAAAATCACGAAGTAATAGTATTAAATTTTCACTCAAACAAAGAAAATGGTAATGGGAAATGGAAATTCCTTATTCTGACAATTTTAAGTAGTTGATTTCTTTAAGGTTTTGTCAAAAAGCTTTAAATCTGCCTTCCTTGTCAATGTGCAGATAACTTTTCATAATAGTGACCTGTGACGTGATAACTACCTTTGATTGGGGATGTAACTTGCTAGTAACTTTCAAAATAAAGTTCACTTTTATATGTTTATTGTCTCCATTAAACATATATTGAAAGCATAGAGCCTGCGACATCTGAATATTGATTCTAAAACCTGTTGCATGGGCAAGTCTCATTAGGCATCTTAAATCACAATGACCAGCTCTAGAGATGGCTATGAAATAATATTTAGGGAATTTCATAGCAAATAAAGTCTTAAGAAAGTAATCAAAATTGAGAGAAATTTATTTTTAGCATTTTTTTTAAATTTCGGCACCTCAAGTTAGCTTTATAAAGATTCTGGGATTAATTAAAATATGACTCCAGAGGGACTCTTGGACAATTTTAATTCATAAGCCAATGCCATTTCTTTAATATTTGCCATGTGGCAATCATTTCTTTATTTGGTAAAAAGATGATTTGATTATTATTTGTGAGAAATTATTAGGTGTCCTCTATTCTTTTCTCCAAGAAAAAAAAATTCATTAAAATATCATCAGTAGTTCTGCAAAGACATTTATGGCATGCTTTATGCCTAGAAAATGTTTTGCATGCTAATCATTATCTTCATTATATCTGTGTGAAAAAAAGAGATTCTATTCCCTTCAGGCCCCAAAACAGACAGGAATTATTAGAATTGGAAAACACACTACCAATACAAATGTTTTAAAAAGAAGACTGGTTATCTTGCCTCTAAGGAGAATGCTGACTTTGGTTACATATAATTTAACTGTAGATGAGGTTGTGCTTTTCAAAATTTATTAGGTTGTTGCAAACATTATTGCTGTTTTTTGTCATTATTTTTAATGGCAAAACCACAGTTACTTTTGCACCAACCTAATACTTCTTAAGATAGGGATGGTGGAAGATTTTGGGGGAGTTTCTGTTTGTTTTCAATTTTGAAATATTTAAAAGAACCTCAGAGGGCTGAAGAAATAATGTCCTTAATGGTTTATTACTCCTTAAGATTACTTGAATAGAAAAAAAAAATTGGGAAGTCCAGGTGCAGTGGCTCATGCCTGTAATCCTAGCACTTTGGGAGACCTAGGCAGGCAGCTTGCCTGAGCTCAGGAGTTCAAGACCAGTCTGGGCAACATGGTGAAACCCTGTCTCTACATAAAAAAAGAAAGGAAATGGGATTTTATGAAAACCTTTTTTGACAGTGGTCTATCTCATGGTGTTCAGAACTCACTGTCTCATAAACAGCCTCAATTAATTAGGAAGCAGAATTTTCTTCTAATCTCATACCAAAAGTTCCCCTAAAGAAGCCAATCCTCAAAAGCTGTATTTCACAGTAAAATTGTATTTCTGTTCAACAGACTGGAACCAGGTTAAATTTGTGAATATATTCTCACTATCAGGCAAACAAATATAAGAGGATGGTAATTGTAGAGTTACACTGAAGTGGGCTGCAGGCTTGAAGATAAGTACATTTGGAGAAAATACTAATAAAAATGTTCGCTTCAAGTAAGAAAACTTATCTGTGAGATATTTTTGGTAAATGCAGGCAAAAAAAAAAAAGCCACAAATTAAGCTCTGGCAATACTGAATTCAGTCATAAAATATTTCTGTTTTTTAGTACAAAGGCATGAAACAGGACAGAATATCTCTCTAGAAAAACCTAAATCTTTCATATTGCTAGATTACTGTCAACATAATAGCTGTTTTCCCCCATGCTGGTATACTCCTGCTATAGAACTCTAGCATGCCTAGGGCTTTTCATCTTCTATTGAAATTACGTTCCTCCAAGTCTTTATTTAGGTTTTGTAAATCTGAGGACTTTTTAAACAGACTGCAGATTATTTTGGCATTTTACAAGATTTAATGATCTCTGGCAAAAGATTCTAGGAGGTGATGATTTTTACTTTATGTTTTTTCATAATTCAGTAAACTCATAATTTTAAGAAACCTTTGTATAGTCCATTCTCACACTGCTATAAAGAACTACCTGAGACTGGGTAATTTATGAAGCAAAGAGTTTTAATTGACTCCCAGTTCCACAGGCTGTACAGGAAACATGGTTGGAGAGGCCTCAGGAAACTTCCAATTATGGCAGACGGCAAAGAGGGAGAAAGCACCTTCTTCACGTGGTGGAGCAGGAGGAAGCGAGGGAGTGAAGGTGAAGGTGCCACACACTCTCAGACAACCAGATCTCCTGAGAACTCTATCACGAGATAGCACTAGGGTGCTAAACCACTAGAAACCATCCCTCATGATCAAATCACCTCCCACAGGCTCTACTTCCAACACTAGGGATTACAATTCAACATGAGATTTGGGTGGGGACATAGAGCCAAACCATATCAACCTCTGACTCTCTGAGAGTAATCTAAGTCCCCAGAATAAGCCATTCATAGTACTGAACCCTGTAAAGATAATGGAGTCTCATTAAATATCCACATGCACACATAGTGAACTTGAGGTGAACAATGTACCAAAGTCATATTTATATCTCAGAAATAGTGCCCCAAATCCTGATATACATTTTAGTACTGAAAAACGATGGTGACAGTATAATAGGAGTTCACACACCATTCACAAAATAAACTACATTAGTATAACTTTTAAGATAAAACACATACTGAAATTAAACAAAAATCTATATGCAAATATACCTTAGTCTGGGGTTTAGTGTAAGAGAAATGTTGTTTGAGCTAATCTATGTCACCGTATTTCAATTTAAACATATATTATGTCCTACAGATTACATTATTTCTTATATTTCAATATAAGTACTGAGATAAAAATCACTGTTCTGATTTCTCTGCCATCTTCCTGACCTTAAATATTTAGATGCTTTAATGAAAATGTATTTTATCTCTGAAAATTAAAGTAGGTTAAACAATGGTCAAAGGCAAAAGGACAGATGACTACTTGACAATTTACACCAGCAAAGTTCATTAGATCACATCCTCCAGAGATCTGTGAATCTCTAAAACAGCAGCCAACCAAACACCTCAGGCTCTCCATTACCAAGAAAATAAATAATCTAGCAATTATGGCAGACACTAAGGCAATATTATTTCTTTTATTTGGGGCCTGTGATGATAAAGAATAGGAATCCATTGAAAAAAATGTGTTTTTAAAAACTTTTATTGTAGTATTGGAAAAGACAAATCTTAGAACAGAACTGGAGCTCTGGGAAAAAAAAAAAAACATTGAATCTAAAACACTGCAGAAAGTGTAGTGTTTAATGAATATCTTAGTGGGTCACTTCTGCAATAATGTGTCATGCAATGGCTATTGTGTGTTCTAAAGACTTTGGAGGAAGGTGGAGACAGGGATTACAGCATCTTCTCATGCATCTCCATAATTTGCTTTAAAGATACACAGATTCTAATGGATTGCAATTATGTATGAATTTTAATTTCACCCTATGAATTGTGATGTTCCCACCTTCAGTTATATAGATCCCCAGCTAAATGTTACTACTACAGCCATAACCTTGAACCAACATCAAAACTTCTTGATTTACCAACATTGAAACTTCTTAATCCACCAATACTCTGATCCATTGACTCAGTGAACTCAGTGCCTTGATGATCAGCAATAGTATAATTTCTGCCGACTGCTGATGATTTATTTATAATTTCTGATACCGAGGAATAACTCGGGACTCTTCCCATTCCCCCACCTCATCACATTCCACACTTACGAAAGCAGCAAATACACAATCCAGCTGAGTAAAACATTCAGAGGGTAGAGTTCACAGCTCACATGGAGTTGCAGCTCTGCTCATTTGTCCTCTCCCTCTCTCTCCTCCCAAATCTCTCCTACCCTGTTAATAAATAAAGTCAGGGCTTAAGAACATGCTTCTAGAAACTGAAGGGGGAAAATGTCCTTATTTTCAATCAATATTTGCTTCAGACGAAATACAACTGTAATGGTTGCCATCAAAGTAGAAACTGGCCCCCTAACAAAAAATGTTTTTAAATACTCCTAAATTTGCTTTTAGGCCTTCAGGAAGGTGAGTACTTAAGAGAGTGAAGTTAACTATCGATTTCTTTTAGTTTTCCTTCTGTTTTAGCTGACTTTCCTTTTCTGAGACTAGAAGAAGTCAAAGTGATAGGAAAGTTGAAAGACAGGCAAAAATAGAAATATCATTATATTCCCCTCTTTCCTGTCTTTTTCCACTTTATTTGTGAAATTATTACAGCATTAAAAATGGCTGAGCATTGTCTTTGGAGGCGGAATGACTGAAATCAAATCCTTGTTCAAACTTTACTTGCTTTGTGACCTTTAATAATAATTAACATCACTGTGACTATTTCCTCATCTGCAAAGTAGAAATAATAGTATTAATCACCTCTTACAGTTGCTATAAGGATAAAATTGTTTAATATCAGGAAGTATTTGGGACTGTTACTGAAATGTAGTGACTGTAAAAGTGCTAAATAGTTGAAGATTCATGAATTAATAGATACTTATGGTCTTGGTGGATATATCATTTACGCTAGTACTTCTCTTATTCATATTTCTGTGGCGAGTATATTTTAAGACTTTGCTGTTTAGAATAGTTTAGATTTGCAGAAATTTTGGGGAAGATACTGCACTGTACTCCATATACATTGCCACTCATTTACCTCATATTAATACTTTAATTTGGTATGTTATATTTGTTGCAAGTAGCCAACCTATATTGATACATTATTAACTAAAATCTATAATTTGTTCACATTCCCTCAATTTCTGCTTGATGTGTGCTGGAATCCCATCCAGGAGACATTACACTTGTTTTGTGTTCTGAAATCCCATCCAGGTTGCATTACACTTCAGCATGTGTCATTAGATTTCTCTTGGCTGTAATAGTTTCTCAGTCTTTCCCTGTTTTTTGTTTTTGTTTTGTTTTGTTTTTTGTGACAATGACAGTTCTAAGGAGTTTCAGTCAGGTATTTTGTAGAATGTTGCTCTATTGAAATTTGACTGTTGTTTCTTTTTTCCATAATTATATTGTAGTTATGGGTATAGAGGAGGAAGACTACAGTGATAAAAGTGTAATTATATTCACATCAAACCAAATACTATTGACATGGCTTCTCGCTGTTGACACTGACCTTGATGACTTGGCTGAAGTGGTGTTTGTCATCTCTAATATAAAGTTACCTTTTGTGTTGTCCTTTTAGTATAACACTGCTTGGAAATAAGTCACTATGTGAAACCCATACTTTAAAATTGGGCATTCATTGAATCCCCCTCTTTTAGGACAAAATATCTACATAACTTATTTGGAATTCTTCTGCAAGGGAGATTTGTCTTTTATCTCCCATTTATTAGTTTATTCAATTATTTATTTCTATTAGTTTGAACTTATGGATATTTTATTTTATTCTTTGAGTAAAGATAAAACTACTATTATTTTATTTATTATAATATGAAATTGTTCTAGTTTTGCCCACTGGAAGCTTTTACAGTTGGTTCCTGTGCTGCTTTGATACTCTCTCATCAATGTGTGTGTGGTGGGGGGTGTGTGTGTGTGTGTGTGTGTGTGTGTGTGTGTCATATTTCTTGACTGAGTCTTTAGAACCAAGTATTTCTCCAAGGATCCCTGAAGGATCCCTGATTATTTTTATTGGAGAATGTGAGTGAAAATGGAAACTCATATCTTAATATTTATGTGCAGATAGTTATAACCTTGTATTAATAGATCAATGGAAAGGGTCTTTGGGACCTCCAAGAGTCCCTAGGCCACACTGTTGTTGAATAATGATGGATGTATAAATACATATTAATTACCAACACTCAGTACAGGTAAACTAATTTTCTACCTTTTGTGTCAGGATTAAGGAAGTACACAAACAAGATGCTGAGATGAGTAATACAAGGCTAATTGAGAAGAGTTGTTGTTTTTGATAAATAAGGCAGTCAGGAGAAAATTCACAAAGTGATCTCTAATGTCCCAGACCAAGGGGAAGGACTAAAACATAACATTGAGTTTCCCAAAATCCAAACTTTGTCTCAGGACATATAGGATTTCTAGAAGAAATTCTCAAAGTTCCTAACTAACTATGATATTGAGTAGTTGGTGCATGCTGGCTTTTCTTCTAAATAGAAATCTTGACATGGCCCTGCAATTATGTGTGAGTCTTTTTCTAAATTTCAATAGTAGAGTGGAACTTGAGCTGGAGAGATAAAATTGTCAGTCAAGTGACATGCTTTTCACTTTTGAATATGTCATGTCAGATTGGATTATGAAGAAGATAAAAAGTTGCCACTTCAGGCTGGTGCTATTCCAAATTCCAGATCTAGAAAAGATTCATTGCCAAAGCTCCCTTTGTCTATGAAGATAAGGATAGACCTATGTACTTGTCACAGGGATAATTTAATAAGATATTTTAAAGTAATGAACAAAATGTATGTTTTTTAACCTAGGTAATGAGATAACTCTTAGAAAATATCTCTATATTCTTCTTTGTACCTAGGTAGGATAACTCTTAGAAATTCTCTATATTCTTCTTTGAGTGTAAAACGTAAGTTTGGTCTTGCTCAGATAGTTTTGTAAGGAGAATAGAAGGAGGTTCAACATTTTCCCTTATTATTTCATAATTATCCTGCATTTGTAGTCTCTTGAAAATTGATAAGAGACAGTCTATTGGCAAAGTGTTACTAATATGCCAATAATACATTAAATTTTAAATTATACCAGGATTAATTATTATTAAACTAGGTTTTCCACTATTTTTTAAGAAATGATTATTAAGGTGAAATTGATTTTTACAGATTTTCTTTTTTCTCTTCTTGTTTCTTTTATAACATTAAATTATTGGGTATTATCAGATGAGTAATTCCTTTCTTCTCTGCTTTTTTTTTCTGCAATTATTCAAGGACAAGTCATTTCAGTGGTCTTTTGAATCCATAGTCCAGGTGATAAATGAGTAGAAATGTGTTCCCCTGATTTTTTAATGATTGCCATTCTAACAACAGACACTGGAGAGGATGTGGAGAAATAGGAGTGCTTTTATACTGTTGATGGTAGAGTAAAGTAGTTCAACAATTGCAGAAGACAGTGTGATGATTCCCGAAGGATCTAGAAATAAAAAATACCATTTGACCCAGCAATCCCATTACCAGGTATATACACAAAGGATTATAAAACATTCTATTATAAAGACACATGTTCATTGTGGCACTGTTCATAATATCAAAGACTTAGAACCAACCCAAATGACCATCAATGATAGACCGGATAAAGAAAATGTGGCACATATACACCATGGAATACTATGCAGCCATAAAAAAAGATGAGTTCATGTTCTTTGCAGGGACATGGATGAAGCTGGAAACCATCATTCTCAGCAAACTGACACAAGAACAGAAAACCAACACTGCATATTCTCACTCATAAGTGGCTGTTGAACAATGAGAACACATGGACACAAGGAGGGGAACATCATACAACGAGGCCTGTCAGGGGATGGGGGGGGGCAAGGGGAGGGATAGCAGGGAGTGAGGGGATTGGGGAGGGATAACATTAGGAAAAATACCTAATGTAGATGACAGGGGGATGGATGCAGCAAACCACCATGGCACATGTGTACCTATGTAACAAACCTGCACTATCTGCATATGTACTCCAGAACTTAAAGTATTAAAAAAAAAAGAAAAGAAAAGAAATGTGTTTTCCTGGAGTTTACAGATATAGAAAGGTTCATTTGGGTATTGGGAGGAACAGTGTCAAAGCAGAGTGACTCACCAAAGAGTTAAAAAATAAAAATATAAACACTTGTTTATCTGGATGTCTTCTAGTTTGTTGAAGATAAAGCCAATATGGCTTTAAAATTCACCACTCTACAAATCTTCTGGTTTGGGATATCTCACTTTTATTTAACTTGACTCCTCATTTCACAATCTGGGGTGCAAAAGACCTACGGGGGCTGGCTGGCTTCGTGGGCTGCCTGCACAATTGCATGGGGTCCTGCCCTGAGAATCCCTGCCCTAAACTTAGTTTAATGCTCTGCTGCTGCCTTGAAATTCTTAAAAATCTTCAAATTTATATTTAAAATTGAATTGGAACATACATGGAACTAATTTGTATAAAGAATTAAAATCTTTTGAGAAATATTGTTCTGTGAAACTTATCAGCTCTAGATGTGATAAATTTGTATCTTAGAATAATTTATAAAAATGTATCCAAATTTTATTACGGCCTACAAAGTACTCCTCACAGCTTCAAACGCAATCACATAAGCAAAAATATCATTCTCAGAATTTAAAATTATTCAAAATATTTAGGATCTTGTATTCTCAATGGCAACTAATGCTATATTCAATAATATCTGTTGAAAATGAATTGGTTTAAAGTGTAGATTTTGATGACAAAACAATTAATTTATAGAAAAGCAAATCAGAAACTTCTCATGCCCAATTGACATACTGCATTAATAAAGTTTTACTATGTGTTATATTACATTAGAACTCCAAAGTTATTTTTGCAATCTGTAAATTGTTGCTGTTACTCATTTGTCATGATTATTTTAATACATTCTGTAGGTAGTACAAGATCTTTAAAATAAAACAATTTGATATGTATTGCCTTTCACAGCACTTTTTTTCTGCTTTCTTTTTTTATTTTTTATTTTTGACAACGGTTTCTGCGTTTCATTTTGCTTTGGGCCTAACCAATTATGTTTCTGGCACTGGGGACAACCCAATGTTTGCAGTTTTTCACAGGAGACTTGTGTCTCATGGCTGCATCCATGAAGCAGTCTCCTGCTCCACCGCAGCCTGTCCCAAGCCATGCAGTCATATCATATGCCCTATTCTCTTGCCAGCCTCTCTTCCCAGTCTAGACAACACTATGCTTCCTTGCCTTTCCATAAAGATCACAGACATAGAACTGTCACTTTGATGAATTGAAGACTGTCCCACAGCAATTACAGCTCTATGTAGGAGACATTACTTAATTTACTGCTTATCTTCATGGTACTAAAAATTCACCAGCCATTTCCCATCAGAAGGCATTCTTGTTCCCAGCTTTTCATCATATTTCTCATTCTTTATTCTAACCACACCACCTTATTGTGTGTGTGTGTTGGAGTTAAGGGAGAAAGACATAACCAATTCAACTTGAAAGATTACAGAGATCTGAAGTAATTTCCTAAAAAAAGAAATCTGGACTAGGCACAGAAGCTCATGTCTATAATTCTAACAATTTGGGAGGCTGAGTTGGGAGGATCCCTTGAGCCCAGAAGTTCAAAACCAACCTGGGAAACATAGGAAGACCCTATCATTATTAAAATAAAAAATAAAAAAATTAGTCAGGGGTGGTGGTGCATGCTTTTAGCCCCAGCTACTCAGGAGGCTGAGGTGGGAGGATTGCTTCATCCCCGGAGTTCAAGGCTAGTGAACTATGGTTGTCCTTACACTCCAGAACAAGACTCTATTTCAAACAAAACAAGACTCTATTTCAAACAGAACAAGACTCTATTTCAAAACAAAACAAAACTGGATTGAGACCCTTCCCTCTCTCAACTTTGTATCTAACCAGACAGCTAGCAGCCTTCTTTACTGGTAGAGATAAAAGAAAATATTCTTCCACCTTCAATTAATGCTATTCTGAGAACCATGACCAGAGTTATAATTAATTTCTTCAAACTGAGCCCCCATCTCAACCGATACACATGGTTACATTTTGTATATTATTCTTCCTATTGCTTTTAGCAGTTATGACATGGTAACTTAAAGATTAATTTTTTTTACTTGTTTACCTATCATTTAGTAATTTAAAGGAGGCATCTGACTTTCAGTTGGCCTTAGTTTAAATTCTAGCAATAGCATTTAGTATCTGAGTGGCCTTGGACAAATCATGTTATCTGTCTGAGCCTCAATTACTTCATATTTTGTATATAGGTATAAGGTTAATTATACCACCAATTTCTCTCAAGGTCATAAGAAAAATTAAATAATATTATGGGCTCTAAATTATTTGAGAGGAGTAATCATGTCAATTTCTGCTCACCACTGGATGATCAATGTATGCACTAGTGCTGGGCAAATAGCAAAGACCAAATAATGGGGACTGAATAAAGGAACCAATACATGTAAGTTTTATTTCATGTATCTGTTCCTTTATTCAATTTCCCATTATTTTTTATGGGCAAGTTTTAATTCAATGCTTGTAATACTGTGAATATCAATTTGTTACCTAGTATTAAAATTTGTATTAATTACTCTCATAATTATTTTATTAGTTTTTATCACTATTCTCTGTTAAGTATTAGTTTTTACAGTTATTTTTATTAATAAATATATATTATTGTAATTATGCATACTCATATTTTGTTACATGCATATAATGTGTAATGATCCAGTCAAGGTATTTGAGATATACAACACTTTGAGTATTTAAATCATTTCTATGTTTTTACAGTACGTCAAGCCCTTTCTTATAGCTTTTTTGAAATATGCAACATTGTTGTTAACTATCGATAGTTTATTGTGTTATTGAACATTAGAATGGATGAATTCTATCTAACTGCATATTTGTACCCATTAAGCAACCTCGCTCGGCCGTCACCCTGCAACACATACCTACCCACACTCTTCCCAGCCTCTGGTATCTATCATTCTACTCTCTACTCCATAAGATCAGCTTGCTTTTCAGCTCCTGTATATGAGTAAGAACATGTAATATTTGTCTTTCTGAGTTTTTATTACCATTCTTTAAATTTAACTTTATTTTATGAATGTGAAAGATACCTACGATCATTTTCTTATCTCTTGCATACTCTGCATCTCTGCATCAGCCACCCAACCAAATGCACTCTGGAGGTTTCCACAACTGCATCAGGAATCCCACACTTTCTGGAAGGCTCACTGTCTCTGATTATACATGAATACTCTAACGATTATCTGATTTCTTATAAGTTCATTGACCAGACCACTCACTCAACTCCACTGTGATGATGGGGTAGGTCATGTGTGAAGCCAGTCCTCACTTAGCTAAATTCACAAAGCCTTCCTTGCTGTATCCCATTTCATAGCGAAGAATCCTTCTGCTGGACCTGGTAGGAAACTCGTGTTATTAAAATTTTAGTCCTAAGTAGCTTGTCATAGTCAGCTGTAATTGCTATAACAGAACACCACAAACTGGGTGGCTTAAAAAATTTATGTCTCACAGTTCTGGAGGCTGCAAAGTCCAAGAGCAAGGTACCATCTGGTTCACTGTCTGGTGAGGGCTTTCTTCTTGGTTTGCAGATGATGTCTTTCTCAGGTCTTTCCTCAGGTCTTTTACTTGGTTTTTCCTTGGCATGAGCATGGAGACAGAGAGAAAGATCTCACATCTTTTCTTCATTTTACAAGGACATTAATCCAATTATAAGAGTGCCTCTCTCAAGACCCAATCAAACCCTAATTACCCTCCAAAGGCACCACCTCCAAATATCATCATATACAATTGGAGTCTCAACATAAGAATCATGGGAGGACACAAGCATTCAGTCTATAGTGGTATAAAATCTTGGAATGGTAATTTTATGGCCTGATACTCTATCCTTTCCCTCTTCCACCACAGCTGATGCTACTAATTGATCATGCAATTTTTATTTTTTGAACTGAATGGTGATCATACAAATCTTTGTGACCCAGCATTTTGAGAAAGCACTAATGTTAGCTCAGTGCTGACAGGCATCTCTTCCCTCTTCCGTCTGCAATGTGATGACAATGCCTGGATTAGTCAATTAACTGATGACAAAATGTGATACATTTGATAGTAATGTTGGAGGAGCTGAGAGAAAAGAAAAATGTTTTGTAAAAGGTCTCTATTCTAAAAATAGGGAAATTATAAGAATGATTTAAAAGCAGCAATTAACTAACACACATAATAATTCTATTTGCAGTAGGTAAAATATGTAACTATTTGATGTGTTAAGAGAACGCCGCCCCTGATGACTTTATTAAGTGTTCTAAATTCTGATTCTTTTGTTTTCTGAATAATTACAAAACTTTAAAAAGTCAGCGATGTCTTTATTTCTCTAAAAAATGGTATTCTGAGAAGAGAAGAATTTTGGTGGAAAAAATTCTTACATTTCATGGTGTAGTTTAATGAGTTGTTGAGCTTGGACCTAGTAGAATTTATAATATATAAATTTATAATCTAGACACTGCTATATTTCTTTATAATATACAGATATCTTTCATATATCCAACCTAAAATGTATTACTGTCTCTGACAACTGGCATTGTTAAATACTTACTCTCTCTACAGTGAATTTTCTTCATTAATTTTTATTTGTGCTAGTTCTTGGATGTCTCATTAATCTTTAGTTATTTTTTCTTTTCTTTTAGTGGCTTTCTGTTGCTTTTCTCTGTCCATAACAGGTTGTCCTGATTATTCTGGATTTCTTTCAATATCTGTCTCTTTAAGTAATACATTGTTTTGTGTGTTTAAACTTAGGTTTTTGAGAAAGCATGAAGAAATGAAGAAAACAAGGAATTTACATCTAAAAAGATTTTGTTAATTCTGACATTTTAACACATGATGTGGTTTGGCTGTATCTACATTCAAATCTCCTCTTGAATTGTAGCTCCCATAATTCCCTCATGTTGTGGGAGGGACCTAGGTAATTGAATCATAGGGATGGATTTCCCTTACTGTTCTCGTGGTGGTGAATAAGAGGAAACCCCTTTAGCCTGGCTCTCTGATTCTCTCTTGCCTGCTACCATATGAGATGTGCCTTCTACTTTCTGCCATGATTGTGGGGCCTCCCAGCCACATGAAACTGTGAGTCTGTTAAAACTCTTTCCTTTGTAAATTGCCCAGTCTCAGGATTGTCTTTACCACAGCATAAAAATGGACTAATACAATGCATATATATGTATTTTTTTACCAATTAGGAAACCATTAAACATTAACTTCTTTATAATAAAAAAACTTGTTAAAGGTTGGAAACTCAGATACACATAAGGAAAGGAAGGGCATTGAAGAAGGAATAAGTGAAGGTGAAACAAAAATTTATTTTTTTTAATTATCTAAGAGAAAACAGTTCATTCAAAATAATAGCAACAATGTGTTCAATTATGTGTGCTTATATATATATTGTCATATAAATGTACTTTTATATACAGATGTATGAGTGAAATGAATGACAGCAATGATACGAGTTACAGAAGGAAGGAATTAGGATTATTTTGTTATTAGAAGGAATTCACACTATCACTGAAGTGGGTGTTGTTTCATTTGAAAGTAGAATTGGATTAAATTAGTTGTAAATGTATACTGAAATTTCTAGGGCTATCACTAAAAAAGTTTTAAAAAAGAAGTAACTGATATACTAAAGAAGGAGAAAAATAAAAATAATGAAAGCCAAAAAATGTAGAAAAGCAGCAGAAGACAAAAATAGTAGCAAAAACAAGGGTAACAAATAGAAAGAGTAACAAATATGGTAAATATTTATTCAACTATATCAATAGTGACTTTGAGTGTCAATGGTCTAAATATATCAATTAAAAATAGAGACTGCCAGAGAGTATTAGAACACCAAATATATGTTGTCAAATAAAACCACTTTAAATATAAAGATACATATAGATTAAATGTAAATTGAAGGAGAATTATATATCATGATAATACTAGTCAAAAGAAAACAGAAACAACTATATTAATTTCAGACAGAGCTGAATTTAAAGCAAGGAAGGGTTATTATGGATAGAGAAAGGCATTGCATAACAATAAAAAGTCAGCTCTCAGGCAATTTGACAATTCTTAATGCATACACACTTAATGACAGAGCATCAAACTACATGAGGAAAAAGTGATAGAACTGGAAAAAAAAGAAGAATCAAACATCATAGTTGTAAACTAAAACATTCCTTTTCCAGAAGTAGACAGATTTGACTGCCAGAAAATCAGTAAGTGCATAGGTGAACTCAACAGCATCACAATTTAACTGAATGTAATCAACATTTACTTATTATTTCATTCAAAAACAGTATATTACACATGCTTATCAAGTACACATGGAATGTTCACCAAGATACACCATATTCTGTGCCATGAAGCACCCTGAACAAATTTGAAAAATAATTAAAAATACAATTTCTGCTCTCAGACTGTATTGGAATTAAACTATAAATCAGTAACAGAAAAGTAAATAGAAAATACCAAGGTACATGGAGATTAAACAATGCATACTTCTAAAGAATGCATGGATCAAAAAGCAATCTCAATAAAAATTTTAAAATATTTTGAACTAAATGAAAACTAAATCATGAACTATCAAAACTTGTGGGATGCAGTGAAAGCAATGCTTTGTGGGAAACATGTACATTCAATGACTATATGAGAAAATAAGACAGGTCTAAAATCAATAATCTAGGTTTGTACATTAGATAATTAGAAAAAGAATATTTCAAATACAAAGTAATCAGAGAGAAGAAATAATAAAAATTATAGCAGAAATTAATGAAATTGAAAACAGAAAGTGAACAGAGAAAATTGAAGAAACCAAAGCCGCTTCTTTGAAAAGACCAATAAAATTCATAAATCTCTAGGCAGCTAAGTAAAAAGGAGTACACAAATTCTTAGTATTAGAAATGAAAGAGGAAATATCACTTCAGATTCTGTGGGCATTAAAACAATAATAAAGGAATATTATGAATAACTGTATGTCCACAAACTTAATAACCTAGATGAAATGAACCAATTCTTTAAGACACAATGTGCCAAACCTTACACATAAGAAGAGATAGACAATATAAATAAGCCTATATTATTAAAGATATTAAATCATAACCAGTTGTCTTCTAAAACAGGCCCAGAGACATTCACTGGTGAATTCTACAAAACATTTAAGGAAAAATTATGCAAATCTCCACAATACCTTTTAGGGAATATAAGCAGAGAAAATACTCCTAAGAGAGCAACATTACTCTAATACCAAAACCCAACAAAGACATTACAAGAAAAGAAAACTACAGATCAGTATCTCTCATAATGATAGACGCAAAAATTCTCAACAAATTATTTAAAAATTAAATCCAGCAATGTATGAAAAGAATTATACACTATGACCACATGGAATTTATGCTGGGAAGGCAAGGCCAGTTTAACATCTGAAAATCAGTTAATACAATCAATCACATGAACAGGGTAATGAAACATAACACAATTATATTAATAGATGGAGAAAAGGCATTTGACAATATGTAACACCCATTTATAATAAAAATTTTCAGAATAAATAAAAATTTCAAAATTACAAAGAAAACTTTAGCTAACATTATTAATGGTGAGAAATAAGCTATTTTTTCCACCAATATCAGGAGCAAGGCAAGAATATCCTCTCTAACTACTCCTTTTCAATATCATGCTGAAGTTCCACCTAATGCAAAAAGACGGGGAAAAAGTACACAAAAATGAAACAATAAATAAAATTATCTTTGTTTACAGATGACGTGATTATCTATGTAGAAAATCTAAAAGAGTCAACAAAACAACTTCTAGAACTGATAAGTGACTATAGCAAAGTTACAGAATATCAGGTTCATATACAAAAATCAATTACTTTTTCTACCACCAGCAATGAAGAGAAGTAATTTGCAATTTAAAAACACAATATTATTTAAATTAGCATCACCCCAAGTGAAATATTTAAGTATTGACCTAAGAAATCATGTAGTAGATATATATGAGGAAAACTGCAATAATCTAATAAATAAATAAAGAAGAACTGATTAAAAAAAAAGTTATCCCATGTTCATGGGTAGGGAGACACAATAATTTCAAGATGTCAATTCTTCCCAAAATGATCTATAGGTAAAATGAAATCACAATCAAAACCCCAGATATTTATCACGTAGAAACTGACAAACTGATTCTAAAGTTTATATAAAGAGACAAAACATACAAAATAGTCAACTCAATATAGAAAGAGAAGAACAAAGTTAGAGGCTGACAGTACTCGCCTGAAGTTTTTGAAGATGAGTACTGTCAGCCTCTAACTTTACTACTATAACGCTGCAGTAATTAAGATTGGTGAAAGAATAGACAAGGAAGTCAATGGAACAGAATAGAGAGCCCAGAAATAGACCCACATGAAAATTCTCTACTTAGAAAGCAAAGGCAGTTTAATGGAACAAAGACAATCTTTTCAACAACTGGTGCTGGAACAACTAGATATCCACAAGGAAATAAAATGAGTCTAGACACAGACCATTCACAAAATTAACTCAAAATGGATTATAGTCCTATGTGTAAAACACAAAACTATGTAACTTCTAGAAGATAACAACGGGAAAAATTTTAACCGACTTTGGGTATAGTGATGCCATTTTAGATACAATACATTTTAGAACAATTGGTGAAAAATCACATGATAAGCTAAAATTCATCAAAATTAAAAATGTCTGCTTTGTGAAAGGCAATGTCAAGAGAAATAAAAAACAATCCTACATACTTGGAGAAAATATTTTCATAAGATCATTTCATGAAGCATTGCTATCCAAAATCTCCAAAACCTTTTAAAACTTGTTTATAATAAAATGAACAACTGATTTAAAAATCGGCCAGAGTGTTCAGCAGATACCTCACCTAAGAAAACATATACATGGAAAGTAAGGGTAGGAAAAGATACACCACATGTCATATCATGAGGGTAATGCAAATTAAAACAACAATGAAATACCACTACACACACATCTACTAGAATTGCCAAAATTCAGAACATTGAAAACATCAAATGCTGATGAAAGTATGGAATAACATCAACTAGCATTTATTGTTGGTGGGACACATAGTGGTACAGTCCCTTTCGTACTATTTGGCAGTGTCTTTAAAAAACTGAGCATGCTTTGACCATACAGTTCAGAAATCTCAGTGCTTGATATTTACTCAGCTGATTTAAAAGCTTATGTCCAAACAAACGTGTATCCATAGATGTTTATGGCAGATCTATTCATAATTTCTAAAACTTGGAAACAACCAATATGTCCTTGAGTGGCTGAATGGATAATTTGTGATACATCCAGGAACTGAAATATTATTCAGCACTAAAATGTAAATGAACTATCAAGCAATAAAAAAGATATGGAGGGGCTCACGTCTTAATCCCAGCACCTGGGAGGCTGAGCCAGGCGGATCACGAGATCGAGATAGAGATCATCCTGGCCAACACGGTGAAACCCCGTCTCTACTAAAAATACAAAAAAATTAGCCAGGCGTGGTGGCACGCGCCTGTGGTCCCAGCTACTCGGGAGGCTGGGGCAGAAGAATCGCTTGAACCCAGGAGGTGGAGGTTGCAGTGAGCCCAGATTGTGCCACTGCACTCCAGCCTGGTGACAGAGCAAGACTCCGTATCAAAAAAAAAAAAAAAAAAAAGAAAAAAGAAAAAAAAAAGATATGGAGGGACCTTATATGCACATTACTAAGTGAGAGAAGCTAATCTGAAAAGACTACATAATGTATTAATTTCAACTATAGGACATTCTGGAAAAGACGGAAGTATAGATACAGAAAAAATAACAGTGGTTACTAGGGAGTCACAGAAAGAGGGCTGAATAGACAGAGGACAGAGGACTTTTAGGACGGTAAAAATACTGCATTTAACACAATGATAGGTATAAGTCATTATATGTTTGTTTAGACCCATAGAATGCATGCCGATTGAATCCTTGTGTAATCTAGAGACGATGGGTGATTACGATGTGTCAATGTAGGTTCATCAGTTGTAACAAATGCACTGTGGTGGGGGGATGTTGATAATGGAGGAGGCTTTACATGTGTTGGGGCAAAAAGCATGTGGTTAATCTTTGTGCCATTATCTTAATTTTGCAATGAACTTAAACATTCTCAAAAAACAAAGCCTTTTAAATATATTTAATTTTTATTTTTAAAGGTAGTTAAGCCCATTAAAGCTTTATGACTGGATTTGAGTCTTGTAACTTTCAGTAATAGGGTTATCTTGGGCAAGAACTAAAATTTCTGTGCCTTAGTTTCCTCATGTATAAAATGGGCATAACAATTGAACCTATTCCTAAGACTGTTTGGGTTATTATATAAATTAATCAATATAAAATGCTTAGACTATTGTACATGTAATTAATGCTGCTTCTATTATCATTATTAGTATTATTATTATTATTTTTGAAAACTGGGTAGTAGTAACCATCCCTAGGGTCATTGTGTAAAAAACTGTATAAAACAAAATGGAGTAATTAGCATAATACCTTGTGTTGACTCATTCAATAAAACATTTTTTCCTCTTTGTGTATTTCACTCAAATGTTACCAATTTTTCTCATTTTTCCATTTAATGTTAGCTTATGACTTCAGATTTCAAATATTTCTACATGTATAAAATCAAATGCATCATCTGTCAAACCAATCCCTCCTCTACACTTTGTGTTTGTCAATGGCACTTCACGTTTATTTCTTTTGAAATATTAAATTCATATTTACTTTTATATGTTCTTTCTCAATTTTATCTACTCTACCCCTGAGTCCTGCAATTTGTAAGTATTTTCTCTATTTTTGAAACATTTTGAGATGTATCTTTTCTCCTCTGTTCTACCGAGAATAACAGCAATAGCTAACATAAACACTCTACAAATTAAGACACTTTTGTTGAATATTAATAAAGTTAATATTTTCATATAAAGATTAAAATGGATATAAGCTTTTGGAATTAAAGATACTAAAATATTGGATTAATGTCAGTGACAAATTGTTTTTAAATAGTACCATATAATTATTTGAATGAATCAGACAATATGTAGTCTTCATGAGCGGCTTTTGAGAGGCAATGCAATATTGGAGAAAAACATATAATTTTACATCTTAGGACTTGATTTTGCACCCAAGGTTTGAAATTTTTGTGTTTCTTGGAGGCGTGGTCTTGGCCTTTAAAATGATCTCCTTCAGATACAGTTTTCTCAAGGGGAAAGTGAAGATATTTGTAAAACCTGCGGAATAAAATGTGCAAGGTAGCCTGTTGACTTGTGGTGAGGACCAAATATGTAATTAGAACGCTTGACATACTGTATGTAATTATTCAGAAGCACTGCAAACTACCCTTGAGAAGAGGGTTTCTTTGAAACAGTGTTACATTAGAAGTCTCATGATTCATAATTCTGCATGAATATGAGATTTGATACTTTCCAGTCCATGACTCAATAAGAAAATGGCTCTTCACATTCACTTTCCTGAGAAAAATACCTGCCTTATCTTTCGTCGTCCTTGCTTCAGTGAACTGCACTACCCATTTGCTTAAACATATTTCTTTCTCCATCATTATCTCTCACATGAATTACTGCAATAATGTCCTATCTGGAGGTTATACTTTAGTCTCTTTCCAATTTTTTTTTTCCACCCAGCAGTTTCTGTTCACTTTATTAAGCAAAATTGAAAGTGTTGATCCACTATTTAAAACATTTCAAACTTCCCCATTTCTCACAGAATAATGTACAAAGTTTTATGGATGGCTCTAAAAGATCCTTCAAGGCAAGACAACTCCATATCTCTTTTAGACTCATCTATTGCTACATACTTTCTTAAACTTTGTAATTCAGACATGCCTAAAATAGATAATTATCTTTTTCCTTCCCGATGTTTCATATGCTATCCACACTGCCTGGAGATCCATGCTCTTGTGAACAGGAGCTGACTATGTGAATATGAACAAGCACAACAGTAAGCTGGGGACCAAGGGTGGGGCACATCTGAATTCTGCAGTAGAATTTACCCAGTCAAAGGCATAGCTACAGAGTGCAAAATTGTCTGTCTCCCTATGGAAAACTGCTTGTAAATAGCCACACTATGGGGCAGAATAGAGCAAAGACAGCCTTCCACTGACCGAACTTCTAAATTTCATCTAAAAACATCCTTTGGAAGTAGGTCTATCACCCCTTTAATAGAATAAACTCCAGGAATTGTTTGACAAAGGGGGCTATTTGGAAGAGCCATGCTGGAGCACTGAGAAGTGAAATAATCCCGCTCTGAAAATAAAGGTGATTCATGCTAAGGTAATAAATTGGAAAAAATAAAATAGATGCAACTCTCAGTCCACATATCTGGAAAAGCTGGTTACATTACGAAGACGTTATTGAGAAATGTATGTATATGCATTATGTATATATGTTATGCATAATAAAGCATTTTGTAACTTCCAAAGCATCTTAACAATATTGTTATCGTTAATTTTTATGAGAGAAAACTCTATACTTATTGCTGTCTGCAAGGATATATAGCACAATCCAGAATTCAAATGAACTCATTCAACAATATTAAGATACATTTTAAGAAGTAGTTGCCTTACATATCTTTTCAATGAAATTTTGCAACCTGTGGAATTAGAAACATATGTTCAATAACCACAATGTTGAAGTAAAGTGGTTTGAAATTATTATCTCTTCATGTTAACACCCAAATCAACAGTAAACTCCCTTCCCTCTACAATGCAGCGTTTCACTTGATAATTAGCAGCTGTATGCTAATTACACTGGGAGCTCTTGATTTCCTGAATATGCTAATTTAAAGTTCTGTTGAGTGGTGACTTTTGTTTCATGGAAGCCTAAAATATAAGCCATATAGAATACACTATACAGCTATCCTGCTCTCAGTTCCTGGGGAAGAGTCAATTGAGTGCTTCTATTAATGGTACCTCTCACTAAAGAGGAAAATTGTTAGGAGTTGGTGACACTTTAGCAGTGATTGAAAGATGAGAAATTGAACTCATAAGATTGGGATCCCCCACAATGAGCCATGAGCAACCTGAAAGCAAAAGGAAAGATGAGAGCCAATCAGCAGTCATGAGAATCAAATTAACATTTGGCTCAGCTATTCTAATAATTAAATGTACGAACGGAGCATTCTGAAAATGCATCATTTAACTCATGTAAACATGATGAGAGTTAGATGTCGATGGACTTCCTAATTGAAAAAGAAAAACGTTAGGGAGTCTGTTGAAACACATAGGAGATGGCTATGGAAGAGTTGATGTCAAGAGTGCAAGTGGAGTTGATGGTGATGTCCTTCTTATTGAGTCTCCTACAACATTATTGTATTTGAGTTCTCTACCATTCTCACCTGACCTTTCCTCTGTGCAGGTTATATATTCTGCTTAAACAAAAGGGTGCCAGCTTGGAATAATATTCATTGGCTGATTTTTCCATTAAAAGTTCAAGTAGTGGAATACAACATTGAAACTGAGAAAAGGCTGCAGGAAATGACATGGAAATGCATGTGTCAATACCAAACAAAGCTTGTGGAGAAACTAAAAGAAATAATTATTTTGTTCTTCCCCTCATGTCTTCTTCCTTTGTATTTTTCTTCTTTCTGCTATAATGTCTATAATGTCTACACAGACATTATAAATTTTAATGATAACTAATATTTCTGACACTTATGTTCTAATTTAGTATTGCTCTAGGCTATACATGTATGTAAGTATGCACACATATAGATGCTTAAGAAAAATACTATTTTTATTTCTCATTTTAGAAAAGAAAACATAAAATCATAAAAACAAATTAAAGTAATTTTTATGAGGTCAACCAGCAGGTATGCGGTATGACTCAGTTTTGGGCACAAGCACTCTGACTCTAAGATCTGTGTACTTAGACACTATTATATTGATCACACAAACACACATATATACAGACATACACACTCACCACTAGGGCTGATTGACACTTTCTAACCAAGTTCATTGTCTTATTATAAGACACAGAAGTACTTAAAGAAAAGAAAGAAAAGGATCTGCTGAGAAGGTGTTCTAGGATGGTAAAAATTCCATTTTCCTTTATGTCAAGTAGCTCCTTACCTGTGTATGTAAGAATTAAAATCCAAATCAGAATATATGTCATGTGAGATAAAGAAATTTTTAATGAATTCATGAAAGTCTTGCCAATTTAACATCAAAAGGCATGTTTCATTGCTTGGAAAGAGTGCCGTATCCCATTTCTAAAACTTGATTTAAATCAGGCTTGGTAAAAATTGCATCTACAATTCTACTCCTCACCACATGCAAGTTATGAAAACTAAGGGAATACTTTTATAATATCTTAAAAGAGCAGCTTTTGTCTTCTGCTATGTAGCATACAAAGTGAAAAAAAAATAAACAAAAACAAATTCATAGGGTTTTGTTTCCTTTATTTAATATTGTATATTTCCTGAACCTAATTCCCAGACGTTGACAGTTTCGATTTGATTTACATGGACTTAAATAAAGAGATAAAAAATCGGGATATAGTGCTTCAGGAAAATGAAGGGCTTTCCTTTAATAATGAAGAAAATTGACTCACGCCTGTAATCCCAGCACTTTGGGAGGCCAAGGCGGGCAGATCATTTGAGCTCAGGAGTTAGAGACCAGCCTGGCCAATATAGTAAAACCCTGTCCCTACTAAAAATACAAAGATTAGCTGGGCGTGGTGGGGGCACCTGTGGTCCCAGCTACTCGGGAAGCTGAGGCAGGAGAATCACTTGAACCTGGGAGGCGGAGGTTGCAGTGAGTCGAGATCCCACCACTGCACTCCATCCTGGGCAACAGAGTGAGAAACTGTCTCAAAATAATAATAATAACAATAATGAAGAAAACTCATGTTACATTAATGATTTTATATAAATAACAATATATTCAGAGCAAAATATATGTCAATTCTGTACTCAAAGGACCTCAAGAATTGAGATTAAATAATGTCGCCAATATGTTTAAATGAAAGCCATTCATTTTCTTATGTGTTATACTGACCATTTATATAGTTTGTGTTACATGATCACTGTGCTTATGTTTTATGTCACCTTAAAGAAGGCTACACCAAGAGTCTTCTGTCCTGATGAGAAATTTAAAATTCATCAAAAATTAAGTGATATGTGCCCTCTCAATCAGCCAATTTTCATACAACGCTTACTATAACCACAGGGCTTAAGGCACAAGGGTACCAAGATCGACCAAACTTATCTGGGCCTTCAAAGAAATTTAAATTAAGAACATAAGCAAGTGACAGGACAAACATAAATGTTGTGATAAGTGTTTTAAGAGTGTTTGAAAAATGCTCATTACAGGTAGACCTAACTAGCCTGAAGGTTTAGAAAAGATTCCTTATGAAGGTGACACATGCACTGAGCAGAAAATATGAGTAGGAATCAGCTCAATAAAAGGCAGAGAAGGAGTTGGAGTTGGGGAAGGATTCTTTTTTTTTTTTTTTTTGACAGTCTCTCACTGTCACCCAGTCTGTAGTGCAGTGACAAGATCTCGGCTCACTGCAGTCTCCATCTTCTGGGTTCAAGCAATTCTCCTGCCTCAGCCTCCCGAGTAACTGGGACTACAGGTGCGTGCCACCAAGTCCCGCTAATTTTTTTGAATTTTTAGTAAAGACGGCGTTTCACCATGTTAGCCAGGATGGTCTCCATCTCCTGACCTCGTTATCCGCCCACCTAGGCCTCTCAAAGTGCTGGGATTACAGTTGTGAGCCACCACCCCAGGCCGGAATTGGAGAGGAATTCTAAGCAGAAAGTATCCCATATTCAAGTCATTTAGGGAGACAGTTTGATATCTTCAACTCTGTTTCCTCCTGTAGTTTTGAAGATGATGCTTGACTGAGTTGTTATGAAATAACATTTGTGTAAAACTATAAAAAGTATTATGTAAGAGTCTAAACTTAATAAATATTAGAAATTATTAGCATGGCTCATTCAAAGAATTTCATTCAGGTATATATTGCATGTTTATTGCATAATAGCTAAAGAAGAAGACAGAAAGGCATGGACCAGATTATGGATATCATAAATACTTTTTCTCATGATGAAGCATTGACAGCTTTTGTTCCAAGCCATCTTTTCAAGGATGTTTCTATAGCAAATAGCATTGGTAGAGAGAGTCTCCCTTCAATGCAGAAAGCAGGTTTGCTTTTCACTAGGAAAGATAATGTCTCCCTCCAGGACATAGGTTAGGCAGGTATGCCAGCCGCCAATTTATAAGATAGGGAAAATCGTAAACTTGGGACTCATTAGCTGTGCCACAGATCGACTGTGTATGTGGTAGCCAACTTTACGTTATTTCCGTGGGACTTGGGAGGAGGGGAGACCTCGTGCGAACATGAGGGTCATGCTGTCTGCTTGCTGTGAAGAATAAAATCCTTTCCCTGACCCACGAGTACCAGGTCTTCTGCCAGTATCCATGAAACAGTAAAATCTAACTTGGTTTAAAGTAGAGTAAAACACACTTTTCCCGGATCTTGACAGTTTTTAAATCCTTATGGTATTTAGGATCCATCACATGCATTTAATACTGTATTGTAACAGTTTTATTTTAAAATGTTAAATGCTCTAGTAATAATGCTTTAGTAATAATGATCATTGCAATGATTTAAATTTAAGACAAAAAATTAGATGGCAACATTGCTAAAATTGACAGATATAATTATATGAATTTATCACATAAAGCATGATGTTTTGAAGTATTTTTACATTGTGGAATGACTAAATCTAACTAACACGTGTGATACCTCACATAGCTATCATTTTTCTGGTGATAACTCTAACACCTACTCTCCTAGCATTTTTTAGGACTACAATACGTTATTATTAACTGTAATTACCAGGAGCTGGAGCAGTTGTGGAGGGAAGCTGGGGAGATTTTGTTCCAAAGACACAACATTTCAGTTACATGGATGGCACCTTAAACAAAAGTGAAGGGATCCATATTTTTCAAAATCATTTTAGTGTGTACATAAACAAGATAATTTGAAGATTTTCTCTAAATGATTAAGGTATTATTTAACTGTCCACAATTCACTAATTTCATCTATCAGAATCTTGTATTAACAATTTTAACTTTGGTTGTGCTAAACTGAACACACCGAGCTTTCTTCACCTGTATGTTTTACCTTGTCCTTATCTTGCCCTCATTCTTGAATTATAATTTGTCCGGATATTGATTTCTGGATTGACAGTTATGTTTCTTCAGCATTTTAAATATGCATTTCATCCTCTTATTGCCTGGGTCATTGCTGATGAAATGTCCACCGGGCACAATATTGCTCCTTTGTAGGTCAGTTACTTTTTTCTCTCAGGGTGCCTTTCAGACATTGTATTTGTTTTGTATGCTCTGAATTTTAGTAAGATGTATCTAGAGTAATTTTAGTTCTGTTCTTTCTGCTGTAAATTTAATGGGGTTTTCAATCTGATAACCTATACTTTCTTAATTCTATTAAAGTATCACATATTAGTTTTTAAATAATTTCCACTCATCATAGTCCCCACACTTCTCTCTGGAATGTCTATGATTAAATAATAGCACTAGTAGATAGCAAAGGGTGTGTATATATAAGCCAATACTTAGAAAGACTAAAAAATCAGCAGTAAAGACAGACACTCAAAAATACTATTAATAAATTAAAACAAAATTCTGAAAACAGCTCAAGTAACCCATAGGAATTCAGGAAAAAGAAAACAGCAAATGAAAAACAGAGGAAAAGAAGAAATGAAAAGGACAGGTTTAAGCATTCACATAGCAATAATTATATTAAACATAAGTGATCTAAAAGCACTGATGAAATGACAGATTTTGGTAGAGTACAATTTGAAAATCATGATTCAACTATATATTGTCTACAATAAGTCACTTTAAATATAATGATATAAGGAGGCTGAGAATACAAAGATGGAAACTATATTATATAAATGTTAATTAGAAGAAAAAAATAGCTATATTGATGTTAAGCACATTAGATTTCAGAGCAAATTGAATTAAAAAAGAAAGAGAAACCTTTTACAATCATAAAAATCAGTCCCTCAAGAAAATGTAATAATTCTAAACATGTATGCACCAAACAACAGACCCATAAAATACATGAAACAAAATTGATAGAACAAAAAGGAAAAATTCATAAATGTAAAGCTACCATCTCTCAACAACTGATAGGTAACTAGACATAGTGCCAGCAAGGATGTGGAAGAACTCAGCAACACCATCAATCCAGACGATGGAATCAGCCTTCATAGAATACTCCATCAAAAAGCAGCAGAATACACATTCTATTTAAGTGCTCATTAAATATATACTGAGATAGACCACATCCAGGGACATAAACATTAACACATTTAAAAGAATTGAAATTACACAGTGTGTTTTCTCTGGCCACAATTAAACCAGTCTAAGTATCAGTCACAGAAAAATATCAGAATATCTTAACACACAGAGAAAGTAAATAACAAACTTCTAAATAAGCCGTACATTAAAGAGAAAGTCTCAAAGAAAACAATAATAAGAACACATTGAATGGGATGGAAAATAGAGAAAAATACAGTACATGAAAATTTGTGAGGCACACAGTGCTAAGAAAAATGTATAGCACTAAATGAATATATCAGGAAGTAACACCATCTCAAACAGAACATCTAAGCTTTTACCTCAAGAACCAAAAATGAGAGCAAAATAAATACAACACAAACAAAAGGAAGAATAAGGAGAAATCAATAAAATTGAAAATAGTAAAATAATAGAGAAATTCAATGAAACATATTACTGCTTCTTTGAAAAAAATCAATGAGATTGACAAACCTGTTAAGATATTGAAAAAGGAAAAAAGAAAAAAGACATGATTTTCCAGTTTCAAGAATGAAACAAGGGGTATCACTCTAGACTCTACAGAAATATAGAAAAGGAATACTGCCAACAATTTTACCCATGTAAATTTGACAACTCAGTTAAATGAATGAATTCCTTGAGAAACGCAAACTATCACAACTTACTCAGTATGAAATAATCTTTATTTTATTTTATTTTATTTTTATTTTTTATTTTTTTTATATATTTTTTTATTGCGTTTTAGGTTTGGGGGTACATGTGAAGAACATGGAAGATTGTTGCATAGGTACACACATGGCAGTGTGATTTGCTGCCTTCCTCCCCATCACCTATATCTGGCATTTCTCCCCATGCTATCCCTCCACAACTCCCCACCCCCCCACTATCCCTCCCCTTTTTCCCCCCCCCCGACAGACCCAGTGTGTGATACTCCCCCTCCCTGTGTCCATGTGTTCGCATTGTTCAACACCCGCCTATGAGTGAGAATATGCGGTGTTTGATTTTCTGTCTTGTGTCAGTTTGCTAAGAATGTTGGTTTCCAGGTTCATCCATGTCCCTACAAAGGACACGAACTCATCGTTTTTGATGGCTGCATAATATTCCATGGTGTATATGTGCCACATTTTCCCTGTCCAGTCTGTCATCGATGGGCATTTGGGTTGGTTCCAGGTCTTTGTTATTGTAAACAGTGCTGCAATGAATATTCGTGTGCATGTGTCCTTATAGTAGAACGATTTATAGTCTTTTGGATATATACCCAGTAATAGGATTGCTGGATCAAATGGAATTTCTATTTCTAGGTCCTTGAGGAATCGCCACAGCGTCTTCCACAATGGTTGAACTAATTTACACTCCCACCAACAGTGTACTTAATAGTACGATCACTGCTTAGGAAATCTAATTCATAATTTTAAAACTCTCAATAAAGAAATAATCAGTTCCAGATGGTTTCACTGGAAAATTCTGCCAAATATTTAAGTAAGTAAGACTAATTCTTCACAATCTCTTCCAAAAGGTAGAAGATAAAACACATGTATGCAGCTTATTTTTTCCTGATACCAAAACTAGACAAAAAGTATGAAAAAAGGAATGTAGATTTTTAAAATCTAATAAAATATTAGCAAATAGAATGCATCACTATATGAAAAGAAGTATGAACTTTGACCAAGTGGGGTTTACTGCAAGTATGCAAGAGGTTCAATAATTTGAAAATCAGTTATTGTAGCCTACCACATTAACAGTAATTAAAAAACATGATCATATAATGTGATGATATGAGTTGATAAAGAAAAAGCTTTTGGAAAAATTAAAACCCACTCATGATATAAAGGAACTTCTTTAGCTGGGTTTAAAAAAACAAAACAAAACACAAAAACACTACAGCTAGCATCATATTTTATGCTGAAAAACCAAACGTTTATCCCCTATGATTGGGAAAACTATCAAGGAATTTTGATTACTTCTATTTAAAAATGTTGGAAATAGTGGAAATTCTGGCCAGTGAAATAAGGCCAGAGAAGAAAATAAAAGGCATTCAAATCACTAAAGGAAAAATAAGGGCCAGGTGCAGTGGCTCATGACTGTAATCCCAGCACTTTGGGAGGCCGAGGCAGGCCAATCACTTGAAGTCAAGATTTCAAGACCAACCCGGCTAACATGAGGAAACCGTGTCTCTACTGAAAAAAAAAATACAAAAGTTAGCTGGCCATGGTGGTATGCACCTCTAATTCCAGCTGCTCAGGAGGCTGGGGCAGAAGAACTCCTTGAACCCTAGAGGTGGAGGTTGCAGTGAGCCAAGATCATACCACTGAACTCCAGCCTCAGGGACAGAATAAGACTTCATCTCAAAATAAAATAAGAAAAAAAACCCTTTATATTTGCAGATGTCATCATTGTCTAAATAGATTATCTCAAGGAACATACAAAATACAGACTTATGAACTCATACACAAATTTGGCAAGTTTGCATGACACAAGATGTTTATACAAAATCAATTGTGTTTATACAAACTAGTAATTAACAGAGGTACACTGCAATTAAAATTATACTCTCATTTTCACTCACTCAAAAATGCAATACTTATTTGTAGATAGAACAAAATATAGATAGGATGTGTGATAATGAAGACTAATGGTGATGAATGGAATAAAATAATACCTAAAGAAATGGAGAGACATATGACATTCGTTGATAGAAAAGTTTAATACAGTGGAAATGCCTTTTAAAAATCAGCACATAAGGACATATCCAGTACTTCCAGACCAAAGTGTTTTCTTTCATTATTTCCATTTTTCTCAATGTCTCATTACCTCTTCCCCCTATTTCTTTACAGTCCCATGGCTGAAGATTGAAATGAGGGGTTAAGAGACTCCCAGAATCCTAAACATGATTTAGGGCACTAGCTCCTTCCCATAACATTACTTTTACTGTGTTTGATAAACATATTTATTTCCTGGCTAAATCCCAAAAAGGGAAGACTTGAGTTGAATGCTTTACACTTTGACTTTTCTGTTTCCATCTGTCTTCCCTTCTTCACAACCCCCATGGGCTTCAGGGCAAAGACTTTGTTGAATACCCTCAGACCAGATGGTGCAGCTTTCATACTTTCTGTTTCTCTGTATGTTTATTACATCTTTATCTAATTCTAGTCACATGGCCGAAGATGAATATCCAATGGAATGCAGGGGTAAACAGAGAGACATATGATAAATTGATCCTAATAATACAGGCACATCTTAAAGATACTGCAAGTTCCATTCCAGACCACCCCCCAATAAAGTGAATATTGCAATAAAGAGAGTTACACAAATCTTTTTCTCTAAGCAATATGTCTCAAGAATGGACCTAAAATATTCAGTAAACCATGCTGTAAATAGACGTGCTATCATTCAAGGTTTGCTGTTTAATCATAGAGTAAAGACATTTAGCATAATTCTTAAGAGTCCTAAGGTTCTAGGGATAGTCAATGAGTATTGGCTACAACTTAAAGTTGGTTGGTGGAGCACTCAGGAACCTGCATTAGCAATTAATTTGTCATTGTGCTATAGGCACAGATGGTAATGCCCTAAAACAATTACGAAAATAACATCAAAGATCACTGATCACAAAACACCATGACAGATATAACAATAATAAGCAAGCCTAAAATACTATGAGATTACTAAAATATCACACAAAGACACAAACAGAGCATGTGCTGTTGAAAAGATGGCACTAATAGACTTACTGGATGCAGGCTTGTCACAATTCTTCAATTTGTTAAAAAAAAAATGCACACAAAAATGTGAAGCACAATAAAATTAGACCTGGCTGTATTAATCAGTGGTATTCTGTAACGTATAGAATCTATTAACTTAAAGCAAACCATGATAGAAAAGGGAGAAATACAGAAAATTAAATAGTTGCTAAGTTTTTAATTTCTTAAGTTATAATGAATATACTAAAAAGTTATTATTTAAAATTTATTGTCAAGTATATTAGTAGGATTGTTCAGAGAAAGAGAACCAATTAGGTAGATAGATAGATAGGTAGATAGATAGATAGATTTATTGAAAAAAAAACTGTCAAAGAATTTTTACTACTTTTATTAAAAATGTTGGAAATATTGGAAATTCTCACTAGAGAAGAGATAAAAGGCTTACAGGTCAGGTAACAAAAAAAAAATAAAACTTTTTATTTGCATATGCTGTGATCATCTAAATAGAAGATCCCAAGGAACTGCAAAACACACACTTACAAAACTCATACACAATAGAAAGATAGATGTATAAATACAGATATCTATCTTTTTATCTCTCAATATATCAATAAAGAGAGAAAGATTTATTATTAGGGATTGACTCATGTCAAGAGACTCAAGAAGTCTCATGATCTATTGTTTGAAAGCTGAGGGTCCAGGAAGGCTGGTGATATAACTCTAGTCTAAACCTAATGGCCTAAGAACCAGGAAGGCCAATAGTGTCAATTCTCATCCAAGTCTGAAGATCCCAGGACCAGAACACCACTGTCTCATGGCAGGAGAAGGTGTAGATCCCACATCAAGAAGAGAGATAGTGAACTTGCTCTTCCTCCACCTTTTTGTTCCATCTGGTCCCTCAATGGATTTAGATGATGCCCACCCGCATTGGTGAGGGCAGAACTTCCTAACTCAGTCTACTGATTCAAATGCTGCTCTCACTGGAAAACACCTTCACAAACATACCTGGAAATGTTTTATGCATTATATGGGCATTACTTAGTAGTCCAGTTAAGCTGACATACAAAATTAACCATTACATTAGGTATTCCTGAAAAACATTTGTCAAGAAATAGAAAGTAGAGTAATGAATTCCTAAGCACTCCTTTCCAGCTGAAGACTTTGGTTTACCCTTCTAGGTGGCATTGACATGCACCTAATGCCCTGGCATGCCCAGGAGTAACCAGAACCCTGCCATTGGTATTCTTCATTCCCAAACATAGCATGCTTTCACTACCTATGTAGAAATCCATAAAACTATACACAACTTTGTAATTTATACTTTAGAGACATGCTTTTGGTGTTATGTGTGTTATATTCATCCTTGTTGATACATTTAGCCCCAATACATTCTTTCTTAATACTGCACAGTATTCTATCATATGATTCTACAAAAATATACCTATGCTCCCCTCCCTATAAATTACACTGGTTATATTCCAGCCATATATAAACAGTGTTACTGTAAACATTTCTATACAAATCTTATGTTACATATTGACAAAATAAACCTAGACAAAGGTAGAAAACTCTAGGGCATACATTTAGGACTAAAATAATTTATTTTTTAAAAATACTCTTATTATGTGCTGAGAAATACAGAAATGAAGGAGATATACCCCTTCCCTCATTGACTTTTCACACTTACTGAGGAAAATCTGAAAACAATTTAGTGCCATAAAGTGATAGATATGCTGAAACAGTGAAGTCAATTCTGTTGCATTGTCCATTGTGTGGGATGGAGTCAAAATCATCCTGGAAATGACCTCTGGACTAAGTATTGAAAGATAGGTAGCTATTTTTCAGATGGATAATGTGTAAAATTCCTCCCCTGGAAGAGAGAAGAATGATCAAATAGAAAGGCAGGTGGATTAATGAAGTACACTCTGAGAGCTCATGCCAATGTTTTGATGAATTAAATTTAAAGGGACTAGGTTTGGTATGATAAAAATAAAATGCAATGTTTTTGCTTTTAAATATTCTGAAAAGCAATATGTTTTAATGCTAAAAAATGAGTAATCATGTTTAATCTTTTAAATAGTTTCAATCATTATATAATGCAATAGTTTTTACCTCTGCAGCAGTGTTGATTGATTTCCAAGTCCCAAAAAAATAATTTCTGGAAAAAAATCCAATTATTCCTCTTTTTAGTTAATGTTTTCTTGAGCACTGTCACATCTTGACATCTCAGTAGACTTGAATTTCTCTGATAGCCTCCCCGCTCAATGGAGGCAGGAGGTGCGTCCTAGCTGTCTTTGCATCCCCAGATACAGAATGGCTTCTGGAACACTGTAGATGCTCAGTAAATTTCTGTTGAGTACACGAACGGAGCACAACTACAGAGATGCCTAGAAAGCTGGTACAGCACGATTAAAGGTATAAGGTTTGGAGTCTATTATTTGTTAGCTGCTATTTTACCAAGTTATTTAATTTTCTTTGGTAGTATATATTTATATAGTATATAATTCAAAATACATGTAGCTCTACACTGACCTTTCAGGAGGCACAGAGTGCTGCAAATAAGAAAATTAACAGAATGCAAAAATTGATAAACACGATGCATGTCTTACTTTGATACTGTCTTCCATTTTTGACATTACCTCTAATATACTACTTTAAATTCTCTCTCTAAAACAATAGAAAAGAGTATGAAGATTGTTCCACCAAACTGTTGTAGTTTATTAATACAACGTCCGTTCCAAGTTTGGAGTGCAAGTTTTAACACTAGAACTGTAAACTGAACAAAAACATTTAGATGACATCTTATATAAATTAAAACAACTTAAATACTAATAGCTATCATAGAAACAAAATTCCTAACTAGATATCATGCAAATAAGCAGCTGGTCCAAAAATTTTGTTCAGTAATTTAAAAAGCACAATTTTATGGCAAAAACATAAACAAAAATTACAACTTCCAAGGAAGATGGATCAACTTGTAAATTATATAAGATTGTTAAGCCTTCAAAATGTGGAAGATGGTATTGTTGATAGTACAATTTTCTCATATAAATGAAACGATTAATGTCACCCTATTTCAAAATAGCACTATGGATTTTTCTATCAAGACAGAATTGTGTAGTTCATGCCAGACCAATGTTCTTGGTGACAAAAACTTCAGAACTTTGATAAATGAAATGCAAAAATTATTTCATTAAAGGCATCAGAGGATCACCAAATAACAAGAACAGGAGTAGCTAAAAATTCAGAGAAAGAGATCCCGATGGATTAAGCAAACATCTTGCAGTTTATTTGTTCTTGTGTGTATCTGACAGTTCTGGCCATGAGTAAGAGACTGTCATTACAGTCATCTTTTTAGGAAGAAAACTGTTGTTGGAGGAAGGAGAAACCCGTAGAGCATTTGCAAGAATGGCCTCAAAAACATGGTCAATTTTTTTTTCTAGACATTTACTGAATTCTGTGACTGTTTTCTGGGGTGACAGCCTAAAGAGCTTTGCTGAAAACTCCTGAAATATAATGAGAACTACTCATCAGTCTCATTGTGGGAAGGAGAAAAACACAAGAGCTCATGGCTCTGCTGGAGTGGAGACAATATTGATCACGACAGGCTCTGAATTGAAAACGTTGGAGTACACCTTTGAGAGAGAGGTAATTTCAAGTTAGGCTAAAATTACACAAACTGTCACTCAGCCTTGAATTGGGTCAGTTATGCAGTATTACACAGGGAGGAAAACAAAAAAAACCGTATATACTACATATATATACACTATTTATATACCTATAGACTATGTATACATATATATACATATATATATATACATATGTATACACATATGTATATATATATTGTATATATATGTATACATAGTCTATAGGTATATACACTACATATATATACACTATATATGTGCACTACATATATACGCTACGTACATATATACACTACATATATATGTGTAATATATATGTGTATTATATGTATATACATAGATAAGTGTATATATTTGTATATATGTGTAATATATATGTGCATACATGTATATAAATTGAAGATATACATACATATATGTACATATATACAGAAACTAAATACCATGTTTTCTCACTTATAAGTGGGAGCTGAACACTGAGCACACATGGACATAAATATGGGAACAATAGACACTGCTGGACTACTAGAGTGTGGAGGGAGGAACAGGGTTGGGTGAAAAACTCCCAATCAGGTACTAGGCTCACTATCTAAATGGTGGAATTCATACCCAAAACCTCAGTATCCTGGAATATTGCCATGTAACAAAACTGCATATGTACCCCCTTTACTTAAAAGTTGAAAAATTTTCAAAAAGCAAAAATATGTGTTCTATGAGAAACAAATGGCCCAATAAATCTCCAATCCAATCTAATGTTTCACTGCCCTCATGAAATATTATACTGCTCACAAAAAGAACAGTTTGCTTACAGGAATTTTATTAGTCATCTACTTAGTATGTTTGAAGTTCATTGGATTCTTTTTTTTTTTTTTTTTTACATACTTTTTTTTGTTCTTGTCTTCCAGGCTGGAGTGCAATGGCGCGATGTCAGCTCACTGCAACCTCTGCCTTACAGGTTCAAGAGATTCTCCTGTCTCAGCTTCTGGATTAGCTGAGATTACAGGTGCCTGCCAGCATGCCCGGCTAATTTTTGTATTTTTAGTAGAGACAGGTTTTTGCCATATTGACCATGCTGTTCTCAAACTCCTAACCTCAGGTGATCCACTCACCTTTGCCTGCCAAAGTGTTGTGATTACAGGCTTGAGCCACAGCGTCAGTCCTGGGTCCTATTAGTTTTGTTTTGGTTTCGGTTGGGTTTTTTTTTGTTTGTTTTGTTTTGAGATGGAGTCTCGCTCTGTGCCAGACCGGAGTGCAGTGGGCCCTCTCGGCTCACTGCAACCTCTGCCTCTCTTGGATTCAAGTGATTCTCCTGCCTCAGCCTTCCAAGTAGCTGGGATTACAGGTGCGCAGTACCACACCCAGCTAATTTTTTTTAGTTATATCTAGAGGTTCAATCAGATTCAGGTGGAATTATTATTATTTAATTTTTTTAGTAGAGATGGGGTTTCACTGTGTTAGCCATGATGGTCTTGATCCCCTGACCTCGTGATTCGTCCACCTTGGCCTCCCAAAGTGCTGGGATTACAGGCGTGAGCCACCACGCCAAGCCAGTGGGTCCTATTAGTTTTAAGGTTAGTATGTATTCTTGAAATTTTTTATGATACTTTGGTTTTTAAGCCTAATATTCATCTCTGCCATTAATTTTCTGTTTAATGATATTGCCTTCCTACAGTGAATAGTATAATACAGTGGTTAAGAGCACAGAAACAAACAGATTGCCTTGGTTCAAACCCTAACTCTGTCAAATACTAGCTTGGGGACCTTCAAAGGATAATATTAGCATCCTTTTGTAGATAGGCAGTGTATGAGGTTCATTCTCATGCTGAGAACAATGCTAGGCATTTAGTAAATGTCAGATACCGTTACTGATTACAATGGACTTTAATAATTCACAGAAACAGCAATTCATTACTGTGACAATCTTGAAACTTGCAGACATAAATAATTTTTCTTTAGAAGTTGTGGGTGTATTTTCTGTAAGAAAGAGAGGTTTTGTTTTTTTTTTTTTTTTTGTTTTTTCTTAATTCATCAACCATAAGGTGCTCACAGATGCCTAATTAGTGGCATGCATCATGAAGGACATGCTTGGTGAGATTTCTGTGAAAATACCACATTCTTCTTGGCAACCTAAACTTTTAAATTCAGTCACCTTCTGGACAATTGGCATTTATTTTTTTGATGTCTCATCTGAAAGATCACTCACTTTGGTTTTTGAAAGTTGAATTTTCTATGACTATCTGGATCACTCAAATAAACAGAAATTCCCTATTTTCTTGAAAGACTGATAGCATCACCAGAAATTGTCCTTTTTTTAAATGTCATATTAACTGCTAGGTATTTTTAAGAAACCCTCACCTATACAATTTGTATTTCACAGTCGTGTTTCATATAATATCATACACACACACACACACACACACACACACACACACACATAGATATAAAATATACATATGCATGTACTTTAACAAAAAATAAGGAGGCCTAATATATTCAAGCAGTATCCAACATTCAGGGAATATAAGTAAGTTTAAGATAGCATAGCTAATCTCCAAATTTCACAGTGTATGTAGGGTAATGATGCTTATGCACTAAAATAACATAAGACAACTTATAATTAAATATCAAATGAATAAACGACATTTCAAGAACCAGAGAATGAGGCTAGTTTGAATCTGATAGTAGTAAAACTGGGCCTTGGGTTATGTGTAGAACAAGATGAAAAGAAAGGAATGACTGAATATAATAAATCAAGATAACAATTTAAGCAAAGGACAAAAAAGCATGATATACATATAGATACAGTTTAGAAACAAAAATAAAATCATTTTTGCTGAATACAATGATAGATGGAGATAACATAAAGACAGTTCAGGACCATATCTGAAATCACCAAACATTAGATAAGGATTTGGAAATTTATTCTGTACGTAACATAAAGCAATTGAATATTTACGTGTGGAGAGCTCATGGAGGTAGGAAGATTGGTTTGGTAGCATAATTTGGAGTTCATTGGAAGGTAAGTGAAATATACCACTTAAATCAAATGAAATACTGTCCTAGACAAATGTCTGAATGTAATCATTCACTATTATATTCATAAATAAATGTCTTGATGGAATGGTGATATTACCCAGAGGATCCCAGCAAGATTTGATCCCTGTTCTTAGATCTCTATCGAACAATATAAGATTAGAAGACTCAGCCATACATAATCTTCTTTGCTGTTATGGTCAGGACTTCAAGTAAAAATTCAGTGATCTAGGCTGGACTCTACCAATTCTTTAGTTTGGACCAGAGGTTGTTTTAGTTCTAAACCCAACAGAGAGTAAAGGCTTGTTCATTGCATACAGCCATGGGGTGAGCATAAGCGTCACTGGAGAAAATGTCCTCCCCCTCATCATTGGCCCAGACTTCCCAGCCAGAGGCAAAGTTCTCATCAGCATCTGCATGCAAGGAAGTTGATTCTAAGAAAGTGAAAAAAGAGCAGAGAGATGGAGATAACTATTCTTTCTCCCAAGTAGGAAGTCTTCTCATTTTAACCTAAAAAGTACTGTCAAATTTGCCAACCCAGAAATTTTCAGTTTTCTTGGAAAACCATCAGCAATTAATGAATATACACATTAGAGACAGGATGAACTTCAGAGGGTGTGATGTGATACAGTCTGTCTTACCACTTATGGGATGTTTTGCATTTGAAGACTAATTCCATCCACTTTGATTTGCTTTCTATGGCTCTCATGAAACACACACAGCTTATGTGGTAAATTACTGATAGCATTTTCCTGCTGGGAGTCCTCCTTAGGATTCAAGTGAAGAACTCGTAAGAGTGGTGGTCTTTTCTTGAGAAACATGGCCCTGCAAGCTGTTTCTTTTTGTCTTTAACATGTTTCTCAGCTTGTCTCTTGGGAAACCTGGGTCTTCTTATTATTGGATTTTCTTTTCCTCCCATGGGAGTATATAAAACGTATTAAATGAAACAAATCCCTGCTTTCATGGGCTGCTTTGCAAAGTTTGTACATGTGATTCTTCCTTGCCTGAAGAATTCAGTTCAAATTTATGAAGAATGGAGGAACGGTAATAAAGGACATAAATAAGAGATTGGAGCCTGGGACTAAATAGCCTTAGGTTTGAATCACTTCTGTCACTGACTGTGTAACTTTGAGAAAATTAATTAGCCTTTTTAAGTCTGTTTCCTCATCTGTAAAATGTGGCCACTACATAATAACTCCCTAATGGGCCTGTGGTAAACTCCACAGGGCAGTCGTTTTTGTCTCTTTTATTAACTGATTAATCCCTAGGAGCTACGTTGATGCAGGCTCAAAAAAAAAAAAAAATAATTAATCATAAAAAATGCTGAACATAATGCCTGTGAAATTAAAATTACATGATAATTATTATATCTATTACTAGTTTATTATTATTTATGAACAATAGCAGCAAAATAACTCACTTTTTAAAATGTGACTAGAATTTTGCTAGATTTTTACTAGAATAATGTTGTCAGCTGATTTCAGATTAATCAAAGATCTATGATTTAACATAGAGCTCTTCCTATTTTACTAAAAAAAATTTCAATCCATAATATACATTGCATTTCAATAAATTCTATAGAATGATCAAAATAGAGCTTTTATCTATCAAGAAGAAAATTTTTAATCTATAAAGATTTTTTAAAAATTTTAATATCATTACATTCTTATAATAATTCTTATGTCTTTAAGGTATCTTCTAACACACGTTTAATAAATCTTCTGGTGTTATCTGTTCTTTAAAAGTTGTAAGAAATTGGCCCTGTGCAGTGGCTCATGCCTGTAATCCCAGCACTTTTAGAGGACAAGGCAGGCGAATCACCTGAGATAAGGAGTTCGACACCAACCAGGCCAACATGGTGAAACCTTGTTTCTACTAAAAATACAAAAATTCGCTGGGCGTGGTGGCAGGTGCCTGTCATCCCAGCTACTCAGGAGGCTAAGGCAGATAATTGCTTGAACACTTGACCCAGGGAGGCAGTGGTTGCAGTGAGTTCAGATCATGCCACTGCACTCCAGCCTGGAAGACAGAGCGAGACTCTGTCTCAAAAAAAAAAAAAAAGTTGAAAACAATTTCTCTATAGAATTATCTTTTTTCTTATCAATATCTTTTTTTCTTTATTGGTAGTCATCATTTGATACTGTTTCAATTTATTCTAAAGTTATTGGTCTATTTGAATTTCCCAAGTCTTCTTATTTGAATGTTGAAAGTTTAATTCCTAGAGAAAGCGAAAATGAACCAAATAGGATTATATCTGAAAACAATTCACAATTTGTTATTATTTTAATAATCTTTTAAATTATTGCTTTTCAGATGGATTATTTTTGTTGCAAAACCATTGGCAATTAATTAATATAAGCATTAGTTATAGGAAGGGCTTCAGTGACTGTAATGTGGTATAGTCTGTATATAGCCTATGGGATGTTTTGCATTTGAACATTAATTTCACCCACTTTGGTTTGGTTTCTATGAATCTCATGAAGCAATCACACTTTATGTGGCATATTACCTTAATTTTATATCTTATGAATATTTTTGATATTTACAGATCTAGTGAAAATAGTTTCTTCCTCAAAATTTGTTCAGCACCAAAACAAACCATATTTTGCAGCCTGTTTTTGACATATATATTTTGAGTGAGGTATTTATGTCAGCAAATATTGATTAATTACTAGGAATAAGAAAAATAATAAATCAGAAGATAAAAAAGTGAAATAACTCTGTTATAGATCTTACATTTTAATCAACAATGTAATTCCACGGAGACTATACTGCAAGGCACAAAGTGATGTATGCTACAAAACACATTTTAACAAAATTAATTTGCAATATTTACCAAATTATTGAAAAGGTGGAGAAAATGTTTGAGGAAATCATGAGAACACGAAAGTTTAGTTCCAGTAGGACGACATGAAAAGAATGTTTACCATTAGTTTTTTATTTAAGGGGGCAGGTGTGAGGAAAGCAGTACTGTGGTGTATGATCACCAAGAGAATTGTGACATATAGGATTTTAGGATTCTGTTGAGAATGACAAAAGCATTAAGTGGAATTTAGACTATAGAGGGAATCTGAGATTTCTTCATGTAATGATAATGTGGTTTAATGTATAATTGGTTCTATGGAGGATTAATTAAGTTGGAATGCAGACAGAGTTATTAACAGCTTCCTTGTTTTAGAATTCAGGCAAAACAACACCAAGAGCAGATTCTCTGCTTAAATGATTCAGAACTCAAGTGAATTCAGCAATATTGACTGAATCGATTGATTAATACAATTTAACCACTGAATGAAGCATGGTAAGGTGATATTAACTATTTTGCAATTAATAGTGGTTGACAATTAGAGATGGGGGTGTTAACTACAACCAATAACAACAACAACAAAAGTTTTTCCTGACCTCTAAGTAGGATTCTATGAAAAATAGCGTTAGTCTAAATGTTAGACATTTTAAGAGAAAGAAGCTCATACAGAAAAAGTTAAATGAAGATCTTATCTGTTATTTAAACAGAAAGCAAGCAAACTTATAAAAGAATACTTAATACTTGGAATACAATATAGGTTTGCAAGTGTGGTTCCTTATGTTCTCTCTGAAGAGCAGGAAAGAAAGAGAACCTGCAGCTGTACCCAGGAATTGACCTTTAATAAGTGTTTATTTATGTTCTCACATGTAGAACCTAATGAACTATTGCACAAGCATTATGAGACACAAAATTCTGACACCCACTTTCCTTCTGCTCCGTGACCAAAGAAATATCTAAGTGTTTTTGTTTAATTGGTTAACTAAATATTCTGGAATCCTGAAAGCATTTGGAAACTTTCTTGCTTTGGTATTTTGCTATCCAATGAAAAGAATCCTTTCTTCCGAAAATATTACTAAACTTTTAGATTAGCTTTTTAAAATCAGATGGGCCACATTAAATCTTCATAACAATTTATATATATCTATATATATATAGATATATATGTCACTGGAAAATTGATAAATGTAGCCAATCAGTTGTTGGATTTGTCTAGATAATGCCTTAGGAATGTTTTATGAGACAGTTTTACTTTGGAGTGAATGTTTAAATTGATTATCAATGTTAGTATTTTTAGCAGCAGTTATCAGAGTAGGTCCTGGGGATTCCTCAGAGGGTCCCCCCTGACATACTTTTAGGAGGTTCATGAGCTCAGAGTCACTTTTATAATGACTGTTTAGCTTGTTTGGGGCAAAGTAACTATTTTCTTATAAAATATGTTATTTATATTCACATGTAATTTTAATACCTTTTTAAAGAAATTAATAACAATGTATTCAAAATTGTAGAGCTAGTAAGGGCAGAGTCAGGATATGAATTCAGCCTTTGTTCACTTTTTTTATGCACAGATATCTGCTCTTCTCTAAAGAGAAAGAAAATCTAGTGCAAAGGCTTATAAATTCCTCCATTTTATTTTTCAGAAGACACTACTTACAGATCATTCTGCACTTCAGTTTACTCTTGAAAACAGTGACATTAACTTAACTCAAAGATTATTATTAGTATAAAATGACTTAAGTGGTATAAAATTTTACGATAGTGCTTGGCACAAATTTTCATATTGGAGTTTGCTCTTATCAGTATTTTTGTGGTTGTAATTACTTTTGTCTCTCAAAGAATCAATTTGTTTATTTATCTATTTACTTGTTGCTAATATGCTTCCTTTTTGATGGGAAGTGATTGTTACAATTTAATTGAACTCAATCATCTAATATTTTAATAAACTTTAGAAAGATTAAGTTATCTAGGTATGCTATTCATGTAATAAGAAATGATATTAGTTGGAAAAATCTAAATATTGGTTGCCTATAAAAGGCAAAATAACAAACCAGCACCTAGAAGGTGATAAAAAATTATATCACCATTTAGTAGATGTCCAATCCATGCTTGTTAATGGAATAAACAAAATATAATCACATTCGCAAAGGAGCTGAATATCCATGCTGGACTATATTTACCTCCACAGTCACCTTCCCTGTAGCGGTTCCTGCCACAGTCACCTTTGCAGGCCCGGAGACTCTGGTCTCACCTGCACTGTGTATCTCTTGGTTCCGTCCTGGATCTCCGTGCATTGGTGAGATGTCTGGGAGAGCATCTTCAGCCCCAAAGCAGGAGTGGGGAATTTCACACTACTGGGCTGATGCATAAGGTGCCTGGCAACTCGGAGCCCACTGCCTGCTGGTCCACAAAGCATGCTACTAGGCTGGGCTGTCTCTTCTTCTAGACTCCATGTTTCCCCCATCTCCTCATAATATACCTGCCTACAAGTCTTCATCTCAGGTTTTATATTTTGGGAGAACCAGAGCTTAGATGATGTCAAATACAGAAACTATAATGTATTAAAACACCTTAAAGAGTGAAAAAACATAAGGGAATTTCTTGAAGGCCAACTCCAGAAAACCAAACCAGGTCCAAACAGGAAGAGTAGTCTTGGGTGCAAAGTCCAGTCTGCAATGATTCTCAAGCTGCCTTCCATTACATACGGCAATGACCCAAAGAGAGACAGGCAGCGATGGATAAAAAGTAAGTGAAGAAAGTGATCCAGCAGTTTTGCATCTGCCATGTGGTATCGAAGCCTCAATTATTCCTGAGGTCCTCATAAAACTGGAGCAGCTGCATTTATCACTGTTCAATGGGGGCAGAGGTAGGTTTCCAGCACTTTAACTTTGCATATTTATGGAATCTATTTTTGCTGTTTTAAATTAATTTAAAATGTTTAATAATAAACTATTTTAACCTCATACAAAATATATGAAAAAAGGGGAATAAAAAGCAGCAGGAAGCTTTTGAGTGAATGTAAATGTCCATTATCCTTGTTGTGGCAATGACAGAACAAGTGTATTCATATTTGTCAAAGCTTATCAAGCTGTATTGTTAAATAAATGCAGTTGTATCAATTAATCCTTAATAATACTGCTCAGGAAAAGATTAAAATGGTATTGTCTCAAAAAATAAAAAGATATGTGAAGTTACCAGGTATCTCCACATAATAAATATCAATATTTTCACATTTTCCATATTTGCTTTAAACATTATTTTTAATGAATTGAAATATTGGCCTTGAGAAATGAATTTTTCAGTGAATTATAAACAGCTACAGACATAGCTAAAGCTCCATATCCCCCAATATTTTTTCCTCTATCTTCCATAGTGGTAAACCACTCTTAAAGCTGCTACTTGTTATCCCAGCCTATATATATTGTAATGTTACTACATATTAATGTATCCATAAAAATAAATGGCATTTTTAACAAATTACATGGATTATACGTTTGCTTACTTATTCATTTACTCAACATACATGGTACTCTGCACTTCCTCTATACAGGCATTATTCTAAGCAACTGGTATGTATCAATAAACAAATAAAAAAATTCTACTCTTCCTAAACTTGGCTGTCAAAGGAAGATAACGTATTATAATGTAGGTTTGCTGATATTCACATAACTTGGAACCTTATACAGTGAAAAGAGCCAACTGTTTTATGCCCCGCACTGAAGCAGGCTGTGAAGTGGCAGCGACAGCAAGAGATGAAAGTTTGCCTGCTGGCAACACTGAGATTAAGGGTGTTGCCTATTCATCTAAACCCATTGTTTCAATTACCCACTAGGAACTAGCCTGAATTTGAAAGAGAGTGATACCGCAGAGCACAGAAGCTAAATGAAAGACACCTATGCGATTAGATCTAATATGATCTTTTGTTGATAATTTGAATCATTTTTGATACTTGAAACAGACTGAAACCAATTAGACCCACAGCTTGCTAGATTCTCATAGGCTTCAGTACTGCCAAAACAACCCTAAACCTGTTTGCCAATGTCCATGACTCTTAATCCCCTAAAATAATTACCATGTCCCCAAGAGGACAGGTTTAAAGGCAATATCCTCTGAAGTTCTCTTGTGTGCTGTGGCCAAGGAAAGTGATAGGCAAAGAAGGATCCCCCTGGAATGGACCGCCAGAGCCACAGGCAGAAATCACAGGAGGTTTTGCTGAATGGCACAGTTAGGCCAAAGCAAAGAGACTCCCTGCAATGCCAGCAAGGAGTCTTCCCCGTATCAGTCCAGTGAGGTGTCACGGCAGCCGTGGAGGAGGGAGTGATGCTTGTTTTCCATGTTCCACCTTCTAGCAGTGCATGGTATTCACATAGCCCAGCTTTTCTGCCACTGTCAGTTCAGAGATGAGTATTATTGTTTTTTTAGATTATAGTTTGCCAGACAAAGAGAAAACGTATTTGTACTTGAGGAAGAAGATTGCATATCATCCAGGGCAAAAATTTCAGCTGAGACATAAGATGCTAGAAGAGTAGGTCATGAAAAGATTTTAGGAAAAGGGGAGGCCAACAACAGCACCTGCTAAATCTTAGAAGAAATATGCTTTTTGTTTGCTGGTCTTAGGGGAAGAAATATACTTTTGTGTGTTAATCTTAGAGAAAGAAGTATGCTTTTTGTATGTTTCTTTTCTTTTTTCTTCTGTTTTTAGGAATGAAAAAGTAGCTAGAGCACAGGGAACAAAGAGGGGAGAATGAAATTGTGACACCACAGTAGGGATCTGCATGCTCCAAGAAGCTTAGTTTCTGTTTGTGTGAAGGAAAATCACACACAAAATAATTGCAATAGAAAGTGTACTTGGTGCCATACAAGGAGTGGTTTTTAAGGGGAAGGAAGGAAAGCAAAGAGAAACCCTTGCAAAGGTGTGGAATGGGTCAGTGAGAAAGATTATGGTAGTTTTACCTACAGTTGATGGTATTGAATGAAGATGGAGAGAAAGGGAATAAAATTTGTTACTCAAACAGGGATGAGAGATATAGGAAAGAACCTAGATTCACAGGTTTAGGAGTTGAGCAAAGTGGTGCCACTTCTATTTCAAATTCACACACACAGTCAGGCATGTAAGGATTAGGAGGGGGTGGAACCGAGAGAATTATGTTTTGGATAGATTAAATTAAGATTCCTTTTAAACGCTATGTGGAAATGCCAAGTTGGTATTTGGGAAATGTTTAGCACATCGTCACATACTCTTTAAAGCCACGCAGGGCAATACTATTGCTTAAGTAAAAATGTTTGAAGAAAAGAGGAGAAATCTGAGAATAAAATTTGGGAGACTCTAAGATTTAGAGTTTGGGAAGATTGGTTTGGTAAATGTCTTCTAAGAGACTAAAAGGAGTATAAGAAAAAAATTCAGAAGGAAAGCAAGTACAGCAAAATGTAATCTTTCAGAAGGCAAGATCGTTTCAAGTAAGAGATGCTACTGAGATTCTGAGAAACAAGAGAACTAATAAAAGGCAGTGATATGAGTAGCAGAAAGATAATTGAACTTGATGACAGGGTTTCTGTAAAATGCAAAGTTCAGCAACTGCATCAGAGATGAACAAGAGAAAACTTTGAAAAGAAATGGACACAGTCTTTGTGGGCAAATTGTTAGGAAAATAGGTTGATTGTGAAAAGACATGGGGGTAAGGGTACTTTTAATGTAGTAGAAGGTGGAGCATGTTTTACATACTGATAGCAGTGCTCCAGGAGAAGAAAAATAATGGAGGAAGCAAAGTTTTTAAGAAAGTGACATCATATAGAATTCAGATATGAAAAGGAGTGTGTTTCTTAAGAGGAAGGCAGGGATCCGTCTATTGTATCTGGCAAGACACAGAGGCTGGTAGATGGGCACCTTCCTGTCCTTGAAACACACAGATTTTAGATGGCTTTCAAGTCATTCTTTCATCCAGTTTTAGCCTTTTTTTTTCTTTTGGTGATGAATGCACACATTTATTACAAAAATAATTGTGTGTGCGTGTACATTATTTGGTAATAAATGCACACGCACACACACGCACATGCACACACATATACATTAATATTAATTGCAACCAAGCTTTTGATTGATCTCCTCCTTGTTTTATAATTGGCTTGGCCACATCTGATTGATTATTTTTATTACAAAGGTTTGTACAGATCTCTCCAGGGGAAGCATATCAGAAAGTCAGGAAAGTGAAAAACCTCTGGGCATGCTCTGGGTAATACTATGTGGTATACACAGAGGACATTTAAAAAAAAGGTCCCTTAAGTCACCTAAAATATATTGTAACATTTTAAGTATTTTTATTTAAGGTTTACATATTTTAATTGAGGTAACAGTCCTTTTAGTGCAGATGGATTGATTTTTACATTTTACTCATGCAATATTGTACAGTTTTTAGATGACAGATGCTAAGCAAGAGCTTGATCATCAAAACCCTTTTATTGTGATCAGCTGACAATTAGGGAAGGCCTCCTGTTTAGGACTCTACACAAATGGACCAAAGAGCAGCAGCTAGACTTGACTGTCCCAGTTTGCAGATTCCAAAGCCCCCATACAAACTAAAAACTCCATTTACTCTTCCAGTTTGGGGTTATCTGAGTTCTTGAATAGCTGCTTAAATCTCTGGAAGCCTCATTGGCAAATGCGCACTTAATCACTGAGTCAAATAATTAGTATGAACATTAAAATAAGTGAGTCTGTCCTTTAAAAAAATAATTGAAAATGTAAATAAAGAAACCCAACTATCAGGCTCTACTCTTCCTGAATGCCTGGTGCACTAAAGGATCTATTTCCTGCTGTATGGTAAGATGTGTGGGAGAGAGGAAAACAGCAAGCACGAACAATGCAAACCTTAAAACAAAAAAAAAAATCCAGTGCCTGATATTAATAGAAATAACAATCATTTAACAACATAAACTGCTTACCAAACCCTTTTTGTAGTAGTTTCAAGAATCAAAACAAGTTATAAAATGTAGACTGAATAGAAGCAAATCCAAGACATGGTATTATGAATTATGTAGGCACATCTGGGGTGCTGTACCCACCTGTCAGCTGTTGTTTCTGTGCATTTTATGTATGCATTTCTTAAAAGATTTGCAGGAAGAGTGCAGTACGATTTTATCTGCATATGTTCTCATTAAGGACAGAAGTTTGAAATTTTAGTTAGCCTAAATCATATTTACAAATCTGAATAATCAAATAAATGTGTAGCCTTGTGGAAAGTTTACAATATTAGAGTGATTTAGGACTTAAAAGTCTTCCTGGGTTTGATAGTAGAATACATTCTTCATGTAGAAACATTAAGTGTTTACATGGAGATATTGTAAAACTAGCATCAGCATGGAGGAAAGTTGTAAAGAACATCAAATTCTCTATAAGCACTTATGTATTTAACCACTGATGCAAGTTCTATCCAGCTGTTTTTCTGGCCCTCCAAATATGTCCACATCCTAATCTCTGGAATTTAGAATAGATTAGCTTATATGGCAATAAGGACATAGCAGAACTGATTAATTATCTTGAGCTGAGGGATTCTCCTGGAATATGTTTGTGAACCTGGTATAATAACAAGTGTATTTATGAAAGCGAGGCAGTAAGGTTAAGAGTCAGCAATGGGTATGTGATGATGTTGTGCTGACCTTGAAAATAGAGGATGGGGCCAGGCGCAGTGGTTCACGCCTGTAATCCCGGCAGTTTGGGAGGGCGACGCGGGTAGATCATCTGAGGTCGGGATTTGGAGACCAGCCTGGCTAACATGGTGAAACCCCATTTCTACTAAAAATATAAAAAATTAGCCAGGCATTGTGGTAGACACCTGTAATCCCAGCTACTCAGGAGGCTGAAGCAGGAGAATTACTTGAACTCCGGAGACGGAGGTTGCAGTGAGCTAAGATGGAGACACTGCACTCCAGGTTGGGCAACAAGAGCAAAACGCCATCTCAAAAAAAAAAAGGGAGGAAGAAAATAAAAGAAAATGGAGGAAGGGACCATGAGGTGAGGAACGCAGGTGGCCTCTGGAAGCCGGCAAAGTGAAGGAATCAGATGCATCCCTAGAGTCTCCAGAATGACCCAGCCAGGCTGACACCTTGGCTTTAGCCCAGTGAGGTTGATTTTGGATTTCTCATCTCCAGAACTCTAAATTGGGTTGTTTTTACACCTCTAAATTTGTGGTAATTTGTTGCAGCAGCAATAGGAAATTAATAAAGTGACCGTGATGAGATCCCCCACCACAACTATCATAATCCATCTTCTCAGACTTGTCCCTAAAAGGATGCTGATTATGTTTCTCTGTGATATTTTACCATAGAAGATAAGACTGGACTCATTATGAACTTTTGCATTCAGGGATTATTAGGGAAGGCTTTCAAAAACTGTGGCAGATATTATTTTTGAAAAAAAGATGAATTTTCAGTTTCTTTAATGAGACAATTATATTGCTCATATTTATAAAAACAATACCATTTTTGAACCTAAAATTCTTTACCTTTTTGATTATCACAGTGGGCCCCATAAGGGTGCTGTGTGCTACCCCCCAAATCCAGGCCATCTCTGGAAAAGGGGGAGGAGAAGGGACCACAGAATTCCAAGATACTGTGTACATTTGAGTGTATGAAGGACAGCTATTCCTTCTTTGTTGTACCTTAAGCTCAAGAAGTAACCAAAACTCATTCATTTGTGCAAAGGAGGGACAAAAACATGTCACATCACAAACCTTTATGTGATAATTAATGTTACTATGATCATCCACGTTCTTCAGTGCTGACAAGTATACTAATAACATTTTTAATAAACTAATGATATTTATTATAAAAAGTTATTTAAAATATTTTGGAGACGGTAAATTTGATTCTAAGTAATACCCAAATCATATTTTTATGGTAAGAACCATCAAATTACTATGTGGTATTATGAAAATGCTGGGGAGAGAAATCTCATTTTATATAACATCTCTTGTCTTTCCAGATTAAAAAAGGTATGAAAGACAATGACATCTGCAATAGACTCTGCATCCCTCCCCCTTCTAAAATAAAGTGTTCTTTCTGTTTTAAACACACTTCCTGTGTGAAAGATTGGTTCGTGTGCATAACACAGTTTTTTCACTGTTCATGCGTGAGAAGACTGTACAAAGAAAGACAAAGCGTCAAAATATTCTTCCTAAAAATAGTGCTAGAAGGGGAACAAATGCTTTCTTAGATTATCAGGGATGTGTTTCTCCAGAATAAATATATCAAATACATAAGTATATATATTTAAAATTACTTATACACACACACACACACACACACACACACACACACACACACACACACATAAATGGCGGAAGAAGTCAAAAGTCTCATAGGCAGAGCTTCTAATAAGCTTGGAAAATTAACCTAAGATAAATTCCATGTTTGCAACATTTAATACAATAAATTGTTAGTGGTTATGAGAGTCTTTGAGGATGACTTTCAATACCAAAAAATAAAAGTATGGATAAAAATTACATATATTTAAAATATTAATGTATGATATTCAAAGGAAGAATATTAGGGATTCGGATACATTTACAAAGTGAGGCAGGGGATATTTTGAATTACCAAGAACTACCCCTTTCCACATATGGCTTGCTGCTCTATTTCACCCAGGATGTGGCTGACAATACTTGCAATATATTCTGTCTTGGAGAAGGGATGACGGGGGACAAATTCTTAGTCTTTAAAGGCATTATAGCAAAAAAAATTTTGCCATTAGTAATATGGATTTGAAAGGAAGTTTGACTAGTCCAAAGTCAAAGCCATGTTTTTTTCAGACTGGGAAAGCTACTGTAAGTGCACAGGACACAGTGGGCATAGAACATATTGGGACCCTTGAGGGTGCTGTGCGCTACTAGTGAACCCAGGCCATTTCTGGAAAAGGAGGAGGATAAGGGACCACAGAATTCCCAGATATTATGGATATCTGAGTCTATAAAGGATGACTATTCTCCTGTATTAGGTACAGCCTGGGAACTTTCAATGGTTTTGTTTGCCTTTGAAGCAGAAGAAAAGGGCGCTTGGGCAAACTGAAGTATTACAATTGGCACCAGCCCAGCCACTTAGACAGACCCAACCTGGGACTGTCAGGGCCATCTTTTCTTGTGAGTCTGCTGTGGCGTGGATGTAGCACAGTCAGCCTGGAGAGATCTCACGGATGAGAAGAGGAGGTGGTAGATCTGCAGGCAAAGCTGCAGATGCCTCCACTCAGCGTTAAGAACAAACACACCTATGGCTTTAGTCTAGGAGAGAGGTGAAAAAGTGATTTTCATGAAAGAACAGCCTGGCTACTTTGACTTTATGAAGTATTTTTTTAATTGTAAATCTCTCACAATACTGCTAATCTTGCATATTTTTTAAAGGACAGCTATAATTGTGTTAAACTTACAGAATTCCTTGTGAATTACAATGGGCAGAAAATCATGTTGTAAAGAAACTCTGCTGCTGAAAGGGAGATATAATTTCATCAGGCTCAGCAGACATCAGTGCTACAATTGGAAGCTTTATAGACAAAGATGGACTAAAGAAGTTGGATGAGTTCCTAGAATAAACTGAAGAAAGACTTCTCATCTTAAAATCAAACTTATGAAGGCAAAGAAAATATAGAGCTTTTGAGCCCAGATAAGAACTAGAAGTACATTTTTAAGTTATTATTTAATACCATTTCTTATTTGTACATAATGATCTTAACACTATCAAGAATATTTGAGAGAATTAAAAAACTATTTTAAGTTAGAGGATAAAGACTTTACAGTCTTTAATGATTCATTAAACATTAGAAAGGGTTTTAAAAGTGTTTTTTGGGGGCATGGTGGCTCATGCCTGTAATCTCAGCACTTTGGAAGTCTGAGATGGGTGCATCACCTGAGATTAGGAGTTTGAGACCAGCCTGGCCGACGTGATGAAATCCCATCTCTACTAAAAATAAAAAAATTAGTCAGGTGTCGGGGGTGCACATTTGTAATCTCAGCTACTCGGGAGACTGAGGCAGGAAAATCACTTGATCACGGGAAGCGGAGGTTGCAGTGAGTCAAGATAGCCCCACTGCACTCCAGCCAGGGTGACAGAGTGAGATTCTGTCTTTTTTTAACAAAAAACAAACAAACAAACAAAACAAGTATTTTTTGGAGGGCATCTTTAGAAACATTAAATTTATGCATGAGATAATTAAAAGCATATTATATATGACTGGATCAAATAGAAAGATAATATGTTCCTTATTTTTACCAAAACATTTTTACACAAACCAAAATTTTCAGTGGCTGATCAATTACACAAATTAAAAATCATATATATGCATTATATATGTTTGTACAAATATCCAATATATATATACATAGTAATATGTATATTTTATATATGTGTTTGTATGCATGTGCATGTATAAAATAACAGACTATAACTGTTTTCAGACACTTAGAAATTATTTTCTAAAGAAATTAACCCACACACTGAAGATTTAACCAGTCTCCATCAACGTAATTATCTTATTTTGATTAAAACCTAAGGCTGAGTTTACCCACAGAAATGATCCAGTTCTGTGATTCTCTTAGACCCAGCAGCCAGAAAACCAAATTTGACACATAGAAAAATGAAAATGTTTGCTCTAATTTTTTTTTTTTTTGAGGTAATGTCTCATTCTGCTGCCCAAGCTGAATGCGGTGGTACAATCATGGCTAACTACACTCTCAACCTCCTAGGTGCAAGCAATTCTCCTTCCTCAGCCTCATGAGTAGCTTAGTACAGGTGTACACCACCATACTCAGCTAATTTTTGAGTTTTTGAGGAGACAGGGATCTCACTCTATTTCCCCAGGCTGATCCTGAGCTCCTGGACTCAATCAGTCTTCCCACCTCAGTCTCCCAAAAGGCTGGGATTACAGCCATGAGCCACCATGCGCAGCCCTAACTCCAACTTTCAGTGTTTATATTTCCAGAGAGGTATCATCATGGAGCGAAGGGTTTTCTGTTTCTTGGAAAGTCTTTGGTAGCTGCCCAAGGAACTAAAACAATGTCTTCTGAGAGAGAAAAAATAAAATAAATAAACCTGAAGGCTAAACGTTGAAAAGTTGTAGAAAAAGCACTTGTGGCCTGGTGCTGTGGCTCATGCCTGTAATCCCAGGGCTTTGGGAGGCCAAGGCGGGCAGATCATGAGGTCAAGAGATCGAGACCATCCTGGCCAACATGGTGAAATCCCATCTCTACTAAAAAAATACAAAAATTAGCCAGGCAAGGTGGCGGGTGCCTGTAATCCCAGTTACTCAGGAGGCAGATGTAGGAGAATCTCTGGAACCTGAAAGATGGAGGTTGCAGTGAGCCCAGATTGCACCACTGCATTCCAGCCTGGGTGACAGAGTGAGACTCTGTCTCAAAAAAAAAAAAAGAAAAAGAAAGGAAAAGTACTTGTAAGTATTTGAGGGCATAGGGGCATAGAGGTGGGCCTATTAAGTATATTTTAACCACGTCTTTCTTGAGATGAGTGATGTTATCCGTTCTTAAATGTCATCAACATTCTGACAACTTTGAGATGTGCGATTCAGCAACCTTGCTTCTTGGAAATCCAGATGAGTACATCCAGCTGAAACCTCAAATTCTTCACTTGGATATCATAAACATGTCATAAACTAACTCTTCTCCTGCCATGCCTACAACCACTATATGTTTTGCAGTAACCATCCTATCCCCAATTTGTTGTTGTTTTTGAAATGCCATCCATTATGTCTTTAAAATGTATATGGAAGTTTGCAACCTCTCACTGCTTGTGCAACTACTACCTTCATTTAGGTCAGTGATTCTCAAATTTTTGGCCCTGTGACCCCCTTCCCTTTATAGGTTTAAACATCACAGTATTAGTAGTCCCGCAGAACTTTACATCTATTGATATTTATCAGTTCAGGAAATAAACTGAAAAACATTTTAAATATGTGTATAAAATATGTATTTTAAATTCATTTGCATAACATTAAATTCTGTGCATGTTAATATACACAGTTTTATAAACAACTGTAAGTTATAATTTTTTAAAGTAACATTGTTTTACATTTTTGAAATTTTCTGGCTTATAAAAGACACTGAATTCTCACATTTGTTTCTGCATTACACATTTTTGCAGTGTATTATTTTGGTTGAAGTATGCAGAGAAAATCTGGCCTTACACAGAAAAGTAGCTAAAAAGAGTATTTAACGAGCTTTTTCAGATAAATATGGATTATTTTTATTTGCTACTATACTAAAACTTCTCAAATGGCAGTTTCTTAGAGAGTAATTGCGTTGTGAAATGCATAATTATGTCAAAGAACTTGTTTATCTTTATGCTAAAATCCACTGATACATCTTATACTTTGAAAGAATCTTTTACCCATACATACAAAGCATTGTAGTCATATGAATAGGTCATTTTGGAAAATACTGGTCTACTGAATTATGCAGATCTTTCAAGTGTTGCTCATTTTAATCACATAATATTAAATAAATGTGCTCATTAATATTGTCACAAATCTCATGTGAAATTTATTTAAGTATTAGAAGCTATTTATTTTACCATGGTAAATAAATAGCTTATTGTATGGTAAGCTTAACTTACCATATAAGTTTTTCAAAATTGTATTTCTTCAAAGTCATATATACGTATGTGTATATATTATATATGTATGTATATATGATACATATATCATCTGCATGGATTACAAATACTTGAGAGCCTTACTTTTTTTCAGACATATCTGACAAACACATAAGCCTGAAAAACTATTGTTTTTCTATGGATACTTTTCTGATTGAAAATAGTATTGAGTGAAGAAAGCAACTAGTTAAACTTGAAACTCAACCACAGATGTGCTTTTTCTGGGGGACAACCATTGGGTTTCAGGATGCAGCAGAGGGATTTATATTCTCTCAGATTCATTACACAGAATATTAAATAGATGTATACTCAGGAGCCTGGATTAATAACATTAAATATATCTTACTGCTTAGAAAGTTCATAACTAAGTAAAATTGGCATTAATTTTAACTGGGAGCTTGTGGCAGTGAGGAGTTTCATGACTACTCATGCAATTTATTTCTGCTGCCTTGATTCATGCTAAAGCTCCAGGAATATCACCCACCATCAGTTTTTCACCATTAGTGTAAAAGTCAAAACAACATTGTGTCAAAATAAAAAAAGAAGGAAAAACAAAAAGGAATTAGGTGGGCTATAGGGGAACAGAAAATTACAGAAGGGGGTTAAGTGGAGAATCTCTGAAAATGGTTTGACAATGTAGTTTGGGACAATGTACGTTTTTGCAGTTTGGCAATATTACATTTTCTTAAGGGAAGATTTACCATAGGGGCTCAGGGACTTGGAGTCAGCTTTGGGGCATGTGCCAGTGCAGGTGGAGGTCAGCTAAAGCTTGGTCACAGTGTTTTTGCAAGTCTTTTGTGTCTTGTGGCAGTTCAGCATTCACAGTTGCTCCAAGATCAATCATGGAACTCAAAAAAAGATTTTTATCATTTTCAGTATTTCCACACTAATTATGATTATCACCAAGAATTCATTACTGTTTTTGATGATGTGTTGTTGTTGATACCAGATGAATACTAGCAAAAGAAAGCTCTATCTGTATCTGTACATCCATTTGAATGTTAAATGTGTTATTTTGAAAACAAAATATTAATTTATCCTGCATGTTTACAGCTAAAGCTATAATTTGGTGAGTTACTGTACAGTGAAAATGTCACTTCCTTGATTTATTTTACTGACATTTCTTTCTACAATATTCAGCAATGTCAATTGTACAAGATTTTGATTCTCATCACGCTATTGTGTGTGCTTTCACAATCAATGGAATATGACAATGTTCCCAACAAGAGGTATCAGTGTTCTTTTTATTTGTGCATCGGAAAAATGTACCAGATAATCATTGGTTTTTAAAGAGTTGATAACATCTATGATGATTATTCAATCAATTTTTACAACTCCAAATTATTGGTTTCAAAATGATCCTATCATAACCACTACCCTGGTATTATTTTTCCTGTTGCTAAAATGATAAGTCATTAACATATATACAGTCAAGAGAATGATGACATTTTGCATTATTTAATTCTTATTTGTAGTTATAGCCAATTGCTTTGGAAAAGATTTCCTATTCCATGGGCAGAGAATTTTCTCTTATGTTAGGTTCATTTTTTTTTCAGCATCTTAAGAAATAAACAGTGAGCTAGGATTGAAAAATGAGCCTCCTCTTTTCCATTTTTTTTAATTTAAAATAGATACATTCCTTTAGTTAAAAAATATTAAATTTGAAAATAATCTGTTAAACAAAATTCAAAAATTTAGAAAAGTTTTTAAATGTTTAGATAAAATTTCAGAGTGTACTTTTTGATTTTCTGTATGGCAGCAAATAAATTTTGGGGATTTCTAACTAATGATTTCTTGAATAATAATGTGATCACAAAGATTTTTACAGGTGTAACCAAAGATAGCTGAAAACAGCACAGTTTAAATACTTAAAAATAGGGTAAATAATCTCTGAAAACACATATGACAACCTACTCCGATTTAGAAAATTCTAGAAAATACCAGAATAGATGAGAAAACATTGCATTAGCCATCAGATCAACTAAACTATCAGGTCATGTTGCATTTAGAAAATTCCATGGTACACATATGTATAAGAGTTAGAAAGTGAAAGGCTTAGAACTGAAAAGGGTTCTGACCTCATAGACCCCTGAGTGGACCCCAGAGACCCTGAGTGTCCCCCTGGGAGCACACATTGAGAACTGTGACTTTAGATTAATGCCATTTGCCATCGAGACCACCTTAACAGCTTCTTAATAATTCCCATGGTTCCACCCTTGCAACTCCAAGGTTGATCATCCACATAGAAGATTCTTTGGTGTTCCATTAGATGGGGGAAGTCAAAACGAAAAGCGTGAGATGTGCAGGGGTTGAGACCTTTCCTCCCTCACTAGTGGGAATGAAGCACACAACAGCAGCCTCTCACACACGTGGTGGGTGGAGAAAGCACTCCCCAGACCTCCAACGACAGGAAGCAGAGGTGATTGATAGGCCCAATTGTTGTACTCTGATTTACACCATGATTTCTGTAGTGAGGCTGTGCTCGTAACACACTGCCCCCAGCCAGTGATGAAGTGTGACCATGTTACCAGGGCGGACCCTCAACAACAGCCTGGGGGAGTCGAGTCATCCGCTCACCGACTTTGGCTTCAGGATGCCCCATGGCTTCTCTGACTCACCGAATTGGACTCCATTGGATCTTCTCACCCACCTCCTCCACATTGCTGCAGATTTACTGCAATCAGAAACCTCCTGCAGCCTTCTCTTTTTTGCTTCTCTCCCTATTTTCTCAGTTATTCTCCCAAGTACTAATGTTACCCATTTAACATCATGTGGTCATCTTTTTTCTTTGAGAATCAGACTCACATCCTATGACCCAGCAATGCCACATTTAGGTATGTATTCCAGAGAAAAACAAAAAACAAAAAACAAAATCGTATATCCACACAGAAACTTCTATATGAATGTTCATAAAACCATGTTTCATAATAGAAACAAAAAACAGAAAAAAATTAAATGACCATCAACTGGTGAATTATAAACTAATTGCTATGTTTCCATGATATAGAATACTAATTAGCAATGCACTGGAAAAATTAATATATGCAAACACAAGTGAATGAAGTAAAAAACAAAGGACTCCATGCTTTATGATTCTATTTACATGAAATTCTGAAAAAAAAAAATGATATACAACATTGACTGAGAGGCCAGGGATTGTCTAGGGCCAGAGGTCAGAGGAGGGGATTAACTATTGCAAAGAGGAATTAGGAGACTTTTTAGTGTCATAGACCTGTTGATTGGTGATGACTTCATGACTACCTACAAATATCTAAATTTATCAAACTACATTAAAAGTATAAAAATTTATTGTATGTAAATTATAACTCAATAAAGGCAATCTAAAAGAAAATAGTGTACATAAATATAAACATGTGAATATAATATATAAAATTTATATTTATATTATATATCTATATTTTTAAGATAATATATATAAGTATAAACACATAAAACTATAATTAGAACAAACACTTCATAAAAGTATAGGCTAGTGGGTGAGGTGACTCAGGCCTGTAATCTAGCTCCTTGGGAAGCTGAGGCAAGAGGATCCCTTGAGGCCAGGAGTTTGAGACCAGCCTGGTCAACAAAGTGAGATCCTGTTTCTACAAAAACATTTTTTCAAATGAGCTGTGCACGGTGCCAAGTGCTTGTGATCCTAGTTACTTGGGAGGCTGAGACAGAAGGATTGCTTTTAGCACAGGAATTTGAGGCTGCAGTCAACCATGATAGTGCCACTGCACTCCAGACTAGGTGACAGAGAAAGACTCTGTCTCAAAAAAAATAAAAGAAGGAGAAGAGGCAGCTGCATTTTACCATTTATTGAAAAGCTGATGTTTTACACAAAGGTGCTAAATCAATGGTGCTAAATTGATGTGGACAGATCAAATTGTATTTTCATCTTACATGAATTAAGGCTAATATATAATACCATTTACTCAGGACTAAAATAAGCTTATATTACATGTGTGTGCAAATGCATGTCTCGAAAACTTCTTTCACCTCTAAATTAGGTTTGTTTTTACTGTTCTTGTTATCAAATATATTGAAATGTTCTATTCTCCACTTCACCTATGACATGTAACATAACAGAAAGATGAAGTAATTTAATAAAATGAAAACACTGATTATGACAGAAAGGGATCCCAGAGTGGTTATTAGAGGGAGATACTCAAAGTTTGTTCAGAAAAGGAAGAACAGGAAGCCTGAATATCACTGAGCTGGGGGACTAATTGATGAGGTGAACAGTTTGGCTAATTTATAATAACTTTTCAGTGTTCATATCTGTCAGAACCGGTTCATGTGTCAACAATGCTAATATGTTTGGAAACCATGGGCTATATTTCTTATACTGACTTTCACCCACTGTCAGCTCTTTCTGGGGATACCAAGAGTCAAATCATGGTTCTCAAAGTAAAAAAGTTTTACTTACTCGCCCATTCTCTTTATTTTTTGCCCAGGTACCATTTATGTGATACAACAGTTAGTTAATGATTTGTGCTTCCATTTGTACTTCAGGATATTTGAATTTTGGAACTTAAAGGCCATTCTGATTTTTTAACATTTCTCTGAAATCTGAAAGTACACATTGAAACATTCCATTAATCCTTTCAAAAGATACAAGATGCAATTAATTTCTTTAAATAGGGCTAAGCACTTCCCAGAAAATAACAGAAAATGTAACAACATAAGAAATGTTATCCAGAACATGTAATTTCTTTCTTTAAAGTATTTGTAAATAGTCTGATATATTTTAAGTAGGCAATTAGCAAAGAATCAAGATATTTTTGGTGGCTGAGAATTTTTAGCTTGATTTTCTTATTGCATGCTGCAGTTCAGGATCTACATATAAACGCTTATTGAAAAGTGATTAAATTTTTTTCAGTATTATTATAGTATACTATTATAGCCATGTGTAAGTACAGAATTGTATAAAGATTTAGTTTTCCTTATTTGTGTACCAATTTAATCTCATTCAAGGTATTGCTTCTTTACAAAGACTGGCAAACATTGATGAAATAGAAAATCATTGCCATTTTATCACTAAATCGTTGAAATGTTCTTAAAAGCAGATATGTTATTTTTACATCAGAGATTATTGAGATTATTGTTCCAACCCCTTAAATTTTTTTTTAAACGATAGCAAATCCTGTCTGTTAAACTAAAGCTGTTAGTGATTAACTTTTCAGCGCCGTGCTATCCAGCTTATTTTGTCCATTTCTTTCTTTCTTTTTTTTTTTTTTGAGATGGAGTCTCAATCTGCCACTCAGGTTGGAGTGCAGTGGTGCAATCTAGGCTCACTGCAACCTCCGCCTCTCAGGTTCAAACGAATCTCCTGCCTCAGCCTCCTGAGTAGCTGGAAATACAGGCGCACACCACCATGCCCAGCTAATTTTTTGTATTTTAGTGGAGATGGGATTTTAATTGTGTTGCCCAGGCTGGTCTCGAACTCCTGAGCTCAGGCAATCTGCCTGCCTCGGATTCCCAAAGTGCTAGGATTACAGGCATGAGCCACAGCACCCAGCCTATTTTGCCCATTTCTAAGCATTTAGTTTTAGAGGACGTAACTCAATTACAGTAGCATGAATGAATATGGAAAAAAGTAGAATGATGTTTTGGTGTTATTTGTGCCCATGTTTATATTCATGATCCTATGTCATGATTCCTAGAACAACTTGAGTCCCCAGTAAAAGCTTTATAAATGAATGAATGTATACTGGCTCCAGAAACTTATTTGGGATCTGAACGATTAACAGTCATTGTCTTCAGAAAACTCAGAAAGTCTCTAGCCTCTGCTACCACCTTACCCCTGAGTTGACAGACCGAATTCAATGTTTTCAAAACTTAACATTACGTTAAGCTCTTAACATCACTCTCAACATTATTCATTGTTTGAATTTCACATAAGCAGAGAACTTTATAAAATTAGATTTTTAGTACTATAATATTAGTAGTACAAATTAGTAGTTCTAATAAACTACTGCATATATTAAAGAGGACGAACTTAAACGAGACTTTGCTTTCTGGAAATACATAATCTATAAAAAGTTCCAGGATTACTATCGCCAGAAAGGACTCTGCAAAGAAGAGATAACTTCTATAAACCAGAAGGTAAAGAAAAACAACTTATTCTGGTTCTTAGGGAGCCTTGTAAATATAAGATGAAAGTGTACATTTGCTTGGGTTATACTAAAATAATTTTTTTAATTATGTCATTTTAATAATATGATTTTAATTTACTAGTAATAGTACAATAATTTTTATATCATATATAATGTACATTTTATATATGTCTGGAGTCTCTCTGAAAACTCAATGTAATACAAAAATATATAATTGACTAATACATGGAGAAAATATATCAATATTTTTATTACAAGTTAACATTACAAATAGGCATAACATGTAACAACCGATGACCAAAGTCATTTTTGTTATACTAACCCTTATTTTGGCAGAATGTTTTCTGTAGTTAATGTTGAAGTGTCCTCTTACCCCGTTTAAATGCACGGAGTATCAGAAATTTTGCTTTGACTTTGGTTAGTGCTTCAGGTGGAGATGATTAGGGCATTACTTGCACATTTTTTCTTTCAAATAATTAACTTAACTTGGTTCCAGTGTCCTGCATGAATACTTTCAGATGTCACATCTCATTCTCAGGATTCTTAATGAATCACACTGTTTGGATTGAACATAATAAATTATAAATTGTCTTTACTTATTTTAAGACACCATCATTAGTACATCCTTCTTGATGCTATTTATCCACCACCCACTACTGAGGCCTTAGTAACAGCATTTTTCCTTCCCTGCTTTTGGAATGAGACAAAAAAAAAAAAATAGCCAAATTTGTGTTTTACAAAGAATGTTCTTCGGTCATGAAGTACTTACCTCTTCTTCCTCTTATGCATGTTTTGTTATCTCTGCACAACACAAATTGTTTTCATTTCATTCTCAGTTACTATTTGTGAAGTTCCATTGTAGAGCTGGCTTCTCCAAACATAAGAAAGATGGCATTTTGCCTAAGAATTTGAGTCGAAGTATGAGGAAAGTATTTTCACATGACTTCCAGCTTTCATGTGGGACCAGGTCAAAATAATTGTGCATTCTGCTTTGCTGGAGAGATGGAGGGAAGTGTACCCCCCTCCCCATCCCTGCACAGACATCTAGGCTCATCCACAGTAGACTGTGTCAGTGTTTAATCTTCATCCGAAGGCACAATACAGGTTAGCTTGTAACACCCAAAGCTAAATTAAACAATAAAAAGAAGCATCTGATTCTATATCCCCTTACATAAACTCTCACACTTGACACCTACACAAACAAGTGCACTGTAGCCCTTAAAATGTTTCCCTTGATAAAAAACATGATAATTTCTAATAGGACAGAGCAGATTTCCACAGAAATATGTTACTTGGATGATGGAAACCTGGAGCCATGACACTTCTGCAAATGTCTGCAATTGCTTGATATAAATGGCTTTAACCGTGGCTACAATAACCTGTTTTCCCAGTTGTCTTCATCGCTTTCCCCTTCCCCACCCCTCCACTCTCTTTCTCTCTCCTGTGATTGTCCTGTGTCTGTTTGGGTATTTGACATTTTGGCCTTTCCATTAGTCCTTTACGCATTAACTCCTGCCTATTGAAGTGTTATTTATCTTGCCTTGCGGCATGATTCTGACTTCTGTGGTTAGCTTTATAGATATTGTAAAAAAATTAAAAATGGTTTTACAAAAATAATATTTTATATTTCTGTAGGTGTGTTAGGTGTTTTCTCATTCTTTTAATAGGTATTATGCCACTAAATTCTCAAAGCTACCCTCTGACGTAACTTTCTTGACCTCTTTAGAGTAGAAGATTTGTAAATGAAATAAATAATGAGATGTTTATTTTTAAAAAGCCCTATTACCTAGTGTTCTTGTGTTAAACCAAAAGAGGTGAAGAGATTCCATGAGAAGGCTGGGTAGCAATCTTGCTACAGATTTGACTTTTCCTGGATGCACTTTACATTGAGACATAGGATAGCCCTTTTCTGTACAAAATAATCCATGGTCTTGTTGCAGGAACTGTGATTTGAAGGTTGGGCTGGTTTTGGTTTTGTAAATTAATAAACTGATGAGACACTAAGGAGACCACATTATAGTTTCAAAAGAGGTGACACTGGGGGCTGTGGTAGCAGGAATTATCATGACGACTAGAGGAAATATTATTAAAGGAAAGAGGGCACCATGAAAAATGCATAGAAAAGCAAAGGGGAGTTCCAAATACAGTTACCGAAAACAGTGCATTGTTTATACATTGCATGTGTATTAATTTGAAACATGTAAGCCTCTTTCCTCTAATTTTCCTCCTCCTACCATTTTGGAGATTCCCTCACTGACCCCATAGCAATCTCGTTCATATGAACAGGGTATGAGCAAAAGATGCAACGCCAGTTCATATGAAATCTTGATCTGCATCTTCAGATTGCTTTTAAAAGCAAGATAAATTAGAAACTATTAATGCAATTAATTTCTAGTTATATACCTAGAGAAAATCACACGAAGATGATTTCAAGACACAATTAATTATGCCTTGTAACTAATGTCAAGTTTTAAGAAAATAAGAAAAACAGAATGATTTTTATTTGTAAAAATTTGGCAAAAACTATATAATAGAATAAAGATGAACTCTTAGATCCAACTTTTAAAATGTATCTCTTTTCTGTGACACTAATACACTACTATTTCTACCTGACACAAATGACTCTGGAATCTAAATAAAAACCTGAGAAAGGTCATGTGGTTCTCTCTTCCTTCTCTCAGGATGTGACTCTGAAGCTTGTCTTGGGATGTGGGTTTTCCTATGGTAAGAATGAAGGTATCGACATTGTGAATACCCAAAGACAGCCTGTAAAGGGTAGACCTGCTGTCTCTTTCATTGACTGTATATTCAAATTCACTGACCTGTGCACCAGAATCTTTATGTATGGAGAAGTTAAGAGGTCCACAAGAGGGAACCCTGTGCTTCTCATTTACAATTCATTCTCTCTACCAGTTGATTGGGCAGATGTTGGCTGGTCAATATGCTTTTAGAATAATTTACTTTACCTTTCATCTCTCCAAAGAATGATAATCAACTAATAGACTTTTAGAAACATCTAAGATTGGTTTATGTTATTTGCCCCTTGGCATTATATTGTTAACAGATAAAAACTTTTTATTGAGCATATACTATATGTCACAAACTCAAGACATGATGGTAACAAAACAAACACTTAGGTCCTTCAAGAATCTTACAAAGTTGGGGAGAGGAAAATGATGTTAATCAAATAACAATTTCCCAAAGGAAATGGTCTCAAACTTGAATGAAGACTATGCAGAAAATTACCAATTCCTCTGAAAACAGGTAAACTGGTCAGGTGATGAAGGTGGAGTTGGAGCCAGTTGTGGTGGGGAAGGTGGGAAAGCAGAGGGCAGGTAAAGGGTGGTGTTTATCTGAGATCTACAAAAGGAAAAGGTGCCACTTGTAAAGGTAGGCTGGGCTCAATTATTCCAAGAGACAAATGGCATGCACAAAAATTTGGGAAGGGAAAGAGCAAGGCACTTTTGACAAACTGGAACAAACAGACAAAAAGAGACCAGGGTTTTGGAGAGGACAGGAAACTGGGAGCAGCTGGTCTGAGATGAGGGTAGGGAGCATGTAGCAGGCAGGACATGCAGCCTTAACAGCCACATGAGGGGTCCTGATCTGTTTAAAAAATTATGGGACAATGCTCACTTGATACATCAGGTGTCAGATTTTCAGGGGGAAGCATTACTCAAATGTTTCTTTTAAAATTTTAGCTATCTAAGAAGTCTATTTGATAATCACAAAATTAAAAATATGTTTGGGGCCAGGCACGGTGGTCCACACCCGTATTACCAGCACTTTGGGAGGCTGAGACAAGCAGATCACTTGAGGTCAGGAGTTCAAGACTAGCCTGGCCAACATGGTGAAACCCTGTCTCTACCAAAATACAAAAATTAGCTGGGCATAGTGGTGCATGCCTGTAGTCATAGCTACTTTGGAGGCTGAAGCAGGAGAATCGCTTGAACCTTGGAGGCAGAGGTTGCAATGAGCTGAGATCGCGCCACTGCACTTCAACCTGGGCAACAGAGGGAGACTCCGTCTCAAAATTATGGGTTTTAAAAATAGCGTTTAAGTGAGTTTTCTATTTCATAGTGATTTGAATACGAGTTCAAAGAACTGAAGGTATGTTTGGAGGACAGAGTATAATTCTCACTGTACTACTCACAAACATAGCATTTGGCTCTTTAACAGATTTTCTTTCAAAATCTTCCAACAAGCTGTTTTCATAAACTGTCAGATTGATGTGAGTTTAGCTCTATTGGGTTTATGCATATAAAATAATATTGCTAGGTTAACAGTTGCATTTTTATAAATAATGTTGCCTTTGTTTGTAGCCTGACTTCTAAATAATTGGAAGTGAATATAAGAATTTGAATAATTCCTCAATCCAGTTTTATTCACACAGTTTTATTGCAAGACTAATAGTTCCAATCTTTCATTTTAACAAGAAATGTATTACTCTTATTCAATGACATAATTATCAGAGCAGTGACGCCTAAAGTCTCAGTAGGGATGAATCCCATCCCTTGGTGTCTTCAGTCTGGAAGTGTTCTTGGCTAACACCCCTCCCACACTCATCTGCAATCTGTTGTGCAGCTGTTGAAAAGGAGCTCAAAAGATGGTGATGTGATGCTTGGCTGACACATAGATTTGTAGTTCTTGATCCTGATAATTTCAGCATTATCTTTGAGTGAGTTTCATGCTTTATGTCCAAGTGTCACTCAAAATGATGTCTGTTCTTGTCCCCCATCATCTTGGTCAGAACAAAGATGGGGTTTGTGTTATTTTTAAATTGCCCTGGTAGTCACAGCAATGCCCTCCTCTACTCAACCCGCAGCACAGTTACATTCCACCATTTTCTCCGCATTGGTCCATGGAGTCTAGTCTACCCACGGAAGGCCCCAAGCCACTCCAATGCCCCTATCAGGACATCAGGACCTCTTGATTCTTTCTGATAGCGAAGAAGAGAATTAAATAATAGCAAAAAATAGTAAAAACAAAACCTTATAATTTGTAGCTGCTGTGTAATAAAGTAAATTGTGCTGTGTTGTGTGCTGTTTGATATAAAAGCTAACCCCCAGCTCTGCTTAAAATTAACTAACTCCCTGTAAAGCCTAGCTTATCTAGTCTCCCCACATTCTCAGCAAAGTTCTCAGGCATCTCAAGATTCTTGTTTTTCTTGGTGACTAGCTGCAAGGTCACAGGGCAAGATAACACTCAAATAATGTACAATGCGTTTCACAAAATGCTGTTTTTTCAAATGTAATGTATATCACGTTACAAATTAATTAACTGTTCTTTGCTCTGACTCTGTAAACCTGTTAGCTGCTACATCATCCTAGATGTATAAAAAGTACCCCATTTTCTTTCTCCTGGGCTCAGACTTGGGATGCTAATCCGCTGAGCAGGTGGCCACCTTAATAAAATCCTCCTGTTTCACCCATTGGTCTCTCTGGTCTCCTGGATATTCTGTAACAGTAGAAGCAGTGATGCCTCTTGACTTTCACTGCTGCTGCATGATGCTGGTGTCATATGAACAGCAGTCAGCTACTCCCTCTCCAAAATCTCACCAGAGAAAATGGGAAGTTGTCATTGCCTTCGATTACCAATTTTGTCTAGTAGGATTACCATTCTTTCTTGGCCCATTTGGCCCAAGACACCTAGGATGTAAGTACCACTTCAGAGGGGCAGATTACTTGGCTTCATATGTGACTATTCATCTTTTCTCTCCCTCAGCAGAGAGACTGTTTGATTTCTTATCTTGGTTGGGTAGGAAGAGGCACCGGGTAGGGGCAGGGCCATGGCTTCCCTCCCCTGAGCTGGAGGATTCCAAGGTCCACTGGAAAGGAAAAAGCGTGGAGAGTAAAGCAGATGGATTGAAAAACCGATGGACACCCTCAGGCATTCTTCCTCCGCCTCCATGCCCCTCTGGCAAGTGCTGCACTAACAAGCAGGGGCAGAAGGGGGAGTCACTTACTGTCTGGATTTCAGCAGAGGGAATATCTAGAATCCCTTGTTGCCATTGCGATGGCTCATTGGTACAACAGAGGGGCAAGGACTTCAGAGAACACAAGTTATACTGTTTCAAGCAGTCAGTGCATCCCTCTTTTTAAGTCTTATGCTGAAACATTTCCTCTGTTTGTGAGGGCAATTTTTCTGATTACAGAAGCAGAATAGATGCATCAGACACTCTCTCTCTCTCTCTCTCACACACACATACACACACACACACACACACACACACACAATCTCCTACTGGCCTATTTTAAATGAATAATCATATATTCCTTAAGACAACGAAAGTTTTTCCGTGAACTTGGGTATCTAAATTCTAAGGACGTAAACGAAGTATTTAAATGTCTAATTTTAAGATTCATTCACTTTGTTACAGATATTTAATTAACATATTACATAAATGGCATATTAATTTAGATATATAGCATATGTCCACTCTTATGTAAAATAACTTTATTCAGCTACTCACATATATCTATGGCATCAGAGTGAGTAATCTAACACATTTTTTTCCAAGAGTACATTTTCTTCCATTCCATCTAACTTGCTTCACTTTACAGCATTTAGTGAATTTGTGACTGATGTTGTCAGTGGATATTTTAAAATCCAGACACAATACCCATGAGGAGAGTAGGTGTGTACATAATATAACCACTTACTGTTCTATCTTCTTAAACAATCTTTAAAATTTTTCAAAAGCTATGTCATATCAGGAATAAAAATAAATAAATCTAGATTAAGTGTGTTTGTTTCCTTTTTAACCCATTGTGTCAGTTCTATATGAGCACCTAAAATGACCATCCATTGGTGTCATTGCAAACTGTATCTTTTCCAAAATAAATGAGACATATCACATATTATTCAAACCTGAGAAAACTTGAAAACGCTTTCCAGACTTTTGTCCTGAGGGATAATTTAAGAAATGAGAGCCAACATCCTGTTAGTTTCCCAGACCAACCATGACAAAGTTCAAAAGACAGAGAGACTTAAGCACCATCCTGCAGCCTAGAAGTACAAGATCAAGGTTATCTTCAGGACTGGTTTCTTCTGAGGCTTCGCTTCTTGGCTGGTAGACACCCATCTTCTCCCCATGTGCTCACCTGTTTTTCCCTCTGTGTGTGTCTGTGGCCTAATCCCCACACCATATAGGAACACCAGTCACTTTGGATTAGGGCCCACCCATATGGCCTCATTTCACATTAATGGCCTGTAAAGGCCCTATCTCCAAATATGACCACATTCTGAGTTATTGGGTTTAGGGCTTCAACATAGGAATTTGGAGGATGCTACTCAGTCCACACTATGCGGTAATTATTATAAACTACCAAATACTAATATTATGTGAAAGAAAAAGCTTAACTTTGTGTAAGAATATCAACTAATAAATAATATTAAAATAAACATAGTACAAATTTAAGACTGCAAAAGAATGACAGCCTTAAAATGTGTTCCTATATCTCTTTTGAATTTGGAAAAATTGGAGTTTTTAATCCAAGAGCTTCTAATGAGAAAAATGTGAATACCCACCTTTCAAAAAAAAAAAAGAGAGAGAAAGAGAAAAGAGAGAATAATTTACCCCAAATTTAAGAAAATTACTTTGTTTTAAGCATATGTCAACCATATTGCCAGAAATGTTTAAGTACTTACTTTGATTACTGAGTTATGTAAATATTTTAGTAAGCCATGTTTACATAAATTCCTTTACTAAAGATCATTGTGGAATGCATTATTTAGTTCACATGAAATGTATGAACAAAAATGTTACAGTAAAACAAAAATACAGAATGTGACTATTATTTATCTAGGAAAAAATTTCTTTACATTAATTAACAGAATCTTTCTAGAATTAATCAATAACCCGTGAAAAACAGATTTCATAGACAACAAAAAATTAATTTTAAGCAAGTTTATTTGAATATATTAATAGAAAGTAAACCAAATAGGCCAGGCGCGGTGCCTCACACCTGTAATCCCAGCACTTTGGGAGGCCGAGGCTGGCAGATTGCCTGAGCTCAGGAGCTGGAGACCAGTCTGGGCAACACGGTGAAACCCCGTCTCTACTAAAAAATACATGAAAAGTTAGCCGGGTGTGGTGGCCTACGCCTATAGTCCCAGCTACTCAGGAGACTGAGGCAAGAGAATTGCTTGAACCTGGGAGGGGAAGATTGCAGTGAGCCGAGATCGCGCCACTGCACTGCAGCCTGGGTGACAGAGCGAGACTTTGTCTCACAAAAAAGAAGAAAAAAAAAAAAGAAAAAAGAAATTAACCCAATATAAAAGTGTAACTTCACACTATTTTTCTATACATTCTCCATGATAAGTCATTACTTCTTCTACAATACAATTTAAGCAGCAGGAATAAAATCATAATAGCAAATACCATTATTCTGAATAAGATGCTTACAATTCCTATTTTTTTCCAATATCTTATTATGAAAAATTTCTAACACACATGAACATTAAAACAATTTTATCATTAATAACACTTGCTATAGTTTGAATATTTGACTCTCTAAACCTCGTGTTGAAATGTGATTCCCAATGTTGGCAGTGGGGTCTACAGGAGGGTGTTTGGGTCATGTGGCAGATTCCCCATGAATGCCTTGGTGCCATCCTCATTGTAGTGCCTGAGTGCTCACTCTATTCATTCTCACCAGAGTGGTGGTTAAAAAGAGCCTGGCAGCTGCTCCCCGCACCCCGCCCTCCCTGCTTTCTGTCTCACCAGGTAATCTCTGTATACATCAGCTTCCCTTCACCGTCCACTATCAGTGGAAGCAGCCTGAAGCCCTCAGGAGAAGCCCATGCTGAGGCCTTGCTACTTGTACAGCCTGTAGAACTGTGAGCCAAATAAACTTTTCTTCTTTGTTTTCTTTCCTCTTCTTTCTTCTTCTTCTTCTTTTTTTTTGAGACAAGGTCTCACTCTGTTGTCCAGACTGGAGTGTATACCTTTTCTTTCCAAGTTGCCCAGCCTCAGGTATTCCTTTATAGGAATATGAACATATTAAGGCAGCCCAATACTAACCAGTTCGATTTTACAATTATTATTTCTTGTATCCATCTATCCCTTCCTCCATTCATGTATTAACCAATCTTATTTTCTGATGTTTTAAAAGTAAGTTGCTGACATCAAATCACCCCTAAATGCTTCAGCAAGCATGTAATCTAGAGTACAATATGTATTTATATTTTTTATTTAAAGGTAAAATTCACATACAATAAGATGTACAAAATATGTTTATCTTTTGATGAGTTTTGACCATGTATATATCTGTGTAATTCAAGCCTCTAAAAATATAGAGAATTTTTTTACCACTCCTGAAATGCTACTTTCTATTAAATCCCCACACAAACCCCACCTCGATGCAATCACTATTCTAATCTTTTTCTGCCATAAATTAATTATGCTTGCTCTAGAACTTAATAGAAACAAAAGCATTTGGCATACATACTATACTTTTTTAAATAAAGCTGCTATTACCAAAATATTTTGAGATTCATTCTCGTTGTAGTTCATTTTCTTTTAATGTCCAATACTGTTTCATCATATAAATGAGTCATATTTTGTTTATTTGTTCTGCTAATGATGGACTCTTGAGCTGTTTCTAGTTTGGGGTTATTATGAATAAATACACCACAAATATTGTTCTACAGGTCTTTTGTGGATATTTGTTTTTAATTTTTAAAATATACCTAGGAATGAATTGCCATTTTCTGCATTAAAAATGGTTGTCATATGTTTAAGTATTTTATTTAAAACTTTTTAAAGCTTTGAGTAATTGCTAGCACATTATAAATATCATTTTGATCATTCATTTCATTTGCTTACCAGTATAACCTGTAGGCTAAAATCTAGCACTTGTCCTGTGCTGTAGAATAGCCACGCTCACTGATTTCCATGTTGTCTGCTGTTGCTTGGATGCTACAATGGCAGATATGAGTAGTTGCAACAGAGCCTTTATGAGTTATAATTTCAAAAGTATTTACTGGCCAGGCATGGTGGCTCACGCCTGTAATCCCAGCACTGAGAGGCCAAGATGTGCCTATCACGAGGTCAGGAGATCAAGATCACACTGGGCAACATGATGAAACTTCATCTCTACTAAAAATAAAAAAAATATATAGCTGGACGTGGTGGCATGTGCCTGTAGTCCCAGCTACTCAGAAGGCTGAAGTAGGAGAATGGCTTGAACCTGGGAGGCAGAGGTTGCAGTGAGCTGAGATTGCGCCACTGCACTCCAGTCTGGCGATAGAGATTCCATCAAAAAAAATTTACTGTGTTCCCATTATAGAAAATAAATTGTTGTTTGCTATATAATAACTGTTTGCATGATTATAGCAAATAGTAGTTACACATATATTTCTACTAGAAGGACTTTCATATAATCTGAAGTTTTACTTCTATTCAATCATATGAAATTTCAAACATCTTCTCCCATCTCAAAACTGGCCTTTCATTCTGTTCCTAATGGCCGTTCAGGGACTGGAAACAATAGTAATGGAAAAACCATGGACAAGGCAGTCTGCACTAAAGGTTTACTGCTGACATATGGGAGTGGGGCGCCAAGTGTGAGGACTGCCATAGCTCATGCTTAATGCCTACTAGCGGGCATCCACTCATCCACTCAGGGGCAGCCACTGAACAGCTAAGCAGAAGATAGAACTCAGCCATTTGGCATTATCCATCCTTCTTCATCAGCGACTACAGAACTTGCCAATAGAAGAGAGAGTGGCCACAGTGGCAGAAATGGAGGGTGTATAGCAACTAAGCTAACCACTGCAGCACCTGAGTGTCTACCACCATCAACAGACAATGCCCATAGGCCATATTCCTCACAGAGACCAACTAGGTTCTTGATGGAAAGTTAATTGGTTGGCCTTCTTCCACTCTGGAAGAACTGGTATCTCATTCTTGTGTTACTGAAACACCAAGGGTTAGGTTTAGGTCCTGCTGTTCACCACACAGAAAGCCAATGACGGAAACGATGATTATTGACAAGAAGGAAAGCTTTGATCACGTGCTACAACCAAGAAGACAGGAGCTCAGTCTCAAATTCATCTCCCTGACTACAACTAGGGGTCTTATATAGGTGGGAAGAAATGTAACAATGTGTAAGAAAATAGGAACTAGAGAGGGGCAAGGAGGCAATCATGATGAATTGGGAGCCAGCATCTCATTGTCTGGATGTTTTGATCTGGTAAGTATCAGCTCTTTGATATTATTTCTGAGAGGACTGAAGGTTGTTTCCTGAGGAAAGAACTCAGATAAAACAAATTAAGATTTCAAGTTTTAAGACCAGAAGGGTCAGTTTTTATGTTTATCAAAAGAACTATCTATGGGACCATTGAGTTGGTTTCAGTTGGAAGCATAATTATCTATCCTGGCAAAGATTTGTGTTCCTGCCTGCAGAGTTTAGCTGGTATCACTAACTGGAGGCTGCCAGTGTCTGGCAGAAAGTCCCTCCAATTTGTACCTGATTAAGGATCCACTTCACAGTGAGGGATGTGAGGAAATAGGCTTGTGACCATGGGCTTTACTGATCATATCACACACCATTCCATCTGGATGTCGCCTCAGTGGAAAGCATTGGAACACAGGTGGAAGGCACAGCTAACATGCCAGCTGGGATCTTGGACCATCATCCCCCATGAAGCATATGCACTAACACAGGCCTCTGCGTGGAAGAGTTCTGGGAGAATACCTGGATCCCAGAGCCAAGGGATGGAAGCAGGAGTGGCCTAATTTACCACCAATTCCATTACTTATTATAGGCCTTTGTTCTTTCTGTTTCCACAATTCTGAGTTGTGCAGAGTAACAGGACATGGTCCCCAAAGAGGCACTCTTACCAGGAGACACAGAAAAGCTTCCCTTATCTACTAACTGTAGCTGCCACCTGAGCACTCAGGATTCTTTGTTTCCAAGGACAACTGGACAAGAAAAGGAGTCACCATCTTCATAGATGACTACACCTGATTAGTGGGAGGAGGTCACATCTACACAATGCGGGGAGAAGCACCTGTGAAGCCCAGTGGATCCACTGGGATGCCCCTGGCTACTCCTTTCCCAAAGGGGTGACTATGGATGGATGAGCACAGCAGCCTCAGTTTGAGAAGGGTTTGAGTATCAGGGCCTGGATCTCTCAGAAATGAGCATTTGGGTCATCCTCCACATCAGCTACCAACTGCAGAGGCAATGAGGGGAATTTGGAATGTGCCTAGAAGGGAGAGGAGGCACTCCAGCTGCAGCTCCTACTAGGTGCATTGATGACTGTTGTACTTTGTTCCACTCACCTGACTCTGCAAAGTGTCCTTCGGGAACAGAGGCCAATGGGACACACAGAGTGGAGAACTGGATCTTTGAGGGATGGACTGTTGCAACCAGGGCAGTGTCACTCAGAGCATATCCACCACAAGATTCCTGCTGAGCCTATGCACTTGCCACATGGCTCCTAGACGCAGAGTGATTAGGAACAAGATGGATGGGCTGGGCCAGGCTTCCCCAGTGTAGTGCTACAGTGTAGCGTCAATGGGCAGTCGTTGTTCTAGGGCTTCCATCAACGAGTTTCTCAGAGCTGCCTTGCAGTCTGAAGATCTTCTCAATTTACTTTGCTTCCCTCTTTCCCTTGCTAGGTATCTCCACTCAAACCTGAGTTTCTACTCACCTATGCCTGATCTTTCCTCCCTTTTGTCTGCAGCCTTTCGGAAGTTCACCCAGCTTGTCATGGTCAGCATTTTCCTGATTATGTCTTTAATATTTAGTTATCTCTCTTAAGTTTTAAAAATATAAGTTGTAAAATTTAACTAAAATTTAAGTTTTAAAAATCCAATATGGAAGATCTATATTTTAGTATGTTTAATAGCAATATATTTACTTATTTCTCTGATGTAATTTATTTATATATATTTATTTATTTATTTTTATTTTATGATTTTTATTCACCGAGTTTTTTTTTTCATTTTTTTAGTCCCATTTTCCAAGTTTTCATTTGATTGTTCAAGTTTTAGTATATACTTTACCTTCTATTAATGGAAGTTATATATTATACTTGTTATCTTTTAGTAGACTCTTTTAAATGCAATTTATATACTTGATTTTATGAAATTTTAAACTTAATTACTATTTTAAATGCCTCTCAAACCATATAATGACCTTGAAAGGCATTAATTGCAATGATTCTTCTGTTACTCTAAATATTTATTATCCAGTATTTAATTTCAATCTTATTTTGAAAACTTCAGTACCATCGTCATCATTATCATCATCACTTTTTTTGCCTTATGTGCAATGCTCATTTACATTTACTTACATTTTATCAGTTTATTTTCTCATTGGTGTTTTGTTTTTCATCCCTTACTGATTAAGTGTCTTTTTGTTGTTTCATCATTAAGTGATGTTTTGTGAGTGTTAAACTATCTCAGCTTTTTTGATAATATCTTTGTTTTGAATATACTTATTGTTGAACAATGATTTAGCTATGTGTGAATCAAAATGGTTTTATGCTACAAGAACTTTTAAAATATTAAATTGTTGTTCTCTTTTCTGTTTTCACAGTATCCTAGCAACCTAATATCCTTATTTTATAAACTTTACTTGAATTCTTCTGAAGATATTGGCATTTGGATTCATTTTAATAATTTTATATCTGTGAAATATTCTATTTGTGTTCACTAGACTTTCTCACACAGAAGATTTAAACTTTTCATAAATTTTGGAAAATGAGCAGTCATAACATTTTCCAAATGACCTCTGCTCTAACATATCTGAGATGTCTGCTGCAACCCAATTTAGTGTATAACTGGATTTTCTCTATTTCTTCTTTAATGTATAAAATATATCATTTATATCATCATTTCCTTGGCCTTTTATATTGTCTTCTGATTGATTTATTCAAATCTATCATCCAATTTACTAATTGTCTCTTTAGCTGTGTCTAATAATCTTTTTCATTCACTTGGTGGGCTTTTTATTTCAAACTCAATTTTTCCATGCACAGATATGCTACTTTTTTCTTTTGAGCCTAATTGTTCTGTTTTGTTATTAATTTTTTGTTTTAATCATTTGTTTGATACATTTTGGATCTAAAAACACCTATTATCTGAAGTTCTTTTGGTTTAATTTCACCTTTTAATATGTTTACAACTTATACTTATTGGGCATTGCATTCAAATGTGAGTTGTAATTTGGATTGAATTTTTATCTTCATCAGGGTTTAATTTGTAAAATTCTTGGCAATCCAGATAGAGGGCATGCAGCTCCAGGTTGGCTTTGTGAAGTTGCTTTAGAAATATTATCAGCGTGAGCCTTATTTTTATGTTAATTATTCAGATTAAGGTTTCTTGACCACACTGGTAGTGAATTTTTAATGTAGCAAATTTAAAAAATATTGAGACTCATTAGGCAAGTAAATTGGTAGTATTTAAAAGTTTTAATAATTCAGGGGACTAAAAAATTTGTTGTATTCAATCGTTTTAATAGTTAAAACCCCAAATATGCATGTGCTTCATGTCTGTGGTAAAACATTCCCAGGGAATACTTCTGTTCCCTTCCCAAGTTCAAGTTATACTCTCATAGCATTTGTTTTCCACTATATACTTTTACTGACAACAAGTCTTTATGGTTTTATTGCAGCTTCCAAACTCATGTGGGCAAATGGTAGGTAACATAAGGTTACCAACTTTGCAGTAGGGAAAGTAACCTGGTTGATCCAGGTGGGCTCAATCGAGTCACTTGAACCTTTAATGGCAAAGAACTAGGGATCAGAGAGATGCAGTAAAAAGGGAAATCAAGAATATTTCAAGCGTGAGGAAGATTTAATATACTTTTTGCTGTCTCTGATATGTAGGGATCCATGTGCTGAAAACAGCAAGAGGCCCCTAGAAACTAAGGGCAGTCAGTTGACAGCAAGCAATAAAATCTGGACCTCAGTCCTACACCCACAAGAAATTTGATTCTACCATCAGCCTGATGAGCTTGCTGGCAGCTTCTCCCCCAGGTCCCCATAAGAATACCTTCCTGCCACACCTTGATTTTGCCTCCTGAGCCTCCCAGTAGAGGACCTGGCTAAGTCATATGGTGCTGGGACTTCTGCAATCAATATAACTGTGAAATTGTCACCCCTGTAATCCCAGCACTTTGGGAGACCAAGCAAGTGTATCACTTGAGCTCAGGAGTTCAAGACCAGCCTGGCCAACATGGTGAAACCCCATCTCTACTAAAAGTACAAAAATCAGCTTGGGCACACACCTGTAGACCCAGCTACTCAGGAGGCTGAGGCACGAGAATTGCTTGAACGTAGGGGGCAGAAGTTGCAGTGAGCTGAGATTGTGCCACTGCCCTCCAGCCTGAGCAACAGAGTGATATTCTCACAAAAAAATTAAATTAAATTAAAAATAAATAAATAGAACTATGAGATGAAACAACATGCTACTAAATCTGTAATAATTTATGACAGCGGCCAAAGAAGAAAAAAGAAACTGATTCAGCCCTACTTGGTTATCTTGTGTACCACGGGAGAAAAAATAACCATGTTGAAAGGGCAGAAAACCACATGTGGTCCCAGTTTATTTCCTTTCTAGTATTCCATTATTTTGACATATTAAAAATATGTCTAATTTGACATATGTCCATGAAAATGGAAGAATTTTCAAAAAAAAGGGAGAGAGAGAATAAGGTTAGGCATGTCATTTAAGGTAATTATAAGCGTGTATGTTTATTGAAGCCTTCCAATAATTTTTGAAATAGTATACCATGGTAAAATCTGTATGCTGATAAAAGGACAAATCATGAAAGCAGTATGGGTGGAATTTTTTATTGATAGAGGAGATTATTCTTCATAGGACAATTTAATGCATCAAACTCTCAAGAAATAATAAACAAAGAAGTCTAAAATTTGTATTTTATATATTTAAAATATTTCACAAGTCTTGCAATTCCGCATATGCAATAAGTAGTGAACTCAATAGTTTATGAGAAGTAAATTAAGTGTTATAATACATATGATTGCCAAAAGGCCTTTCAGATATTTCAAAAATATAAAAAGACCTTCAGTGGCTATTTCTAGATATTCATGAAAAAGAAAAACAAGAAAAATATTCATAAAATAAAGATAGATCAAATAGTATAAAGAAATAAAGCAACTTAGTTTGGATGTTTATGAATATCAAAAACAATTATTTTTCTCTGATATTCTGTAGTTTAGCTTTAAAGAACATATTAAAATTTTTTACAAGCATACAGGTATTTCTAGATTTCTTTTCATATTCAAAAGAAACTAGCAATTTTCAGAAAATGTAAGACAGTATCTTGTTTGCCATATAGCCATAACAGTAACTATGACAATGGTTATATAACTCTATGTTATATAACTCAACTTTATACATAGATATAGATGAGTAAAATGAGATACAGAAACCTGATTATCAGTGACTCCCTTTCTATAAGATTGCATTTGTATGCACTGACATTACTTTTATGTGCTCCAACATTTTATTGATATGGTCATACTATTCCAAGGCAAACATGTAAAAAAAGTTATGTGCACTGTAATTCTGATCTCCTTACAGAGAATACAGGAAATAGGTTGCTCACTAGTATACATCAATATAAAATATACACTCAAAATATTATTTAAAGGCCATGTCACTTCTAGGATGTATCATCTTAATTAGAGCTCTGTATTTCAAATTCTCTCTACTAATTTTCTTTTTGTGCTATTAATTCAAAAACCAATGTAATACTAGCTATTACACTTTTTGGAATTCGAACTAATATACATATATATTGGTTTATTTACTTCATATGTATTAGCTTAAAAATACATAAGAGAGAGATATAGAGACTGTGAAGATATCTGCTGTTCTAAGAATGTGCAAGTTGGAATATGGTATGGTGAAATCTTTGCTGCCACAGAAGAAACAAGAGCCAGATTTGGAAGGAAGAAGCTTATTATAGTCACGGGTCCCAGAGAGGAGGTTGCCACATGCCACCCAGTCTTACAGTGCAAAACATTAATGTCGTCAGGAGGCAGAAGACAGGAATGGAGAGACAGCTTAGGCCATGGCCTGTATTGGGGTTTCCATAGAAAGGCACGGCAGGGCAGCATAAGCATGTCAAGACTGTCTGGTTTAAATGATTTTGGTGGGCTTTGGGATATAAGGTGGTCTCTAGTTGCCTGGTAAGTTTCTCCAGGATGACTAAGGCAGAGGAATATTGCCTTCTAGGGTGAATTCGCCAGGTAAAAGAGATGTGTTTGTCAAGGGGTGCAGCATTCACTAGTGTGTGTCTGAAAGGTATGCTTCATCTGGGTGGGCCCCTTGCCACTTCTAAGAATGAACTAGTCCCAGGAGAGGCAGTATCTCCCCCACATATAAAGTTCCTTTTTTAAGATGTCTAAGCATCATAAAATATACATTACACATGCATATGGTCACAATGTTGATAATATAAAACAACTGTAAACTAATCAAATGTCCAATACTAAGGAACTGCTTAAAAATACTGTCCTCACTTAAACAATACACTATATAAAAATTAATGATTATTCAAAACCTAATAATTTATATTTCTGTCATTGAATTTATTGTTTTAGTATTTGTTTTAGTATCAGTAAAAATGATAATGTTCATCTGAAAAATGGCAAGAACAGCCAACGAAATCTTGAAAACAGAAAAATAATGCAAAAGCTTGCTATTCCATGTGGCAAAACATATTTAAGTGTTTCTTAATTAAACAGAAGAATACCAGACAGAAATGGATAACACATGAGTCCAATAACGAATCTAGGAAATATAGCAACAACAAGCAATCATAGAACCTGCAGGTAACATGCTAGTTTCTGGGGTCAAAGAATGAGCAAGCATAGACACAGCTCTTGTATGCATGGAGTTTTCAATCTAGTTGGAATGAGGGAGACCGGATGTGAATCCAATAATTTCTTCTGCAAATATAAATTTGTAATTACTCCATTACTACAAGTAGAATGCAGGAGAGATACACAGTAATAAAATAAACTCTAATATGGGGATTCAACTAATCAGAGAGATATGAGAGGTCTTGATTTAATGTGTAATGAATATAGCAAGACTATAAAAGAATGAAGGGAAAAAAGAGTACTCAAGGGAGAGGAAATAGTGTGAACATGAAGTGTGGGTCAAAAGAAACATGCAACGTGAGAGACGGAAGAAGACAAATGTACAATTTGCATAACCAACGAGAACGAATGCAGGTTGTGATGGGCCATTAGTGGAGTAAAAGGAGACCATTCAGGTTGCATCATGTAGACCCGTCTACAGAATATTGCTTTATTGGAGGCATGGTTACTATCTGAAATTTTTCTGCAAAGCTGAGAATGACGATGAGACTTGGACATGGAAAAGTTTCTTATGACTGCAGAAGGATTTGTTGGAGTGTTCTGAGGTGGAGGTTTTTTGCAGTAGGACCTGTGAAATGAAACCTAAGTGCTGATGAGGATTGAATAGGGGATGGAGGGGATTTTCATACTGAAAATGACAACTTGGCAAATAATTGGTGCATCTAGTCATTGTCCATGGAAGAAAATGGAAGCCTCTGTAGGCATTTGAAACATATGTTTAATATAAAGAATGATTTAAAACATTAAAAGCATTGAGGGAGCAGTACAGAGAAAGATGTGTGCCTGGCATGGCGTGCCCCTGGATGGAGCCCACGTGTCACTGCTCACCATGAGCAACTGCTGCTCCTGCTGGGATCTGCCCAGCCACCAGGCCATCACCCAGGTCCCAGGACAGCTGCTCATGCTACTGAAATGAGCACCAAAGCCCCCTAGTCTGCTGCCGCTGCCACTCTGAGGCTGATCAGAGCAGAAACATACATGGTTTCCTCATTCCTCCCACCTCCAAGCACCTGCAGGGACTTCCAATGTCAGAGCTATCAGGAAGTCATCTAATATTACATCTGGGGAACACAGTTTCTAGGCTTTCCAATCTCTCGGTATGCAAAGGATTATCGAAAAACTGGAGAGGAACAGAAAACTCTCAGAAACATAACTAATGGAGGAAATTATGTGTTTTAGGATGTTGTTTTTTTTTTAAGTCAAATACTAACATTAAATCATGTAACAAAAACTTCCAAATGGTTCAAAACCTAAATGAAATATAATGTGAGAAAAATATTTCTTAAATGAAAGAATATATCTGTATAAACTTGAAATGGGAAACAGGACTTTCAAACACAACTTAAAACATAAAAGTCATAAATGAAAATACAGAGTTTTGAACCAGTATTAACTTAAAAACAAAACATAGGAGAGTCAGATTGAGCACACACAGTTAGAATACATATAGAATGCTATGTATAATAAGTAAACACATGAAAATGTGTGAAGATGAATAAGCAGACCATTCGAAAGTGAACAAGTACAAAGGGCATGCCAACGCGACTGAAACTTGAAAATACAGTTCGTAAAATTTGATATATTTGTGTTGATTACTAACAATCAAACCTTTGCCCAGAAGGAGTGGGAAGTCAGGCAGCAGTGAAAATCATCAATTTGGCATTACTTCTTATAATAATAGGTATATATCTAAATAATTAACAAAACCACATGCTTATAAAACAAAATAATAAATAATAATATACATACAGTAAAAACAATAACGAAGAAAGGATCAACACATGGTCTGTCTTATCCATCCTAAAGCATACATTTTGGAGGTGTCTAACCTGAGCTTGTGTTTGAAGGCATCTGGGTCATCATACTATCTGGCTACCATTTCTTTCAGCTTGGCCATGCAAACAGACTGCATGATTGTAAAGCTATATTGTCATTTCTGTCACTGGAATTGGCACAGCTTCCTGAAAGGAAATCCTAGAGGGAACACCACATTGGAATTGACTTCCTATGTATTGGATCCTCCTGTACCTGAAATGTTCACCCTCTCCATTACCCCAGAGTAATGATTAACAGCACTTCTTTTCTCAAAATTGCCTTGGTTTCAACGACTAATTACATGCTTATTTATCTATATCATTGAAGTATAAACTATAAAACTGCATGTATTTGTTACAGAACCATGTAGAATGTTATTTTTAGGTACTTACAAATTTTAATATTCCTTTACTCTGAACTCCCGCCCCATCTCCACCAATGGTATCATTCCCACTTAAAATAAAATTTGATGTCCCTGAACTGGGCAACAATCTGTAGATGATCTGATTACTGGCTGCTGCTCAACTGTGTCTCTCCTTTGTCACCTCTCACAGAATGCCAGGCACACCTATTCGATGGTGTCTGGAATACTCTCTGAATGCCAAACATGCTCGCCCCCTTATTTCCTCTACCTAGAGAATGATTTCCCTAGATGTCTGCGTGATATTTCCCCTCACTGCATTCTGGTATCTGTTGCATTATCACCTCAAAAGGCATTTCCTAATGTAAAATAACTTGGGCCATCACTCACTATTTATTTAATAGACATTTTTATAGCACTCATCTAATTTAATATCTTAGGTATATACTATGTATGTATGCATTAGTTGTTTTTTATTTATAATAGTCTTTGAAGCAGAATATTTACTTAATTACATAGAACATCATGTAGAATAAGACACATAGAAGTCCATAATAAATATATATTAAATCAATGAATATATAAGTCAGCATTAAACAAATTACAAGGATATTATACACCTATATATTTGGGATGATGGGAATTGGGGTGATCTTATTTTCTTTTGGTTGACTTGTATTTTAAATTTGTTTTTGCAATAATTGAGTCACATAAAAAAAGGAAAGAAGGGGAAAGAAAAAGCGTCGTTGTAAAACCAAGCTGTTAGAAGTAACTACTGGTTGTAGAGTACTAGAATTTGCTAGGCAGAGTTCTAACTGCTAAATATTTAGTAACTCACGTCACCTCCACAACCCTGTGCCCATCTCATATTAAGTTGTTTGTTCAGTTACTAAAGGGGTAATCAGGCTTTGACCCTCAACAGGCTCTATTTAGAGCCTGTTATTACCCCTATGCTTAGCTCACAACCCAGCAGAGTTTGAAAGACAGATCCCTGCCTCATGTGTGTCCACATTACCATAGAGTATTAAAACCAAGCCAGCTTCTGGTCAGACTTTCTCATTATGCAAGGACCTGGAGCCTTGACATTCTCTAAATTTAATAGCAGAGCTTCCGCTCATTGCTGCCAGCAGTGTAAGAATACTGTAGTCTTTTTATGGGTTCAGAACTTGTCCCAGGTGGGACTTTCAGCATTTTCAATGGTAATTACATGAAATATGTTATTTTCAGCTGCTTTTATATTCATGGGCATGGACTGTCTTTCTAAACATAAGGGATAAGGCCAAAGAGAATGATTCACAGGGATAACAATGAACTTGGTTATTCATCTTCTGGTGATTCTGAAAATGTGTGGTTAATTTCAACCATTTATTAAGAAAATGTCTCATTGTGGGAACTAAAAAGGAACAGCATTACTTTGTTCAGAGCAATGAGTTTGGCCTGACCATCCTGTTACCGATACCTTGTTCTTATCATAGGCAGGCAAGATTAGAATATCTCCTCATAGTAATTCTTTCTTTACCACCCTTATAATTTGTGTTCCTGGGCCCCAGTCAAGTAGTTTTTAATGGATTTGTTTCTTTTAGAAATGAAAAGAAATAAACTCAGCGTACACTTCCAGATTGCCTGTGCCCCTCCGACTGGTTAAAATTAATGTGGCACAGTAGCACGTCCATCTTCATTTGCAGTAAAGGGAATTGAATGTGCTTTTTTGGAGGTTTCTGTGCACATCCAGAGGATGAGGTTAAAGAAACGAGGTAGCCTTGGTAACAAAGAGGGCTCTAATAATTTTTTTAAAGACTTATCTAATGTCAGCTTTGAATAAAGATGTGAGACCTCTCTGTTCAGCCCTTTTAATGAACAGCATGGATCGTTAGCTCGTCTCAGGAGAAAGGACTCTCTTTCCATTATAAAGAAGTACTTTAGTAGAACGTTTGATAATGAGATGCAAAAGCCCTTCTACAGAGTCTCTTTATTACATTCTTCAAATAAAAGTGGCTGCTTGCTATATTACCCTGATTTCTTCCCACTAGAAAATAAACAATTGCTTGACCATGGATCGCAGATAGATTTAGGGAAATTCTGTCTGCCACACAAAACGGGCGCTGGAATCCTACAGGCTCATACGCAATTGTAAGGCAACCACTTGTCTAAATATATAGATAGGGAAGAAGTGGAAGCTGCAACTCCAAGAATGTTTTGGAAAAAAGTAGGAAAAAAAGTGAGAAACGATGGATTACTTCCTGCTTTCCTGGCAGTTGTCTCTCGGATGGAACATATCTATTTTTTAATATTAAAACAGCAATTACAATATATCTTCTTCTAAAGCTATAGAGGTAGTTATCCTTGTTAAGATGGTGCTTGGAAAACTAATTCAAGTCAAAACTGCTTTCCAGGTGTGATCAAATAATTTGTCATTCATAAAAGATTTCCAAAAGATAGAAATGCATCTTTTAATTGTGTGTGTGTGTGTGTATTTGTGTGTGTGTTCATGTGTATGCATGTCTAGTATTATTTGTCTCATTGGCTGATCCCTTTAACACATTAAGAATGTGAGACATACATGGAAGGACTGGATAGGCTTGGGGACATCAATTTAGAGAATTAAATCATTTTATTTTCTGTCCTGAAGTTCAACTCATTCTCATTAAGATGTTTCATTTCTAAAACTATGAAGTTATCATCCATCAGTGTCATTCTCATTCTGACACATGATTCACTGACTTTCTATGTACTTAAGAGTCTGAGAAAATGAAAGATCTTTTCTATGGTCTTTATGCAAATGAAATATAAGCTCCCAAATTTAAGAAAATGTTTTCCTTAGTCTTCTGAAAATGATCTTATGAATTGGAAATTCATGAAAGCAAAACCTGACTTTTGGGCCAAGCAGAGATAAAAATTCTACGTCAGTCTTCTAACACCAGTCCAGAGTCTTTTCTTGTCAAAGGCAAATTACACTGGATCAGTTAATCAGGCTAGAAAGAGTTTATTCAAGGTTCTTGCAGCAGGGGAAAGAGATCAAGCTCAACCAAACTGAAAGGAAAGCCATGAGAGTAAAAGTCCTGGGGTGAGTGGAGGGAGGGGTTTGTCCTGAAAGACATGAGGATGGAAGTTGGCCAATGGGATCAGGTCATCTCTACTTGCTAGTTGATGTGTATTAGAGTTAGGCTCTGACCCTCAGGCAGAGAATGGAAGGCAGGCCATCTTCCTTGATGATTACATTTTACAAGAATGGCTACCAAGTCCTTGAAAAAGACATTCCTGGATTGTAAAACTGGAAAATGTTTGGGTGAAGATTTACATTGTAAAGGAGCAGAGAAAGATTTTATAACTGTAGCTTCCTTAATGCGCTAAGAAAAGAGATGAGGGGCTAGAGTTAGGAAGAAACCTGTCTAAAGTTTACCCAAGCAAGGGTAACAGCAAGACTGTCATGACCACCTTACATGCAGTATCATCCCCTCAGCTTCTGAGTTGTATTTTTTTAAGGGTGAAGTATTTGAAATCCTTACTGACTAAATAGCAAATATTTAATGATAACATAAATATATTTTTCATTGTATTCTTATTCATTCAAAATAGATAAATCAATTAGGATAGTGAAAAAGCAACAAATAACTGGTAACATCTTCAATAAAGTAGGAGATGAATAATTCCATAAGCATCAAAGTATAGGTATCACCAAAACACAGACAGCAATATGACATGTGAATGATAAGCAGATATGCAGTCCCAGTTGCAAAGAGAATGAGGAGAATGGAAACCAGATTGCAAAATGAAATTCATTACTAAAAGAAGAACATCTCTGGCTGAGTAAAGTCTAGGTTAACAAATCTCAAAATAATCAGCAAGGCTGGGACAATGTTATATGGGCTTCAGGCTTTCAGTAAGCAAAGTGGGACCATAAGGAACCAGGGTTGGAAACATATAACAAAATGCAAATAACACAAAGTTTTGTGAGCCCTCAAAAATTTTGGAAATATTCAACAAGTCCTTTTAGAAGGACAGAACTCCACCAGGAAGTAATTTTTAAAAATTGCTTGAAATGGAATCTAAATTGAGTAAGGCAGAAATGTTGAAGAATTTCAGGCAGAAGAAACGTCAGATGCCAAGCAGGGAAGAGGCACAGACGTAGCAGATCTAAAATATTCTGTAACAGGAAAGTACAATATTTCAAGGTGAAAGCGTTGCCTTAAAAGACAATGTTGGTAGAGTTCTGGAGTTACAGAGATAGAGACCAGAAAGGTGTCTGAATGAGGCTTAATCGTGCAAATGAGAGAAATAAGTACACAAAAAAGCCATGGGGTTTAATATGTTACATTGACAGAGAAGATAAACTTTCTGATTTGTAGCTGGGAAGGCTGTGCTTGCTCACCCCATCCTTTACACTAGGACACTTTCTAATCTCCCCTCGCATGCCCCTCTTACAGATGAACAAGAAGAAAAATGATTGAAATCATATAAATATATACAAGAAACAGAAAACCAAATACTTATAAGTGGGAGCTGAACAATGAGAATACATGGACACAGGGGAGGGGGAACCACACACACTGGAGCCTGTGGGGGAGGAGGGATATGGGGCAGGAGAGCATCAGGACAAATAGGTAATGCATGCTGGGCTTACTACTTAGGTGATGGGTTGATAGGTGCAGCAAACTACCATGACACACATTTACCTATGTAACAAACCTGTACGTCCTACACATGTATCCTGGAACTTAAATTTAAATTAAATTACATTTTTTAAAAAAGACTAATAATCTAACAGGTCACACAAAGACTGAATAAAAGGTGGATGCAAAAGACAGAAAACATGTACGCTGATGTATCAAAACATGCCAAGTGAAAAATCAGAAAACACAACAAACAAAAGGCTATGAAAACTCACCATAAGACAGAATGAGAATAACTGAAAAAGAAGAAATGAAACAAAAACTGACTGTGAGGAAAGCAGTGACTAAACAGAAATAAAGAAAAAAGGAGAGAAAAATTTTATAAAACAAGAGTACTGTGGTTGGAGACAAGAGAAAATACGTGCAAACAAGAATAGGAAAATAGAGAAGGAAAAAGAGAAGAGTCAAATAATAAAACTGGACATAAAGAAGGACATGAAAGACAATGATGGACATAAAGGAAAGGCAAAGGAGTTATTACATACATAGATTTAAAGTCACTGGGAAGAGTCCCAAAATATAAACCAACAAATTCTTATAACCTTAAGCAGGAAAGTTTTCTAAAGGATGTATACATAGATCTAAATATTGAATGAAAAAATTGTTTACCTATGATGTTTAACCCAGCCTGGTTCATTTTGAGATATATTTTAGAAGAACTATTTGTTTTTAAGATAAAGAAAATATATTTGGGCATTTGAACAAAAAAAAGCTGAGTCACACAGAATGCAAAACAAATTGGCATAGCTTTTCACAGCAATGCTTAATAGCAGAAGATGACATAGCACAATTTTAAGAGATTCTAGGAAAGAATCATGAGCCAAGAATTTTGTATGCAACCAAACTGACCATCAATTACAAGGACTCAGACAAATATGTATGAACATGCAAGGTTCACAGATTGTGTTTTCATTAACATTTTTGAGAAACCTGTTAAAGACCAAACCACAAACTACAAAAGAATAACTAAACACTAATAATAATAATGACAACAATTTATTGAAACATTTTTTGTGCACAGAATAAGATTTTAAAAGAAAATAAAGGGCTGGATATGGTGGCTCAAGCCTATAATCTCAGCACTTTGCAAACCGAGGCGGGCAGTTCACTTGAGGTCAGGAGTTCGAGACCAGCTTGGCCAACATAGTGAAACCCTATTTATTCTAAAAATACAAAAATTAGCTGGGCATGGTGGCACGCACCTGTAATCCCAGCTACTCAGGAGGCTAAAGTAGGAGAATCACTTGAACCTGGGAGGTGGAGGTTGTAATGAGCCAAGATCTCACCATTGCACTCCAGCCTGGGCAACAGAACAAGACTCCATCTCGGAAAAAATAAAATAAAATAAAGAAAAAGCAGTAAAAAGAGAAGAGAAAAGGAATAAATAAAACAAATGTTATCAAATGCCTTACCAATTGCATAAAATGAGTTGTTTATTCTGAAAGTTAATAATTAATGGGAAATAAGCATTTAACTGGTTTTAAATGATACAGGAGAAAATAATTTTTAAAATGAGTAGGACAAATAAAATATGGTAAAATATTGATAGATGATGAAGCTAAGTGATGGTCCATGAGAAACTGTTTTTCTCTCTATTTTTGGGATACAACTAAAGGGAAACCATGAACAATGGCAAAAATACTTAGGGGAACATATCCTAGCATGCATGCCTTTTCCTATTTTTGCAGAGGATTAATACAATCATATCATGTTTCCAGAATGGCATGTGTAACACAGAAACTTGTTAATATCTCTCCTTTGAAACAAACTAACCCTGTTACCAAAATCTTAATTCTGCTTGGTGATTAATATTTTGCATCTTTTGATCAACTTTTCATAGTTTCATATATTAAAACATCAACTAGAGGAAGAAATGGACTAAAGTAAGGAAATAAAACTATTAAATAATAAAATTATTAAACTAGGGGGTAGGATGTAGAAATATTTTACAAAATTTCTTATTTATGAATGAGGACAGTAAGGCCTAGAATGAAAGAAGCATAACCAGGGTGATACACCTACATATCTGGTAAGGAAGAGACCAGAAGAAGGCATCTTGCTATTTTACATATTACGTAAATGCCATTACCTGTGAGGCACTTAAGAAAATGCATTTGTACTTAATGCAAATTTCAGTGTTCCCTTCAGAGAGAATTCTGATAGCAGAGATTTGTTCTAGTTTTGTGTGTCAGGTTTGATGTTCCTAGTCTTATAATTACTTCTGTTCAGTGAAAGCATCAGAAAGTATTACATAAAAATAAATAATAATTAGGTTGATAATATCTGCTGTTCAATAAAATTTTCATTTTAGAATATGACGTTTTATATTTACAGAAAAAATTCAGAAGATAGCATAGAGAATTTCCATATGCCCCACATCCAATTTCCTCTATTATTAACATCTTCCATTAGTATGGTACAGAGGGCATAATTAATGGGCTGATCATGATACACCATTATTAGTCAAAGTCCACACTACTTAGATTTTCTTAGTCTTTACCCAGTGTCGTCTTTCTATTCCAGGTTCCCATCCCAGACACCACATTGCATTGAGTTGTCATGTTTCCTTAGCTTTGACAGTTTCTCAGACTTGCCTTGTTTTTGATGACCTTGAGGGTTTGAGTAGTATGAGTCAGATATTTTGCAGAATATTCATTAATTATAATTTGTCTGGTATTTTTCACATAGAGTGAGGTTACGGGTTTTGGGAAACACCACAGTGGTAATGTGCCATTTTTATCACATCACATCCAGGGTACACTCTGTCAATGGTACTTGCCACTGTTAATGTTATTCTTCATCACATGACTGGGGTAATGTTTGTCATTTTTTTCTGATATTATTATTATTATTTTCTTTTGAGACTGAGTTTTGCTCTTATCACCCAAGCTGGAGTACAATGGTGCGATCTCAGCTCACTGCAACCTCCGCCTCCTGGGTTCAAGCAGTTCTCCTGCCACAGCCTCCTGAGTAGCTGGGATTACAGGTGCATGCCACCACACCCAGCTAATTTTTGTATTTTTAGTAGAGAGAGGATTTCACCATGTTGCCCAGGCTCATCTCGAACTCCTGACCTCAGGTGGTTCTCCCGCCTCAGTCTACCAAAGTGCTGGGATTACAGGCATAAGCCACCATGCCAGGCCCTGAAATTACTTTTAATGTGGACAGTTAGTCAGATTTTTGGTATAAATACAGTCAGGTGTCACATAACAACGTTTTGGTCAACATATGATGATGGTCCCATAAGATTATAATAGACCTGAAAACTTCCTATCAATCTTCTAGTGAAGTCAGAGCCCTCATAACATAATAGAGTAATGCACTACTAATATGTTTGTGTTCATTCTGGTATAAACAAACCTATAGCACTTGAAATCAAGTACAAGTATAGCACATATGATTAAGTATAGTATATAATACTTGGTAATAAACAACTATGCTGCTAGTTTATGTATTTACTATACTTTTCATAGTTAGAGTGTACTGCTTCTATTTTACAAAAAAAAAAACAAAGTTAACTATCAAAAAATCTCAGGCAGTTCAATCAGGAGGTACCTAGCAGAAGGTATAGGTTTCATAGGAGACAGCTCCATACATGTTAACGGTCTTTAAGACCTTACAGAGGGACAAGATGTGTTGGTGAAACAGAGTGATATTAATGATCCTGGTCCTGTGTAAGCCTAGGCTAATATGCGTGTTTGTGTCTCAGCTTTTAACAAAAAGTTTGAAAAGTAAATGAATAATTTTAGAGATGGAAATAAAAGCATTCAGAATAAGAATATAAAGAAAAATATTTTTGTACAGCTGTATGATGTGTTTATGTTGTAAGGTACATGTTAATACAAAAGGGTCAAAAAGTTTCTAATAAATTTATAAGTAGAGTTGGGAGAAATAGTTTTTGCCTATAATCCCAGGATTTTGCAAGGCTGATACAAGAGGATTATTTGAAGCCAGTTCAGGAACAGTCTAGGCAACAAAGCAAGATCTAGTCTCTACAAAAACTTCAAAACTGATGAGGCAGAGTGTCATGTGCTATAGTTCCAGGTACTCAGGAAGCTGAAGTAGGAAGTTCAAGGCTGCAGTGAGCTATGATCACATCTTGGCAACAGAGTGAGATCCTGTCTCTAAAATTACTTAACTAATTCATTTAACAAAAAAGTTCATAAAGTAGAAAAGTTACAGTAAGCTGAGGACATCTTGTTTGCTTCCAAGTTTTGGCACAATGATGAATAAAATTGCTATAAACATCCTCATGCGGGTTTCTGTGTGGACATATATTTTCAAGGATTTGAGTAAATACCAAGTGACACAATTGCTGGGTCACAAGATAAAATCATGTTTAGTTTCATAAGAAATTGCCAATCTGTCTTCCAAAACAGCTGTACCATTTTGAACTGCCACCAGCAATGAATGAAATTCCCTGTTGCTTCACATCCTTGGGAGCATTTGGTGGTGTCAGTGTTTTGAATTTTGGCTCTTCTAACAGTGCACTGTGTAGCAATATCTCACGGTTCAAATTTGAAGTTCCTTAGTGACATATGATACGGAACACTTTTATATTCTTATTTGCCTTATGTATGTCTTTTTTTATGAGTTATGTATTAGGGGTTTTTTTTTCCTTGTTTTTTAATTGAGTTGTTCGTTTTCTTATTGTGGAGTTTTAAGAGTTATTTGTATAGTTTGGATATGAATATTTTATCTAGTGTTTTTTGTTTTCTTCCCAGTATGTCGCTTATCTCCTCATTCTCTTGACACTTTTTTTTTTTTTTTTTTTTTTTTTTTTTTTTGAGACAGAGTCTCACTCCATCACCAGACGCTGGGTTGGAGTGCAGTGGCGCGACCTCGGCTCACTGCAACCTCCGCCTCCCGGGTTCAAGCAATTCTCCTGCCTCAGCCTCCCGAGTAGCTGGGACTACAGGCATGCGCCACCAGGTCCAGCTAATTTTTTTTTTGTATTTTTGGCAGAGACGGGGTTTCACCATGTTGGCCAGGATGGTCTCGATCTCTTGACACTGTCTTTCACACAGCACAGTTTTTTCTTTTTAATGAAGTCCAGTGTGTCATTTGCTTCTTTCATAAATCATGGCTTCAGTGTTATATTTTAAAAGTCATCACCATACACAGATTCATCTAAATTTTTTTCTAATTATCTTCTACTAGCTTTATAATTTTGCATTTTACATTAAAGTCTATGATTCATGTTGAATTAACTTTGGGAAGGGTGATATCTAGATTTACAGGTCTATATCTAGATTTACACTTTCACATATGAATACAAAATGTGGATGTTCAGTTGTGATCTTTTGTTTGAAAGCCTTTGCTCCATTGCACCATTTTTGCTCCTTTGTCAAAGAAAGTTGAGTATTTATTTGAGTCTATTTATATAGTCTCTATTTGGTTCCTTTGATCTATAGGTCTTTTCTTTCTCCAATAATACAATGTCTTGATTACTGTAGCTTTACAGTAAGTCCTGAATTTTGGTAGTGTTAGTCCTCCAGCTTCTTTCTTCTCCTTCAATATTGAGTTGACTATTTTGGGTCTTTTCTCTGACCATATAAACATAAGAATCAGTTTGCAAATATCCATAAAAACTTACTAGGATTTTTATTGGGATGCCATTGAATCTGTAAATCAAGTTGAGAAGAACTGACATCTTGACTATATTGGGTCTTTTCATTAGTAAACATAAACTATTTCTCCAATTGTTTCATTCTTCTTTATCCCTTTTATCAAAATTTTGTAGATTTCCTCCTATAGGTCATGTGACCTTTTGCTAAATTTATACCTATTTTATTTTTGGACACTAATACAAGTGGTAATATGTTTTTATTTCTTTTTTTATGATGTGTTTTAAATTTCTAATTCCACTTGTTTATTGCTGGTATTTAGGAGATAAACTTTTCCAGATTAAACTTGTATCTTACAAACTTGCTATAATTGCTTATTAGTTCCAGGATTTCTTTTTCTGGCATTTTTTCCCCCAAAATTTCTACATAGACAATCATCATCTAGGAACAAAGAGTTATATTTCTTCATTCCTGAACTATGTATTTTTGTATTTATTTTGCATCTTATTGCAATAGCTAGGACTTCCAGTATGATGTTGAAAAATAGTGATAAGAAACACCTTGTCTTCTCTAAACTTAGCAGGAAAGCTTTAAGTTTTTCACCATTAATTATGATATGATCTATAGGTTTTTTGTAGATGTTCTTTATAAAATATGTAAAACTTCCTTTTGTCTCCCATTTGCTGAGAGTTTGTATTACGAATGAGTATTGGATTATTTTCAAATGCTTTTTCTGTATCTATTGATACCATGTGATTTTTCTTCTGTAGCTTGTTGACGTGAAGGATTATATTAATTGGTTTTTGAATGTTGAACCAGACTTGCATACCTGGGATAAATCCCACTTAGTCATGGTAATAATTCTCTTTATATACAGTTGGATTTGATTTGCTAATATTTTGTGAGAGTTTTTGTATTTTTCTATCTTGTTCACAAGCAACATGGGTCTATAGATTTCTTTTCTTGCAATGCCTTTATCTGGTCTTCTTAGGGTAATACTGGTATCATAAAATAAGTTGGGCATATACCTTCTGCTTCTATTTTATGGTAGTGATTATAGAAAATAGATATAATTTCTTCCATAAATATTTGATAAAGTTTACCAGTGGCCCATCTGGGGTTATTTAAATGTTATTATTTATTTATTTAATTTGTTAAGAGGCAGACTCAGTGTTTATCTGGACTTGTATGAAAAGTGGTAAATCGTATCTTTCAAAGTGTTGTCCTATTTCACCTAAGTTGTGAAATTTGTGGTCATAAAGTTGTTCATAATATTTCTTTATTATCTTTGTAATGTCCATGGGATCTGTAGCAATTTCCCTCTTCTATTCTGAAATTAATAATTTGGGTCTTCTTTCTTTCTAAGGGTAAAAAAGCCTTCTCTGAGCAAAGCTTTATTGCCCCATAAGCCTGACAAGAGGTTTATTGATTTTATTGATCTTTTCAAGGAGGCAGATTTTAATTTTGTTGATTTATAAAAAATTGATTTTTTTTGGCTTTTTTATTTTATTGATTTCTGCTCCAGTTTGTATTATTTCTTTCTCTAGCTGACTTTGCATTTTGCTTGGTCTTATTTTTCTGGTTTCCTAAGGTAAAAACTTAGATTATTGATTTTAGGTCTTTCTCCTTTTCTGATATTTAGTTTCAAAGCTCAGAGTTTTTGTTTTTCTTTAAGCATTCCTTTCACTGTATCCCACAAATTTTGATAAATTGTATTTTCATTTTGCTATGAATATTTCAGTTTTCTTGAGATTTCTTTTTTGACCTATGGTTTACTTAGAAGTCTGATGTTTAATCCCCAAGTAAGTTGAGATTTTCTAGTTATCTTTTTGTTATTCATTTCTAGTTTAATTTCATTGTTGTCTGTGAGGAGACATTGTATAATTTCTATTTAAAAAAACTTAAGGTGCAGAATGTGGTCTATCTTGGTCAATGTTCCATATAAAATTGATAAAAATATGTATTCTCATGTTCTTGGATAAAGTAACCTATATGTGTTTGTTATATTCAGTTGATTAATGGTGTATTGAGTCCATCTATGTCCTTACTAGTTATCTGCTCACTAGGTCTGTCTGTTTCTGATTAAGAGGTGATAAAATATCCAACATATAGTTTGTTTTTTTCATCCAGTCTAGTAATCTCTTTTTTTTTTTTTTTTTTTTTTTTTTTTTGAGATAGAGTACTGCTCTTGTTGCCCAGGTTGAAGTGGAATGGCGCGATCTCTGCTCACCACAACCTCTGTCTCCCGGGTTCAAGCGATTCTCTCCATGTAGTCTAAGTTTTCTATCAAATCCCATAGCATAGTAACCATAAATTTTTAAATTTCAGTTCTGATTAGTTCAACATTCCTGCCATATCTGACATTTGTTCTGGTTCTTTTTCAGACTCTTCAAATTTTATTTGTTGCCTTTTAGTTTGTTTTGTAATTTTTTTATTAAAAGGTGGACATAATGTACCATGTAAAAGGACTTGGGTTAAATAGGCCTTTCGTGATGTGCTCATAAGGGGTGTAGATGGGAAGTTTTGTATTATTCTATTTTCATGCTGCTATAAAGAACTACCTGAGACCTGGTCATTTATAAAGAAAAGAGGTTTATTTGACTCACATTTCTGCGTGGTTGGGAAGGCCTCAGGAAACTTATACTCATGATGGTAGGTAAAGGGGAAGCAAGGCACATCTTACATAGCAGCAGGAGATGGGTGTGGTAAATACCACACTTTTAAACCTTCAAATCTTGTGAGAACTCAGTCACTATCACAAGAGCAGCATGAGGAAATGTGCCTGGAAAATCCAGTCACCCCCCCCCACCAGGTCCCTCCCCCTGACACACAGGGATTACAGTTCGACATGAAGTTTGGGGTGGGTACACAGAGCCAAACTATATCATTCTGCCCCTGGCCCCTTTCACATCTGTCCTTCTTACATTGCAAAATAAAATTATACCTTCTCAACAGTCCCCCAAAGTTTTAATTCATTCCAGCATTAACCCAAAAGTCCAGTCCAAAGTCTCATCTGAGATAAGGATAGTCCCTTCTGCTTAGGAGCCTGGAAAATAAAAAACAAGTGAGTTACTTCCCAGGAACAATGTGGGTAGAGGCATTGTGTAAATGTATCCATTCTGTATTAGTCCATTCTCACACTGCTGTGAAGAAATACCTGAGACTGGGTAATTTATAAAGAAAAAAGGTTCAAGTGACTCACAGTTCCACATTGCTGAGGAGTCCTCAGGAAACTTACATTTATGGCAGAAGGCAAACGAGGAGCAGGCACCTTCCTCACAGTGGGGCAAGATGGAGTAAGTGAAAAGCAGGGAAAATGCCAGATGCTTATAAAACCATCAGATCACATGAGAACTTACTATCAGGAGAAGAGCATGAGAGAACTGCTCCCATGATCTGATTGCTTTCACCTGGTCCCCCCTTGACACATGGGGATTGTGGGGATTACAATTCAAGGTGAGATATGGGTGGGGACACAGAGCCAAAACATATCATTCTGTGCCCAGACCCTCCCCTCTCATGTCTTCACATTTCATAATACAACCATGCCCTTCCAAAAGTCCCCTAAAGTCTTTTATTTATTATTAGGTTTTTTGTGTGTGATGGAGTTTCACTCTTGTTGCCCAGGCTGGAGTGTAGTGGTGCAATCTCAGCTCACTACAACCTCTGCCTTCTGTTTTCAAGTGATTCTCCTGCCTCAGTCTCCCAAGCTGCTGGGATTACAGGTGCCCCACCACCACGCCCAACTAATTTTTGTAATTTTAGTAAAGACGGGGTTTCACCATGTTAGCCATGCTGGTCATGAACTCCTGACCTCGTGATCCACGCACCTCAGCCTCCCAAAGTGCTGGGATTATAGTCATGAGCCACCACGCCCAGCCTAAAGTCTTAACTCATTCCAGCTTTAACCCAAAAGTTTATGTCCAAAGTCTCATCTGAGACAAAGCAACTCCCTTTTGCCTATGAGTCTGTAAAATGAAAAGCAAGTTAGTTACTTCTAGATACAATGGAGGTAGAGTCATTGGGTAAATACACTAATTCCAAATGGGAAAAATTGGCCAAAACAAAGGGGCTACAGGCCCCATGCAAGTCTGAAATCCAACTGGGCAGTCACTAAACCTTAAAGTTCCAAAATGATCTCATTTGACTCCATGTCTCACATCCAGGTCACGATAATGCACAAAGTGGGCTCCCACAGCCCTGGGTAGCTGCATCCCTATAGTCTTGCATGGTACAGTCCCACTCTTGGCTGCTTTCTTGAGCTGGTGTTGAGTGTCTGTGGCTTTTCCAGGTATACAGTGCAAGCTATCAGTGGATCTACCGTTCTGGGGATCTAGAATACATTGGCCCTCCTCACACAGTTCCACTAGGCAGTGCCCCAGCTAGGAACTCTGTGGGGACCATGACCCTCCCATTGTCTTTTCACACTGCCCTAGCAGAGGTTCTCCATGAAGGCTCTGCCCCCTGCAGCAGTCTTCTGCCTGGGCATCCAGGCATTTCCATACAACCTGTGAAATCTAGGCAGAGGTTCCCAAATGTCAGGTCTTATGTTCTCTTCACCCACAGGGCCAATGCTACCCGTAAGCCACCACCCTCTGAAGAAATGTCCTGAGCTATACATTGGCTCCTTTTAGCCATGGGTGAAGCTGAAGTACGAGGATGTAGGGCACCAGGTCTCAAGCCTGCACAGAGCAAGGCAACCCTGGACCCAGCCCACAAAACCATTTTTCCCTCCTAGGCCTTTGGGCTTGTGATGGGAGAAGCTGCTGTGAAGGGCTCTGACTGACGTGCACTGGAGACATTTTCCTCATTGTCTTGGTGATTAACATTCGGCTCCTCATTAATTATGCAAATTTATGCAGTGGGCTTGAATTTCACCTTAGAAAATGGGTTTTTCTTTTCTGTCCATTGTCATGCTGTAAATTTTCCAAACTTTTGTGCTCTCTTTCCTCTTGAACACTTTATCACTTAGATATTTCTCCCACCAGATACCCTTAATCATCTCTTGCAAGTTCAAAGTTCCATAGATCTCTAGGGCAAGGGCAAAATGCCACCAGTCTGTTTGCTAAGGCACAGCAAGAGTGACCTTACTCCAGTTCCCAACAAGTTCCTCAGTGATATGGACTTCACAGTCCATATCACTATCAGCATTTTGGTCAGAACCATTCAACAAGTCTCTGGGAACCTCCAAACTTTTTCACAGCTTCATATCTTCTTCCAAGCCCTCCAAACTGTTCCAACGTTTGCCTGTTTCCCAGCTCCAAAGTCACTTCCACATTTTCAGGTTTCTTTAAAGCCATGCCCCACTCTCCCAGCACCAATTTTCTTTATTAGTCTGTTTTCACACTGCTGTAAAGAACTATCTGAGACTGGGTAATTTGTAAAGCAAAAGGAATTTAATTAACTCATAGTTCTGCATGCCTGGGGGAGGCCTCAGGAAACTTACAATCATGGCAGAAGGCAAAGGGGAAACAATGCACATCTAACATGGTGGCAGGAGAGAGAGAGAGAGAGGGAGGAAGGGAGGGAGGGAGGCAGGGAGAGAGAGAGAGAGAAAGAGGCAGGGAGAGAGAGAAAGTGCCACATCTTTAAACCATCAGATCTTGTGAGAATTCATTCACTATCATGAGAAAAGCATGAGGAAATTGCCCCCATGATCCAATTACCTCCCACCAGGTCTCCCCCATGACAAGTGAAAATAAAAATTTGACATAAGATGAGGGTGGAGATACAGGGCCAAACCGCATCAGAAGTGTTCTGTGATTTTGTGATTAGGTGTCAGCTTTTTGGTGAGCTTGTGCCCTGGGCTGTGTGCTTCATCAGTGCTTCTTACTCCTCTGCTTCTTAGGAAGGATGGGGTAAACCAAGGGAGCTGGCCTGGGTATTTCTCTTCCCCCCAGATCAGTTAGCCTCTGATGAAAAACCTCAACAGGTTAGGCTCTGGTTACCTAGTTTTTCCTGAGGCAGACCTTGTAAAGAAGAGCAGAATGCTCTGGTGTATTTCAGAATGGTTCCCTTTCTTCTGCTGCAGGAAGAATGAGGGGATTTTTCTCCCATAATTTCTCTGTCTTCCTGGGAGAGCTCCTAGAGGTAAAATGCATAAAAGTGTACGGATTCCTTTATGCCAGAGTCTCCCCTGGAGATGTTCACCCTCAGCCTTGTCCATTCTGAGCCTCTAACAATTTGTCAATTGCAGATTAGGTTTCCCCTATTCTGACACTAGTTCTGCGGAGGTTTCTGCTCATAGGTTTTCTGCTCTGGTAGGTTGTGATTCTCTGTATGCACCTGTCTGTCTCTCCAAGTTTTGGGACCGTGGTTTTTCCTGTGACCGTGCCTTTCTGATAAATTTAAGAAGAGTTATTGATTTTTCTGTTTGTTTAGTTTTCTACTTGTTAGGATAGAGTGGTGTGAACCCCTCTATAATAATGTGAGACTGATCTCAGTTAATTTAGAAAGTTTATTTTGCCAGGGTTGAGGATGGGTGCCTGTAACACGGCTCCAGGAGATCCTGACAATATGTTCCCAAGGGAGTCAGAGCACAGTTTGTTTTTACACATTCTAGGGAGACATGAGTCATCAATCAACATATGCACGATGAACATTAGTTCAGTCTGAAAAGGTGGGACAACTGGAAGCAAAGGAGGGAAGACTCAAAGCAGAGAGGCATTTTCCAGGTCATAGGTAGACAACAGACAAATGGTTGTATTCTTCTGAGTTTCTGATTAGCCTCTTCAAAGAAGGCACTCAGATACACATTTATCTCATTGACTAGAGGGGTGACTTTGAACAGAATGGGAGGCAGGTTGGCACTAAGCAGTTCCCAGCCTGACTTTTCCCTTTAGCTTAGTAATTTGGGGGCCCCAAGATTTATTTTCCTTTCACAGTGGCAACTTCTGAGCTCTGCATGCGAAGCCTATTTATATATTTTTAATTAAAATAAAATAAAAATAAGTAGCTCATGTGGGTTTGACATCACCAACTGAATATTTTTAGAATAAAACAGCATTTTTTTGTCACTTCTGAATAGTGGTATGGTTCATCTTAAGAATGACAATATATCAACTGAATGGGTTTGACAGGTTTTACATTAAAACTAGGGGATATGTTCCTGGGTTTATATAATTGTAGATATTAAATCAATTAATGAAGTTTTGTCAAATTGCCAGTTGGTCAAGTTGTTACAAAGCCTGCCTTGTTTGCTTATATCAACAGGTAAGACATCACCCGTCATGTGAAATATATTGAACCGGAAAATAACAGTTAAGCAGCATCCAGTCCTACAGTCGGATTTCAATATTTCACTTGCTCACAGAGAGAAACATAATTCTGAAACATTTTGCATTTCATTTTCTCTCTCTCCTCTCTCTGTCACATGCACACGCACACACAAACACACTCTATACACAACACATTCAATCTACCTAAAACACTGTAAACCAAAAATTGTAACTGGAAGGATTTTCTCTTTGAAGAATAATTGAGCTGATCTCATGCCTAATTGAAATGAAACACCTATCCCAAGTAGGAACATTTCCAGTAAGAATACAGATCTGGATAAAACTAGGGGGTAAAATAAGAACTTCTCAGAACATTTGCCCAAAAAAACCTTTGACTATTTTCTACAAGGAACCCAAATCTTATAACTAAAAAAGAAATTCAAAGTACTAGAAGGCAAAGAAATAGAAAAAGATAATTCAAAAACCAAGGGAAAAGGATGTTCAATATAATAAGACGGAATGAAAGACAAGTTTGCAGAATTGAGTGGAAGTGAGTCTGATGACAGTGGGTAAAGAGCCAAGGGACAGGAGACAAAATGCAAATTAAAAGCTGTCAGTGTCTTTCATTGTGGGATCTGAGAAGTGATGTGGGCAGTATCATTTCAGAGATTAAGAATGAATGTGCAAGAGGTAGGAGACAGGGGTAGGTCTGAAATACCTCTCACAGATGAAGGAAGAAAAGATTGACAAGGGATATAAGAAAATGCTGCCAGACACTGACACAGGTTTGTGGAAGCAGAAGTACTGCCTGTAAAAAATTAAGGACAGCCATGTCTGGGGAGATCATTCCTTACTATATGAGAGTTTCCCGCATGTGATCCAGTCATGGAGATCAAAACTTTAATGTCCTGCGGAAGCACAGAAGGATGATAGTTGGGTGAGAGCATGTTGTTGGAAATACATCAGCACACAGCTTCAGGGGTCCAGTGTGGGCTGGAGGCTGAGGAATATGTCCTGGGAACTGGAATAGGATCTACAGGAATGGGAATATGCCATTAGGGAAAAGTGCCCTCACCACCAGACGCACCTAAGGATTCTGAGAAGTAGATTCTTTTGTCACTTCCGTCATTCAGTTTTACTTTCCATGCAGTGGTCTCTGAGAAGTTTCTAGGATTTAGAAAACACAGACTCAACACACACCAGGGGCAACAGAGATAAACTTCATGTTAGCATGTCTCAATAAATTTCTGAAAAAATTTTAAAAGGTTTTTTTTTTTTTTTAAATAGCTCATGTTTTTGAGATGTTTCAAGCCAGAAGCTGATGTCTTCAATCTAGGAAGCAGCAGCAGCAATATAAAACCTGAACAGTAGATTAAATGCAGAGGGGAATAAATGCAGATCATGAGTTTGTTTAGTTCTGCCACTGTAAGGAGAAACTAACTGGACCTCAGAGCAAAACAATGTGGAGATGGCCATAATTTGACGGTGGGCACATTTCTGTCATCAGAGAATGCCATTGGCTACAGTCTAGTCTTATGAAAATGAACAATTTCTCCATAGGCATTTCCTTGGATTCTACTTTAACTCCTAATAATTTCTGTTTAGACTGCCTTGAACAAAATTACGGGGGAGTTGTTGGGTGATTATAATCAAGCATCATAAATAGAACACCCAATCTTCTCATTTGTGCTTGCTCTTAAAATGCACATTTTTAATGAAATACATGAAAGCAATTTTTCTTCTTTTTTAATTGTACACAAGAAAATAATCCAGTAAAATCTTTGAAAGAAAATGAAATCTAAGTTCTATCTAATAAATTGTTGGTACATGAACCCTTATAAAAACTGTTTATTACATTTGCTTTCATTTGTGCCTGAGTGAACATTTTCTGCATCTAGGTTTATCTCTTACGGGGTATTGCTCTTTACTATGCAGAGAAACAATTTAACGTGTTTCCAATTCCCTCACTGTGACCTCACCTGTGCAAACTGTGTTCCTTCACCAAAGTTATTTGGGGCTCTTGTTTGGGCCCAATCTATATGCAATTACTATGCCATTTGATTCTAAACTCATACACTTATTACCCTTCCTTTATAGTGATTTATTCCTCATTTTATAAGATGAATTTATAAAAGTGTTCCAAGCTTGCTTTTCTCCTGAGTATTTTAATGCCACCAAACACACAGAGCACATAACAAACAGGTCATATAGTGTTTTGGAAGGAGGGAAGAGGAGGTGGTTTATCCCAAAATTCAAGCCCAGCTTTCTTTTCTTTTTCTTTTGTTTTTTCTTTATTTCTTTTCTTTTCTTTCTTTCTTTCTTTCTTTTTTTTTTTTTTTTTTTTTTTTTTGAAACAGGATCTCACTGTTCGTCCCAGGCTGGAGTGAAGCAGCATTATCTTGGCTCACTGCAACCTCTGCCCCCTGGGCTCAAGCAATCCTCCCACCTCAGCCTCCCAAGTAGCTGGGACCACAGGCACACACATTCAGTTAATTTATTTCTTTGCTGTTGTTGTTGTTGTTTTGTAGAGACAAAGTCTCCCTATGTTACCCAGACTGATCTCAAATTCCTGGACTAAAGCCAGGCTATTCACCCACCTCAGCCTCCCAAAGGGCTGGTGTTATAGTTGTGAGCTCTTGCACCCAGCCAGATTTTCCCAGTTACTTACAGAAAGGGCCCACACGTTTTCACTGAATTTTGAGGAGTTTAAGTCATATAAATATCTCATCCATAACAGCTATTGAGATGGATGGAATTGTGTGCTACAAAATTGATATGTTGAAGTGAGTCCAAACTTCCAGTGTGACGGTATTTGGAGACAGGCCCATAAAAGGTGATCAATGTTAAACTGGGTCATAAGGGTGGGGTCTCAATACAATAGAACTGGTATCCTTCTGAGATGAGGAGGATACATCAGAGCTCTCTCCCTCTTCATAGGCAAACAGAGGAGGAACTACGTAAGGACATAGTGAAAAGCATCATCTATGAAGCAGTGAGTGGGCCCTCTCTGGACACTGAATCTGCTGATGCCTTGATCTTGGACTTCCCAGACTTCAGGGTGGTGGGAAATACATTTCTGATGTTTATAAGCCACCCAGTCTATGGCATTCTGTTACAACAGCCAGAATAGTCTAAGACAAGTTGATAAGGATCAAAAGCAAGTCTGACTTGAGATTCTGAAAGACCAATATATTATTTTTAATTGTTTTCAGCTATCAAATCAGAAGTTCATAAACAATGAAGGCCATCAACAATATTTCTACACAGAAATTCAGCAATGTATGTAAATGTGTGCTACTCTGAAGTATTCAGCTCATAATCACATTTTTAAAAATTTACCTCACTCTAGGTTACATTTTACAAATGCCAAATGGCCATTAGCATCTGATTTCCGCATGAAATGTTCACGTGGTGTGCATGGCATATCCTTAGACAAGGACACCTGTTTTTGCATCCCCTTAGCTGTGGCAGTTGGGGTGGGGGCTCCTAGTGTTTTGTTTTAATGACTTGCTTCTAGCTAAGTATAATAATCAGCTTATACTCTCATGTCTGGGTCCATTGCCTTTACAGCTGAGGCAATTGGCTCTCGCCTTTCAGTTCAGCCCATATTATCATCCTCTGATCCTGATCCTCTCTCTGACTTAACTGAGCACAAGGAAGACACAACATTCAGTTGATCAGCTAAAAATCTATAGCTTTGTTGATGGTGTCAGCCCGGTTCTAGAAACTGGGGTTATTTCCTGGATTCATGCTTTTACAACCTTTGGATCAAATAACATGCTGACAGAAAACAAAATAAGCCATGGCCTTGTCAAAATATTAGAGCCTGGAGGACTCTTAAGAAAAATAAAGGCCATTGGCTGTATTTTATGCATAAGGTTATAAAAATACAAGCGGAGGTTCTCTCAAACTCAATATCTAGACCAGGAAGCAGGTAGCAGCCTTCACTTTATTTTCCTTCTCCATTTGAGTCTACTCTTCAGGTCCTTAATGGGAACACTGTGGCAGGTGCTCCTAGAGTCATGTCTATGTGCCAATTTGGGGTTATTCACCTGTCTGCATCAAAAGAGAAAAGTTAGAACAAAGGAGCGGGATTTTTACAAAGTGGATTTGTACAGTTTGTAGAGCCACCAGTAGACCAGGATTCTTGATCATCTTAAAGTAAAATATAATTTCTTGTGTGCTTTGACATGACAATAGTTTGTAGGGAGACGTTAAATGTTTAATTACCTCACCTCTGGTAAAATTCAAAATCAAATGAAAAGTTTGTGGTGATTCCCAATATTTGTTTAAACGTTACTAGACATCCAATTCACATATTCAGAAATCAGCACCCTGGAACCCTGGGTTTCATGTTTCTCTACTGCCCCACACCTAAGGCAAGCCACATCCTTCTGACCCTGAGCGTGACCACAGTAACCTCTCTGGGACGGCCACGATATGTGTGGGACTGTTGTAACCTCTGTGGGAAGCCTGTGACCTCTGTAAGATGACTGTGGCCTCTTTGGAATCACCATGAGCCCATGGCCCTTCCCGGATCCGGCTGCCAGGACTTCACTACGCTCCTTTACTGCATGTGCCTCAGCCCATCAATGCATTCATTCCTTTAGCTATTGCAATGAATAATTATTTCATAATGGCTTTCTTTTACCATTTTTACTTCAACGTATTATGCATATCCTTCTGTGTCATTACTAGAAGACTAATTGCTTTTAACAGCGTAAGTGTCTATTGTAAGTACATCATGAAGATGAAGTGTATTTTTCAGTCATTCCATGGTTGACGAACATTTACATTTTTTCCTATTTTTTGTTATTGAAAAGATTTTGAAGCAAACGTATTTACTCATACTTATGATATATTGGTGTTCTCATTTCTGCAGATGATTTTCTCCAAAGTTAAGTTTCTCAACTAGATGTGCAAATTTTTAATTCATGCTTAAAGTGTCAAACCATTTTAGGGAAGAAAGAACATTACTAGATGGGAGTTTATGAAACTAAGGCTGAGGCAACCTAAGAATTATTCTGTAGGATCCTCCAATAAAAGGTAAAGAGAAAAGTAATCCATGTCTCTTTAGCTCCAAAGCTGTTGCTGTTTTCAGTGAAATAACTAACATGACACTCTCTGAAAGATAAAAAGGTATACAAAAGTTAACATAAACCCATGAGATACTAAACACTTAAAAAAGAAAAAGTTAAAAAGATGGAAGCCTGACTGGAAAAGAGGATCAACTGGTACACTAAATAAATATATTCATACAGCACTTCAAAACAAAGAAATTGCAAGTACCTATAAAAAATTTAAAATTTCAGCCTGGAAATGGGTTGTAAACACATTTATTAAAACATAAAATGAAAACTGTTCTTTCATCTCTATTCTTAAAGTCAAGTTTGAATAATCATAAGTAAAAATATAAGAATCATATATAATATTAAGTATATAAAATATAAAATAGGGAAAATGATATAAAGCTATGTAGAATGTGATCACTTTATGTCAAGGAATAGCTGTCTGTAGAGAGGAATTTCTATTACTTTAAGTGACGTTTCTAAAGTAAACATAATATTTCATTACACTAAAAAAAACTTGATTTAATGTTTTCCAATTTCCAGTTTTACTGTTACCTGATTATATTATGTTCTTTAAATTATTTAGTTTTTTATATGAACTTGCTATATTAAGGAAGCAGCAATGTTGTTATATTTTGTCATTTAGAGTCTAATTTGTTATTTTGCATAGGTTTTGTTATTTTCTCAGCGTAATCTTTGGGTTTCCTTCTTGTACCTGCCATCCTTTTGACTTGAATACTCTCCTCCTCCAGATCCTTTCCTTAAGTCATTTAAACATATCCTTTCTATCTTACCTTAGATGTCACTTCTTTCAATAGGATTTTTATTTCCCTTGTAAATATTTTTATTTCCCTGGTTAGATAGTTCCCCACACCACAGTGCAAGGAGACTCCTTACTATTCTTTTTTTCCCGGTACACACTCCTCCTTACTTCCCACCACCCCAAGCTCTGTGAGGGCAAGAGTTTATCTTGACTTTATCATGGCCACATAACTTCACCATTAACACTCAGCAGCAGTAACTCCAAATTTGCTACATAAGGAAGCATACAATGGATACTGTTTGTGAAGGCAGAAGATACCTTGAGTTGTCAAGTACACTATTTCTGAAATATCTTTTTAGGTAGGGTTGGCACTGAGGACTGATGGAGATGAAGAGCTTCCACAATTTCACTCTGAGTGATCCATGGCCCTCAGTAAATGCCTATTGAATGAGCATGTGACCCTTTTTACCCTCATTTCCTTCTGGCTTTGCAGGTCACTGGTTTTATTTTCTCTTATCTTGCATTGATCTTTTCCTTCCCACCACATCCTTCTTTAAATGTACAAGTATATTCACGTCTTCTCTCCCTGTACTTAAAAGCAAACAAGCAATTCTTGGACCACAATTGTCATCTCTTTCTTTACCAAAATATATTTCCAGAGTAACATTTCCTTTCTGCATTTGTTACCAGACTGGTCAGATTTAAACAAATTTTGTCTCTTTGAGATTAGACCTTTCTGAAGTTACAGTAAGTGGCCAATCCAGTTCCATGTGTTGAATTTTTCTAGCTAAGATCCTAAAAGCCATCTTAAAATACATAGGGCAGCAACCAGCTTCTAGATCAACACAGAGTGATTCTCACTCCTTTCTCACCTACCTAGATTCAAACATTATAGTATCTAAAACTGCTTTGTAGTATCTTTATTATGGTATCTTTATTCTGTTCCATGTTAACTCTTACTTGCATTAATTTCCATATCACTTAGAATTTTGTATCTAAGTGATACAGACATTATAGTATCTTTATTCTGTTCCGTGTTAACTCTTACTTGCGTTAATTTCCATATCACTTAGAATTTTGTATCTAAGTGATACAGACATTATAGTATCTTTATTCTGTTCTGTGTTAACTCTTACTTGCGTTAATTTCCATATCACTTAGAATTTTGTGACTGCAAGCAACAGAAACTAAATCTGAGTGACTTAAGCAAAAGAAGCATTTATTGGAAGAAAATTAGATAGGTGGCCATGTCAAAGGAGCAGGCCACAAAAATGGCAAGAAAACAGCAGTTTTAGGGGCTAAGTAGCATCAACTAATACACACTTTGCATGGTGTATTAGTTCGTTCTCATGCTGCCATAAAGAACCACCCGAGACTGGGTAGTTTATAAAAGAAAGCCGTTGAATGGACTCACAGTTACACTGCACTGGGGGAGGAATCAGGAAACATAACCATAGCAGAAGGGGAAGCAAACACGTCCTTCTTCACATGGAGAAGAAGGAAAGAGAACAATGAGAACCGAGCAAAGAGGGAAGCCCCTTAGAAAACCATCAGATCTCATTAGAACTTACTCACTATCCTGAGAATAGTATGGGGAAAACTGCCCCCATAATTCAGTTACCTCCCTCCAGTTCCTTCTGACCACATGTGGGGATTGTGGGAATTACGATTTAATATGACATTTGGGTGGGGACACAGCTAAACCATATCACACAGGATCTTTCTAAAGGTTAATCTCTTCCCATCATTTTTAGTTTCTTTCACTGTGGAGTCATGTTTTGAAAGATTCTGATTTGCTAACTTTTGAATATGTGCCCATCATTTAACAGCCCTGTTGAAAGTATTATCATAGGTACTTTAAAAAAAAAAAAAAAAAGCCTAGTTATCTAAAGAAACACCTGCAAGGTAGAATCCGAAGAAGGAGGGCTGGATTATGGGTAGGCAAATGCGTCTGACATTTACTATCAGCACAGAATTTCATTTTCCTCCTAAGTACCAAATCCTATGTCTTCATACTCTTCATTCCATTATTTTTTTCATAGCACTTTTCTTTATCATCATGATTTGTAGTAAATGCACTTACATTCTTCTGATGATCCCTTTACCTTCTTGACCATCTATTCTCTTCTTCTTCTAACTCAATTTTTCCCCATTTCTCAGTCTTTGATATTATTTCTGATCTCTACCATCTCTACCACTGATCTCATTTGCTGTCTGTGCTTAATGTCACATCTTAAAATGATGCTCAAATTTATATTTCAAGTTTCCACTTTTCTCTTTAACTTCTACCCAACATTTACAGCTTTTTGCTGCATATGCCCATGTGAATATCTTATAGGTATTATACATGTGAAATGACCAATCTGAACAAATCGTTTTCCTTCTATGTTCCTGTCTTAGTTGACTTAATACAATAATCTAAAGTTCTATGCTAGAAAGCTAAAACCATCCCTGCCACCCTTCCTCAGAATCCCTCCTATAATGTCCATGTACACGGTCCCACTGTATTCATCTCAATTATTATTAAAAAGTCCTACCAGCTCTCTCTAGTCTATCTCATTATCCTATCATCATGATTGACATGATGTTGTTGACACCATTAATATGTCTTTGCTGATGGATAGTCCTTCCCCATTATCTCACTGTCCCCAAGATATCAATGGTTCCACATTGCCTGAGATTCTAATTATCTAGGGATGAACATATAAGTGTTTTTATTTTCTTCATAAATATCCTCACTTCACTCCATTTTGTCACCAGTAATTACTAGTGATCATCTTGCAAAAAGAATTTGTAATTTTTTGTGGCTCTACCACATACTCTTATGACCAATTTTTGCTTTTTTCAAGTTTATTTATATCTTAATGTCTACTTTTCTGTAAAATTTCAGCAGCTCTCAAGTGTGGCAATCGAGATTTATATCTTTTATAATCTGCTTAGTTGATTCGTAAGATCAGCTAGTTTGAGAACCACTACAATAAATAGCACTTTGCATCAAAAGTACAACACTTAGCCTCATAGTGCATCCTACAGTTATCTTTCTTTCTGTTAATTTGGTAACTACTTTAGGATTAGAACACTGTGTTGTTTTCTCTGTTTTATTACTAACATATTAAAATTATAGTCCTCTACATATGATGGGTGTTATTACTTAATAGAGAAAATCAGACTGTAAATATATAGATACATATATACTTGAATTCAGAAATAACAGTTGGAATGCAGATTTTCAAATAATTAAGTAAAATTTTCAGTGTAGAGTCCAGTATCTGGGTATGAGTTTATAAGAGGTTACCTAATCTGAAGATTTTTATTATTTTCAAGATATCTTCTCTCTTCTTTAGTAATATTCTTAGCCTTAAAGTGTAGAAATAAGGCATTTGATCCACATCCTCACATTGACCTACTTCCTCAATTATTTCTTATGAGCCTAAACTTCTGTTATTTCTGTTTTCTTTAACAACTCTTTCTAGTCAAATCTCACATTGTCCCCTCATCGCAAGTGTTTCCCCAGCTGTTACCAAATCTTAAAGAAGTTTAATTTATGAAAAACTATTTTTCATTGTCTAATTGTTCCTTTCCAAAGCTGCTTCCAAAATGGCATACAAAATATAACATTGGACGCCACAAACTGGAAATGAGTAATTAAAAGTCCTTTACTAATTAAGTTACACAACTAATTATATATTTTGATAAACCACAAATTCTACACCCAAATTTAAAAGAATTAGTTAGATTGGAAATTAAACAGATGTTCCTTTTGGGTTGATCTTCACACTTGACAGTGCTCACACTAATGTCTTCTCATAGGCAAAGGCAAGGAGCATCTGTGCATTTAAGAAGAATGACTTCCTTTTCTTAGGATGTTTGGCGTGTCCAAGTGAAGGCACGACTACAGAGCAGTGGCCAGAAACTTCAACAACATGTTCCACTATGGAATACAGCATTCTGCCTTTTTTCCTCTGCTATTCTCTACATTCTCTGTCTTGTTACTTTCTCTATGTTCTCTATAGTCCAGAGTGCATCCTTTAATCAACACATTTTTAAAGCACCCTGTTATGTATTACATAGGGTTAGAATGTTAGAAAAACAAAGCATTTTCCCTTGAGAAGTTCTCATTATAATGGGAGATACAGGAATAAATCTGCTAATTAAAAGGCAGTCCTTTTATTGCTAAAAAAAGTACGTCTAAAGGATCGTGACTGAAAAAAAATCATTTGATATGATTCATTTTATCAAGAATTTTCAGAAAAAAAATTTACTTACCATCACGGTAACTCTTTGAGGGGGGCACTCCTTTCATCACCAGTTTTCACATGAAGAAATGGATGTTTAGAGCAATGCAGATGTTTTCACAGATTTATACCTCTAGTGAATGAAGAAAGTGAAATATAATTCCCAAACTGTTGAAATCTAAGTCCAACCTTCTTTCTACTTCCACATTGGAGTTGTACACTCAGAAATATTGGTTTGACTATCCTAGACTTCCAGTGAAGGACATAGGGAAGAACTACTCTGGTGCACACACACACGTATAAAAATGCACAGACACACCACATCTATAAGAATATTACTTCTTATATAAAATCAGAATTTATAGTAAAATGCAAACCCAAGCTTTTGAGAAAATATAGAATTACAAGGAAATTGTTTAGTTTTATTCAACAAAAATGCTCATCAATTTTAAAAATTATCTACTCTGCTAGGCACCAAGGTTTATCCCTCCAACATTTGTGAAACAAACTTGCACAGAGAAAGTTCTTGACCAAAAGAGGAAACAAATTTATAGATATAATAAGGCCAGATGCAGTGGCTCATGCCTGTGATCCCAGTACTTTGGGAGGCTGAGACAGGTAGATCAACTGAGGTCAGGAGTTTGAGATCAGCCTGACCAATATGGCGAAACCCCGTCTCTACTAAAAATACAAAAATTAGCCAGGTGTGGTGGCAGGTGCCTGTAATCCCAGCTACTCGGGAGGCTGAGGCAGGAGAATTGCTTGAATCGGGAAGCAGAGGTGCAGTGCGCTGAGATTGCACCATTACACTCCAGCAAGACTCTCTCTCAAAAAAATACGTATATTATAATAAATTTTATTAATAGACACCCTACAAGCAGATGAAAGATGAAGAAAACCATCTTATTCTTTTAGGGGTACACAGGGTGGGAGTTAGGCAAGCTTTTGCCGAGAACATAGTGCTTACACGAAGTTTTGAGAGTATAACAGCAAAGAGTTACTTATGAGTCAAATGAGGAAATAATAATATTATTCCAGGTTATATCATATGCAAAACAAGGAATTTAGCTCAACTGTTAAAAATATTTATTGAGAATATTTGGAGTCACTTTTAAATGATCACTTAGTTAATTTAATAACTTCTATGTTTAATGTTGAAATATCCACATGTAATTTTTGGAAATTTCACCTTGTCACTCAAATGACAGGAAGACGATTGTTAATTGCCATGTCCCCTTCACTGCTGCCAGTGACATCTCATGCTATGGAATAGTTGGCAGACAGCATGCTCATCATAGCTGACAAAAAATTCCATAGCTGGAACTGAAGATCTGCCACTGTCATACCGATTATTTATTCTTTTCTGTTTCTTAGAAGTCATAGGTCAGAGATCACACCTACTCAACAGCCTTCTAAAGTGGAAAGCACTCTCGGTCTTCTAATTTTACAATCTTCCTTAGCTCTCAAATAGAACATTTAGCTGGTTAATAGATTTTTCACTTTTCAACCAGTGGTTCAGATGTCATAGTCACAAAATGTATTTTTGCCTTGGTGGTCAACTCATGGTATTGAAACAGCAGCATTCGGCCATTCAAGAATGTTATTTTCCTTTTTACCTGGCTCCTATTCCTCTTATTCACTGGGGGAAGAAATAATTACTCATCTCTCAGCTCCTTTGATGAGTTCACAGGACATACATTGTAACCCCAGAGACCTAGACAAGTCTTATTTATTTCTTTTGCAGGTCAAGACACAGTTGTGCATGATGTGGAAGTTAAGTCGCTACTTAAATTACTTCCTGTAAATAAGACTCATTAACCATAGTGACCTTAGAACACTTTCAATTTAAGATGCTGCCCAGTGAGGAGAGTCCACAGATTAATTCTGCTGCTGCTGTGGATTCAGCTTCCCTTTGCTTTTTTACTCAGAGACTTACGTTTGGCTCTGTAGCTAAAAGAGAAATTCTTTCACCTTCCTCCACATCTACTTACTTCTTTTGTGTCTGAATCTGAGATTTGATATTTATGTTTAAAAACAGAAAGAGGAAATCACCAAGAAATTTAGGTTTGGTGTTCTGACAAACCATGGGAAAAGGCTGTAGAAATTGACTTCACAGGTCAAAAAATCCACAGGGAGGCATCATTCTTGGAAACCACTCAGGAAAACATCTCAGCCACATAATTCTGAAATAAACATTACAATTTTAAACTTTTTTAAAAAATCCACAATTCAATTTTTAAAGCATCCTGAAAAATCTCTAAATGTATAGTGATTTATTTTAATAACACTCAAACTCACCTTATATAACTTACACATATTTTATTAGAAGAGACAAATTTTCAGAGTGGAGAAATCTTTCAAATTTCTTGTCGAAGACAGAAAATAAGGCATCTTTGTGTTTATAAAACTGATTGACACAGATGTCCTTTTTGTATATTTTAATGGACTGTATGTAATAGAAAGGTGAAATTGACCTGAAAGCCAAATTTCTTTGGACTGATGCAAAAGAATATCACAAGTGAAAACTGAAATTACACTAGCCCCAATCCTTAACTGCCAGTGTCATTTCCAATCTTCCCCTGAGGATAATATGTAAAACCAGGTGTGATTGTTGTAGACAGAAAAATAAAATTTTAAAAAGTACTTGTTTATATTAGGACTAATTCTACAGGATTGTAAATCTATTTCTTTCCCAGTCCTCCAAAAAGTTTTCATTTGTATAAAGTTAAAAGAATGCCCTAGACATACCTATATGTTCTAATGCAACGCTAATCTTTTTCCTTTGAAAACATACTGTGACAACACCAAACACTAGGTATAAATGAGTCACACATTTCTGGAAGTTGTGATGTAACTCCTGGCTTGGCTGGAGAAAGAAGATTTTCTGCCAAGATGATAGGGAGAGTGCTTTCTGAGAGTGTTTTTTTTTTGTTTTTTTTTTTTGTGATCAGCCTTGTTGAAGGGCAAAAAAATCATGTCTAAAATGAGCATGACCAGAAAGAATATTAACTAGAAGTGGGTGGCATATGGTGTGTTTGCAGAGATGCTGCAAGCCCCAGATTACCAGTATACTTGAAATCCTCTATGATAGCTTCTTTTTGGAATAAATCATTATTGTTCATCTCTAAAAAGATCAAATGCTCATCCAGGAGATATTTATAAATAGACATCAAATTCTAAATATCTGATAAGCATAAAAGTACTCGCCCATATGATTCCATCTTTCATTAGGTTTACCACATGCCCAAGAGGCAGAATCTAAAATATATAAAATAATTGGAGAATAATTACATGTTAAACAGTGTGAAACTTAGAATTGTAAAGAGCCCAGACCTGTGAAATACCATCCTACACTAGTGTAGTCATAGCAAATTGCACTTGTAAATAATATGTAGGATTTACACAATCCACAATGATTGAGAGTAGAATTCCAGGAAGAAAAAAACAGTATTAGTGGGAGAAAAAAAATGGTTACATGAACCCAGAATATATGACAGAGAGTGAGCATACTTCCTTGATCAAAATGGAATTTTAGAAGTTAAAATGTTATGAAAAATACTGGGAAATACAAGTCACATTCAAAACCGGTGCTGGAAAACTCTTAGGTAAACATACGGGGTGATTTTAGATCTTTATGCTAGTGTATTTGGACAAAATTATCCAGAAGTGACATGGAAGAAGCATAAGACAGAGGGACTGACCCAGAGCCAAGGTAACAAGTTAGGTACTTTATAGTAATCTGGGACATAATCGTTATTTTCATTGCCTGGAAACTAGAACAGTGTCTGCCTCATAATAATTTTTAAATAACACTATTTTCCTTTTGAATTAATACCAAATGTACTTGTCCTTCCTGAGTAACTGGGATTTTCAAAGAACCAAATTGAAAATGCTTTCAAAATCATAAAGCACAATCCAAATATGAGGTGTTATTATATTCAAGAGAGAATAAGGGGACTAGATGTGGAAGATAACAGTAGAGCCATCTCAAAAAATTTTAAATTGAGAGAAGACAAAAGCTTGTGTCCTTGCAAAGTAGTACAAAGTGGGTTTGTTTTGATGAGAACAATGAGAAACAAAATATTTAGATCTCAGAAGAAATAAGAGCATATCTCATGAAGATGTGGAGTAAAGCACAGGTGGAGAGATCAGGAATGTAATCAAAGATTAGGATAATAGGGAATATTCATTGTTTAAGATATGCCAAGTATCGTGACAATTATATTAATATTACGTTCATGGTGGTAATTTTCTCCTGTAGTTCGAATACAGCTTTAAGAATTGGATATTGCTATTTATTTTCAACATCTCCCCTAAGGTGCCAGCAGTTCTAAGAGGTGAAGTTAGGATTCATGACTAGCCAATCTGATTCAGAGCCCATGCTTATGCCACTCCACTGAAACAGGGATGCTTAAAATACTGGAATTCAGCTCACAAAGATAATTTGATACATATAGAGAGTAGGCCAGATCTGCGAACATGACCTCTGTATTCAACCTATTATTTAGGCTCCTCGAAGATGAACTATCAAAAAGTCAGGGACTGAGTTCTCAGGGAAGAGGAGGGGAACAACTAGGAGAATATAATGCCTTGAAAACCAAAATGCAATGTTTCATTATGGCCTGCTTGTGTATAATCTTCTTAACAATTATAGAGGCAATCACTTCGGAAAGTAAAAGTAGGCTAGGGAATTGGGAGACTAGACAGGTAGATTCTAATGAGTATGTATAAATCAGTGGTTCTCAACTAGAAAAATTTTGCCACCTGTGCAATAGTTAGCAATATCTAAAGATGCTTTTGATTGTCAAAATTTGGGTGGGGGAGCTACTAGCATCTAGTGAGTAGAAACTGAGAATGCTGCAAACATCCTACAATGCAGAGGACAGCTCCATAACAGGGAGTAACCAGGCCCAAATATCAACAGAGCCAGGTTGAGAAATATTGCTATGGATGCAGCTAAAGTTCAGATCACAACTCAAAGAGCAAAAGCGGAGTGTAACACTGAAATACCCTGGGCATTTAGGAAAAGATCATGGGATGTGAGGGTCACAATGTGCCAAGTCTAATGTGTTCTCTGTTCCAGACCTACCTTAGGCACCTCCAGAGCTTCTGTTGGCCATAGTTTTCCCTGACACTGTGTTGCTTTGCTCGGTGATACGTTCTGGTTCTGTGTCCCCACCCAAATCTTATCTCGAATTATAACCGGAATTGTAATCTCTACATGTTAGGTAAGGACCTTGTGGGAAATGATTTGATCCTGGAGGCTGTTGCCTGTAGTCCTAGCTACTCTGGAGGCTAAGGCAGGAGAATTTCTTGAACTCAGGAGGTGGAGGTTGCAGTTCTCATGATAGTAGTAAGTTCTCACGTGATATGATGGTTTTATAAGGGGCTTTTCCCACTTCACCCTGCACTTCTCTCTCCTGCTGCCATGTGAATAAGGACATGTTTGCTTCCCCTTCCCTCATGATTGTATGTTTCCTAAAGACTCCCTAGCCATGCAGAACTGCCAGTCAATTAAACCTATTTCCTTTATAAATTACCTAATTTCAGGTTTTTCTTCATAGAAGCATGAAAATGAACTAATACACTCAGCCTTAGCTGATGCTTAAAGCTAACCAATTTTGTTCAGTCTCTTCAGTTCCACTATTTGTGGCTGGCCAATATAATTCACCACATTTCTAGCTCATCTCCCCCACTTCCTTCTTGCATAAACCTCCATGCCATAAAGCAGTGTCTCTGTTCTCGAGACGATGCTGCAGGCAGCACAGGTGTGCTTTCTGGACATTCAACAGGTCATTCTATAGCCTCTTGTGAAGCAGTGACCAGCATAGTGATGTAGCACCTGCATTACTCCCCATACTGTACTGCCTCATAACCCCTACTCTTGCTATCCTGAGGTTCTGCCTTCCAGTGAAGTATAAGTAATAAAGGTTAGTCTAAGTCCCCCACTTTCTGCAGGTCTTAGGCTAATAAAATAGTCTTCAAATTAACCAAGGAACTTGCCAGGTATAGAATATATTCTACATTTCAACTTCAGAATGCATTGGCAGTTATTAAATATGTTAAGCCTCATTCTTTTTTTTTTATTTTTATTTTTTATTTTTTTTTTATTTATTGCATTTTAGGTTTGGGGGTACATGTGAAGAACATGGAAGATTGTTGCATAGGTACACACATGGCAGTGTGATTTGCTGCCTTCCTCCCCCATCACCTATATCTGGCATTTCTCCCCCATGCTATCCCTCCCCAACTCCCCCACCCCCCCACTATCCCCTCCCCTTTTCCCCCGACAGACCCCAGTGTGTGATACTCCCCCTCCCTGTGTCCATGTGTTCCCATTGTTCAACACCCGCCTATGAGTGAGAACATGCGGTGTTTGATTTTCTGTTCTTGTGTCAGTTTGCTGAGAATGATGGTTTCCAGGTTCATCCATGTCCCTACATCTTTACATTTTAATGGTCAGGTGAACTAGCACAGGTGGAGAAGATTTAATAATTTGACAAGCTGTGAAACCTAGCGAACATATAGAAATGTTGTATTAGAATTCTGGAAAGTGGTGCTTGAAAGAATGGGAAGTAATGATGGAGCTTACCTGTTCCAATTACCAACTAGAACAGACTTAGTATGTTGTTTAAAGAATATAGACTGCCAAAAACCCTCAGATAGAACTTTCTTAAGTAGATATTCACAACTTCCAAAGAAGAGTATTCTTCCAAGGCCACTAAATAAGCTAGAAACAAGTTATATGAAATAATATGGTAGTTCTACCATATGTACTAGTTTCAATAATCTCTTAATAGAAATATGAAAAGCTGTTATATCAAATATTTGTAATCAGTAGTATATCAATAGGAAAATATCCTAACATTTTAAAATAGGCAGTGTGGAATCATCTGCCATAGAATAGATCAATTATTGTCTTTGATATTGTTGCCATTTAACACTTCTCATTTTACTGTCTGGAATAAGGAAGTTATTGCTTAACCTACAAACATGGTTATAGTATTTAACTGTACCTGAAAGAAAACTCAGATAACCAATTTAGCTATAACATAGAAGCATGATTCTTGACATTAGTAAGGAATACTATTTGTTCCATCCAAAGAATTACTATATGTGCATCTTTCCCCCACAAACTGATGTAGACTACATTGTGCCTTTGCCCTGCAAGAAAAAGATTGCCCATTGTTTTATTAAACATTATCTGTAAGTATTAATAGGCTAAACGTTAAGTCTTTTTTCAAGCCATCTGAAAAGTTACGTGTTTTCCTGAGAAAGCCATTCTTTTCATATGCTATATCTAACATAAAGGGAATGTAATCGTTGCTGTTAGGACAAAATAGTAGATGATGTTCTTTCCAGGAGGGGTTTGCATATACAGAAAACATAATTCCTTTAAATTAATTTTAGTCAATTACTCAGAGGTAAAAAGAAATACAAACTGCATGACAGTCCTAACAAAAATTAGCTGAGCATTGTGGTGAGTGCCTGTAGTCCCAGCTACACTGGAGGCGATGGTAGGAGAATTGCTTGAACTCGGGAGGTGGAGGTTACAGTGAGCTGAGATCACGCCACTGCACTCCAGCCTGGGTGACAGAGCAAGACTTCGTCTAAAAAAAATAATCAATTAATTATGAGAATTTTCATGTTAGTTATTATGTATGATATTTCTTGAAACTTCAGAGCATAAAACAGGATAAAGTAAAATATTATTTTGTTATTTTTTCATATAAAGTGTCATTAGTCAATGTGGCTTCTGAACCACCAGAATCACTCTCAGTACTTTCTAATTTCTTTATTTCTCTAATATATCTAATACTGATGAGTTAGAATATTTTATGTTGTTATTTCCTATTATAAACAGGGATAGACAGACAGATACAAATCCATATCATGGATTTTATTCTTTTAACTTCAATTATCAATAATGATACCTTAAAAATGTTTTAGGAAGTACAAGCATTTCTTGGTTTGTAAATATAGCCCTTTGATTTTACATATAAGCTTATACCATCTTGGAGTGAGTGGTTTTTTAATGTAATTTTCAGAAAATTCTGTATATACTTTATTATGACTTCTGAATTAAAATCCTGGCAAAATTCTACATCTCACTTCACATTCACACATCATTATTTTTCAGAAGAGACAATCTCCTTTTCATAAATTCATATAAAGCAATAAACTGTCAAGTAGAAAAAGTATAACCACTTAAACACAGCAAATTCAAAATAATCAAAATACTCAAAGACATTCCAGGCCAAGGTGAGGAAGAACTGCATGGCAAGCAGGGTTTGTCATTACAACCCTGCTTCCCCCTATTCTGCCTCATTTCTCTATTTCCGCAAGTCTGAAACGTTTGGCACCCAATGCCTTACTTCTCTCTCACTATTTGGCTCTGAAATAATCACAAACCTTCCATCAAAATATTTTTGTAACCCACTCTTACAATGTGATAGACATAGTGAGTGATACTCTCACCAAGGTACTTGCAATGTCACAGATGCCAAAGTCTGAACTTAGGAAAACTTTCTGAAATCAGATGGAGAAAGAAAAGTTACTAATTCTTGATATTATTGTTTTAAGTTCTGTTGAATTATATTCTTTTGGTTACAGTATATAGGCAGATAAATTGTCCCTGATTCAATTTAAGACTTCGTATGAAAGATACCATATCGAATTTAAAAAATAATAGTGATTAAACTTAAGAATTGAAGAAAAACACAATAAAAAATGTTCTAGTTTAAGATATTCAACAAAAAGCAGAAAACCAGGTGTCAAATAAGCAATTATTTTGCAGCATTAAAATTATGTGTTAAAGTATTAGAATTACTATCTGTTTTTTTAGATATTTTTCTCAGTGTAATCTCAGCATAAACATGGATTATCTATTCATTCAAATAAACAAAATTTTGATTACTGAATGACAAATAAATATTTGTAAAGGAAAATATCAATATATAATTAATCATAATTCTTTACTTTGTAAATATCACAAAATTGATTGCACTTTGCATGTTTTTGGTAAAAATTTAAAGCCAAAATTCATGTCTAAATAGTTAGAAGTATCTAGTCACATGTGTTGTATATTCAAGAAGTGAAAAATATAGACTCAATCATAGATTGCATTATGATTCTATGTTACATGTTTTGTGTCTATATTTCTGATAGTCTTATTAAAGGGAAACTTTTAATTTATAATAATTGTCATCATAACCACATCAACTCTCAGAGCTAAGTACCCTTTGTGTGCATTTCAGCTATTTCCCTTTCACCTTCAAAGGAATTTTATCTTAATTTTCTGGTTTATGTAGGAAGGTAGCAATATTTTAAATAGACATGACAAATATGTACTCATTCATTTGAATGAGATCAAGATATCAATGTAAATATGCCTTTATGCTGTAAAGTGGAATGCATATTTGAGTGTGCAGAAAATATTTTTTCATACACAAATTGAACATGAGGTATTGTGACAAAATATTACCTGTTTTCAAATATCTTCCTTTTTGTCCAAACACCATTCCTGTTGAATTTATCAGGAAACATGTTATATGGCTTGCTTTGTTGTATACTAATAATGTTATAAGTTAAGCCTTGCTCCATATCTGGAATTTAAAAGATAATAAAACTACAAATCAATGCAGTCCAAGGATGTTTCAGTCAAACAAAACTGCAAAAACTCAAATAACCTGTTTGATTTGCTTGTTGCCACATATCCAATTTTATGGCTTTTTTTTTTTTTTTTTTTTTTTTTTTTTTTTAGACAGAGTCTCACTCTGTCACCAAGCTGGAGGGCAGTGGTGTGTTCTTGGCTCCTTGCAGCCTCCACCTCTCAGCTTCAAGAGGGTCTCCTCCTGCCTCAGCCTCCCAAGTAGCTGGGACTACAGGCATGGGACACCACGCCCAGCTAAGTTTTGTATTTTTAGTAGGGATGAGGTTTCACCATGTTGGCCAGGATGGTCTCAATCTCTTGACCTCATGATCCACCCACCTCAGCCTCCCACGGTGCTGGGATTGCAGGTGTGAGCCACCACACCCGGTTGATGGATTTTTATAGACAGCCCATCTTTTGAGCATCCCAGCCTGAAGAGAACAGTGTGTGTCCTCTGTACATGTCAGTGTATCTATATAAGCAGGAATTTGTCACCGTGTTTTTATTAATGCAACTAATTTCTTTAGGTATAAAAATGTTAATTTCAGTTCAAATTGAGTAAAATGTTAATATCCACAAACACCTCATTGAAAAGGACAGTGGAATTTAGATTTAGTGTTCCCAATACAATGAATATTGAGAATGTAAATTTATTTAAGGAAATATTGAATTCAAAGGCATGAGTTTGGGACTGGAAACACAAAAGCTGATAAAAATGTGAATGATGTAAAGTAAAGTTCACTGAATAAAATATAAATTCTCATGTTATTTATATGCTACAAATTCTGGTTAGGCACTTCTAGCTTAACTGTGTGGTTTCTATTTGAAAGTTGCTAACTTCTCCCTAGTGTAGGAGAAGCTGACAGATTTAAATCAGATGTTTCTTATTCTTTCTTATGCAAGAATGTTGAAGTGCCTCCTTCAGTTTTGTACATATAGGGGAGGTAGTGACTGTTGTCAAGGTTGATTGTGTGTCAGGAAAATTTTCTGCTGAGACTTTGCTGGGCTGTGTCTTAACGTAGTACTTGATGTAGAGTTCAAAGACTTATGAGAGCATGGGGGCATGTGGACATGAGCGCTTCTTGACCAACCCAGCTGCTGTGCTCTGAATAGTTTATGTTTCCTCAAATTCACATATTGAAGTCCTACCTCAACAGGTGATTGTCCTAGGTGAAGGGGCTTTTGGGAAGTGATTAAGTCATGAGAGTCAAGCCCTCATGAATGGGGTTAGTGCTTCGTATAAAAGACATCCTTGCCCTTTCCACTCTGTGAAGATACAGGGAAAGACAGTTATTCCTGCACCAGGAAATGGGCCCTCACCAGCCCCTGAATCTGCTGGTACCTTGGTCTTGGAGGTCCTAGCCTCCAAAACTGTGAAAAATAATTCATGTTATTTATAAATCACTTAGTTTTGGTGTTTTGTTATAACAGCTCGAAGGTATTAAGATACCAGCCATCATGGCTGGGTTGGTGAGTTTTCTTGTGAATTCTTCCCACATGCACGGATTAAACATCACCCACAATGGGAACCTTCATACCCACATGGCGTGCAGAAAGAAAGTATGTTCTCTAGCAACCATGGTCGTTTGTTCAGAGACATGTGCTAGCACTTGTACATAAACTGCTGCAACATGGAGCAGCTCAGTGCCTGGGCACAGAGCAACCAAGCCCAGCCCAAGACTGGTGACAGAGACACCTCTACTTCCTTCACGTTTCCTGGAAAAACACTGTAGATCAGCACTCGAGGCTACAGGCGAAACCCAGTTATTGGTGTCCAATGTTTTCCATGGTGATGCTGTGTGACAGAGTGGAGTCCATGGAAGCAGATGTTAGGAATGCTATGGCTTTAACTATGGCTTGTCCCTGGGGCTCTACAAGTCCCCAGTTTTCTGGACAATTCAATACCAGAGTTAGGAAGGACCTAATGATTAAGAAAGCATGAATTCCTGATTACTCTGGCATACAGAGGATGAAACATCAATTTGAATATTAAAAATGAATATGAATTTCCTTGTTTCCTATTCTGAAGACATATTCCATCTATAATTATAATTATCTCCAAAAAGATATGTAAAATTTATATATTTACCTGAATTCTGTTTCATTCTCAGTCACTTAAAGAGGGGAAAGACTGAGAACAATGTGCATATATTGAGTCCCCATTATTTCTTACCATAGTGCAGAGTTCTCACATTTTTTTCACTAGGATGTTCATTTGTTTGAATGTTGTACACAATGTCTGTCATAAATAGTAACCTGGATGGTCAGACTAAGTAAATAGATTGCAGCATTTTACTCTGTCATTTTGACACAGACATCATCAGAAATGAAGAGAGAAGTGATTGCATGCTGTTGCTGATGATGGTGTTGCCCCACCAGGGCCGGCTCGGGGATGTGTGCTGAGGTTGTCACCTGCTATGGCAGAGCAGCTTCTTAATCCACATCACAAATGCATAGGTGCAGCTAGAGATCTTGCTTTCAAAAGGACATTCCTTATGATATAAGCTTGGGGTGGGGAAATTAGACTGTGCTGAAGAGGCTGCAAGTTTGTCATCGAAATGAGTTTTACAAGGCAATATGTTTCTCCCAGCATATTTTGGCCAATGTCATTTCATGAATGTTGTGTGTATTAGTTCCCCACCCAGTCAATTGCTCTTTGAACACTGTTCCATTTTGGCTGCTAATGAATTTCTCAAGGAAAATTAGTACAGCCAGATGTTACTTAAATTTTTTAAATCATGGAATGTAACTATCTGAGAGTGTTTGTCAATACTTTTAAAATCAGTTGAATTTTATAATGGAGCTATCTGTTCAATAATTTAGACTTCAGATAATTTTAAAATGTTTTTATCTTGTATGCATAGATCAAGGCCTACACATTTAGCTGAATTGGTATTGAATTTCTTCTAATAATCCATTCTGAAGAGACGGAAGAGTGACTTCAGGAAGAAATTTGTAAAATCAGCTAGAGGAAAGAAGGTGTACAGAGCTCAAACATTGAAAATCTTTTATTTCCTGTTCAAATTTGAGATTTGCTATGTGTAGTTTGTGCCGATAACCTACAAAGTTAAACTATAAACTTTAAAGTTTAACATCTGCTTTTTAATTTTTCAGTAATAATTTTTGTTAAAGATAAGTGAGGTTATATATGACAGTTCTGATAAGAGACAAGGTGGTTACTAGACTCTCACTATCTTAGGGAAGTAACATAGTGTTTAAAGATTCAGTATTTCAAAGAAAAGTGCTTTGACCTCCTTACCGATTCATGCTAATTTAAGAATAGACTTTCTTGAAAACTTAAGCCACTTTAATTTTGGTGCAATTTTATACTTTACAAAGAAAGCTCTTTGAATTAAAGTATATTACTAAAATAATATATCCGTTGTTCCATATTATTCATGGGTCACTCTGCCTCCATATGTATTTCTGCTCAGGTAAAAGAAAGTCTATATAGGCTTATCCTTACATTCCCTTTAGCCTAGTTTAGGAATCAGTGCCTACTCAGGAGGCCATAGTTAACCTGTGTGTGCTGTGCATGTGTGTGTGTGTGTGTGTGTCTCTGTGTGTGTGCACGCCTGTGTGTGTGTGTCTGTGTGTGTGTCCTGTGTGTGTGTGCCTGTGTGTGTGTGTGCCTGTGTGTGTGCCTGTGTGTGTTGTGTGTGCCTGTGTGTGTCTGCCTGTGTGTGCCTGTGTGTGTGTGTGCCTGCGTGCCTGTGTGTGCCTGTGTGTCTGTGTGCCTGTGTGTGTGTGTCTGTCTGTGTGTGTGTGCCTGTGTGTGTGTGTCTGTGTGTGTGTGCCTGCTTCTGTGTGTGCATGTGTGTGTCTGTGTGTGTGTGTGTCTCCGTGTGTGTGTGTGTGTCTGTGTGTGTGTGCCTGTGTGTGTGTGTGTCTGTGTGTGTGTGTCTGTGTGTGTGTGTGTGTCTGTGTGTGTGCGTATGTGCCCTCAAGCTGTAATTAGGCTGGATGCTCACAAGAGGAGGTTGACAGCATGATGCTGGAGAGCGAAGGTGGTGACTGAGTCTTGGTCAAAAGTCCAGATATCCATGAAGAATGGAAAATTGGATCTAACAACAACGAAAGCTTATCAGTTAGACTCTTTGTGGTACAAGATCAGTTACGACACACATAGAAAGATGACTAGATGATAGATAGATAGGCTGGCCATTTAGTCTAATATTGCTAAGTAAGCTTGGATGATTTCTTTAAGTAACTTTCAATAGAAATTGTCCTAGAGTTATTTTACCACATGTTTGTATATATGTTTTTAATCTTTGAAAGATCAGATTCTAATTAAAACTTCATTTGGTATAAAACAAAGTTTCTCAGTATCTGTATTGTCATTTTAATTTTGTATGCTGCTGTATTTATAGCCATGCTCAGCCAACATTTTGCCATAAATCGCTCACAACATGGAATTGATTATGCCAAATAAAGAAATGTATTCTTCTTGGTTTGTAAATTTAGAATATTTAAAATCAATTAACATTCCAAAATTAATTAGAATGTATTTCACAGCTAAAGAATCTCACAAATAAAGCCCTTATTATAAGAAAGACATAATGAGGCATCGTGATGACAAGATAATCAGTGCATGCTGTATCTGCTTTGTACTTTGTAGCAGGATAATATTTTAGTAGCCCAGGGAAATGTATTTCTTGGATAGGTTTTACTTACAGAAACCCAAAGGAGAGGCGTTGCTTTGAGAGGAATTAACCACGTCATTGTGAGTCAGAGTCCTTTGGAAGAAAGTCTATTTTAGACTCTGAAAGAAGTTATGGGATAATTTAGACATGTGCCTGAAGGGTAAAATCTGTACTTTAGGAGTTCTGTGGAGACTGTTTTCCCTGATGCCTTGGTAGACACTCTCCAAACATGGTTGCTACCCTTTGCTTCCTCCCTGCTGGTCCCCGACCCTTACATATGTGCTGGCCCCTTTACTGCTTTGACAAATAGAATTATTCCAAAGATTTCTGAGCCCAAGCTTTAGAGTGATTGACAGTTTTCACATCCTTCCTGGAAAGCTCCTTCTTAGAATCCAGTCTCTTTCTTGAGAGGAAATCCAAACAGCCAAATGACGAGGTCCCATTGGTATTCCCAGTGAGCAGCCAGTAGCCAACACCAACTTGCAGTCATGTGAGAAGGTGATCCTTGTCCTTCTTGCCATGACAATGTTGTAGCTAACACTATGTGAAGCAGAGGACATGTCCAGCCAATGCTCCAGAGTTATGAGATATGATACATTGTTGTCATTTCAAGCTACTAAGTTTTGGGGATGTTTGTTACACATCCCCAAAGATAGATAACAAAGCATCTTGTATTATAAAGAATATTCAGTTCAAGGAGAGGTATTTCAAAGTTTAGTTTGTTTTGTTGGAAGAGGATTGTTTCTTTTATTTTGTTCATTTTTTATACTGTTCATTTACTATAATACAGACTATCTTAGGAGTTTTCAAAACTCATACTAGATCATATTCTGAGGAAGAAAAAAATTAAGTTGTGATGTCCTAGAATTGAGAATCAAACACTTCAAGAGATAGCAGTTTTGAGGGAGCGTATTCTCCAGGAAGCCCTGGGAAAGGTACATTTAGAGAACAAAGTAAACCCAAGAGCAGTTTTTAGTTTAGAGACTGGGTAATCCCCCCTTGGGTGAGAAATACATACATTCTGGGATACTTTTTGGTGAGGAAGAAGGAATGCAGAATTGTAAGGATAATTCCAAAAGGGACTAAAAGAAGAAGTGGCTCATGTGTAAGGGAATTGCATTTGACACTAGTGAAGATGTGCCAGTCATAGTGAGGTGCATATGTGGAGTCTGAAATTGGACCAGATGAGAGACACATGTCTTAAAGGGTACTCTGCAATAGAGATGCTGAAGAAAGATAGGCGGCTGCCAGAGAGGCTCTGCTAAATCACATGCCATATGCACTTTACTGAGGGGAAGTTCCACATTGCTTGGAAGGGTAAACTGCCCTCACACCCACTCTTATTACCTCTATATTGTGCTCTTACTTTTCTCAGTGACATCTATAAATACATATGTTTAAAGACGCATATTAAGGTGAATTTTTATTTACATCAAACATAAGAAGTATATCATAATGTGCTCTATCTTTTGTTTAGCAGTTCAAGTACTAAAAATATTTGCAGCAATTTGTTATTTCTCCTTTAAAAATGATGATTCACTCTTGTAAGTAAACAGTGAATGTAGGTTTCAACATATTTTATACTAGATAAAAAGCTCTCAATGATTCAGCATTTCCCCAATCTGCTTTCTCTATGTCTTTATAGAATATAAAAGTATTTTGTCTGTATGAGATTTATTTAACAGCCCAAATAAAATGAAATTACAAGGCACTTTACATGTCAGTGCTTTTAATTGTATAGTTTATTTACAGGAGCAAATAAAATCTTCTCTTTCAATGAAATTTTATAAACATTATAATAGTTACATGCTGGACAGAAAAATAAATTTCTAAGAGAGAAATAGACATATACTTACACAATATATTTTTAAAAATTAATTATCTGAGTTTTGACATTTTTTCAAATGTATGTGTTGTATTTTATTTGAAATGCCTTATCAATAGTGATTATTCAATGAATGCTTTGAGGAGTATCGTCATTTTTTTCTTACCTTTGACCCAGTATAGCCAATAATATCTTCTGCATACAAGTAAAATTATTCTTACTGTGATCCTTACTTAATCCCTCTACCCACTGCTGGAAAAGCATGCTTGACAAGGAATTTACTAGCTGAATTGACTGCAGTCCTAGGTGTTTATGTTGCAGCTTATATTTGCTCAGTGGCTACAAAGTGTAAAGAAAGAGTGACTATAAAATGTGTCTGTAATATAAACATGATCCTCAGGAAACCAGATTACAGTCACCATAAATCATCAACATTTACTGGTGGACCACTAGTCCTAAAACCATTCACTTTCCGTTAGTTACAGTCCTATCATTTTTGCGGGAGTTATTTTTAAAAAATGAATTTCATATTATGAAAATATTTTATTCTGATTATATGTTCACTTGTTTAATTACATAGTTTATTTAATACAATATGAGCTAGAGGAAATGATATATTTTTTTTTGAGATGGAGTCTCTCTCTGTCTCCCAGGTTGGAGTACAGTGGTGCCAGCTCGGCTCAACGCAACCCCCACCTCCCAGGCTCAGAAGATTTTCCTTCATCAGCCTCCCAAGTAGTTGGGATTACAGGTGCCCACCACCACACTTGGCTAGTGTGTGTGTGTGTGTGTGTGTGTGTGTGTGTGTGTCTGTGTGTGTCTGTGTGTGTATTTAGTAGAAACGGGATTTCACCATGTTGGGCATACTGGTCTTGAACTCCTGACCTCAGGTGATCTGCCTGCCTCACCCTCCCAAAGTCCTGAGATTGCAGGCATGAGCCACCATGCCAGGATAGAGGAAATTTTTAAAGATGTTTTTTGATAAAAATGTAAATAGAAGTATTTTGTTTGAGATAAAACTATTCAATAAATTAAAAAATCCAGGTTGGGCGCGGTGGCTCACGCCTGTAATCCCAGCACTTTGGGAGGCCAAGGAGAGCAGATCATGAGGTTAAGAGATCGAGACCATCCTGGCCAACATGGTGAAACTCCGTCTCTGCTAAAAATACAAAAAAAAATTAGCTGGGCGTGGTGGCATGTGCCTGTAGTCCCAGCTCCTCAGGAGGCTGAGGCAGGAAAGTTGCTTGAACCTGGGGGGGCAGAGGTTGCAGTGAGATGAGGTCGTGCAACTGTACTCCAGCCTGGAGCCTGGTGACAGAGTGAGACTCTGTCTCAAAAAAAAAAAAAAAATCCATTCATTTTTGAATCAAGTGATTGGCCTGAGTTTCTTTCTAGGCTTGGACTAATAAACTATACTCAATGAAGAGAAACACAAAAAGAGATTGATGGGTAATTAAAGCTTTGGCCATTAAGAAGCACACTCCCAGAACCTAAAGTGCAATAAAATATATATTTAAAAAATAAAAAATAATAATAAAATAATAAATAAATAAAAATAAAATGTTATAATCCCATTTATATATATATATTTAAAAAGAAGCACACTCCTGCAATCTGGGAAGTGAATATATTACTCTGAATTTTAAAAGAGAAAGGAAGCTGATAAAGTTGCTAGCCATTGGAAAGGATGACAGTTCTCTGGTAGTTTCTGACTTGAAGACCATTTCACAAATTTGAAACTGGAGAAACATTAACAAGATTACCATGCTGATTATAGAATTTACTTGTCTCTATAGGAAAGACTATGGTGCCCTCAGATCTGGCCTAGGCATAGCCTGAGATTATAAGCAAGTTTTCTGTGCTACTGCTATTTCAAAAGCTAGAACATCCAGCTAAGGTGTTTCAAAATGACATCTTCTAAAGGTGGCGTTCTTTAGTTTTCTCACATTGTGAAACAAAATCCATACTGCAATAGTCAGGCACCTCCCACTCATCCTAGCTATCTGTTCAAATACCCAAAGGAGCTGTTTAAAATAGAACTTTATGAAAATGGTAAAAGAATATGTCCAAAATGATTGAGTCCACAGGGCTTGGTATAGGATTTGGAGATGGGAAGATGAAAACTAATCTAGCAACTATATTTGGATAATTATGCCCGATTACCTTTGGAAGCCGCAATGAGGAAGATGTTGAGATGAACATTAGTATCTATGGGAGAAAGTCATGGACAGAGCTTTTACTTTTCTTCTTAGAATTATGGAATTCTTCAAGTTCTGAGGTTTTCTATTTTTCATCTCAGGGATGACAGCTACATGTATTTATTTGACAACAAATACATGTGGTAGAATAATACAAAGGTATGGAGGACATGCTACAGTTATAAAACTAGCCCTGACTTCTATTTTTCTTCAGCTCTAATAGAGGAAAGAAAAGCAAATTAATTAAACTCCTGTAAACTTCTCTATAACCTGACCTGAGCAGTATGACCTATGACTATTTGATCTACAATTATTCTGTCTGTGTTCCTCATCAAAATTCACTGGCCATATTTTCCATTTTTGAAGCTCCTTATTCTTAACTGTGCTTAGGGCTTGTACTCATTGACAATATGGCTGTCAGTGTTAACAGTTGACAGTTTAAAGTGTTAGCCTTCTAGTGGGTTTACATATAAGTAAAACATTATTGTAATTGTGTTTTTTAAAATTGGTGTAAATCTTTACTTTTTGAATTATTGGTTTAATCTCAATAGAGACAATGGGAAGAGAGATACACTTTTTTAGACAGGAATTTCCAGCCACTACTTTCTATATTGTATTAAAAATTGATATAATACAATGCTTACCAGCCACCCAATAAAACTTCCTTATACAATGCTTGACTACTCTAGGTCCTTTAACATAAGATGGAAGTAAATGTGCCATGTTATAATTCATATTGAATTCTGTTCAGCGTTTCCTCTCCTCATTGCTATCCCTTATCAGAAGAAGAGGAGATGTCACAATAAATAATCTTTAAGATTCATTAACTGTCTCAAACTCAGGGACTTCAACAGAGGCTATAATTTCATGTTTTGAAAGATCCCTTTCCAAGATTTCTTTCCCAAATCTTGATTCCACCTATCATCTATTGCATTCGTCTTTCATTCCAGCTTTGAAAGGTAAAATTTTGATAAGGCCTAGTGTTGACATTCCAAGTTCTAAAATTCCGATGATCCTATAAGTTGCAATGAAAATATAAAAAAGACTGTCAAGGACAGAACCCTCTGGAATTCCAACTGGACACTTGTTACAAGAATTAGTTTCCTATCTTCCAGGAATATTAGAAATGTTTAAATTTTAACCACATAGCAACTCCAGTGTAGCTACAAATTACAAATAGGAAAATTGAAGTTCACAGAATTCAACCTTTTTGTTTTTTTTTTGAGACAGAGTTGCACTCTGTCACCAGGCTGGAGTACAGTGGCATGATTTTGGCTCACTGCAACTTTCACCTCCCTGGTTGAAGCAATTCTCCTGCCTCAGCCTCCTGAGTAGTTGGGACTAAATGTGTGTGCCACCGCACCCATCTAGTTTTGTATTTTTAGTAGAAATGGGTTTTCAACATGTTGGCCAGGATGGTCTCGATCTCTTGACCTCCTGATCCTCCTGCCTTGACCTCCCAAAGTACTGGGATTACAGGTGTGAGCCGCCGTGCCTGGCCTAAGTGATTTTTTAAAGTAATCTCAGTAAGCAATAGACTAGGGATCCAAATTCAAATATTCTCTACTACAAAGATTAAGATGTTTCTAGAACATAAATACTTTATTATTTGTTCCATTGAGATTCATCTCACATGGAAATAGAGACGACGCTGTGATTGGAAGACCTAGAAGGAAGACAACTCTATTAATCACACCTTCACTGATCAATTAGTTCTGCTTTCATCATATATAATACATAAATAAATTATATATATATTATCTTTATTAAAGCTTTAATGTGTTTAAAAGGATTTATGTGTTAAATTAAAAGTCACGTTATTCAAATACCTTATTCAATATGCGTATTTTTCACAATTTCAAAGACACAAGGAATTACAAAATACATCAGGAACTCCCAGCACACAACCATAGAGCCATGCCCCCCACGGAGGGCACCCTGTAGCCTAGACTACTTTTAAGGTCATTAAGTAATATGAGCAGTCACATCACTGACACAGAAAAGACGGGTTTGGATAATGAAACAGTTCAGTTTTATACTCGGAAGATCAAACAATTTACCTACATTTTCTAGACTGCCATGCTTCATCAGTCCATGCACTTCAAGTTCTCACACAAATTTTACAAATCTTATGTAAAGCATTCTATAAATTCATTCTGTATGTTATGATGAAAATACAAAACAAGACTTGGTCAAAGACAGAGCCCTCTGAGATTCCAACTGGACACTTGCTACAAGAATTAGTTTTCTGTACTCCAGGAGATACGATTGTTTACATTTTAATCACATAGCAATTCCAGTGTAACTACAGGTTACAAATTGTAAAATTGAAGGTAGCAAATAGTTTGGTAGTAAATAGTTTTTTAGTAAACAGTAAATCATTTTTAGTGCATTTGCCAGTTTGGTCAAGAGCAACTTTCCAAGGGAATTTAACCAGGTCACCTCCCTTTGTTATTTCCCAGGGAAATATTCCCCTAAAAGAGAAATAGGGAACTTCCACGGTGCTGCTTACCGCTTTCCTCCCAGTTTCTAAAGCTCAAATAAAAACTTGAAAACGATCCGTGTCTACAGATTATGTGAAACCTTTAATCGGCCCTCATTTAGCCAGTGAAGCATTGAACTTTTAATATGATTACTTTTATTTAACCTATTTTTCATCATCTTGTCAGACTTGTCCACCAAACAGAAATGTGTTTCCAAATGAAATATAATTCCTTTTCAATATGTTTATGTCTAAGTGTTTCGGTATTTTCTATGAATCGCAGAGGAAAATGGGCTAAATTATTCATACAATATAATAGTTATTATTAACTAATACAACTCATCGAAATATTCTCATACTGTTTGGTAAGTTCAAAAATTTTCCATAATGTGGCATCAGCCTATATTTTCAAGAGTATTATTTTCTATCTGCCCTCTAACAATTGGGACATTACTTTGCTTCCAGTCTATGAGCATACCTACTCTTCTGTAAATATTTCAAAAGTGGTGGTAACTTCATTATAAATCTTCAATTTTCCTTAATGCCATGACATATAATTAGTCTATATCTAGTTAAACCCATTCACTAAAAAGACGAATGTATTCTTGTAATTTTCTTAACCTTTTCCTGGTTTGCCCCAAGAATACTTGCAAGCAGTGCTGACAGCTGCACCTGAGATAATTTTCCCACAAAATATCTCACTTTTATTATTATTTTTTGTAATCACTCTAGTATATAGACATTGGAAACAGAAGACATCATTCTATTTCTAGCATTCTGTTTTTAGTAGTGATATTTCCATTTCAAAATGTAGTAATTTTCTATTGCTGAAAATGTCAAGTTCTGGAAAAACATAGGAATCACAACCGTCACGTTAACAGCTTTCTCTAACTCTTGACGGTGGAAGATTTGCTTGAAAAGTATATATTTTTTTTGAAATAGATGATTCTGATGATTCAGATGATTCTGATGCTAATTCTGTTTAGAAATAACTCCAAGAACAGTTTTTATATTTTATTTTCATGTTGAAAATCAGTCAGATTTACTTCAGCCTCAAATATTGTGCTTATGTAAAATTAAATGAGTGCTGACAGCACGCTGCACTTTTACTTTTTCTAGACAGAAAAGGGTTAATCACCTTAGGCTACAACTTTCATGTTTTTAAAAATTTTGGTTTGATTGGTTTATTTACTATTAAAAGAATTATCCCACATAAAGAATAAAAGTTTCACAAAGATTTTCTTATTTAATTGCTTTTTAATCCAAGAAGCATTGATTTTTCCCATATTTTAAAAATGACAATATATAGTACAAATTCATCAGGAGGTCACCTATATACATACACTGTTCTTTTGTAATTCTTACTGTTGCTGTTTTTCTTACTGAATATTTTCTACTTTTCACTCTTATGATTTTTGCTGTTTTATACAAGCACACATATATATGTATATAATGTGTGTGTGTGCATGTGTGCACATGTGTGTCATCTGTGTGTGGATTCTTGGAGAATCCTGACCTTTTGGTATCATTTACAGGCTATTTGTATGAATGCTTTTAACTGAATCACTTGTATCTTCCAGCTTCCTAAAAGGTGTTGTTTTTTTTTTTTTTTTTTTTTTTTGAGACAGAGACTTGCTCTGTTGTTCAGGCTGGAATGCAGTGGCATGATATTGGCTCACTGCCACCTCTGCCTCCCGGGTTCAAGTGATTATCCTGCCTCAGTCACTTGAGTAACTTGTTTTACAGGTGTGCACCACTATGCCCAGCTAATTTTTGTACTTTTAGTAGAGATGGGTTTCCCCATATTGGCCAGGCTGGTCTTGAACTCATGACCTCAAATGATCTGCCACACTTGGTGAAAAGTGCTGGGATTACAGGCATGAGCCACAGTGCTCAACTTAAAGTGCTTCTTAAGTACCATGTTTGTTCATATATCCAGGCTCAAATCCCCTCAAAATATTTTCAAATATACAATTCCATTGCCTTTACAAACTTGTCTCATGTCATAACACCTATTTTATTTACCTGTGCTTCATTTTTTGATATAATGTTGAGAAAAATTAGTTTCTTTTTTCAATTTGGCATTTGCAATAGTCTGATAAGCAATGATTTTTGTGATAAGCATCACTATATTATTTTTTCAATAGTAACATTAAGAAGTGAGGACTCCCACTGACATTTGCCTTAAGTTTTCATTAGGGACAAAACAATACATCAGCATATTAGTATATGGTCCGGTCTTCATAACTCTTGCATCACAGAAACAAAGCAGTATTGATGTTGGACTGTATCTAGTGTCCTTGATATTGTTTTATGGGCACATTTGTGAGTATTTTAGTGATTCATTGATAAGATGACAAAAGAAAAGTTAGAGATAAGACAGTGAAAAGGAAAACAAATATTTTTTAAGTTATATAAGTTTGAGTATAAACTTAACTTTGTGTACTTGAAAAATTGTAATGTGGAATGGCAGGACTAAGACAACGATTTAGGTAAAGTGTGAAATCACTTGGCTAAAACATATCAAAACTCTTCAATTTTATTGAAACATGCTCTCAATAGAGAAATAATTTTAACTATCTAATATTTTATATTATCTAGGTCATTACAATTACAGTGAATTAAACCATATGAATTATATTCATACATATGAAATATAAACTTAGAAAATATTAAAATATTAATGTATATAATATTAATAGAAAAAGTAATACATTTAAAGTTTCATTTAATAAAATAATGAACAAAAATGTATTATTGCAAGGATACTTTACTGCTATTTGATGACAGACATCAGTATGTAGTTAAAACGATTGACAAAAATGATGCATTTTTTTATTCCTTTGAGAATACCAGATTTTACCCATGTAACTGATCTGAGCTCATTCAAAACCAGGCTAAATGTCTAGTAAAGAATAGAAAATATTATAGTTCTTCATTAAAATTTCATCTGATTCTAAAATAAATATCTTATGTTTTAGAAAGTCAACCAGATTTTGTTTTTACAAGCAAAGTTTCAGAAGTTCAGAAATTTTTTACAATGTCCAGGAATAACAAATACACCTCAGTCTTGTGTTGACTCTAAGATTAGCTCATTTATTGCTCATATATTATGAGGCCTATTAGTCATCCTATTTATGAATCAGTACCCTAACCTTATGGTAAGCTGAATTTTCTATGAGTTGCATTGATTGAACAGTATTATTAATTTGGATGGTTATACATCCTTAATCCCATTGCCTACTCACTAAATGAGCCTAAGCATTAATTCCACTTAACTTCATTGTGATCGGCAACCATGAACTTTTAAAAATGTTCTTTGCACATACAGCAGAAACCAGTTAGGGTTAAACTAATGGTTAGGAAACAACAGCAACAAGCACAAAACTTTATAGTTTTATTTCAAACATCTTTAGAGCAACTGGAGCTTTATATCTTGGTCACAGCCTCTCTCTTTGGTTGACTGCAATAGACTAATAGACTTCAGTGAAACTTACTCTCAAAAGAGAGCATCAGATAGTGAGAGTGAGAAAAATCACAAATGGCGAAGCCCATCTGAAATTCAAGCCCATGTGTGTGCTAGGCTCTTGCAGTTAACCAACCAAGTTTTAGTTATAAGTTATATAAGAGCAAGTTATCACTTACATTACATTAATACACCTACTTTGTCTCTGACTCTCTTTCCTCCCTAATTCATCACTCCCCCAATATGGGAAAAAGAAAAGATTACTGAAAAAATTCAAAGTCATATTTAAAACAATCTATTATACTTTTTGGCTGGGAACTTATCTTAAGTTTTGCAGGGACGATGAACCAAATGCTTAAAAGCAAGCCTCTGATGATCTTCTTCTCTATTGATTGATTAATTATAAAGCTAACTTTAAGGAATCAATTTTGCTAAGTAAACAAATGATTCAGCAACCTTGTAATTTTTATTACGTTTCTCTAACTTATTTTAATATAATTATAATATATTTATTCAAGTATTACTTTATGCAAGACATTGTTCTCCATAACATCTCTAACTCATTCTAATTTCAAACACTGGATTAGGTAATGAATTTAAAATGAAGGGAAAAATAGTTACACAAGCCACACAGTAATAAAACAGGTAAATGAGAAAATCTTTGGAATCTAAGCCACCTGGGCACAAATATTTGTAGCAAAAGTAAGTCTTTGGATAGAGAAGAAACAGTGCTTGATGAATGAGAGTCTTTCAATACTACTCAGCAAGTTGATAAGGAAAATGAAAAATCAAGTCATATTTGGAACAGCAAACTATTTGAATATATACTATATATTTTGTTGTTGCTCTTATACATGTAGCAATTTGCAAACATTTGCAAGCATTGTTAGAGAAAGGCATCTAAAACAAAAATAAATTTACCCATGCTCAATTTGGAAAGAAGAGATCATGGACACTTCAGATTTACAAATCACTGACTGTAGTAGAGCCTATTTTATACATTCAGACTGTTACGAATAGATGTGAAGAATATTTCCATATATAATGGTTAATTAGGATCTATCATAAGGTTTGGATTAAAGGATATTAAATATTCTGAAGGGAGAAATACATATATTTGGCATACAATCAATACTTGCTGAATAATTATAGCATCCAAAAGATGTTATTGGTCAAACCATATTATAGCAATAGAAATATGACCCACACAATCTCTAGCTTTGTTGAGAAAGACAAACTACTGCTTTTGCAGTAATCAGCCCAGAATAGTCAGGACTGTCATCTTCCCTGTTTTTTGTCCTTCTTGCAAGTCAGGACCAAGGAGAGAAAACCAAATGTAATTTCAAACCTAATGAAAAATGCCTAGCTTCCAGTTAGCTCACCTCCAGCTTCTCCATGCCAACAACCTCTGATCAGAGCATACCTGAACCTTTGCTTTTTTGTTGTTATTGTTCATTCAAAGTATTTCCCTCTGACATGCCTCCTTTGAGCTTTGAGTCTCTGCCAATCACAAGTGGCTCACTCCCTTGCTGTAGCAAGCTCTGAATATATATTCTCTGCTGCTCTCATTTGGATGGCCTTTGTTTACTTTCGTATCTATAATCAGTTACTCCATTTATTAGGTTTGCTTTGCAAACAAATACCGTAGTTGGTTTGGAGCACAGAAGGTGTACAAATCTGCTAACCTAATGCAATGGAATCTATAGCCCTGAGCTTCCATGCAGTGATTGGATAACTATCACAAGCAGTCAGTTTTAGTACAGATGTTTTCTTCTTAATTGAGTTACGAAAGTTTTAATTATCCCCCCAAATTTTATATTATCTCACTTTTTAGTTATGAAATCTATTTTGAAAAACAGTCTTCTTCCTTTTTTCTGTTATTTAAATGGCTTTGAATTATCCTGTGCTTAATAGCCATACATCAGTACCAAATATAATAAACCCTGCTATTCAAAACATTTAGAGAATCGGAAATTATTATATGCTACATGTTTTTGTCAATAAGATATTCCACTTCCCCTATACCACATAAAATTTAATTCATGCTCAATGATTGAGAAGGCATTTCCAAATTTGTCATTTTTCAGAATTCATGTTCAAAATGTTGTGACTACCAATTCCATTAGTTGCATAAAAGTGAAAAGTATATTTTTTAAAAAGGATAGGAATTCCTGCAACAGAGAGGGAATGCACCATTGTTTGTAAAGACGTGGCTAAGGGATCTAGCGATCAGCAGTTAATCTCCAAAGAAATCCTGACAGTGCTTTAAGCAACACAAAAGGTTATTGAACAGTGATGCATCCAAATCACTTCCGGTGGGTAACATCTCTGTGAGCTTCTCAGCATGTATGTGAGACCAACAAGGACAGTGATAACAACATTAAGAAATGCTAATGCTGAGACAACAATAATGTCACCTTAAGAGCTACTATCATAGCTATTATAGCTTCTGTGTGTAAAAGAACAAGTAAATAGCAGGAGATGATAAAGGAGTTTTTTTCATATTATTATGTAAAAACAATACATATTGGCACAATATAGCATACCATAACATATTTTATATGTAGGAAAAAGAAAATTTTAATTATTTTTAACAAATTTTAGAGTTTTCTTTTGCACTAAAGTTGTAAAATAAAATAACATGACAGAAAATCACATATTTAAACAAGTATCAAGTATAAAAACAGAAAAGTGGAGCATAAGTTTTCCAACACTGAACCACATGATATAGGTGCCTTCCTTCACAAGCAATTGCAGTCATTAAATACAACCGAATTTCTGCTCCTTAATGCTAAGTGTTCTTCACTGTACAAAATACTATCCAAACCAGAAGAGAGGCAGTGCTCTCAGCCTAAATTGCAGCCGATATTAACATGGGATTACATTCAGAGACATTTATTTTCTAGTACAGTATATTGCTTTAAACACAATTTCAGGCCACAATTTAAAAACACCCATATGGTATAGTTCTCATTAAAATGTCATTATCTAAATAAACTAGAGTGGGAACGGACAGTCATCGGGGATGTGATAATGAAGAAAGAGGAAGCAGGAACATGGACCAAGCATAGAAGATTTTTGTAGTCTAACATAGATTGAAAGTTACTCTATATGTAAATGTACTGATTGAAGTCATAAAATTTTATTTTAGAATGAAAATAGCTTAATAGCTACAGGTATATAAATTGAAAAAAGATGAAGCTATGAAATCTTTCTTCTCCTTATCATTAATTGAGAATGGGAAATTCATCATGCAATATTTTCTAAAAGCAGGAAAGCTATACAGATATAGATCGACTTAATTCAATTTCCTTTTTCTCTTTTTAGACACATAGTAAAATGACACATTACAGCCTCCCTGAATTCCGGCAGAAGGAATGGGAATGTAAGCAGATACTATACCTGCTTACATATCTGTGGTAGGTCATAAAAGTTGTCTATAACCCTTCAGCTTCATATCTATACCATAGAGACCCTGGACGCCATATGCGGAGATTATGGCAACACGAGGCAGTGGGGTTGGCTATCCAGGAGGAACGAGCAGCTGGGAGAGATGTAAAACCTTCTTGTTGATCCACTAAAACAATTGTATTTATTGCATTACTGTCACATAGTCTAATCTATAATAAAAATTAGATCATGAAAACCTCTACTTTGTATATTTACTACTTCTTCCAAATAGTGAGGCATTACACTAAGCTGTAGTTAGGTAAAATCCTGAAAACAGAAAAATTGCTTTTATAGATGCTTTTTGCATCAAAATGTAACTATATACCTAAGAAGACTGATGATTTAATGAAATAAAACTATCTTTTTATTAAACTTTCATTATCTATAGGTTCTTGTGACAAGATATTCAAAGATAATTTTCATAGAAACATTCAAGAAACTTCTTATAATGTGATGGAAATAAAATCACCAAAATAATTATGTACATTCAAATTGTCTTTATTTTCAGGCCCTGTGATTACAGGATAATTCACTTTAAAAACTAGAATATGAGACATACACCAGTGACTTAGGAGAAAAGGATAGAAGAAACTGCTGTTGAATTTGATGAAAAGGAAAGCCAAGTCTTCAAGTATATTAAGTTTTTTTTCCATCACTTAAATAATATATTGGACATAAGTCTTTTGAAAGTCTGTCTACAGTAACAGAAAATACACCTTCCATGGACTGAAAACCATTGTTTCAAAATTATAAAATCAATTGTTAATATTGAATAACTACTGTGTGCCTGGAAATGTGCTTAGTGCTATCACATTTCTTTCTTTCCTTATTTATTATAAAACGGTGGCTGCTAGGGTCAGTTAAGGGAAAAATTTCTCTGTAGTTCTCTCGAAAATACATGCATTATGAATTCAATGTACTACCATAATATATTATTTACCATACTTGTATAGAATTCTGATTTGTTTTAGATTTGTTCTAGGCCAGGTGTGATGGCTCATGCCTGTAATCCCAGTACTTTGGGAAGCCAAGGCAGGAGGATCACGGGAACCCAGGGGCTGGAGACTACCCTGGGTAAGTAACATGAAGAAACCCATCTCTGCAAAAAATACGAAAAAGTAGGCATGGTGGCATGCATCTGTAGTCCCAGTGACTCAGGAGCCTGAGACAGAAGGATCACCTGATCCTAGGAGATCAAGGCTGCAGTGAGCCATGATAGTGCCACTGCACTCCGGCCTGGATGACAGAGTGAGAACCTGTCTCTAAATAAATAAACAAACAAATGTGTTCTAAAATTATAGAATCTGAGATTTTTAAAGCCTGTAAAAGATAATCAAGGTGATAATGTTAAGTGTTATCAGTGCATCAATTTAAAACATGCATCAAGACATATAAGCAAACTAACCCAGCAGAGCTTGTGTTACCTACAGTTACATCTCAGTTACTGGCAAACATTTGACCTACAGTTTTATTTGTGATCCAGCACTTGTTCTTTATACCTAGCTGCCTACTGTAGAAACTACTCTAATTTCATGCTTTCTGTTTGCATTTATGCTAATAAAGCCTACATTTTAATCAAAAATTTTAATGGCCTCATAAACACTGTGAGAAGATGTCTTATACAAAAGATTTCCAAAAGTAAAGGTATTTTGGCCACATAAAAGAAATAAATGTTGGTGATTAAAAATGCCTAAAATACAAAATATGTATTTAATATATTAATATAAGTAATATTAAGAATTATTTCATTGCCTAAATTAAGGCTTCAACATTAATTTTGAAAGAACTATGTTACCCAAAATATATGATTAGGCCATAAATAATGACATCTTTCAGCAGTGGACTTGATTTTCACAGATCATTAGATAAACTTCCTTGGAAATAACTTCTTATAAACTAAAACAATATTATCATATTCATGCCTGGCAAGAAGAAAAACAATTTGATTTGGAAATTTCATTCAGCTTTATCAATTGTGAACTCTTAACAAAAATACTGAGTGGGCAGAGAAAAGTGAAAAAATGAATAAATGCATGTGTTCCTATTTTCCTTCCATCATTTAATAAAGAATATTCACTTATACTTAAAAAGGGACAATTAGAATATCTTTTGAAGGGTTGAAGCTCAAGAAAATCGAATGCTTTGGATTGAATGTGCCCCCGCATCCCAATTCACATGTGGAACCTCTAAACCTGAGTGTGATGGTATTTGAAGGCAAGACCTTTGAGGGGTGATTAGGTTAAGGTGAGAACATCAGGGTAGAGCCACCATGATGAGATGTCAGAGCTTTTGTAAGAAGAGGAAAAGACCAGAGTGCTCTCTCTTCACTACATGAGGACCCAGCAAGATGTGGCCACATGCAAATCAAGAAGAGAGCCCTCACCTGACACCAAATATGTTCGCACTTTTATTGTGAACTTCCCAACCTCCAGAACTATCAGAAATACCTGTTTGTTGTTCGAGCTCTCAGTACCTTGTATTTTGTTACAGCAGCCTACACTGACTAAGACAGTGAGGAACTGTTAAGACAATCCTTTGTTCTTTCAAAAATATACTTTAATTTCATATTACTAGGAAAAGGTTATTCACCATAACAGGAACTATAAATCTTCAAGAGAAATTAGGAAATTATTTATATGACAGATAACTGAAAGAGAAATATTACTATTCTCTAAAGAAAGAGTTTAGATACTCTTTACTTCTTTTGAAACTAGTGATTCAGAACAGTGATTTGATGTTATTTGGTGAGAAACTTAAAGCTAAATGCTGTCTGAAAAATTTAACCTGGAACATTAGCACCCCTGAGAGCTTTGAGGGGGGAAAAAAGCCAGAATTTTCTGATAAACTTGGTATGAGAAATTCTATGTGTTATGCAAACTGTGTAATCCCAGTACACATATACCATAAACAATATAAAAAATTCTGTTAAGAAGCATTCTCTTAAATAGATATGATTTATTATATTATTAACTAATAAACATATTTGTTTATGTATTGAATACATTATACATACACAAACACACAACCAACTCAGGTTCCACATCCACTAATTCAACCAACTACTGATCGAAAATATTTGAAAAAAAAAACAATGCAACAGTAAAAGGTAATACAAATTTTAAAACAATGTAATATAACAATGACTTAAATTCCATTAACAGTGCATTATGTATTACAAATGATCTAAAGTTTATGGGAGGATGCAGATATGAGGGATTTGAGTGTCTGAATATTTTCACATCTGCTGGAAGCAATCTACCTTAGATATAGACAAACAACTAAATATTCCTTTGTTGGTTTATTTATGCTGGTTTTTAGTGATTTCCAACTCTTTTTTTTTTTTGAGGATTGACATATCTTTTCTTTAAGTTTCTCAACCACTTTTAAACCTAATTTTCCTCACCTGCACCCCATCAGCTATGGCTAGAGAAAAACAATCATCAATCATGCTAAATGGCTTTACTGTAAGTTCACAGCAATCACTTCAATTAGTCCCTTGTCATTGTCTGTCTGACAATCTTAAAACCTACTTACTGTCTTTCCACTCCCCAAGTAACTGAAAGAATATGTCAAGCCTTCTCCTCACCTCACAAACAGATAATAACCCTCCTGCAACTCCTCCTCACTCTCAACTGAGAAAACAAAGTATCCAAAGAGAATTGTCAAGCATTCCCCCCCACAGTCCTGCTGTCCACCCACATCTGCACCTCTGCGTCTGTCTCACCTCCTGACTGGACTGGCTACCTCGCATGCTTCCAGGCAAGGCAATTCTCTATTGTGCCCCAGATTTCATCCACGGCTGACTACTCCATGATTTTACTCCTATGATTTTCTCCTTTCTTCTCTTCTGTAGCATCAGTGGAAACTTCTCTTTTATATGTTATGCCATTTTAATCAGCATGGACACATAATATGGAACCTGACAACAATAAAAATTGAAGGCTACAAATTGAGTTCAGTGTATAATGCTTGGGTGATGTGTGCACCAAAATCTCACAAATCACCATTAAAGAACATGATCATGTAACCAAATACCACCTGCTCCCCAAAAACCTATGGAAATAAAAATAAAATTAAAAAATACATATAAATAAATAAACAAAATCTCCTTTGACCCTTAATTCCTCTCCAGTTACCACTCCAGTTCCCCCAATTTACAGAAAAAAGTTCCTGGAAGAGTTGACTATACTTGCTGCCTCCTAACATAAGATGCGTTGTGAAACTCTAAGCAGAGATCTTAGTGAAGCCCACCTGGACTCGTGACCTATAGAGCTGTGAGATAATGAGTGATGCTTTAAGCTTCTATATTTGTGGAGATTTGCTCTGCAGCAACAGAAAACTAATGCAAGTGGGGAAAGAACTGTAGTTTCTAAAGGTAGGCTGTGGAGAAGGAGACATGAGAACCATCTTTACAAAGCTGAAGGACCTAATCATGTGGATATTTGGGTAAGAGGGTTCTCGGCAGAGAGACAGTCAGTGCAAAGGAGTATGGCCAAAGCTAGAGAGTTAGAGGATAAGCTTGAAGGCCAATGTGGCTGGAACAGAATGAGCAGGGGAAATCAGGGAGAGAAGAAAGCAAAAGAGGCATCCAGGGGAAATCATGTAGAACCTGAGAGATCGTTCTAAAGACTTTGGATTTTCACTAGGTGAAATGGGAAGACAACACAGGATTTCATGATGGAGAGATGTTGCTGACTTTGTACAACCACCGTATTGCACAGGATCAATGATAGAAGCAGAGGGAATGAGTGCAGTAACTCAGGTTTGAGAGAGATTGCATCATGGTAAGAGCAGAGGAGGTGTAGAGGAGCGTGTTAGAATGTGAAAATTTTATCATCATTGACATTTAAAATTCAACCAAACAGAAGTGGCTCACTGAAATCAAGGTAATGATTGGGTGGTGTTGCTTTGATCTGATGGACTTTTTGCAGGAGAGTGGTGATTAATACTATATGTCCCCTTGGCTGGGCTACAGAGCCCAGCTATTCGGTCAATGATTATTCTATATGTTTTTGTGAAGGTATTTTTTAGGTGAAAATAACATTGAAATCAGTAGATTTTGAGTAAAGCAGATTGTCCTCCATAATATGGGTGGGGCTTATTCAATCCATTGAAGGCCTTAACAGAAAAAGACTCACCTCTCTTAGAAGTGGGAATTCTGCCAGTAGACAACCTTTAGATGGAAACTATAGCATCAGTTCTTCCCTGCGCTTCCAGCCTGCTGGCCTATCCCACAGATTTTAGAGTTGCCAGCCTCTACAAGTATGTGAAGCAATCACTTAAAATAATCCCTCTTCTACACACACACACACACACACACACACACACACACACACACAAAGAGTTGTTTTTGTTTATGTGGGGCACCCTAATACAAGGGTCTTTGGCACACGGCAGACGTGGGGGCGTCTGAATATGCTGGAAACAATGAAAACCTTACCCTAAGTTCCTGCCACGTGTCTGACCCGGGCTAGGTCCCCTGGAGATGGAAGGAAGAAAGAGAGGAAGACAAGATCTCTGTCCAACTTTGACACCATTCTTTCATTTTGGAAACACTACTTAACAACCTAGATTTCAGGTTCTTCATCTAAAAATGAACATATGACTAACCTTGTTCAGTTGCTGAGAAAATTAAATGCTTATAAAGTATCTGGTGATGTGCCAGGCTCAAATTGGGCTCTTAATAAATGACAGTATTATTATTACTGTCTCCCATTCAAAGGGCATTTTTGACTGTCATGACTGTTAATAGTACAGGTGATGAAGTGATAATAATAACTTACACTGATTTGACTCATGTAACATTTTAAAGCACTTGCATATATTATTTTATGATGCCACTGGTAAGCTGTGTAGATTATTGTGCTTCTAATATCAGTGGAAACCAGGAAAATGTTACATACTTTTTTACTCAATCAAGTCTAGGGAAGTGTCTGTCTGTAGGTGTAAATCTGGCACTCTGCATAGTGTGGATTAAATTTAATTTGGCTTTTGTGATGTGTAATTGTCGTTGAAATAATTGTTGCATCACAAGCCAATAAAATACAGATGGAAAATTGTTTTTAAAGAGCATATATAATTGCTATAGGGATAAAGAAAAATCTGTAACTTTTTTATTGAAATTTTAAAATAAATAAACAGAAGTTGTATGTATCTTAGCACCCAGTTGTTCATATATTGTGTCTTTCATGGAACTTTACAAAATTTTGTCAAAAACAATGACAAATTTTCTTTAGTGATTTTCAAGGAATTTTGCACGAAAAGCTATTTCATTATATTTTCGTTGTTTTCCCAAGGAATACATTGATTTTTTAATACTTACTTTAATTGAAAAGACTAAAACGGATTAATAATTATAATAGCAACACTTGCTGAGTACACAATAGGTAGCCAGCAAAAAGATAAAGGTTTTACAGGAATTGCCCACGTGTACACCACTACCATCCTATGAACAAAATATCTTTTCTCATTTTTCAGATGGATACATTGAGATCTACAGTGGTCAAATGTTTATCCAAAGGGTTTGCAGCTCCTACAGCACAGCTGTATTTAAACTCATATCTAGTCATAATAGCAGAGTCAGTAATTCTCAAGTTTCATCTCATGAAAGGCACTAGAAATATTGCTAAAATGCTGATTCCTAGAACTACATCAGACCCCCTAGATCTGAAGTTGTGAGAATACAGCCTAGGAATTTATGTCTCTAACTCAGGTAAAAACCCTGCTAAGGGCGTTTAGGGGGGATCAACAACTTGATAACATTGTACTGCTTGGTAATGAATCATTAAGGTATTTTTAAACAAAAAGACTTTTTAAAAAACTGTTCATGGTAAATCTTTGTCAATGAAAGAATTAAAATTTCTGTCCCTACTATTGTATTAAATACATGTTACTGTTTTGGGAAAGAAACTATTGGGGACATCTTGAGGTATCTCTCCTCAGCTTTAGCCAAGATTAATGCATGCCACAGGATTTAGCTCTGTTTTTCCAGATTCACCCTCTAAAGTTTTGTGGATATACAGGGCTAGACTGACCTACTTGAGAGAGAGTTAATCAAACTTTAAAGAGCACCTATGTCATTGTGCACTTTGTTTTTTAAAGATGAGGGTGCATCTCATCGTATGCCTTCTAGTACCATTTTTATGTTCTAATATTCAAGGCTGCTTACATCTAAAATGCCATGGGAGCTTCAAAATATATTTGTGTTGCACATGTATCCACTAGTAAATAGGGTATGTTATCATTAATGGAAAAAATGGTTGTGGGGGGGGGGAGTTTGTGAGGATGTTTAATGGTTAAGGTGTTATAAGAATAGCTAACTATTATAGGAGTGTTTTAAGAAGCATAATTATTAATTGTCTGACTAGCATTGCTTAATATTCATTTTAAGTGACTTACTTATCCTAAATCAATATTATTCTAGCTAACATATTTAAATTGATGGGTTTTTGCCCCAAGAACTACTTGATTAATCTCTGTTTGACTTTGCAAAATTATATTTGTATGTTAAATTTTTAGCTATTAATGTAATTGGTGCAAGTAATTGTTTTACATTAAAAGAGATAATTTTATTTGTTTTTAATGAATAAATTATAGCACAGTCTTATTTTTAAATGATTTTCAATCAATAATCTTGAGGATGTTTTTTCTTCCTCAAAATAAATTGATAGGGTTAAGTGGTGCTTTTTTATAAATAAACTGGTATTCAAAGGAGTTATATGACTTGCCCAAAATCACACAAGCAAAAGTCCAACCTGGAAAACATTTAGTCTGTGGACCCCTTGTTTAGTGGTGTATTGTTAGGTTTGTCTAGTAGCCTATGCTGAGTCTATTTCCAGAATGTGTATCTATATGTACTGATTTCTATGCAGTACATTTTGGAGAGGACTATGACACTGGCCTGTTCAAATCACTTCCCCAAAAGGTTTGTCTGAAATTCATACAGTCCAGCTTACCATTCTGTCCTGCCTGCCACTGAATGAAACTGCTGGATGGTAGTCTACCTCTTGTGCTCACCACCAGGGACCTGTTAAGTAGGGATTTTCAAGGGCAGAGTGGAGCTTAGGGAAGCAATGTCTGTGCTATTGGAAGGGCTGGCTGTAGTGTTGAAGCTATTGTGTGTGGGTAGCCCCAGGCATTAAAGTCCTGGAGAGGTGGAGGTGAGCACAGAAGGGAAGCTTAAGGGTCCAGGGCGCCCTTAACTGCTATGTATCCCTGACTGGGACCAGTCTGGTCCTTTCTATTGCAAATCACTCCTGCTTTGGTTTGCTGTCACAGGAATATCTCAGTGCCACGATCTTTAAATTGATTGTAATTAATCGATGAATTAATGTTTAATATTTATAGCATTCTCTAAGTTTAAACTGCATGAATGTGTCAATTGACATTACATTTCTTTGGTTGTTATACTGAAACTTAAATGTCAACCTAGAGAAACAGAGAAGGCAAATATTAAAATGACAGAAACAAAAAATCTATAAAAGATGGTTGTTGGGTATTTAGTGAGAAGCATATATTTGTCTTCTGAAAGATGAAAGTGAGACACAATAATTTTCTGGCGATCACCAGTCAGTGGCTCTTCCAGGGCTTGCAGTGAAGTCTCCTGAATGAGATGCTTCATCCACTTTCTCTCCACTATGCTCCTTCTCACGTTTTTGTCAAGCTGAGTTATGTTTTCAATAAAATCGCCAAAGCATTAAAATTCTAAAGCCATCTGTCACTCCCCATGCTTATTTTTGTCAGCATCGAAGCTATACTTGAAAACATTCAAAAGTCTATCTGCATTCTCTCTGAAGGATCCAGAAAAATCAAGAATTCTAAAGCCAGACTGCTTACAGTGCACCACGCTCTTTCCATTTATAACTTGTGTGACCTTGGGCTGGTTACCTGGTCTCTTTGTGCCTCAGTTTCCCACCTGTTAAAAGAAGACCATGAAAGTAATGTTCACATTTTATCATGAGGAGTCAATGTAAATGGAGGTACAGGTTAAACAGTCAGGACTTATCAAATAGTAACTCCTATAGATGTGTTCCTTATAAACATGAGATGGTATCTGGCAAAAAAAATATATATATGCATGCAGCAATAATGGAGATTATGCTTGTGGTTGGAATCAAACTGCTCCCACTATTATTCGGAATACAGTTATTTGGGAGATATTGGGTACTGCTGCAAATTCAAGCACTTGTTGCTGTTTGACTGAGCTATGGAAGCTGTTTCCATGCATAACGTAGCTATATTCTTTTAAATAATTTACCGGCCACTTTATTGTCTTGAAAGAAATATAAAAATATGTGAAATAGTAAAAACCCCATATATCCCTTCTATTTTAAAGTTTAAGAGTAGACATTTTAGAAATGTTTAGTCTCCTTTTTCTCGTAATGGGCACATGCCTCTAGGTTAGTGACCATTCTGTTATTTAAAATTTTGTTTTCTTTAGGAAACGCAAGGGCAGAGTGTCTTCGTGTAAATACAGAGGAGGATTATATATGTAGAGTTACTTGTGACAACCTGCAATGAGATCTCTCTATGGAGATCAGTTAGCCATTTTCTTGCTATTAGGTTAAATGATTTAAAGTTTTTATCTCATTAATGGATGTGAGCACACAAAAAAGTTGTAGAGTTGACCTAAACAAAACAAAGCAACAAGAACAACAGGAAAAGCATGTAATGGCTTGGAATAGTAAAATCTAGAATTGTTATCACAATCTAAAAACTCCCCCGTGATCTTGCCCCTGCTTTTCATTCCAAACTCACTTCTAAACCATGTCTCCTTGGTCAGTCCACTCCAGACCTACTGACCTCCTTTTTATTTTTTAAACATGTTAATTTTTTCCCAACCTCAGCATTTTTGCACCTGGTCATCTCTCTGACTGAGAAGTTTCCCCCTTGAATATTCACATATTGTTTTCCTTTTCTTACATTATTCGGGTCTTCAGTGAGACTCAACCTGAAGCAGCCTAGCTCTTAAGATGTGTTTCTCTCGCTGTGAGATGAACTCGAGGCTTCACATGATGATATCGGGAATGCCAGGAGGGCAAACCCAGCTTTCTGTGACTCCATAGAGAGTGGTGCCAGCAGGAAAAGCAATTCCATGGCCAGAGCATGGCTCTACTCTAGGGAGGAAATCACTGCCTTCTTGGGATAACAGAGGCATAGTGCCATCCACCTGTCATCAGGTGTCAGGCTACTCTACCAGGGAATAGTCCTATATAGGAGAGTGATATGGTTTGACTGTGTCCACACCCAAATCTCAACTTGAATTGTATCTCCCAGATTTCTCACGTGCTGTGGGAGGGACCCAGGGGAAGGTAATTTAATCATGGGGCCAGTCTTTCCCATGCTATTCTCATGATAGTGAATAGGTCTCACAAGATCTGATAAGTTTATCAGGGGTTTCAACTTTTGCTTCTTCCTCATCTTTTCTCTTGCTGCCACCATATAAGAAGTGGCTTTCACCTCCTGCCATGATTCTGAGACCTCGCAGCCATGTGGAACTGTTAGTACAATTAAGCCTTTTTTTCTCAGTCTCAGGGTTGTCTTTATCAGCAGCATGAAAATGAACTAATACAGTAAATTGGTACCAATAGAGTGGGACGCTGCTGAAAAGATACCTGAAAATGTGGAACCAGCTGTGGAACTGAGTAACAGGCAGAGGCTGGAACAGTTTGGAGGACTCAGAAGAAGACAGGAAAATATGGGAAAGTTTGGTACTTCCTAGAGACATGTTAAATGGCTTTGCTCAAAGTACTGATAGTGATATGAGCAATAAAGTTCAGGCTGAGCTGGTCTCACATAGATATGAAGAACTCGGTGGGGAACTGGAACAAAGGTGTCTCTTGCTATGTTTTAGCAAAGAGACTCGCTGCATTTTGTCCCTCTCCTAGAGATTTGTGGAACTTCGAACTTGAGAGAGATGATTTAGGGTATCTAGTGGAAGAAATTTCTAAGTAGCCAAGCATTCAAGGGGTGACTTGGATGATGTTAAAGACATTCAATTTTATAAGGGAAGCAGAGCATAAAAGTTTGGAAAATTTGCAGCCTGACAATGCAATAAAAAGAAAAACCCATTTTCTGAAAATAAATTCAAGCCAGCTGCAGAAATTTGCATAAGTAATGAGGAGCCAAATGTTAATCCCCCCAGACAATGGGCAAAATATCTCCAGGAGATGGCAGCCCCTCCTATCGCAGGCCAGGAGGCCTAGGAGAAAATGGTTTCCTGGCTGGGCCCAGGGTCCCTGTGCTGTGTGCAGCCTAGGGACTTGGTGTCCTCTGGCCCCACTGCTCCAGCTGTGGCTGAACAGGGCCAATATAGAGCTTGGGTCATGGCTCAGTCTTGTTTCTTCCAAGTTCCTGACCACCCCCAGCCAAACCATTAGCATAAGTTAGTGTAAATTAGTGTTTCTGTCCAGCATTCACTCTAGAAATAGTAGACCATCAAATGTTCTCAACGTTCTTCCTGCTGGGAAAATTTTCCTTCATCCCTGGCCTTCATATTCACCCCCATACGGTGCTGCAGCTACTTCTGTTCGAGTAGTGTCAGTAGATCATAGGAAACCATTTATAAAACAGGCACGAGTTTGTGGTTTCCCAGCTATTGGGCATAAACTAGGCAGCCACAGATTTGGCTTGAGAGTGAGTGAAGAGACCGTGGAACAGTGGTTGCTGTTGAAATAGTCTTAACCACCTGTTCTTGCAGCTTGTTTATACCTTCAGGTCCTGCTTAAGGTCAGTCATTTACTCCACTGCATTTAATGATAGTGGCCTAGGTACCCAAACGTATCCCTAGGTGGGTCAAACAACAGCCACTCAATGATGGAAGCTCAGATCATATGGTCACCCAGGTTAAGTGTCCAGTTTCCACAAGACCCAGTAGCAAGCCTAAAGTTGTATCCTAAAAACAAAATTGTTATTTGCCGAAAAGAGAAAACATTTGTTCTAGTATCCCCCGAGGTCCATGCAGTGACTCTACTGGTGTTGCCAGAGGCTCCATACGGCATCCCTGTTTGCCTCGGACACCTGGAGTAGTGCCGGTGCTGCCGGCATGGTACAGAGCTTGTTCTGCAGCCTGAACTTGCTGCAGAGCCTTCTCTCGCTCCCGGCCTCACTCACAGTGGGTAGCTGTGTGGGTTACTCTACAGATAGAGGTTGGAGTAGCACACTCAAATATGGCATATATTGCCTGCAAAAATAACACCTTGATTTTTCTAACGAGGCACTTTGTAGAGAGTCTATCAAAATAATTATTTTAAAGTCTACAGAATTTGTAAGCATGTGTTTCTAGAAAATATACAAGACTGTTGAAATGACTATAATGAAAACATCAAAAATTCCTTCCAATGCTAAAATTGTATAATTCCAAAAATAATTTTTGGGTCCAAGATATTATCTTCAAAGTAATCTATTATTGATAGAGCATTCTATTCTATGCATAGTCTTGTATTCTCATAAATGATTAGTAAGCTTATGATAAATAGCGTAAGAAAGGTCATTTAGATCAAGAAGACATGATTTTTTTCTGGTAGACATTTTCCAAATGAATAGCATTTGGTAAATGAATTTGCATTTAAATCTGCTTTAAAATAGACAAGTAACTAGGAAAGGTAATTATATTAACTGTGTATTGTATAAAACCTAGTAATTTGTATCCTAATTTTAAATGTCTACAGCTTCTCCAGGATGAACCTATATGTGTTCAAAGTTATATACTTATAAACTATTTCTTTTTTTAAAGAGAGACAGGGTCTTACTCTATTGCCTGGGCTGGAGTGCAATAGCACAATCACGGCTCACTGCAGCCTCAATCTCTTGGGCTCAAGAGATCCTCCCACCTCAGCAACCCAAGTAGCCAAAATTACAGGAACGTGCCACCATGCCTGGCTAATTTTTAAATTTTTTTCTAGAGATAGGGTCTTGCTATGTTCCTCAGTGTGGTCTTGAACTTTTGGACTCAAGCACCCTTCCCACCTTGGCCTCCCAAAAAAGTCACTGCTCTTGGCCTACAAACTGATATTTTTAAGTTTAATTTTCTATGTAGAATGTGTAGGTAAAGCAATGCTGTTATGCTGTATATACTTGGTTAATAATATAAATTTGTCATGTATATAAAATAATGGACTACAAATTATAAGATGAAATAATCACTCAGAATGAACTGATTTTTATATATTATATATTGTTATATAAATTATGTTTTATGTTATAATATTACAATGTATACTATTTTACATATATGTCATAAATAATATATGTGTAATGTAACTTGTATGTATATATTACATACATTATTATATACATATATATGTATAACATATAAATATATTAAACTATTTTAATTAGTAATGTATTATATATTATATAATACTGCATATATGTATTCTGCATGTATTATATATTATATGAGACCCCATCTCTACTAATTTAGTATATAAATTATATAATATATATAATATATATGTAATATTTTATTTATATATATGTATACACACACACACAAAATCCACTCCAGACCCATTAACTCATATACTCATATATATATATATGAGTATATAACTCATATACTCATATATATGTATATACATACACACACACACACACACATACAAAATCACTGGAAATGATTACTTGAAATTATACTATTTCATTGAATTTTCATGTCAAATTCATCAATACAGTTGAATCAAATAAAAGGCTCAGCTTTCATGATTCTGAAGCTTAACCCAGAGCATCTTAAGAGATACAAGAGGAATTGCAGACTCTTTAGAACCTGCAAACAGGTATCAAACTGGTTAAACTTGCCTATAAAATCATTTCCAACCTGTGTATTATTTTCTTCACAGAACGTATGTAATGCACATCAGTGGAGTGAATGAGCGCCTTATACATCGTTACTGGCAAAGCAGTGCTCATGTTGCCTCGCCATGGCTGGTGCTCCCCTCAGCACTCTCTGTCCTGTTTCTTACCCCCTCTGGGCTGTCCCACTCCCGAGGGGAGGGGGATGTTTAACTCAGCTCCCAGCCACAGACGCCTCTCTCTATTGTCTTGTCACCCACAAGACTTCATGCTGCTCAACTTACCCTCTCTGTCCGGTAATATATAACCACTCTGTATGCACGGTTAGCCAAACACACAGTCGATGGTACTGATAAACCACTTTTGTTGTTTGATTGATGTTTATGGACACAGAAAAGTACTTGATTTTTTAATATTCACTCTAGGATGAACCGGTATAAAGATCCAGGCTAACAAGCAGTAGGAATCTCAAGCCAGAAGAAGCCAAGCTTTGGTTTTAGGAAATTCATTATGGAAAATAACCTACGAAGTGCTCATTTAAGGAGTATTAATTTTAAAACCAAATTACTCTGGGCTGTCCAGAATCTTACAGTTTAAAAGGAAGCACACCACATGGAAATACGGACAATTCTAAACTCAGACAAATACACAAGAGCAGGATAACTACGATTTTTGACTCTTTGACTCATTTTGAAATTATTTAGTGCAATTATAAAATCTCATGGAAAATTCATCAAAAATGTGCTTTAAAAAGATATAGTATTCGCTGGGCACGGTGGCTCACACCTGTAACTCCAGCACTTTGGGAGGCTGAGGCAAGTGGATCACTTGAGGCCAGGAGCTTGAGACCAGCCTGGCCAACATGATGAGATCCCATCTCTACCAAAAACACAAAAATTATCTGGGTGTGGTGGTGCATGCCTGTAGTCCCAGCTACTCAGGAGGCTGAGGCAGGAGAATCACTTGAGCCTGGGAAGGGGAGGTTGCAGTGAGCCGAGATCACATCACTGCACTCCAGCCTGGGTGACAGAACAAGACTATGTCTCAAAAAATACATATTTTGAGATTATATATATATATATATTAAAAATTATATACAAATAATACATTTAAAAAATTATTTAGCCAACAGACAGTGCTCACTTGGCATGATTCAGTATTAACTAAAGCTTCTTGATATTAGAGCAATGCCGTCACATTGCAGAGCTGAGGGACTGAATAGAGCACAGACCTCATCTCCTCCCCACCACCCCTTGACACACTCAGACGCAGTTAAGGGTTAAGTGTCACTGAGTCTTCTAAACCCTTGTAGTTGGATGCAAAAAAATTAAAAGCCTTCCCAGAGAGGATTAGTGGATCAAGTTATGCTTCCCACTGTTTCAGTTAATCTCAGGATCACATCTTAGAGCCATTCTCTCATTCTTCCTTCACTAACTCTGCGTAATTCTCACTCTCAGCCAGCACATTGCTAATGGCTGCTATTTGCACAGTGAAATAATGCCTCAGAGTTTCTGTACCTGTTTATTACATCATTGGCCACCATTGCAGCAACTATATATCTACAGTTATTTCTGGAACTGGAAGCCCCCTGTAGGTACCCAAAGAATCTGCTGAATTCCAGATACATCTCCCTGCTGCCATCATGGAAGAGCAAACCTCTCTCCTCTTCAAGATTTTATTTAATTGCCCAGCACTATATTAACTGTTTCTCTGCCTAATGGTCTACTAGCATGAAGAACCCAGCATGACCGGCTCTAGCCATAACTTTGAATTTTGGGGATCACCTGCTATGTCCCTGGTACCAGCTTGGGGAGCTAGGGCCCCTGTCCAACCCGAGCCTGAAGTTGAGAGGACAGGAAGTCCAAATTACCCAAATGGGCTTTTTCTCTTGACTTCTATTGGCTGTTGGGTCAAAGAATATTCTATATCTAGTAAGACAATTGCTCATAAAGCCCCACCATCTTCACAAAGCAGGTTCTTCTCTCTACATGATGCGGGGTGAGATTCCATGAGAATTCTCCATCTGTGAGTATGCACACACTGCTGCATAGTGCAGTGACTGGCTCAGCCACTGCAGGGAAGGAAGGAAATCCCAGGACGTGACTCCTTCTCCATGAGGACAGACAAACACTTCCCGCTGCAAGGTGTAAAGTGTCTGGCAAAAAAGACTATTATCACCTGGCTAGCTGGTCTCCTCCAGGATTGGTGCCACATCAGGGATGAACCTGAGTCTCTGCTGCTGATGTATGCATCACTTTCCATAACTTTACATCTCCAATCTTTCAACCTTGCTCCTTCAAGGCTCCTGACTTCCCAGCCAAATCATTCCTCACTGCCAAGGAGTGGAATTTTTTCCTTATCCCATGTCCCTTCTCCCAAAATATGAAGGCAATGACAATATGTATTGCTAGCATCTTTGCCTAGAAGAAGGATTTCCTCACCAAGGGCTGTCAGACTCACTTCCAAATGCAAGGTTGATGCTGTCTAGTGCATTTTGACATGCAATTATCTGTCTATGACTACTTATATCCCATTCTTAAAGGAGGCTTGAAGTGTTCCCTATCAGGGGATTAAGAGAACCTTATCATCACCGTAGTGCCAGAGGTGTGAGCTGAGTGAAAAATATGAGTGTTACAAGAGCAGGCAGCATGAAGATTTGGACCACCTTTTTGTGTAATATCCTTTTGTCCTTCAGTCTGCTTAAGCCCGATTTTAAAGGTACAATGTCGCTTGCAGAATGGATTCCTACTGAGCCTCCCTGACCATCAAGTCATATTGATAGGTGAAGCAGTAACCCTGATGATGAGTACCTCCACTTACATTGCCGCTTGACTCCCTGGGGTGAGGCGTTTAGTCTCTTATTTCTATCACTGCCAAAAGCAAGGTTGGGAATGTACTCTGCTAAAGATGGCATAGTCTATCCAGTTCCAGAATCATGTGTCTGAATTTTGGCTTAGCTATTTAAGCTTCCCAGAGATGTCACACCACTTCCTCATTACCACAAAATACCAGGAACACCATTGCATCTGCTGGATCTAAATGCCCAAGTGGCAGTGTCATAGTCCATTTGGGCTGTTATAACAAGATGCCATAGACTGGATTGCCTGTAATCCCATCACTGTGGGAGGCCGAGGAGGGTGAATCACAAGGTCAAGAGATCAAGACCATCCTGACTAACATGGTGAAACCCCGTCTCTACTAAAATTACAAAAATTAGCTGGGCATGGTGGCGCATACCTGTAGTCTTAGCTACTCAGGGGGCTAGACAGGAGAATCACTTGAACCCAGGAGGCAGGGGTTGCAGTGAGCTGAGATTGTGTTGCACTCCTGGAGACAGACCGAGACTTCATCTCAAAAAAAAAAAAAAAAAAGATTTAGTGTCTAGTGAGGGCCCATTTTCCAGTTATAGACAATGTCTTCTTACTGTGTCCTTTCACAGCGGAAGGGGCAAATGTTCTTGGGCCTCTTTTACACAGCTACTAATCCAATTCAGTAAGTCTCCACCCTCATAACACAATCAGCTCCCAAAGGCCCATCTCATAGTTCCATCATATTGGATTTTAGGATTTAACGTATGAATCATAGGGGCACAAGGTTTCCATCTTTAGCAGGCAGATACTCTGCACTACATCCTAAACCTGCTGCACGTTTTCTCTTTCCTAAGTTCCATTCAAACTGTCAGCCTTCCAAGTCATGCAATAAATGGGTCAGAGGAGGTGTATGCTATCTCAAACTCCAAAGAACATGCCAAGTGATGTTTTGTCTAAGTGATACATGGTATCAGATACAATAACTTGTTCTTTACTTTTGATATGACCCAACATGCCCCAGACCACTGGACTCCTAAACATTGCACTGATGCGGCAGCTGGATGCTGAATATTCACTGGGTGTCTTTTCCACTCTTTGGTGTTAAAATGGCTTGCAAAGGCATCTAAAGTGCATGACATTTCAAGCTTCTGTGACCAAATAAATGAATGGAGGCAAGACATCCAGCTATGGCCAAGTGAGGAGACTGGCAAATAGTCTGTCCAAAAATAATTTCAAATTTAAACAAAATTGACAACAACTATCCCCATGCTCTGGGAGTTGGCTAAGATAAACAGCAATCTGAGAATCTTATGCTTTGAAAAACTGCTGAGCTTCTAGAAAGAGCAGTGGGAGCTTAGGGTAATCTGGCTTAGGGGTGCTTCCATACCTGCTCCAGCTTGGCAGTGCCAAGTTTCTGCTAGGGTGGTGCAAACAATGAGCAGAGCTGATTCTCTGCAATAATTATCAGGGGCTGGCTCATTTTGAAACAAAGGGTGATGGCCAAGCCCAGCAGCTCTGTCCACAGCAGTGGCCTACTGGAGGCAGGTAAGAGAGAAAGTGCCCAATTCTGGGTTCTGTTAATCCGAGGTTACCTTCTAACTTGGAGCAAGCAAGTCTTGGCTGAAGCTGAGCATGTAAACAGCTGAGACCAAAGGGAGACCAAGATATTCACATGTTCCTGGCCTCCAGGTTTTGAAGTGTAATGCGTGAGCAGACGAGACCTGGGAGGGCCCAATGAGGGGGAAAGACTGGGCACGTAGTGCTCAGACATTAGCTTCTAATATCATTCTAAAATGAGAAACAAGAATCCTTTCAGAAACCACTTGTTCTAGGACTGGGGAAGAGAACATTGAATATGAGCCTGTAGCAGCTTACAGTACCAGAAAAAAAGGAGTTGTTCAAGAAAAAAATACATTAATGGGATTACGTCAATGGACAACAGGTCCCACAGAAAGAGCTTTTAACGGGCAGAGCTAGGACAACTTGAGGAACACAACAAAAAATATTCTTGGGTGGCAACCCCAAATGTATACCACATATCCATGAGTCTATGCTGATGAATAAATTATAATTAAGTACATAAATGGGAGAGAAGAGATAAATCACTCATGGCGGAGAATTCCAAATAGCTTACATAGATATTCTGCCTTCTAGGTGGTGGGACACAAATCTCTACTGCCTAAGTGTCCGTTGCATGTTGGGACTTTCTTCCAAAGTGGGCAATGTGAAAGGGGGAGGGAGAGTAGCCATACACTGGATAGATCTCTCTGGCACTACCTCAGCCAGGAGGTCAAGTTTAACATCAACAGCGAATAAGGCTTGTCATTAGCAGGTACCTGTGGTGTGATGTGAGGAGAATGTGCTTGATTCCACGGCCTTCCTTCTAGAACTGACAACCCCATGTTTAACCACAACGAAAACACCATGTAGAGCTAAAATGAAAGCTATTCTATAAAATAGATTAGGAGTACTCCTCAAAATGGTCAAGGTGATCCCAAACAAGGAAAGTCTGAGAAACTCTCATAATATAGAGGAGCCAAGCAAAATTGATGATTAGATGTAATGTCTTGCATAAGATCCTGAAATGGGTAAAAACTCAGGAAATTCTAATAAAGTGAATACTTTCATTATTAATAATGCATCAATATTAAGCTTACTGAATATGAGGAATGTACCCTATTAATGTCAGATGTCAATGATACAAGAAACTGTATATAAATCATATAGGAACTCCACTTACTATCTTTGCTGTATGTCTTTAACCCTAAAGCTATCCTAAAATAACACATTCATTTTTAAAAATAAGTAAGGAAAGTAAGACAGGAGGCAGACTTAAAAGGAGTCCAAGATTTAATGTTTTCCTTACTTACAAAGGGTTCTATCGGCAAAGGATGGCTTGACTCTTACTGGCTTGACTCATTTCAGCACAAATTATGTCCAATTATTAGCTAAGCCCCAGAAATTTCTACATAAAAGTAAAAGTACATACAAACAAAAAAATCTTAGCAGAAACATTATGACTACTTATTACAGAAAATGTATACATCATTACTTTAGCCCAGGCTTGCTACTAAAAAAACAGACACACAAAACAAAACAGCAATCTTCAGGAGAAAAATACCAGACTCCCCCGCCTCCCTTCCTTCTTTCTTTCATCTGCCTTTTAATTTTTTTAGTTAAATGAAAATTTTAAATTTCTGCCTTCTACTCCTCCATTTACTATTCCTTCTAGCCTGGCTTTCCTCCAATACTTCTTAAAAGGCAACTGTATGGTCCCTATAGAACTAAAGATTTTTTAAAAAATGAGTGAGGCTTTTAGACCAATCAAAACTTAATTTCCAGTTCAAAGATAAAAAGATATTTTTTCTATAAGTGAGTATTCACTTACTCAGAGCAACAGACTATTAAAGTGTGACTAATATAAAATCCAGTTTTAATTTACCTCTTATTTCTCTAAACCCACTAGACAAGTTGGAAGGATATCCTTGGCTCAAGGGCTTCCTTATGCCTCTGGCTTCTTATTAGCCTAGTAAAGACATGGCAGAGGCTGAAAGCATAAAAGAGGCTGAGCAGCAACCTAGCAGTTCAAATTATCCAACTCTAACATTTCAGATGGCGAATGTGGCCTGCATTAAACTGGCGCATTACAGTCAAGTGCCTGCTTTTAATTTAAGGCCTAGGGACATCAGCTAATTTAAGGAGGGAGTGATGAAGTTTGATTGCAAAATGACAGATATGCCAATGACACATCATCTCTGTCCCCAAGGACCTGCCCATCTCATAGTAAAAACGAAAAAACCCATGGCCAAAATACAGCAGGATCATAGAGACATTTCTAAGGGATATGCAACCTAGAAGTGAATCATCTCCTGATATTCAGGTGGAAGCTTGGGTTTCTATCTGAGTTCAACCATGAATCTACAACTTATCATCACAGAGGCATAATAACTGATTGTGGAAATGACAAACGACAGTCTATGGATAATCAGGAAGTAGCAATTTCTAACCTCAGAAGGGATGATGGCCAAGAATTATGTGCTCAGAGCTTTCATCGACACTAGCTAATTGTACCAAATCTTCAATCTGATTATCATTAAACACATTTGTTACACATTTAGAGGATGTGTAAGCATGCTAAGGATGCAAGAAGTGCAGGAAGTTAAATAACTTACCCAGGATCATGTGGCAGGAAGAAAAGGGATTGGAACCCATGACTCACTCACGATGTTGCAGCCCTTGTCACTGAACCACTCTTCTGGGCAACCACGAAGGGTAGTTATTAGAGCTCAAGTAACACACTACATTCATGTACAAGATGCATACCTAGTTATATGAAGCAGGTTCCGTTAGGACACTGAAACCGTAACAGTTGTCTTATGATTTAGGAAGAATGTCATATACACATAACCATTAGTCAGCTTTTGAGATCTGCAAAGATTAAAAATATGACATTAAAAAGCCATCGTGTGCAATTCAGAAAGTAACAACTCCTTAAAAGTTTGGAAGAATAACGGGTAAATGTCTGGCTTATTTTCAGAATTTACAAGTTTGAAAGGTATGCCTTTTAAGCAGGGGCACAGATGTTTACTGAGATACCTATTTATGATATTATGCAAAATCACAAAGAAGAGATTCTATGTATTGGTAAAAGGAGAAATGTGGGTTCAAGAGGCCGGCTCTTGCGACCTAAAACAAAGCATATCGAGATGTGCTTGAAGCTAAGGGACAGTAGCATAAAAATGGGTATGGTTTGGCTGTCTCCCCACCCAAATCTCATCTTGAATTGTAGCTCTCATAATCCCCCACGTATGATGTGTGGGTCCCTGCAGGAAGTAATTGTATCATGGGAGTGGGTTTATTTCCATGCTATTTCATGATAAAATATAAGTCTCATGAGATCTGATGGTTTTATAAAGGGCAGTTCCCCTGCACACATACTCTTGCCTACCGCCACATAGGATGTGCCTTTGCTCCTCCTTTGGCTTCCACCATACTTGTGAAGCCTCCCCAGCCATGTGGAACTGTGAGTCCATCAAACCTCTTTTTCTTTGGCCTGTAATCCCAGCCCTTTGGGAGGCTGAGGTGGGCAGATCACGAGGTCAGGACATCGAGACCATCCTGGACATGGTGAAACCCCATCTCTACTAAAATACAAAAATTAGCCAGGCGTGGTGGCTAGTCTTTGTAGTCCCAGCTACTCAGGAGGCTGAGACAGGGGGAATCACTTGAACCTGGGAGGCAGAGGTTGCAGTGTGCCGAGATCAGGCCACTGCACTCCAGCCTGGTGACGGAGCAAGACTCGTCTCAAAATAAAGAAAAAACCTCTTTTTCTTTATAAATTACTCAGTCTCAGGTATTTCTTCATAGCAGTATGAAAATGGACTAATACAAGAATCAACACACTCACTGAGGCCATATTTCTGGAATCTCAGATGCTCTTTTTGCAACATTCAGAATTTTTTTTCATAGATGTGACTACATGGGTCACCACCATTACTCAAATTATCAGGAGCTGCAATAAAGTATTTTGTTCTCAGGATGTCAAAATTTGCCCCAAAACTTCAGAATGTAATTGATATGATGTATAATTCAGAGTATATTTTACTTATAAAATCATAATTTTTATTTGCATTTCAAAATTAGTGCAGGGGTGTTGGTATTTTTATCCCCAAACTCATGACTAAATATAGTTCCTCTGCTTCAATCTTATACAAAATATTTACTTAAGTATAATTACACCACAAAAGCTTCTTCAAATACCAGGCTCCTCTAGATTTTCACAGTTGTCCTAAATCTAGACAGAAGGGTTAATCACAGTGTACTTATTCTGACATTAAGCCTTATGTATCTTTTTATATACCATGCTATTTATAATGCATTTTGGAAGACTAGCCTTTCAAAGGCATAGGAGTCTTTTAGTAAAATGAATTCTCATTATTGTCATCAAGAGCACATAGACATCAGTAAGACATGGTTGCTGGACCTCAGCTAAATGCACAGGGCTCTTCTGGAGACACAAAGAGTTGTAAAGAAGCTCGTAGCTTGCTATGAGCTCATGTTCATGGAGACACCCATGAAAACCACATCACTTGCAGTTTTTAATTAGAAGCAGATACATACTATAATCTATAACTGCTATATATATTGAAAGTAGAGAAAAACATTCCCTATAATACTCATTGAAGCTTTCCAAATGAAGTGGAATTTGAGCTCAACCTTGAAGAATTATTGCTGTCTGCTCTCCTTCACAATTCACACACTGACCACAGTAATATCACTTAACTTACAGTGTGTCAGCTATTCCCTGTTCTCTTTCTCCCATAAATCTCTGAGTTCTTCAACAAAGGGATTTTGCCTTATTTATCCCTGAACATCTAGTTTAACAATCATCTATTAATCAAACATTATATTGTAAGGCACTAGATAACATTAGGTTCAAAAAGCCGTTAGCCCCCATTCTTGCAACCTGGTTGTTGAGAGTCTCACCAGAAAGAGAGGCGTGTGCTACATTCAATGGCCAAAACAATGCAAAGGGCAGTGTGCTGCATGCTATGGCAAAAACACCAACCAAAAATAGAAGGAACAATTTACCAAGCAAAAATGATCACCATTTATAGTATTCAGTTGAGTGAGTTTGAAAGATGTGTTCATCCATCAAAACACCATGGCAGTCAAGGTACAGAATAGTTCCGTAATCACCAAAACATTCTTCATGTTTTTAGCCCTCTACCCCACACTCTGCCTTCATCCCTCTGTTGTTATACACTAGTCTGCATTTCATACAAATGGAATCATAGAGCATGAATGATGTACATACATGTACCTTGTACGTATGCTATTTTGTGGCTTCTTTTTCATAATAACTTTGAGTTTCATCCATGGTGTTTTATGTGTCAGTAGTTAATTCCTTTATATTGCTGAGTACTCAATTGTATGGTTTATATGTCTTTTGAAGTGTTGATGTACATTTGTTTTTTACTATTATGAATAAAGTAGCTATGAAGGTTTGAGGATTCGTCTTCGTATAGACATATTTTTTTTTTCATTTCTTTTGTGTAGATTCAACAGTTCTTTTTTTATTTACAGCACTATTGTTTTAGGCCAATCAGTTACAGCAACTGAACTGATATCCGAACAATGTCATTACATAGTATTAATATAAAAGCTAGATCTGATCACTATCTATGAATTATTAGAATTGCATTTCCCCTTGAATCTTTCAAATATTTCTGTTGGTCAGTCTTGATTAGTTTTAAATAGTTAGTACTATTTTTGGACAAGCACAGAACTACTTATGCATAAGAGTAACTACTCTATATAACAGAGCAGGTCAAAAACTAAATTTAAAAAATAATTTTAGTTTTGCAACGATGTGTCCCAGTATTATAAAGAAATTGCATTGAATCTGCCGATAGCTTTGGGTAGTACAAACATTTTAACAATATTGATTTTTATTGTTTATTTTGTAGCCTTAATACAGTTGAAGAGAAAAGGAATACTTTATAAAATGATATTCAATATTAAATGCTGTTTTGAATAAAAAGCATCTAAGTGTGCAGTTAGGGCACACAGCAGTAGAGTGGCACAGCTGTCCAAGCTGTCAGATTAGAGTTGAGTTTATTTCAAGTGACATTTTCTCTGGGTAAACTTTCTTATCTGTTGACGACCCAGTTGCCTCTATTTTTCTGCATGCTGTTAAAACTTCTGTCATGACAGTTACCTTGATATACTGTGTAATTGTCTCTTCACTTGTTTTGTGTCTGTTAAGTAAAAACCACAAAAGGTAAGTGATCTGAAAAGATCTTTGTAAAGAAGAAAAAAGAGATTAGGGGTAGGTATAGGAAAGATCACAGTTACTGAATATTCCAGTCGTTCCCTTACATTTCCACAGCCTTCCTTGAAGTTGGGTTTCAGCCATGCAAGCTGTCTGGGCAATGGCTTGTACATGGTGATGCTATCGTTTTGGGGCTGAAGGGTTAAAAATCCAGTGTTCTTCTAACAGTGCCTGTAGAGAACTTAGGATGACGTGATGAGATGGTAAAACCCTCAAAATTAAAATAACCTAAATCCCTGTGAAAGTTGCCAAACCCATGTAGAATTTTGTGTGAGTGAGAAATACATCACTATTGTGTTTAATCAATAAAATTTTGTGGTTTGAATGTCACAGCAGATAACAGTAATTATTCTAGTTGAAATGCATGTGTTCCTGACCAGTGTAATGCTTGTAACATTTGTTTGACTCTCAAAAATATTTAGAGTCTTGGTTAGGGCTAAAGTGATAGTTTGCTAGTACTAAAATAGAATATGCTAGTGCAGTCAATATTCAATTTTTAACTACCTCCTCTACTTCAATGTCAAGTAGAGAATAATTATCATCAAACATATCCTGAATTCAAAGATCAAAGCAAAAAATAAACTTGTCTGAGTAGACATTCATAAGAAGATCATGCAGCCAATATTATATGAATAATTTGAGATCTTGAACTTCTAATAATCCATAATGATATGTCACCTAGTTAAGTAACAAATCAGTACTTATAAAATTCATTTATACAGCAATTCTCATTGATTTATTCTATGAGAGCTCAAAATATTCTTGCCTATATAAATCTAGTCATTATCTCTAATCTATCATAGGTATTACTATATTTTTCACAAAAGCTCTTGAATAGATCTATCACATTTGAATGGAATATTTTTAATAGTTTTTGCAAATGTATACAAAGAAGAAATTATTTTTTAGAGCTGAAGAGTATTATCAATGCAGCTGAATTACTTTTGAGTAAAAGACTTGCTTTTGAGATCTCAGTGATCAGTGATGTGTGAAGGAAAATTTTCATGCCATATTTTGCTAATTACCTTAAAAAAAGAACTTGTTCCCTGGGTTCTACATTAAGAATTTTTTTAAATAATATATAACATAATAATATGCTATTGTTTCTCTATCGTTATTGTAATTGATGTATCTGTATCCCATGTGAATTGAACTTAAATCACAAGTGAAATAAGACCACAGAATCCAAGGGATTGTGCAGTAGAAGGTTGACAGAGCAGGCCTGAGGCGGCTCTCACTTAAGAGGTCCTGCTAATAAGTTTGATCCTTGGATGAGGTCTGGGAACTCAGACTTCAGATATTTCCAACAATTCCTTGCTAAAGGTGACTCGCTGTCCCTAAACTGTTTATGCAAACAATATGGCTTATGCTGGAACCACTTTCCTTCTGAGAGTCTGGAATTTTGGCAGGTAGTGCACACAGGATGGCTATGCAACCAGCCCTATAAACCCTTGGCATTGAATATTGATGAGCTTCACCTATAAACATTTTGCATGTGCCGTCCCTCAGCATGTCCCGGAGGGATTAAGTGCATCTTGCGTGACTTCACTGGGAGAGGATTCTTGGATGCCTGCATTTGGTTTGCTCCTGACTTTACTCCATGAACTTTTGCCCTTTGCTGACTTTGCTTTACGTTCTTTCACTGTAATCACTTATAACCAAGAGTTGACCATGTAAATTCTGAGACCTTCTAATGAATCATCCAGTGTTGAGGTAGTCTTGGAGACTCCTTGACATATGGAATTTTAACTAATCTATGTAAAACTTTAGGATTTCTGCAACAAAAGCCAATTTTTGGAACTTGTTATAATGATAACCAAAGTTACTAAACTTATTCACGTTTGTGGGAACCTTTCTGCATGCACCTATTTTCCATACATGATACAGCCATGGTTGTTATTATGTACATGCTCAACTGGAAACCAGTGGAATCTCTGAGAACAGGAAAAAAAAATTTATCCAGAAAAAGAAAAGCATAATTAAAGAAATTTCTCCAAAGATGAGTTATGCACAAAACAATCAATAGGAGGCATGGGTAGGACCCAGCTTAGAAATCTGTCCTCAAAAAAGCAATAATGTCCATACATGTCTTCTTTTATATGTCAATTTGTTGTTTTACAAGTCTACAGACAATTGATCTGCTAGAAAAAATATTTTTAAAATAATATGAGCACATGGACTGATTTATAATTTGTTTTAAAGATATCTTTTCGTATGCATGCAATTTCTGGGCTTTAATTTTGCTCACTCTGTCTGTTACCTTACATTGTAGGTTGATGTTGAGCTTCACAACTGCACTAAAAAACCCCTTAAGTCAAAAGAAGTACTACTCCGACTTGAAATAAGGACTTATTTAACTATAATCTACAAATTTGAACTTTGATTATAGGGTGAATGAGAAATGAAATACCATATTGTAAAATAATTCATAAAAGCTCTAAGTTAGTTATAATTTGTGTCTATAACCACACTGTCAGGTAAACGGTACCAAGTACTGAATAATATAATTTCTCCAAACCCACCCTATACTATCACATGCCTTATAACTGTTTAGTGGTTTTAAATTGTATGTCAGATGCATTTTATTTGCATTTAAGCTGATAAGTTTCTTAAATGGAAAACCTTGACATATTTTCTTTTTTTCTATACTCAGAGTCAAATTAGTAGAATTTAAACAATATTTTGGAGTAGGATTTTTGTCGTAGCTATTTTACCACAGATTCCAAAAGACATGTGAGTCATTAACTATAGGACAGAGAACAGGAGGATACAAATGTGGATCAATCTACTTTGAGAACAAGATTTTAGTCTAGAAAATATGTCAGTCTCTTAGAAGAGTAACGTGGGTGGACATGGGGTGGGATCGGTGGGAGGAAACTTTATGGTTTTAGCTTTTGCACCCATTTGTTAAATTATAAGTAATTTCTGTTATACAAAAATTATTATAAAGCCAACAATTTAAGCTTCCTCTTTTCATACTCACTGGGTCAAGTAATTAGCACCATTTAAGTAATCATTCACATGTACCAAGAAATTGTATATATAAAAGGGACCTGGCCTTTAGTAATTTACTAAATTACTTTTAGCAAATTACTAACAAAAAGTAATTATTATTAAAGCAATCATCCATAAGAAATGTGCTTACTGAATTCGTATCTTCCAAATTCTTATCTTTATGTGTGCACAGTTTCAATAAAGAATAAAATTGCTCTAATTTATTTGATTTCCTAAAAACAAGTTATTTTTATTTTCTCCTATTTCATTACATAATTTCTAATTTGCATTGTACAATGGTCTCTAAAATGTTGCCAGACTAACATGCATTATATGATCAGAGATATATTGTTCTGAACATGATTATCATTCCTATTTTTCTAATGCTAATTGAAAATAATGTTTAAAGTACTTTGCAATCTTTTCCATGCATCAGTACTCAGTAGGTGAGCACCAATAACTTCCCGAAGCATATTGATAACAATTCTACTCAACACTTCTAAGATGTATTTGTCAGTCAAAAGAGGATTTAATACCTTTTTATCGTGGATTATTATTCTTCCATTTTATGACTTACACATTCTAACACAAATGTGAATATATTGAAAAGGAGTAAGAATAGTGGTTAATTGCCCTATTTCGATTGTTTTATAAAATAAATATTTTTAAATTTTACCTTTGATTCTAGAAGACCAACATTCCCACTAACAACATCTAGAGGAGGTATGAAAGTATTTCAAAAATCAATTTAAGGGCATCAGCACACCAGCAAGGTGATCATGACATTAGGACCCATCATTACGGAGGGAAGGAATTCCACAAAAGGGGGTCCTAACTGTGGCAACATGTTGGTCTTTGAGGCATTTTCCCATCTTAAGAACCAGCTGGAATTGTGAGTAGAGTTTTCTGCAGTCTCAAAGAGATGGATCCCTGGTAGGTCTTCAGACTGTCATCTTCATTTGTTGAGGAGTCATCTACACCATTAAGGCAACATTTCTCTGGTTGTTCTTAAGATTCCTTCTTTGTCTTACATTTTAACAGTTGTACTGTGAGGTGCTTTTGTAGTTTTCTCTGTATTTACTTTCTTAGAGGTTATAGAGGTGGAAGCAGAAATGGAATTGAATTCAGGATTTTGCAAGAAAATCTGCCTCAGTAAACAAATCAGGCTTTTAGTTCAGATAAAATAATCACCATAATAGGAATAGAAGCAAATCTGGATAAGCCACTTGTCATAAAAACTGAGGCCAGGTTCAAGTAGCTCAATCTTTACTTGGAGCAAAATTATCTGCCCTTATCCTAACTGACTGATGGAAGTATAACTCCTCTCTGGCAAAAAACAACAGATTCTTCAGTTGTCGTCATAATTTTTCAAACAAGCCATGTAATCTAATCAGAAGTGTAAAAATCAAAAGATTTAAAATAAACGGAGAAATAGAGCCATAGGACATCACAATATTGCAGTTAACCAACAAGAACTTTAAAGTAACTGTGAGTAATACAGCATATTACAAAATAATAAAACATAGTACAAAATAATCCAGGGGAATTCTACAAGTGAAAAATAAAAGCAGAAGTATGTCAATACATAGCTTTAACAGTTTAGACACACCTAAAGAGAGGAACAGTACACTAAAGCTAGATCACAAGAAAATTTACAGATTAAGGTACAGAGATAACAGCAGGAAACATGCAGACACAAATGGAAGAGATGAATATATGAAAAGGTGCAACATAACTGTGACTAGAGTTTGAGAAAAAGAAGAGAAGGCAAAAATGAAATAGAGGCAATATTTGAAGATGTAATAGACTACATATACCTCAAAAGTATGAAAACTCTCAATGAAAGGATTTGCAAAGCTCTGTAATCTCTAACAGAGTAAATACAGAAAAAAAAAAACCCCACAAATGTGCATTATAACATGACTGTTAAAATGTAAAACAAGGAAGGAATCTTAAAAACATTCAGAGAAATGTTGCCTTACATGATGTAGGTGACTCTTCAACAAATGAAGATGACAGTCTTAAGACCTACAACGGATCTATCTCTGCTCAGAGTCCAGTGATACTGCGGCACCAAATGCCTACTGAACTCTGCCAGCATCTGAAGTTACAAGGAAGTGATTTACGAAGGATAGAAGGCAATTCATCTTTTAAATTTTTTTATTAATAACTGAAACTTTTGATATACGTTGTATGTGGATCTTCAGAAGATTTTTTCAGAATCAAGCTCTATTTGTCTACATGATAAGCAGTTTGGTAATTTACTCTTATGCTAGTTTTCCCGCCTTTACCCTTCTCGTCAACCTTTACTCTGTTCCCTAATATTACTTTCTTGCCTCAAGTCCCACTTTCACGGGGACCTGTATTCAGACAGGTGCAACGAGCAATCTGGGATTTAGAAGGCTCTGTTCTCCACGTTATTCATTCTGCGATTTATCTTTTTGCTTTGTAGGAGCTATTATAGAATCAATATTAGAGATGCTCTTTCTGGCAATTAAAACAGTTCTAGTTTATTTTACCTGTTTATATTAAATTTTATTGTTTGTCTTAAAATATTTAAGATTACTTTTATATCTCAGTACGTGTACCACTATCATAAATGTTCTGTGGTTACTAAATAAAGTGTTGTATGTTTCATGAGTGCACATTATTACATATTAAAATAGATAATTACATAACATTATTTTGGATACTGTAATCCTCTGTATCCTTATTAATATTTTTCTCTGATTACTCAAATACTGAGGATATGACAAAATTTCAAGCTGTTGCTATAGAATGATCAGTAATCCACAGTAATTCTGTTTTTATTCTTAATATACTACAGCTATTCTTTATTCTTCCAGATAGATTTTAATTTTTTCATTACTCAAGGAAATTTTTGATGTTCAATCATAACATTTGCCCTAATGTTTTAGGTTCAGTGATTGCTAACTAAACAATTTGTAATCAATAAACTTAAAATCATTTCTTATTCTATTCCACCTGCCTTACCCTATATCAGAAATTACATGTGCCTTTATATTTTAATGACATTGAGATGTTTTCTATAGGATATAGCATCTTTACTATTTATTGTTTCCAATTAATAAAATGACTAATGTTAAAGATACTTTTAATAAAATTTAAAGTGATTATTTCTATATCTTTACATTTTAAATAATATAAACTTTTTAAGGAATTAAAAAAATACTTGATTGGGTAGGGGTTTTCTTACACCTTGTCAAAGATACTTTATTGTTATTCTGAAAAGACTTCAATCTACAAGTCATGGATATTATGCATTTAATGAATTTCTGTTTATTTATTTATTGACACAGAGTTTTGCTCTTGTTGCCCAGGTTAGAGTGCAATGGTGCAATCTCAACTCACAGCAACCTCCGTCTCCTGGGTTCAAGCGATTTTCCAGTCTCAGTCTCAGCCTCCAAAGTAGCTGGGATTACAGGCATACACCACCATGCCCAGGTAATTTTTGTATTTTTAGCATATTGGTCAGGCTGGTCTCGAACTCCCGACCTCAGGTGATCCACCTGCCTTGGCTTCCCAAAGTGCTGGGATTACAGGCATGAGCCACCGCTCCTGGCCTGCTTATAATGAATTTCTAACATTTACCAAAGACAGCAGTAAAAGAGCATGGGACACTTCTTCCCCGGTGCCTCTGCTTTCTCCCCTCACAGCCACCTTCTGTCCTGCTGGACTCTGGACAGGGGCTGCAGGGTATGAAGGTCCCTCCTCTCTGTGCCAGCCTGGACTTGCTTATGTCCACCTGGCTCCTGCTGGGACTTCTGACTCTGGATAGGTTGTTCTTATCTTATTTACCACACATCAACGATGGTTTTTAGAGGCCTATAGTTTTTTAATGTTCTTTGAAGTTATAATTTCAAGTATTAAATGTATTAACCATCAAAAACACTGAGTAGTGTAGAAACTAAAGATTATTTATGTGAATATTAGAGTATTACCAGATTTCTTGTTTCCAGGGCTTATGCTCATACACAAATTTTAATAGATGTTCAGTACCTTCAGTTTGTGGTTCTATCACTTTACTGTCCATTATTCCTGACTTCTCAACATATAAATAAAATTATGTTTTCCATATCTGTCTTTTTTTTCTAGGTATTGAATGATACAACCACAAGAGTGAAAATGAGCAAGTTCTTGGCTTGGTCTAATAAGTGAAAAGCTGTACTGTGTAGGTCTGCTTTGACTACTGTTTAGTGGATAAGCCCAACAAATAGTTAATTTCTACAATGCCAGAAGAAGAGTAGGAATTTTTTTCTTTGCTTAGTTTTTATATTATAGGTTCTCATGGAATGAATGGTAACACCCTGCATGATTTTAGGGACTTTTAACCAAAAACATTTTATCTTCTTTCTTTTTTTCTGAATATTTCTAGAAAACTATTGCTTCAATCCTTTGTTTAGGGATTTCAAATCCTAAATAAAAAATAGGTGTGAGCGAGAGATAGCATACACAGAGAATAAAATAAAGTTCTTCATATACACTAAATTTAATTTGAGATTAGGTAACATACAGAGCCAATACTCCTATAAACTTCTGAGTGGGTACCCACTATATACTTGGGGACGCTAGGCCAAAATCTCAGGAAAGAAAACAGAAAATTCATTTCAATTATAAAATTAGTGAGAATTTTTCATTGCTTTGACATATTTGATTATCCAAAACAAAAACCTATTTTCTTTTTCTCATATGTTTAAGAAGACTTCAATACTGTTTTTTAGTCTTAGAAAGTCTGAAATCACTTACGTGAGTATCATTAGCTCATAGAAGTTTAATTTTAGTGATTTCTGGAGTCCATTTTACATTCATTATTCTTATATATTGATAGGTTTATCTATTTATGTTGAATATAATTTAGGGGTAACTCCAAGCAAATTGGCAAATTGAACTATGTCACATTTTAATACGAAATGTATATCCATATGGAAATTTACAATTCAAAGTAATTATTGATCAATTATAACAAAATACTAGCCACATCATCCTACTTTTGAGAAGTTAACAGGATTATTCTTTCAAGTTGAAATATTTGAAGCTGAAATTGAAGATGTGTGGAATTCCCTAAGTTTACAGTGTAATATTCAACAAAGACTGGATTAAATATGCCGTATACAATCTTGAATATAAGCTAAGACTTTTTATTTGTCCAACTAAAATTTGTATCCAAATATCTTGAAATTCCTGTTGAAGTATTCTGAGTAAGCCATCACTTTTTCTACTGAAAACATCAGTACTGTTTTATAATTCATAATAGTCAAAAATGAAAAAAATAGATTAATAATGAAAAAGAACATCTAGCTTAACTTATTGGAGAAGTTGTATGGATGGTTTCACTGAGGTGTAGATTTCTATCAGCTATAGAGTAGCCCTTACCAGGGCTAATTTTGGCTGCTACAATATGGAACCTAACTTAAAATCATTGCTCAGCTCTCTCTGCACTTACCCTATAGCAAGTTCCTCTGGGATCTGCCCTGTTGGTGATATCACTACAGAATGATGACTGACATTGGAAATGTCCTTCTAATTTTTTTTTAATCCCTCCTTACTCAGTTGGAATGTGAGAGTTCTTTCAGTCCAGGTCACCTGACACTGGCCACAATTCTGAAGTTGCCTTCTAGATATTTATTATCTGTGGTATTTATTATCTATGGCATACATGTCAATAAGATAAAATAATTGTGGTTCATAATGTCAATATGCAACATTGCAAAATTCACCCTTTCCAACTATTTTAACTTGTGACGAGAAACATAAGATGCAAATTTAAATGTGAGGGGAAATACTTAGGTTTCCAAAGAAATTAGCAAAGTAGACAGAAGTAGAAAATAGAGCAGAAGGCTAACCCATGACTCATGATAAACTAGATCAGCTCCCAGGGAAATGCAAAGGAGAGCATGTCTTTTTTCTTTCTGAAGTATCATCACCTTGTAGAAACCTATGTGTCCAAAGCCACCGAATCCATCATTCTTTTTAAGAGTTCCACATAATACATTAAGAATATGTGATGATTCTTTAACTAGACGTGATACCAAAAGAGAACATGCTGCTTTCTTAGTACTAATTTAATGTCAACTGTTCTTAATGGACATGTCATTTAAATACATGTAGAATAATTTATTTGAGGGCCTCCTTCCTGTAGGTAGAGGGGCTGCAAATATTCCCAAAACACAGTTCCTATGAAACACAGTATTTCTTAATCATGGCATTACAAAGCTGTGATCAATCTTGTGGAATGGTGAATAAAGGCTTCAGAGGATATAAGTAAGAGAATGCTTCCCAAATAAAAAGTAACTTTAAAAAATAATAGTGAAGAGTAGCAATTACCCAAGTAAAGAGGATAGGGCAGGGCCAGAGCCGGGTGACATTTTGGTAGAAGTTTCATAATAGCATTAATCATAGTAGCTAAAACTTGTGTCACACCTATGATATATACTAGGCAATCTTTTAAGTACTTTACATAATTCATGAGATAGGCACTGTTGCTGTTTCCATATTGTAGATGAAGAAGCTTAAACTTAGAGATATCAATTAATTTGTCCAAAATCACAGAGCTAGTAATTGGTGAAGTCATGTAATCTGTCTCCTGAGTCTTGTTATGGCCATTGTCGCAAGGAGTAAACCTCTCTGGAGTCCTAGACTTGTTTTTTTCAATGAAAAAATTCTCTCATCAAGGTACATGTATATCCCTATGTATATCACACCCATCTTATTAAAAGATGCATTTCTAATGAAATTTTGCTCTTTATGCTTAAGCATTTACTAAGCATTTTATCTTTATACCAATAATAATAATGACATTTTGGTTATCCTTACACCAATAATAATGATAATGTAACATCATTGGGCAGAAAAATTTTGCAGCATTTAGGGTCACAAGAACATTTTAAATCGTGTGTGTGTACATATATATATATGCATAAACATACATATATACATCTATTTGCAAATAAATATTATAGATGGTCAGTAAAATAGAAGCATATTATATTATGATGTGATACTGTGGGGAAAATAAAAGCAATTTGAAATTCAAAAGGGAAAATGCAACAGTGTAAACTTTCTGACTGTTGAAGAAGAGTTTTTTTTCTGTAAATTTTATAAAGACTCTAGTATTGAAGTTAAAATGGTATTGAATGGCATTGTGATTTATTATCTATGGCATACATGTCAATAAGATAAAATAACTGTGGTTCATAAGGTCAATATGCAATGTTGCAAAATTCACCCTTTCCAACTATTTTAACTTGTGATGAGAAACATAAGATGCAAATTTAAATGTGAGGGGAAATACTTAGGTTTCCAAAGATATTAGTAAAACTGTTTGAAAAACCAAATTTGAGACAGTTGGGAAAACAAGCCCTTTTCCACACCTTAGGAAACATGGCCATGGCCAGGGGTGATGCTCTAGCACTTCATGAAAAGCCCTAATTTCTCTCCAAAACTTAGAGTGTTTTCTTCCCACCTTTTTCCTGTCACACTGAAAGGAACAAGATACCCTCATATTTGGTCCTGTCCAAGAAAAGGTCACAACTAACCACTCAGAGAGTATTAGGAAAAAAAAATCCATTGCTCATGAGTTAATAATAAAGTCCTTAAGCTACAGAGATGGAGTCTTATGCTGTCACCCAGGCTGGAGTGCAGTGGTGCGATCTCCACTCACTGCAACCTCCACCTCCCAGGTTCAAGCAACTCTCCTTCTCCAGCCTCCTGAGTAGCTGGGATTACAGGCACACACCATGCCAGGCTACTTTTTTGTATTTTTGGTAGAGACGGGGTTTCGCCATGTTGGGCAGGCTTGTCTTGAATCCCTGACCTTGTGATCTCCCTGGCTTGGCCTCCCAAAGTGCTGGCATTACAGGTGTGAGCTACCGCACCTGGCTGACTCTCAACAGTTAAATTACAAATTTCTTTGATGTCTACGTCTTTGCAGGGTATGCCTCGTTGAATCCTTCCAGCTTCTCAGGAATAATTCATATTTGCTGATGGGACATTTCAGCAAATGGTGTTTTAGAGAAAAATACCCAAGAGACTTGTTCTTCTTTTCATTTTCACTTAGCTTCAACAGTTTTGAGTCACTTATAAAAAGTATTTGGCAGTGTATCTTCTAAGATCATTAAGAGCTGTGTAATGTCTATGCCCTGGCGGGTTGCCTGATCAGTATTCCGAATTCACCAGATCAAAACAGGTTATGTAGAAAGAGCTACCCAAGAGTGACTTGATAATGCTGATTATGTGAAACTGCTCATGAGAGTTCTGTACACTTTACAAGCTGCTGTTACTCCTAGTATTTGGTATGACAGAATTGCTTAACCCCCTTGATGCTGTAATTCTAGAAGAAGTAATTGCTACTTTCCAACAGTGGAACACTTAGTCGCTTCAACCTCACCTGTAAGATTGAATCTTCAAAGAATGAAAATGGTTCTCAGAGCCACTGTGTTTTTTGTTATTAATTCACACATGGCAGGGTAACCCTAGGTTGATAAAAAATTAAAAATTAAAAAATAAAAGTGACAAAGTCCAACTTTCAAGATTTCTAAAAGCAAACTAAATTATCTGGGTCAGTGTGGAATACATCGACGTTTTGAAAATGAGGTTCCTGGACCAGAGACGTGAGTATCACTAGAAATTGCTTAGAACAGCAAATTCTCCCAGCCCTAAGATACAGGATCAGAATTACCAGGGTGGGACTGTGTGTTCAACACATCCTCCAAGTGACCCTGATGCATACCTAAATTTAAGAGTCACTGATAGAGAGATTCATCCATTCTCTTTGGAGTCATCAGGCCCTGAATTTTAATCTCAGCTCTGATACTTACTGTATGTGGTGGTTAATATTGAGTATCAACTTGATTGGATTGAAGGATGGAAAGTATCATTCCTGGGTATGTCTGTGAGGGTGTTGCCAAAGGAGATTAACATTTGAGTCAGTGGACTGGGAAAGGCAGACCCATCCTTCATCTAGCTGGGCATGATCTAATCAGCTGCCAGCACAGCCAGAATAAAAGCAGACAGAAGATTGTGGAAAAACTAGACTGATTTAATTTTCTTGTCTCCATCTTTCTCCCATGCTGGATGCTTCCTGCCCTCGAATATCAAACTCCAAGTTCTTCAGCTTTGGGACTCAGACTGGCTTCCTTGCGCCTCAGCTTGCAGACGGCCTATTGTGGGACCTCACCTTGTGATCGTGTGAGTTGATACTCCTTAATAAATTCTCTTGTATCTATACATCTATCTCATTAGTTCTGTTCCTCTAGAGAACCCTGACTAATACAATATGCATACAGTATCTGCTTACTCACTCATCTGTGTTTTAATTTTGCCGTCTATACATTGGAGACAGTACTTACCTATACAACATCTCGTTGAGAGGATGGTAGCAAAACACCTCTGTAAATGCTCGCATTGCTACTAGATTGCCAAAATTAGAAGAACCATCGAAAGGATATTGAGATTGGTACGTGTTTCAAACCCTACATCAGCAGACTCTTCATGAATGGAGTCAGACATGTGGGTACATGCCAGGTCTGAGAAAGCAAGCTACCCATGGCAGCTGCTTTTCACAGATTGCCACCAACCCGTCCATTCTGCAAGGCTGATGTTTCCAAAAATTGACTGTGGTCTTTCCCCACCTGCCAGTCACATTCCCTGAAAACAGCATGAAATGCCACATAAGGGACCCAAGAGTAAAAGTGTGCCCATCCAACGTGGGGAAGATATAGAACGGACAGTTTCTTTTCTTGTTCTCTTTATCAGATCAGGAACATAGTTGTGTTTGCATTTTAGTGTCAATCTGCCTCCTCCCAGACATGGTAACATATGACATTGTTCGAGGATAGATGTTGAGTTTGTTGTATTTCATATCCACTGCTCTTCCAATCTGCTTATTGGAAAGAATACTAGCACAGTTAAATTGTTAACTATTTCGGATTTGTGAGTTAGCATGGGAGCCTAACAGCTATTTGTTCTGTTTATTTTAAGAGAAAACATCCAATTTTCAGAAAGAGCAGATGATTTATTCAGAAGCAAGACATTCAGAAGTTGGGACAACTGTCTGGTCATGAAGAAAGCTCTTCCCAAATCAGACTGAGGTCCTTTAGGAGTCTGAACAAAGTGTGCTGCCTAAAAAAGCTTTGCCCACAACTTTATTTAATATTTAACTTTCTTTTTCTGCCTTTCCTTTCTACCCCTTTTTCTTCTGCATATTTCTTCATGGTACTCCCAATATCTGATCTGTTAAATGTTTATTACCAGATGCCTGTCCTTTACAAGCAAGACCTCTGTGTGTTTGTTCACTGCTGTGTTCCCAGCACTTAGAAGAGTGTGTGAATATGGTAGCTGCTCAATACATATTTATTAATGAATAAATGAATTAGTCTCCTTGCTATTTTTGTTAACACCATGCTGTTAACCAACACATATTTTTTCAACATATGATTTTATTTGAAACAGGCATAATGCTACTTACATTTTCTCTATTTTAAACACCAATGATGCCAGAAATTCTACATGATCAGAAACCTATCATTCTTACATGAGGAAAAGTTAAGAATCCCTTCTTAACTAGAATTAAGTGCTGTGGCTCATTTTTCTTTTATTCCAGCACTGCAAAACAGCAGCCTAAGGCATGTTCCTTTGTTTCTGCATCACCTTCTTCTCTTAATATGCAACATTTGAAAATAGAAAATAAAAGTACATGATACCAAAATACAGGGGGAAGTCAGTTATTGTATTTTCTACAGTAAATCTCTATTTGGAATAATAAAAAGAAGGTCATCAATGCACGGATCTTATAAAAAGAAATGACTAGGAGAAACTGCAGAGAAAAGAGTGAGACATCAATTTGCTTTACAACCTCCCTGACGGAACAGTCAAAGAACATCAGAAAAAAAAAAAAGAAGGGAGGAATATGAGAGCAGTAAGGCTGTGCCTAAGAACTAGCAGCTCCGGAAGGAGGAGGACGTGAGAATCTGCTCTATGGTGACACTGGGGTAAGTATAAATCACTGGCTTATTCAGAAATACACTCACAGGATGTTTCTTGGAAAAGTAGCCAATAACCTATCACACAGTGAACTTATTCAAGAAAGAAGAAAAAAAATTATGGTTTATATTTATAACTCTTCAGGATGAGAAAAATTTAAACTATTTTAAAGGGGAAAAAATGGAAGGAAATAAAGGCATGAGATTTCTGAGTTTTGTCAAGAAAGGGACAAAAAGCGATTACCTTTATTCTTTCATTTCTTCTTCCCATGGGTAATGTAGAATTTGGCACTGATGTTCCCTTCTTTCTGGTTTCTGTTATTTCTTTTACCCCGAGAATGTCAATATATCCTTGAAACTATTAGAATGGGGCAGGGGAGGAGGACAGATGTCTCTGAGACAATTGTTCACTGGTTTGTGCCTTAACGACAATCCTGTCACAGACTTTGGGGGCCAGTTTGGCCATCAAGATGAGGTCAGGGACATGAGTTTCTTGAGCTGGAATATTTCACTAGTGCCTGAAACCATCTACTTTATCAGAAAGACTATGTATTATGTATTAATTATCTAAAAGTCAATTAGGAAACCCTTTTTCATTCCTAAGCCATTTTTCATTCCTAAGCAAGTAGCAATCACACTCCATTGATGGTACTGAGTAAAATCAATTTATACAACAATAGTTCACACAATTTCCAAGAACTTATGAAGGTTCTGGAAACACATTATCATGTATGAGCCATTCATTTATGGAGCATACAGGATAAATCAATACAAATCAACAAGTAAACACTCTGTTATTCATAATTCAGCAAAATGTATTTTGAATTAAAACTAGCATTAATTGTAATACAGGTAGATAACAATTCACAGTGAATTTACACTGTGGAATTAATACTCAAGAAATAATCATCAGATCTCTGTTAATAAAATAAAAATTCAAAGAATGGGTATTGTATAAATATTTTGTAAAAATGAGAAGATAAGTGAGAACACAAAACATCTTCCACAGAAACATTTTACTCGGTCCAGAGATCTAATGCAAACTTTTCTTGCTCTCTATTGATCTCCATCCACACCATTCTAATATCTACTCCCAGTAAAGTTTGAATTAATGATTTAAAAAATTATCCAGGGTGGCAGACCTAAACGTGATTCTATACTATTTGTGCAAATAATGTTGGATTTTTATGTTTGTTCTACAGGGTCATATTTATTTGAATATTTTATTGAAATATTAACACTGTAAAATCATCATTTAATCTATGGTGAAAAGATGCATTACTCAATAAATGTTGTGATAATCTAGCAACCACTTAAATGAAAATAAGAATGAATCACAAGTTTACGAACCTTTACCAAAATATATTCCAGTGGCATCAACTATGCAAATCAACCAAAATATATCATGAGATACTAACGGAAAATATCAATTTTGAAAAAAAACACTGGAGTATAGGACATCTTTGTAAGCATGAAAGAGAAATCAAGAATCATTTGTAAAAGACCAATAAAGGCCATTACATAAAATATCATAATTTTCTTCATGACCAAAAAAAGTCACCACAAATACATAAAACATGAAGAAAATGGGGGGAAAACACTTGTGACAAATATGGCTCTGTAAGCTTTTATATTCCTAAAAATAAATAATAACAATAAAATTTATATAAACCAATAGAAAATTAAGTAAAGGAAATGCCAGACTCCTCTGAAATCAGAAATGATTTCAATCAACCTAAATTGTTGTTACTCTCATTCATAAGAAGATGAAAATGACATAAGATACAATTCTGTAGAGAAGTTAACAAACATCAAGATGTTTAACAACTGTTGTTTAAAGTGTGACAAACTGTGAGGAAACAGGCATTTTTGTGCACTATATTGGTCACTAAGATGATTTAACAAAAGGACCACAAAATGGAGTGTATTGAAAAGGACTGATGTTTACTTTTTTATTGTGTCACCATCCTCCCATGTCAGGGCATGATGCAGCTCTTCTCCATGAAGTCACTCAGGGATCCATGTTTAAGAGTCCATGTCATTGCTCTTCTACCCCCTTGGGAGAAGCTCTCCTCTGCACAGCAGAAGGGTAACTGCTACATTTGCATTCTCCTGGAATGGAGGAAGGAAAAGCAAATCCAGGGTTAAGAATTTCCTTCCATTCCTGCTCAGGACTTTCACCACTCTGTATCAGAAAAATGGCAAACACAGGCGTTAGAGAACCCCAGAATGATCACAGAAGAGCTGGACTGAAAATATTTGCCCATCCACCAGGGGGAAGTAAAACTCCCATTTTCCCTTATAGTATGGCTGAACTCTCTAATGCTAAGCCAAAGAGAAGACAGCCAACAAGTGTGATGAGTTTTCTCTCCACCTGACACTGGGTCGAGCTGGCACCCAGGAGGCAGAGGCTCATGTTTTTTGCCTGGACAGTGACCTGGAAGTCTCCTGACTACCAGCTGCTCCATTACAAGCCTCGGGGCATATACCATCTACTATAAACCTCAAGGAACAGACAAGGGAAACCTAACATGAGAGAGTACAAATCTCACAAAATGCCCACAATGACACAGAGTAGACGGAGGTGAAAGGTGGCACTTACATAAACAAACAAACAAAATTTCAAGAATGCATGTGAGAATTCAAGTACAGGTTCCATGAGAGATTTTCTAGAAACATTTTTTCTAAAAAATTATTTAAAAAATGATATAGCATATTATATACTATTTTGTGTAAGTGTGTATTCTCACCTTGTGTGAGAGTGTGTATATACCTCCTTAGGGAACATTGATCACGCATAATTTTGTAACTAATATCTTAATGGTTTTGAAAAGCATAGATTTTAAACCATAGTTCATAAAACTATGAATAACTAAAATTTCCCTAAATACCTTCATTATTGGAAATTAGAAATCCATTTGTTGATAAGTGCTAAAGAAAACAACATAATTGAAAAGGCAACCTAGCTAGAAAAAAGTATGAAATTATTAAACATAAAACAATTAGAGAGCCATAAGAAATTAGAAAAGAAAAACAAAACAAAACCCATTAGACATACAGAATTACATATATAATATACACAAATGATTTGCCATCTGTATATTGCACATAGCATATACGTCTTCCTATACAGTATTTTTGAAGTGAAAAATTAAAGGCTAATTCTTTCAGAAGACTATTAGAAGACATACATCCCTTGGGAAAGTTAAGAATCAAGAAAAGAAAAAAAAAAGTCAACCTGATTTGGAATGAGAAAGATTAACCAGCTACAGTAATAGAAAAGATTTTTTTAAAATGAAGGACATTATATAAGATATTATTATAAACCACACCCACAAATGAAATATCGATTTAACAATGACTTCAAGTATATTATTTAACACAAAGACTCATTATCAAATCAGATTAACAGGAAACACAATTTTACAAGCGTCATGATTTACCAGCAGTTTCAAAGGCAAGGAATCAAGAGAGAGAGAGCAAAGGAGGGAGAGATCTGAGACCACCAGCTGAGCTGTCCTCTGGCCTAGATGTGCAAGAGAAGTCTCTAAGCAAGTTATACATTTCATATCACTCACACAGAGGAAGTGTAATGTACATACAGTTTCTTATATAGAAGAAAGAAATGTTTTCACTCACGAAAACATTTTATACTCAGTTGCATAAATTCTGTGAGCTCATGTGAGAGATTTTCTAAAGAACCATGCCCCAAACACCCTCACAATGCAGATGTGTTTATTGTAAATAATCCTAGACAACCAGGTGTATCCTGCTTAAAGTGTTTCATGATAAGAACTCTTTTGCTTGCTAAAACTATTAACTTGTTGTCAGAAGGTCCAATAATGAAATGTTTCCAAGGAGACAGTTCGCTTGTCTTCTTTATTCCTGGGTACTTCCCACTAGTACTGGGAGAACTGCTGCTTAATTCTTTCCATCCCAAAGAACCACATTTAATTGTCTCCAATTGTGTCAAAAAAATACCACCTACAATATTTTTTCTTATGACTCACACAGGCTATTTGATTTTCATGTCTCTTTATTTTAAACAAATACAGAGAAATACCTTACATATTTGTTTGTCTTTTATGAAAATATCATGTTTTTAATGGCCAGCTCAGTTGTCCTGCAGAATCTCCCACATTCTGGATTCTGGAGTTCTCTTTTTTGCTTTCTTCTTGGTTTTTAGAAAACAGGTAAAATATTGTTGGCAAGAACACTACATAAGTGTTATTGTGCAATATGATTTTTTTTTACTTTGTATTCCTAACCACTTTTAATTATTAGCTATTGTTAGTAGGATGCACGGCAGATGCTAGTGGTTGACTGATTAAATTGTAAATGACATGAATTAATCCTGTAACAGTAGATAATTCATTAATACAAAAAAATCAAAGAAACATGGATTTTACATACACCTGAATCCCTCACCAAAAGCATAATTATTTAGTTATGCATCCTTTCTTGGACAAAGAATTCTTGTTCTTGTCACTCTAAACAAATCTGATTGAGAAAGCAGTGGGAAAAGGACCTACTTAAGGTGAGTAGTGAGTATAACAAGTGTCATTCAAAGTTTGATTGGCATCTCAGAACTGTTTTAAGGAAGACAGACAAATGACTTTATGCTTATTTCTTATCTATGTAGTTCTTTTGCTGTAAAATCTATGTAAAGATTTGTACCACCTTTGATAGAACACTGTATTGATTTTGTGAGCATGTATGTGCCTAAGAGTGTCATGAATTCCTATTGTACCATCTTATCACTTTATTAAACTCTCAGATCATATTCTTGGGGGCAGTTGTAGCTTAACCATTCCTCTAGATTTAAAAGCATTTCTTTGCATTTTTATTGAAATTTCATGTGTGTATTTAAATTGAATGTGAGTCCCATTGCATTATGTCCCTTTCTTTCAATGAATTCTTCAGTGTAGGGTGCTGTGATATCTTCCTATGACTATAATTCTTATTCAACCCATTGTCTTTTTCTGTAATACCAGTTAGCATTAAGATTTCATGACTTTTTACATTAACAATAAATTTTTCAGTGAAAATCTTGCACATTTCACACCTATAGTTTGGGAAGGTCTTTCACGCTCAATATTATTCAGCCCTTCTAATTTCACTGGTCTATGGCCAACAAGGTCTTATTATACTTTATGTTTTCTCCATATGAGACCAAAATTGTGATGTGTTTGATGATAACAATGTTAAATGATAATTTTCTGAGAATAAAGATAAGTGAAGAATGGTATAAGATGTACTATATTGACACTGATCATCATTATACATGTAAATGACCAAAGATGATAATTAATTCCAGCAATTATGTTTCTTAACCAAGAGTGAATTTGTAAAATTGGAATATGTACTGAGTATTTTTTGTTTTGTTTTTTGAATGCAACTTCCGGTAAAAATACAATTTTTTTCAAGTGGTAGGAAATGAAATGCTAAAGAAATTGTATTTTGATAGTTTTAGAAGAAATTATTCTTATGAGTTAAGGTCACTGCATTAAAATGTATCTTCTTAATGCTTTTAAAGAAAAGTGAATGTGATAGACTGTGAAAACATCTCTAAAAGTGTGACATCTTCATTATTTCCACATTAATACCCACTGAAAAAGACTTGTAATGTAGGTAGCTTTCGGAATGGAAAAATCTACTGATAGGATATGGTCCTGAGGCAATGGAGAGCGGCAGCATAAGAATGTAAGGAAAACCCACATTTTAAGAATACAGAATGAAGAATAACCTACTACTAGAAAGGACAACTGGAGTATTTTGGGACAAGATACCAAAAGAAAAGTATCCACTTGAATCTCACAGCCCACGACATTATTACAGGGGCTTGTATAGTATAAATTGCTGATAGTCAACTTCCTCAAGATTATGTCTAGGGACATATACCCTTTGGGGGCAAGGTGAGTAAAATTATCAGATTATTTTATCATTAGCATAACTATTTTCATTCATTCCAGTCAATTTTTATTTTTCTAAATCTTATTCATCAACACAGAATTTAGCATTCAAAATTCAAGCACTAACATGAAACTTTATTTAAAATAGATTATAGAAGTCATAGTTGAGTTTCAGTAATATTTGGTTTAGTCCAATAATCTCTTCTGTTTAAATGTAGTTGTCACAGGATAAAACATGCCACACTAGTTTAAAACTAATTTTTATATATTTTTAAATATTACCTAAATTGAATTGATTCAATTTCTACTTTTTGGAATCAAATATTCTATCAAACAAGCATTTTAAAACAAAATTTCAATTCAGACTTTAAATTTTGTGATCTGTGACAAATGTGTTAATTTGTCATATGAATAACCTCTTAAATGACACAAAGTTGTAATTAGTGATACAATGTGGTTAAGTGACAAATTTCAGCACAGTATAAATGATTAGACCCCAAAATTGGTAACAGTTTAGAGTATTTGAACAGGTTCAATGAGTTTTACCGATAGCTTTCTTTGGGAGGTTAATGCAGAAAATAAACAAGTGAAGTCAATTTCTGACTTTACAGTTGAAGTACATCAATAAATTTTCCCATTTTATTATTATGTGACTAAAGAAAAGCACCATATGATCCCTCCTCTTCAGAGTTAAAGTCAGGAGGAAAATTATCTTCCCTAAATAACTTATTATGATTCTGCTTCTCATAACTAAAAGTATCTCTCTTTTTTGCGCTGGTTGCCAGGAAACTTAAATCCATGGTATATTTACATATATATATAATTTTACCAAACTAGCCTGTATATTATATAACATTGTATAAAGTGTTATATAGCTATGATAGGAATTGTTTATATTTAATTGATGTATTTTATTTGCTATTTCTTGCCACATTTGTTCATAAATTAGTTAAAATGTATTTATTTCCTAGGACAAAAGAATGTTTATTAACAATAAACCTTATAACTTGTAATCTGAAGCTTATGTCTTCCTGTTCTCAAAAAGAAATAAGTAAATAAATTACCTGGCTTAGTATTATAACCTATTCAGTCACAGGCAAGCAAACAGACTAACTCTGTAGATGGGAAAATAGAATGTCTATACCATATATTGAAATATATTTTGATCACGATTTTTAACAGCACTAGAAAAACTGTTTTATGAAAAATAAGAATATGAGATTATTGGCCAAAACCAAGGAGAGAAAAATGGGAAAACTATGGCCCCACTCTCAGTGTTATCCTCCAGAGATCTTCCCAATTCTGCAGTTTAAGTACTATTTATAGCCTTGTTTTTATCAACCTGAATTATAATTTCTTATCTAAAGGATAATTGGCTAATAAGTAATTAATTCTGAGTTATTATTACATTTCCGGTTTTCATAAACTGCTATTTGATTTCTCATTGGGAAAATAAAATAATTTTAGCGTTAAAGAATGATAAATGAGCTGCATATGAAATAATAAACTGGATAGGAAACATAAGCATGAATCTATTATTTTACTCTGGAAAGGGGTTAGTGCTAAGGCCTCTGAGAGAAGACACTGGGTCTGAACATAGAAATATCAAAGTTATAGTAGGAACATCCAGCAGCCAGTGGAGTTCTAAATATGACACTTTATTATAATACAAGTGGTGGCTTCTTGGGTCTTTATTGGCACAGAGTTCACAGCCCCTGCTGACCCTTTTTGTAGTCTGGAATCAGTCCTTTCCCAAGCATAAAGAACTGTCCCAGATGTGAGAAGTCATGGAAATGCTTACTTATGTTTCATTGCTCAGCCTCAGGGACAAAGTTTGTTGCTTTCTAGCTACCATCTGGAGGAATCCTTTTATACGCCTTTCTGTTCTGGACATTTACTTTTCTCAGATGTATAGTATGGCACCACTGACATGGATGGAGTATCAGGTGTTATTGAGGCAGTCAGTAGTACCAATTTTCCATTAGTGATGGCCTTGGCTGCTCTATCTGACAGGATATTCCCTCTAATAAGAGAGATCTCTACCTTTTGAGTTTCCCTGCAATGACTAACTGCTGTTTCTTTTGGGATTTGGACAATATCTTAAAAATTAAAGATCTCATAATGATACTGTATGGGGAATTCCTTGGGTGTTAGTAATCCTCTTTTTTTTACACATGCAGCATGAACATAGAGTACCAAGAACCCATATTTAGAATCAGTAAATATATTGACTCTTCAGTCTTTTCTCTGTTGGAGGGTCCTAGTTGGAGCCGTTCATTCCACTTTTTGAGCAGAAATCTGGGAAGGTAAAACTTTGGCATCAATAACATCTTGGTAACCTTGTGTCTTCAGTCTGTAAACCACTTAACATTGGGATTAGGTAGGGGTTCTTCTTTAATGTTGGGCCTGCTAGAGTAGTTCTGTTCCATAGTTTATACACGGGAGCAGATGAATTAGGGATGTTTCTTGAGTTGTGGGGTTCAGCAACTGGGTTGTGTGGTTTAAAATTTGACATGCTTTAAGGGTAATATCTGGGATGTCAAGAAGAAGGATATGAAATTTAAGTGACTGGCCCCCTCTTAGCCACTGATGTTCTTTTGCCTGCAGAACCCAACACCCCATACTGGGCAGGGAGGTCATTACATCTAATTGTTGTCCCAAGGTAAACTTACTGGTTTCTTCTACCTATAGAGCAGTGGCAGCCAAAGCTTGCAAGCACACTGGCCATCTGGCTGCCACCTGATCTGTTTAGAGAAATAAGCCATTGGTCTAGAAATATCATTGAGCCTTTTTGTTTAAAGATCTGTAGTTGTCCCTTGTTTTTAGACACATAGAAGGTGAAAGGTTTTTCTAAGTTTGGGAGTCCCAAAGTAGAGGCCATTCTCAGTTTTTCTTTTAAGGTTATCAATACCTATTGGCAGATTCTATCCCAATTGAAAGGCCTGTGATCATTCCCTCTTAGAGCTTCAAAGAGTAGTTTTGCTAGGATGCCAAACCTAGAAATCGAAATTCAACAGAATTCTGCCATTCCCAAGAAGTTCTTACTGTTTCTTAGTCTAGGGGTGTCTGGAGTGCCAAGATCGTCTCTTTATTCCTGGGCTAGGATTCTTGTCCAGAGTAAACATGTATCCCAATTTCTTAACCTTTTGAACAGAAATTTAGGCCTTGTGGATGTATACCTAATATCCTCCTTTTCCCAGAAAAAAGAAGGAATTGTATTCTTAACAGTGTCTTCCCTAGTAGGACTAGAAATTAATATGTCATCCACATATTGTAAGAGCGATCAATTTGTTAACAGTAGTTCCCTTAATTATTTTGCCAATGCATTCCAAAAGAGATGAGACTTGTTCCTAAATCCTTGGTAGAGGATATTCTAGGTGGTGGTGGCAGGAGTTGGGCACTGCTATAAAGATACCTGAAAATATGAAAGTGACTTTGGAACTGGGTAACAGGTAGAGGTAGAAAAGTTTGAAGGACTCAGAAGAAGACAGAAAGATGTGGGAAAATTGGGAACTTCCTAGAGACCTGTTGAATGGTTGTGACCAAAATGCTGATAGTGATATGGACAATGGATTCCAGAATTAGATGATCTCAGATGGAGACGAGGAACTTACTGGGAATTGGAGTAAAGATCACTCTTGTTATGCAAAGAGACTGGCAGCATTTTGCCCCTCCCTTAGACACCGGTGGAACTTTGAACTTGAAAGAGATAATTTAGGACATCCGGTAGAAGAAATTTCTCAACAGCAAAGTGTTCAAGATTTGGCCTGGCTGCTCCTAGCTGCATATAGTTATATGTATTAATAAAGGGATGGTCTGAAACTGGAAGTTAAGGTTAAAACGGGAGCAGCACATAAAAGCTCCGAAAAGTTGAAGCCTAACCATGTGAAAAGAAAAACTCATTTCCTGGGGAGAGATTCAAGCCCACTGCAGAAATTTGCGTAAGTAAAGAAAAGCTGAATGTTATTCCCCAAGACAAGGGTGAAAATGTCTCCAGGGAATGTCAGGGATTATCACAATAGCCCCTCCCATCACAGGCTCAGAGGCCTGAGAGGGTAAAATGGTCTCATGGGCAGGGCTCAGGGTCCTGTTACTCTGTGTAGACTCAGGACATTGCACCCTGCAACCCAGCCATTCTAGCTTTAGCCATGGATAAAAAGAACCAAGGTACAGCTCAGGCCATGGCTTCAAAGGGTGCAAGCCTCAAGCCTCGGTGGTTTCCACATGGACCTATTGCCCTTTGTTTTGGGCAATTTCTCAAATGTGGAACAGGAATATTTTACCCAATGTCTATACCCCCATTGCCTTCTGGTGTTGAGTCTGCAAGTATGCAGAAGGCAAGAGTTTGGGAGTCTCCACCTAGATTTCACAGGATGTATGAAAACACCTGGATTTGCAGGCAGAAGTTGGTTGCAGGGGTGGAGCCCTCATGGAGAACCTCTGTTAGGGCAGTACAGAGGGGAAATGTGGGGTTCAAGTCCCCACACAGAGTCTTCATTGGGGCACTGCCTAGCAAAGTCATGAGAAGAGGGCCACCATCCTCTAGACCCCGTAATGGTAGATCTACCAACAGCCTGCATTGTGTGCCTGGAAAAGCCAGAAGCACTCAATGACAGCCCATGAAAGTAGCCACTGGGGATTTACTCTGCAGAGCCACAGGGCTGGAGCTGCTCAAGGCCATGGGAACCTACCCCATGAGTCACCATGCCTTGGTTGTGAAACACGGAGTCAAACGAGGGCATTTTGGAGTTTTAAGATTTACCGAGTACCCTGCTGAATTTGAGATTTACATGGGGCCTATGGCCCTTAGTTTGGCCAATTTCTCATATGTGGAATGGAAACATTTTGCCAAATGCCTGTACCCCCAATGTATCTTTGAAGTAACTAACTTGCTTTTGATTTTACAGGTTAATAGGTGGAAAAGAATTCCCTTGTCTCAGATGAGACTTTGGACTTGGACTTTTGGGTTAATTATGGAGTGAGTTAAGATTTTGGGGGGACTGTTTGGAAGGCATGATTGTGTTTTGAAATGTGAAAGGGACATGGTATTTCAGAGGGGTCAGTGGTGGAATAACATAGTTTGGCTCTGTGTCCCCACCCAAATCTTATCTTGAATTGTAATCCCCACATGTGGGGATAGGGACTTGGCAGGAGGTGATTGAATAGTGGGGTCAGATTTCCCCATGCTACTCTCATGATAATGAGTAAGTTCTCATGAGATCTGGTTGTTTGAAAGTGTACAGTACTTCCCCCTTTGCTCACTCTCTCTCTCTTCTGCTGCTGCTGCCATGGTAAGAAATGCTTGCTTCCCTTCACCTTCCTCTAGGATTGTAAGTTTCCTGAGGCCTTCCAGTGGTGAGTCCTGTTAACCCTGCAGAAATGTGAGTCAATTAAGCCTCTTTTCTTCATAAATTACCCCATCTCAGGTATTTCCCTATAGCAGGGTGAAAACAGACAAATACACGTACTTAACTTTTTCTTACTGAAGTTTTGCCCTATAATATACACTTTTTTTTTCTGGGTTTTTTCTTTGAGGACAGTCTACTAGATCTCATAATTTCTCTCTTACCTTATCAAAGAGGATTCTCCATTTTTCTTATCAAAAGTCAGGAAGCATCTCTTTTCTGCATTAGGCAGAGTTTGCCACAGCTTTGGGGTATTTCTGTTACTCCTATGAATTATTTCTGTATGTCCACCTCAGATCCTCTATCAATTCCTATAAACCTTGCTTCCCGGTACCCTCTTAGCAATTCTGCAAAAAGCTGCTAAACTCAAACATTTTCCATTTTTTCTGAGTCTTCTCTGCTGCAGATCTCTGAGCCTCTATATTTCTATGCCTTAATCTTAAAATAGCATAAATATACAGCTGAGTAATAGCAGACAGTAGATATTTCAAGAAGAATAAGTGTTCCCCTAAGATTACTGTTTAATGTGCAAGAGCATCTTCCAGATGGTCTCTGTCCTTGGCTGTTTCTTTTAATATTTTATCATTTACTTCTAGGATGTAAAAATGCCAGTTAAACAAATACTTTGATAGGACAAAACTAGTAGGCTGTCATGTAGAATGGTACCAAAAGTATTTGTAATGCTATTTGAAAACGAAAATGAAAGGCCAAATAAGATATAAAAATGTAATAGGAAAAAAGTGTCTAATCTTATATAAATGGCATACGTGTTTAAGAAAGAAATATGTGCATGTTTTAAAAAAGTAGACTCTGAAGTGAAATAGACCTAGGATCCAGTCAATGAAAGACCACTATTACCTTTGTGACCTTGGTCAACTATTTATTTACTAGGATTCAGTATTCTCTTTTATAATGGCAATGTGAGCAAGATATGATGCAGAAAGTGTGAGTTACTCAAGAAATATTAGTTACTATTATAATTGTCATCATCATTATCATTGTGTGAAATGGCCTGAAATTAAAAGTAGTTTATTTAATAAAAGGAAATAAAACTGGGATTAATACTTAATCACAGCCACAATACAAGCTATGTGACTCAGCAGCTACACAGGTAAACCAAACTTACACTACATTATCGGAAAAAAAATATAGCTACTTCAAGGTTAGTAAACAACCTTGGGTAGGTCACGGTCCAGTGCTTCTCACACTTAAAAATATATATGAATGTAGATGTGTGGTGTTGCGTCGGAGGTCTCTGTCCTGTTCCATTGGTCTATATCTCTGTTTTGGTACCAGTACCATGCTGTTTTGATTACTGTAGCTTTGTAGTATAATTTGAAGTCCGGGAGTGTGATGCCTCCAGCTTTGTTCTTTTTGCTTAGAATTGACTTGGCTATGCGGGCTCTCTTTTGGTTTCATATGAAGTTAAGGTGGTTTTTTCCAGTTCTTCAAAGAAGGTATTGGTAGCTTGATAGGGATAGCGTTGAATCTGTAAATTACTTTGGGCAGTATGGCCATTTTGACAATATTGATTCTTCCTAGCCATGAACATGGAATATTTCTCCATCTGTTTGTGTCCTCTCTTATTTCATTGAGCAGTGGTTTGTAGTTCTCCTTGAAGAGGTCCTTTACGTTCCTTGTTAGTTGTATTCCTAGGTATTTTATTCTCTTCCTGACACCATACACTAAAATTAACTCCAGATGGATTAAAGACTTAAACATAAGACCTAACACCATAAAAACCCTAGAAGAAAATCTAGGCAAAACCATTCAGGACATAGGTGTAGGCAAGGACTTCATGACCAAAACACCAAAAGCAGTGGCAACAAAAGCCAAAATAGACAAATGGGACCTAATCAAACTCCATAGCTTCTGCACAGCAAAAGAAACAGTCATTAGAGTGAATCGGAACCAACAGAATGGGAAAAAATTTTTGCAGTCTACCCATCTGACAAAGGGCTGATAACCAGAATCTACAAAGAACTGAAACAGATGTACAAGAAAAAACAAACAAACCCATTCAAAAGTGGGCGAAGGATATGAACAGACACTTTACAAAAGAAGACATACATGAAGCCAACAAACATATGAAAAAATGCTCATCATCACTGGTCATTAGAGAAATGCAAATCAAAACTACATTGAGATACCATCTCACGCCAGTTAGAATGGCGATCATTAAAAAATCTGGAGACAACAGATGCTGGAGAGGATGTGGAGGAAATAGGAACGCTTTTACACTGTTGGTGGGAGTGTAAATTAGTTCAACCATTGTGGAAGACGGTGTGGCGATTCCTCAGGGACCTAGAAATAGAAATTCCATTTGATCCAGCAATCCCATTACTAGGTATATATCCAAAAGACTATAAATCGTTCTACTATAAGGACACATGCACACGAAATGTTCATTGCAGCACAGTTTACAATAGCAGAGACCTGGAACCAACCCAAATGCCCATCGATGATAGACTGGACAGGGAAAATGTGGCACATATACACCATGGAATATTATGCAGCCATCAAAAACGATGAGTTCATGTCCTTTGTAGGGACATGGATGAACCTGGAAACCATCATTCTCAGCAAACTGACACAAGAACAGAAAATCAAACACCGCATATTCTCACTCATAGGCGGGTGTTGAACAATGGGAACACATGGACACAGGGAGGGGAGTATCACACACTGGGGTCTGTTGGGGAGAAGGGGAGGGATAGTGGGGGGTGGGGAGTTGGGGGAGGGATAGCATGGGGAGAATGCCAGATATAGGTGATGGGGGAGGAAGGCAGCAAATCACACTGCCATGTGTGTACCTATGCAACAATCTTCCATGTTCTTCACGTGTACCCCCAAACCTAAAATGCAATAAAAAATATATATATATATATATATATATGAATCACCAGAAGTCTTAATAATTCAGATGATTTGACAGATCTGGGTGAAGTGTGAGATTTTGCATTTCAAAATTTTTGGTGATGATACTGCTGCTGGATGTCGTCATTAGCAAGAGCCTAGAAAACATCTTGAGTGTAAATTTCATGCTAGGCAACTCATTTAAAGAATATTTACAAATTAGACATTATTTCATTTTATTTTTTTTTTGACATTATTTTAAAGAAAATGATCAAGAAGTTGAAAGAATAGGAAATTGTTCAAATGACAGGCTAAATAGTAGAAGGAACTGAACATTATAGCATAGAAGGTAATTTAGCCCCCTTAAGTTACATTAAAAGCATTAAGATAATTTATCAAAAAGTTAATTTTTAATTATTATTTAAGAAATTTGTGTACTTTTCCTTGTCTCCATTGTATTAGAGAAACAAGCAACTTATAGGCATTTAAAGATACTATTTCTTTTTTACTTTATTTTCATGGATACAAATGCAGAATGTGTAGGTTTGTTACATAGAAATACATGTGTCATGATGGTTTGCTGCACCTATCAACCCATCATCTAGGTTTTAAGCCCCACATGCATTATCTATTTGTCCTAATCCTCTTCCTCCCCCTCACTCCCAGTCCCCAACTGGCCTAAATGTGTGTTGTTAACCTCCCTGTATACACGTGTTCTCATTGTTCAACTCCCACTTACGAGTGAGAACATGTGGGATTTGATTTTCTGTTCCCATGTTAGTTTGCTGAGGATGATGGGATTTCCAGCTTCATCCATGTCCCTGCAAAAGACATGATCTCATTCATTTTTATGGCTGCATAGTATTCCATGGTGTATATGTGCCACATTTTCTTTGTCCAGTCTAGTATTGATGGCATTTGGGTTGGTTCCAGGTCTTTGCTATTGTAAACAGTGCTGCAATTAACATGCATGTGCATGTGTCTTTATAGTAGAATTATTTATATTCCTTTGGGTGTATACCCAGTAATAGGATTGCTGGGTCAAATGGAATTTCTGGTTCTAGATCCTTGAGGAATTGCCACACTGTCGTCCACAATGGTTGAATGAATTTACACTCCAACCAAGAGTGTAAAAGCGTTCCTATTTCTCCATGGCCTCAATAGCATTTGTTGTTTCTTGACTTTCTAATAATTGCTATTCTGACTGGCATGAGATGGTATCTCATTGTGGTTTTGATTTGCATTTCTCTAATAATCAGTGATGTTGAGCTTTTTGTTATATGTTTGTTGACCGCATAAATGTCTTCTTTTGAGAAGTGTCTGTTCATATCCTTGGCCCATTTTTTAATGAGTGTGTTTGTTTTTTTCTTGTGAATTTGTTCAAGTTCCTTGTAGATTGTGGATATCAGACCTTTGTCAAATGGGTAGATTGAAAAAATTTTCTCCCATTATTTAGGTTGTCTGTTCACTTTGAGGACAGTTTCTTTTGCTGTGCAGAAACTCTTTAGCTTAATTAGATCCCATTTGTCAATTTTGGCTTTTGTTGCAATTGCTTTTGGCATTTTCATCATGAAGTCTTTGCCTATGTCTATGTCCTGAATGGTATTGCTTAGGTTTTCTTCTAGGGTTCTTAAGATTTTGGGTTTTACATTTAAGTCTTTAATCTATCTTCAGTTAATTTTTGAATAAGGTGTAAAGAAGGAGCGTACTTTCAGTTTTCTACATATGGCTAGCCAGTTTTTCCAGCACCATTTATCATTCCCATTGCTTGTTTTTGTTAGGTGTGTCAAAAATCAAATGGTTGTAGGTGTGTGGTGTTATTTCTGGGATCTCCGTTCTGTTTCATTGGTCTATATGTCTGTTTTGATACCAGTACCATGCTGTTTTGGTTACTGTTGCCTTTTAGTATAGTTTGAACTTAGGTAACGTGATGCCTTCAGCTTTGTTCTTTTTGCTTATGACTGCCTTGGTTATATGGGCTCCTTTTTGGTTCTATATGAAATTTAAAGTAATTTTTTTTTCTAATTCTGTGAAGAATGTCAATGCTAGTTTGATAGGAATGGTATTGAATTTATTAAATTACTTTCACAAATTTTTTTCACAATATTGATTCTTCCTTTCCATAAGGGTGGAAAGTTTTTTCATTTGTTTGTGTCCTTTCTTATTTCCTTAATCAGTGGTTTGTAGTTCTCCTTGAAGAAGTCCTTCACACCCTTTTTAAGCTCTATTTAGTATTTTATTCTCTTTATAGCAATCACAAATGAGAGTTTATTCATGATTTGGCTCTCAGCTTGTCTATGGTTGGTGTTTAGGAATGCTGGATAAATTCCTGGACACACACCCTCCCAAGACTAAATGAGGAAGAAGTCACATGCCCAAATAGACCAATAACAAGTTCTGAAATTAGGGCAGTAATTGATAGCAAAAAAAAAAAAAAAAAACAACACACACAAACAAAAAAACAGGACCAGACAGATTCACAGATTCACAGTCAAATTCTACTAAGAGGAGCTGGTACCATTCCTTCTGAAACTATTCCAAACAATTGAAAAGGAAGGACTCTTCTCTAATTCATTTTATGAGGCCAGCATCATCTTGATACTAAATTGGGCAGAGACACAACAACAAAAAAAAATTTCAGGCCAATATCTCTAATAAACATAAACGTGAAAATCATCAATAAAATACTGGCAAACCGAATCCAGCAACACATCAAGAAGCTTATCCACCATGATCAAGTCAGTTTCATCCCTGGGATGCAAGGCTGGTTCAGCATATGCAAATCAATAAATGTAATCCATCACATAAACAGAACCAATGACAAAAAACACATGATTATTTCAATAGATGCAGAAAAGGCCTTTGATAAAATCTAACTTCCCTTTGTTAAAAACTCTCAATAAACTAGATATTGATGGAACATATCTCAAAATAATAAGAGCTATTTGTGAGAAACTCACAGCCAATATCACTGAATATGCAAAAGCTGGAGGCATTGCTTTGAAAACTGGCACAAGACTTCTATTCAACATAGTATATTGGAAGTTCTGGCCAGTGCAGACAGGCAAGGTATTGACTAGGTATTGATGGAACTAGGAATTGATGGAACATATCTCAAGATAACAAGAGCTATTTATGAGAAACCCACAGCCAATATTATACTGAATATGCAAAAGCTGGAAGCATTCTTTGAAAACCGGCACCACTCTATTCAGTGTAGTATATTGGAAGTTCTGGCCAGCTCAGACAGGCAAGAGAAAGAAACAAAGGGTATTCAAACAGGACGACAGGAAATCAAATTGTCTCTGTTTGAAGATGACATGATTCTAGATGGGGGATTTAGCAAACCCCATCATCTGAGCCCCAAAACTCTTTAAGCTGATAAGCAACTTCAGCAAAGTCTCAGAATACTACTTTATTATACTTAGAAAATGTTACATATATGAATGTGCCACAAAACATTTATTATATGCTCAGTTGTGCTAATATCCATTTGGTAAAGGCCTAAAATAAATTTTAAAATGTATTAAACAATCTAGTATATATGAGTTATGGTGCTTAAGCCTAGAAACTTGATAATAATGTAGTTGAAAAGCTCACATTGAAAACTGTCTGTTCATATCCTTTGCCCACTTTTGAATGGGTTTGTTTTTTTCTTGTAAATCTGCTTGAGTTTTTTGTAGATTCTGGATATTAGCCCTTTGTCAGATGGGTAGATTGTAAACATTTTTTCCTTTTCAAAAGAAGACATTTTTGAGGCCAACAAACATATGCAAAAATGCTTATCATCACGAGAAATGCAAATCAAAACCACATTGAGATACCATCTCATGCCAGTTAGAATGGCAGTCATTAAAAATTCTGGAGACAACAGATGCTGTTGAGGATGTAGAGAAATAGAAACACTTTTACACTGTTGGTGGGAGTATAAATTAGTTCAACCATTGTGGAAGACAGTGTGGTGATTCCTCAAGGATCTAGAAATAGAAATTCCATTTGACCCAGCAATCCCATTCCTGGGTATATACCCAAAAGATTACAAATCATTCTATTACAAAGACATATGCACATGTATGTTTATTGTGGCACTGTTTACAATAGCAAAGACCTGGAACCAACCCAAATGCCATCAATGATAGACTGGACAAAGAAAATGTGGCACATATATACCATGGAATACTATGCAGCCATAAAAAACGATGAGTTCGTGTCTCTGTAGGGACATGGATGAATCTGGAAACCATTCTCAGCAAACTGACACAAGAACAGAAAACCAAACACCGCATGTTCTCACTCATAGGCAGGTGTTGAACAATGAGAACACATGGGCACAGGGAGGGTAACATCACACACTGGGGTCTGTTGGGGGTTTAGGGGGTTGGAGAGGGACAGTGGGGGGGTGGGGAGGTTGGGGAGGGAAAACACTGGAAGAGATGCCTGATGTAGGTAACGGGGTGATGGAGACAGCAAACCACCATCGCATGTATGTACCTATGCAACAATCCTGCAAGATCTGCAAATGTACCCCAGAACTTAAAGTACAATTAAAAAAAAAAACCTCACATTGAAATAGTTGAGACAGACATATGAACATCTACTTATAACGGATAAAACATAGACAATTACAGCCCAATTTGCAAAACAGCTACCAATAATGATAAACTAAATGTTCAAAGAAAACCAGTTACTCAATTTATTAAATCTTGAATTAGCAAATTAAAATAATAAAATGATCCATGAGAGTCCAAGAGTCAGATACACAGCCAAATTCTCTGCCATATTTAATTCATTGTTTAAAATAATATATACCATTTTTTTTCTATAATATTCTTAGCAACTTATATTATTATATTGTGAATATAAATCTACAGAGTATGTAACTATAACTGGAAGCAGTGGTCTATAAACAAGTTGCCATCTGATAACCCCTAATTTTTTAATTTAAGTGAAATAACACCAAATCTCAAGAGAACTGGCTTATTTTGAAATAGTCTCATTTTCAATTGCTTTCTGCTCCTCTGCCAGAGTTACTATTACATAGATTATAAGTAGCACTAATAACAGTACTTTGCAGACTGCTTCATCAAAGGTAATGTATGCACTAATTTCAAAAATGGTCACCTAAGTGTAATTGTAGATATTACAAATAAATATTATTATATCATGTATAATATATAATGTGGTGTCTCTGTCTGTGTGTGTGCAGGTGTGTGTGTGTGCACTGGATTTTTTTTTAATGCTTTTATATTACCAGCATTATTCATATATGATAGCAGGCACCAATCAGAATATTTACCCACTGTTTATCTTCTCACTTTCTAAAAACTGTGGCCAAAATAAAACCACAAGAAGAGTACTGAAAGAAAGAGTAAGTGAAGAGATTGGTATTTGTAAACATCATACAGTGAATGATACATTTAATTTAAAAAATACAGAAAAGGAAGTACAAGATGGCTGACTAGAAGATTCCAGCTATAGTCTCACTCACAGGATAAACAAATTGAACTAGTATCCACACACACACAAAAACCACCTTTATAAGAACCAAGAATCAGGTAAGTGATCATATGGTTTTAACGTCATATTAAGCAAAAAGGCATGAAAGAGGTAGGGAAGACAGTCTTAATTCACCTCCACAACCCCTTTCCCCAACCCCTGGCAATGGCCATGTGGTGTGGAGAGAGAATGTGTGCACTTATGGGAGGGAGAGCACAGTGATTATGGGACTTTGCATTGGAACTCAGTGCTCCCCCATCCCAAAGAAAAGCAATACCCTGCAGAACTCAGCTGGCGTTCACAGAGAGAGTATTTAAAGTAGTCCTCATCCATCTGAGGGGTCGAAACCTGAGTTTCAGCAAGGTTCACCATAATGAACTAAAGTGTTCTGGGGTCCTAAATAAACTTGAAAGACAGTCTAAGCCACAAGGTGTGCAATTCCTGGGCCAGTCCTGAGGCTTTTCTGGGGTGGGAGCCAGTGAGGTTGGGGTGCAAGCAACTTAGTGCGACACGAGCTGAGGTGACCAACTGAGTGCTTGCATTACTTCTCCCCTAACCCCAGGCATTGCAGCGTGCAGCCCCAGAAAAGATTCTTTCCCCCTGCTCGAGGAGAGGAGAAGGGAACATAAAGAAAAGTTCTCTTGCAACTTGGATACCAGCTCAGTCACAGTGGAACTGGACAGTGGGCAGCATCTCAAGGTCCCCATTCCTGTTCCTATCTCCCAGGCAACACTTCTATATGCAGCCTGGGCCAGAAGAGAACATGCACCCTTGAAAGAAAGGACCCAGTGTTGGTAGGATTGATCACCTGCTGACTAAAGAGCCTTTGGGACCTGAATAATCAGCAGTGGGAGCCAGGCAATATTGGTAGCAGGCTTTGGGTGAGACTCACAAGTGTGCTGGCTTTAGGTGCGGCCCAGCACATTCCCAGCTGTGGTGGCTACAAGGAAAGTCTCCTGCTTAAAGAAAGGAGAGGGAAGAATAAAAGAAGGAAATTTCATCTTGCAACTTGGGTACCAGCTCAGCCACAGCAAGACAGAGCACCAACCAGGCTCTTGGGGTCCCTGATTCCAGTCCTTGGCTATTGAATGACATGTTTGGACCTGCCCTGAGTCAAAATAGAGCAGCTCCCTTCACTGAAGGGAGAGACTGAAGACCAGCAGCATTCACCCAAAGCTGACTGAAGTGCCCTTGGGACTTGACTGAACATTGGCAGGATTCTGGAAATACGTGTCATGGGCGTAGGGTGGTGGTGACCACAGGGGCAAACCCTCTGTATGAGGAAAGGAGAGGAAAGAGTTGGAAGGACTGTGTCTTGCAGCTTGGGTGCCTGCTCAGCCACATTAGAATAGAGCATGAAGTAGATTCCTGTCTCCCCTACTCCAGGCCCTTGATCCAAGACAGTTTCTCTGGACCTGCCTGGGGCAAGGAAAAAGTCATCACATTGTGGAAGACAGTGTGACGATTCCTCAAGGATCTAGAACTAGAAATACCATTTGACCCAGCAATCCCATTACTGGGTATATACCCAAAGAATTATAGATCATTCTGTTATAAGGACACATGCACCTGTATGTGTACTGCAGCACCGTTCACAATAACAAATACTTGGAACCAACCCAAATGCCCATCAAATGGTAGACTGGATAAAAAAAATGCGGCACATATACACCATGGAATACTATGCAGCCATAAAAATGAATGAGATCATGTCATTTACAAAATTAGACCAGTTATGTTAAAATTTAAATATTAAATAAGCTGTCAAATTAAGTAGTTCTGCTATAGTTATCTAAAAAAAAAAAAATTATAAGGTAGCTCTAAAAGACCTGAGATTAAGAACTGAGGATAAGCAGCATTGACTGGGAGTGAAGTCTAGGTGGTGCAATCCACACACTAGACTGTATGCTAGCTAGTGTCACTGACTGTTACAGGGTGCTAATACCGAAAGTGGTGAGATAGAAAACTAAGAACTGCAGATGTTCTTTTTGAAGTGGAATCTTTCAATTCTGGATTGTATGGAGGCTATAGTAAAAGATGTCATTTAAGGAAGTTTAGCTATACACCAAAATATGGCCATAATAACTTCCTCCTCATCCAAGTAGGTTGATATTCTGAATTGTTTTGTTTTGCTTTCTATTTTGTTGCAAAGTTGTGGACAATTCGTATTGTTTTCTTGGCCTTCAGTCCCCATTATTCTGAAGTCAGGTGAATCACTGCAGTTTATCTCATCTTTATTTTGTGTCATGAGGTCTGAAACTATAGTAGTGTCAAAAAAAGACTTGTGACCGCACAGGAGGAATTGTGGCTGAAGAACTTTACTGTGAACACAGATTGATTACAGAGTATGTCCTAGGATTCCGTGAAAATAGGCATGCAGTCTTTAAAAATACCATCAGTGCTCCTTGAATCCATATGATGGTGGGATTAATGCAGATGGCTCATGCTGCAGACTACAAATAGCTTGTTTAAAAGAAGCACACACACGTGAGCTAATGGAGCCCTGCAGGGTCAGGAAAAGGTGAAAACAGGAAGTTCCCTGAATTCCTCCTTCCGAAGCACCTTTTGAAGTATAAAGATAACATAGATAAGCCTTCCTCTCAAATAATGCCCATTTCAGACAAATCTGGAGAGATCAGATAAATGAGGTGGGGGTATTGAACAGCTAAAATAATGTTAACTCAACTTTTCCTTTTTTGAAAAGAATAAAAAACATAGCAGCAATTGTTTGATTGAAATGTACTGTGTGTTATTGAAATAAAATAAGACCTTTAAATTAACATAACTTACCCTTAAATAAGCTGCTATATACAGAGTGAAGAAGTCACTAAATATATCTTTTTAAAGTATCCTTTTATACAACTGTCCTTCCTATGTATTACAGTTTGAAACTATTGCACTCTAAAATGGTATTATTCTATTCTAAGAAATTAACATGTAGATAAGACTTGAAGAGTGAAAAACAAACACAATGCCTGCAAATGCCGAAATGCTTGGTCACTGGTCCTGAGAAGGCTCTGAGAATGTTTTTGCATGTAGAAATAGATGGTATGTTTCTGTCTCAGCATTTGAAAGTTACCCTTTCCATCACATAAATTTGATAAACTTTGCACTGCTATTTCGATGAGCAATTGATCCTTCCCATGTAAGGCAAACGTAAGAAATCTCTCAGTTCTAAATTTAGATGTAACTCTGCAGTAAGAATGATGAAGACAAAATTTCTCCTTGTATATAATAATAATTTAAAGCCTGATTTGCTGAACTGCAATCTTCAAATCAGATTTTTTAAAGTAAAATTTCCATTATAATTTTTCAAAAGTGTGAAGGTTTTGATTCACATGAAAAATATTGAAGTTTGTAACGCAAATATGTGGATTTTTAGTTGACTCTCTTTGAATGTGGTAGATGTGATAGATTATTTTCTACAATAGGAAGTGTTATATAATACAATCACTTGATTTTTAAAACAGTTATTCTTGTGAAGGTTAAACAACTGAATTATCTCCCTGCATTTCACAGATTTTTTTTAAAGTCACTCCTTAGATTTAATATCTAAATATAATTGAAAAGAAAAAAAAATTATCAAAGGGAAATGTCAAACATAATAGGGGAGCTAAAAATAAAGCCTATTGAAGAAAGAAATTTTTTATATTATTACAAATTTTCTGCAGAAGCCTATTCTTTAACCTAAGGTCTTTTATTTAAATTGCCATATACTGTAGTCTTGCTTTATAGCCAATTATATGAAGACACATTTTAAACTTCCCTCTGAGAATTTATTTACCAAAATTCATAATGCTGTAAATGCAAAGTTTCCAAGATTAAATCCTGAAAGAAAAAATAAAAAGTCTTAATGGGAACAATAAATTGGTGAAATGTAAATCAGTGAAAGTGAAAATGTAAATCAATGAAAGTATAGACTGAGGTAGTAGCAGTGTACCAATGTTGATTTCTTAGTCATGATGAAGTGCCATGGTATTGTAAGATGTTATCATTGGGGGAGACTGGATGAGGACTGTATCAGAACTCTGTACTACCTTTACAACTTTTCAGGAAGTCTAAAATTATTCCAATATAAAATGTTTATTAAAAATCCCAATACTTCAATCATATATTTCTATACAACCATTGTAGAAATTGCAATTATTCATGCGTATATGCTTTCTTTGAGTTTTATAATTTGTAATAAATATAACATTAATTGCAATTAAAAGCAATTTGTAATATTTTCTCCAAAAAATTTGTTAAAAATAAGGATTTATATTCTTGTCTTGCTAAATTGTGCCATGATGGTGATAGAACTGTAGATGAGTTCACAAGTTATGAGGAGCTATTTTTATACTTTCATTTGTTTAGCAGATAATATTTTATATTTAATGTATTTTAGAATATTTTTGGATCCATAATGGTGCAATCCATTACAAGCTTAAAAGGGGGAAAAAAATTCTACATGAAAACAGGTTATTCCATACCTCAGATTCTAGAGTAAGGATAATCACTTTCAATACATCACAGCTACATAAAGTATCACAAAGAATGTTTGACTCACGTAATGAAAATAACTTATGGTAGTTTCTGTTTTAAAATCAAATATTGCTACCACAGAATGGTATAAGTACCACTTCTACACACCAAACAAATAAAAGATCAGCTATATTTGTCACAGATAATATGTTCTATTTACCAGATGTTAAAGAATTAAATTCATTACATGGATTCTGAATTGATTATAACCATCATGCTTTAAACTCACTGGCTGGCAGTAAACAGATGAAGATTTAAATGTTTAGTGAATCCGCAGCCAGAACTCTTAAGGGACATGTTAACTTTTACTGACTGTATTTCTAAATTTAAAGGATAAATGCCTGACACTTAAGATGAGGACCGGAAGACATCAGATATGAGCTGAAAGTTTGAGGAACTAGGAGATTATTGTGAGTATTTAAACTGCCACGACAAAGATTGGTGATCGCATAGTGAGGTTACCAACAAAAGCAGAAAAAACTTTGGGAAGAGGAGTAAAGGATGAAGTTCAGCTCAGCTTGAGATCAGTCAGGGCCAGTTCAAGCAGAGGACATAAGAAAAACATATCTCTGTCCTCACTGTATAATAAAAAAACAGGCCAATTAAGAAATTATTATAATACAGGACAAATATTCCTTATTTGAAGTGCTTAGAACCAGAAGGGTTTCAGATTTCATTTTTTTTTTTTGTAATACTTTCATCTAAATAATGAGATGCCTTGGGGGGTAGAACCCAAATCTAAACATGAAATTCATTTACATTTTAGATATACTTCATATGCAAAGTATGAAGGTGATTTTCTATAACATCTTTAGCTATTTTGTGTGTGAAACAAAGTTTGTGTACATTGAGCCACTGGAAAGCAACATGTCACTATCTCGGCCACCTGCGTAGATATCTGCAGTTGTTTGGCATCACCATTATTCCTGACTTTGAATTTAAATACTACCAATAAGCAATCATCTTCTCATACTTATTTACACATAAATATTTAACAGTAAAATATATGTCATACCTACCAGATGCAGTGGTTCATGCCTGTAATTCCAGTATTTTGGGAGGCCGAGTTGGGTGGCTCACCTGAGGTCAGGAGTTTGAGACCAGCTTGGGCAACATAGTGAAATGCCGTATTTACTAAAAACACAAAATTAGCCGGCTGTGGTGGCGGGTGCCTGTAATCCCAGCTAGTTGAAAGGCTGAGGCAGGAGAAGCGCTTGAACCCAGGGAGGCAGAGGTTGCAGTGAGCCAAGATCACACCATTGCACTCCAACCTAAGCAACAAGAGCAAAACTCCAGCTCAACACCAAAAAAAGTGTCATACCATTAAAACAGAATAATGAGTTCAGTGAACTCAGCCGCATAATAGCATCACCAGAACACCTGGATCAAGTGCCAGATGAGAGCAACAGCAAACAATGCAGGCTTCCAGTCTCCACCTACGATGTTGTTATGATTAAAAGGCTGCCTTTTTATTTATTAATTTGGGGGGAGAGAAGAAAGATCAGAAGCAGTTGAGGGGCTGGGAAGTGGGTCCTCTAGGGATGAGGAGGTGTTCTGCTGATGGCTTTTTGAAACGTTTCCTCGAGTCATCTGCCTCATTGACGGTGTATTTTGTCTTAGAAGTCTCTCTTTGGTTTTGTAATCAGACAGGATTTCCTGTTCTGTTCTGATTACATACTTGTGCAGTCCTTCAATAGGCCTATCACATATCACCATGTCGTCCACAGGCACTTTTTCTGCAGTTAATGCCATCTTCATCATCACTATGATCATAATCTCCTTGATTCAGAACGATTTGTTAAAGAATGAACAACTGAAGCCTCATTATTGATGTTAACAACTTGTTCAATAGCTGCTTCTTTCAGCTTACGAAAGAACTGTCAGCCTACGAAGAACTCTGAAGGTAGGTTTTTTGCGTATGTAAGAAGATAAAGCATTTTTTTCTCATTTGACGTACAGAATTCTTCAGAGTCACCACCTTGTTCATCATCAGCACTGAACACAGGTGCAGGCCAGAGGCTGTGCCAGGCATCCACAACTGTGTCTTTAGTCATTGTATTCCAAGCATTGACAACAGCATATAATAGCATCCCTCCTGCTAAACTCCTTTGGGAACCTTCCACACTCACACCTCTGCTTACTGCTGCTAGCATGCTGTTCAAGAAAGAGTTTTAATATTTATGGATCCAAGGATACAGTGGTCACATGGCTAAATAATGAAGCCACATTTGGGGAAAAGCACCTGGCATAAACATTATTTTTGATGAGCTATTCCGCTGAAGGATGAACAGAACAGTTGTCAAGGAATAACAAAATCTGGAAATCTGGCAGTCTTCCAGTCCCGCTTCCCTGCAGTAAGCATGAGCCACTGGTATAAAATGTTTGTAAAACCAATCCTAAAATATTTCCCTGGTGATCCATGCCTTTTCGTTAGCATAACACAGTAATGGACTGGTAAGAAATTCACTTCTTACAGACAGCAAGGAGGCAAACTTTTGCCTATCACAGCCAATTTACACACGTATGTGTGCCTGCTGCATGAGCACATTCCCACACAGTTATTCTGTTTCTGACATCCTTAATGCCTGTAGGGTTGTCTCATCAGCTTAGCCAGTGTCTGGGGCAATAACACCAAAACAGGGATGTTTCATCAGCATTATAGACTTGTTCTGGTGTCAGATTTTTATCAGTGGTGATGTTGGCAAAGCCGTTAATGATTTGCTCCACCGCTTTGTGATGTGCAGGTGCTTTATCACAACAAATGATTAAACATTTAATGTCATCTCTTTTCTAAAATTTCAGCCACCATCCTGTTGAATATTTAGTTTCCTTCCATTTTCAGTTCATCATGATAGATCTTTGCTTGTTTCATGATCAGCCAAGAATTAAGTAGCCTGTGTTCCCTTCAATGCTAATAGATCAACTGTTTCAATAAATTATGAAGGTCTTCATTTTCAGCTTTACGTAGCGTTTTTTCTGTTTTTCATTCACTTCCATTCATTGCTTTCAACAAAGAATGTCAACAGTTTATGTTTCTGTTTCTTCAGGTCCTATACGGTGGCCATTCCAATACCAAACTCTTCTGTAAGTTGTTTCACACACCTTGTTGTCCAGTTTCTCCAAAAACTTGCCTCTCCATGCTGTAGATCAGCATAAATGATTCTCCCCTGTTATATCACTGTTCCCCATAGGGATATCTTCAGGCCTCTTTGATATTTTCCACAATATTATTACACAGCAGAGCAGAAAATAGGCAAAAAAAAAAAAAAAAAAAATCCCGCAGTGAGTATGGTAGATAGGTCTTAGTTCCATCGGGCATCATGGGGAAACTGCCATCAGTCATCGTGCTTGCACATGTACCATTTTATTACGCTTTGTGGGTGCAGTTGCCTGGGAGAACTTGGTCATACAAGGAAAAGACACATCATATGGGAAGGGGCTTTGGAGGGTGTCTTTTCCCTTGTGGATGCTGAGTAAACTGTGTGTTGTGCACCCGCTTTTTGACTGTGTCCTGTCACGAGGTCAGGTGTGGAATTTTTCAATCGTGATATTATGTTAGCACCCAAAAAACTTTAGATTTTGGAATATTTCAGATTTCATATTTTTGGAATGGGGTGCTCAACCTGTGCAATGTAGCTGAGCAAAGAATGAAGAGGGGTACATTGGGTTCAGTGAAGATAAACCCAAGAGGCAAGAGCCTGCGGAATATTCTGTCGTAGGTGCTGCTGTGCAGATCTTGAGCTCCAGAGCAGCACAGACTTCAGTCTCTTCATTGCTGCATGGCATCGGTAGTAACTATTGCCACATGTCCCGTGTCCACAAAGTGCTCAGTAAACACTTTCTGAATTAAGTTGGATCAAACATTTGTTCATTCCAATAACATATTCTTAGAGAGACTATCATGTACTACCTTAGTGAAAAGGATATATCACTCTATTAATGCATGTCCTGGAGTTTTTACTGTAGTGGAGAGAAAAATAAGGAAGACACGAACGAATAAATATAAAGCATGCTAAATAATGGAAGGGACTCCTGTAAAAAAGTAAAGTAGGATGAGAGAGATAAGAAGGGGTAGAGGGAGCTGCTTTTATGTATTGGGTGGTTAGATCAAGACTTACTAATAATATTTGACTAGAGATTTGGAGAAAGTAAAGACTTCCTTGGGGAGTAACTCCCAGCCAGACTGAAAAGAAAATACAATAGGCCTGAAATGGGACTTGGGCCTGTCTGATGAGGTGAATGTATAAACAAGAAGTGGGGAAGCAGGACTAAGTAAGTCAGAGGAGTTGCGGTGCTTTGCTCAACAGGGTCACTTTTGAGAGCAAAGTTAGAGACCAGAATATTAGTTGGAAAGGAAAGATGGTAGGGGAGTCTGGCCAGCGTGAAAGAATTTGACATGCTTAAGCATTGCCGGTGACAGCATGGAGATCACACCATTCAGGAGGTTAGATGGAGTCTGGCCAGGCGCAGTTGCTCACCCCTGTAATCCTAGCACTTTGAGAGGCTGAGACGGGCAGATTGCTTGAGGCCAGAAGTTCGAGCCGAAACCCGGTCTCTACTAAAAATACAAAAATTAACTGGGCATAGTGGCACATCCCTATAGTCCCAGGTACTCAGGAGGCTGAGGCAGGAGAATCACTTGAACCTGGGAGGCAGAGGTTTCAGTGAGCCGAGACCGTGCCACTGCACTCCAGCCTAGGCAACAGAGCGAGACTCCACCTCAAAAATAAATAAATAAATAAACAAATAAATAAATAAGAAGTCAAGAAAACCTATCTGAAGGCAACTGGATCCACGAAGGTGGGACCCAGACATTGTTAAAGGCAGAAGGAGCTCTGCTCTGAGTGGAACTGAAGAAAGCCTCATAATGTGTGTTAAATGATTGGATGAGGGGTGCAAGGGACATAAATTGAAGGTTGCTGCCAAGTGTTTATTTGAGCAGCTGGAACAGGAAATTTCCATTTACTATCATGGCAAAGACAGGTGGGAGAGGAGAGCAGGTTTGGAGCTGTCAAATAGGCAATTTGGAAATCAGAGCAGAGGTATGGGCTATGATTTAAATGAGAGAGTAACATTTTATGGAGAGCCATGAGTCTTAATTTGTGTACTCTAGAAATAGAGAAGCGTTAAAGATTATGTGCTAATACTTTTTATTTGGTAGGTGACACCCCAGGACAGCAAAAGGAAAAAAAAGTGAGGGGTGAGACACAGAAGGATGGGGAGCATTGTAATGAGAAAGCACACAGGGAGTGTGCGCCCCATCCTGGGACTCCTTACAGAGAAGAGAGCTTGAGGAAGTACTGCCTCTTCTTTGTAAAGCTCATATGGTGGAGGAGGAACAAGCAAAGAAAACTCCACAAGAATAGCCAGCCAGAGAAGAGCCAGGAGCAAATAGTGTTCCATTAGAATGAAGGATAATGTGGGTAGGTCAAGTGCAATGGAAATTAAGAGAATGGGTGACAAATAAGAAACAATGATAAAGAGCAGAAAGTAACAAAGGGCTTTTCAAGGACACATTATCACTCTAAGGTGACTCACTCTTTTCCTTCTTAAGCAACAAGTTATTTATCAAAAGCATAAATCTTGCTAATTTGCAGTTTATTCAAAGCAGTTTTTAAAAATTCTAAGTTTCTTTCTAAATATTTTTCTGTGAATGCTCATTTTTCACAAACATGCAAGAAACTTTCAGTTAAAACATAGTTTATGTTACACATAAGTCATGCTTACCTAGGAATCTAAGAAGAAATCGATTGTTCACAGCTAACTTCCTAAACTCATAGAAATATTCAGTTGTTAAAAACATACACTGACACAGGAAAATTTCTGAAAGACTTTATATGGTAACCATAAAATAACAATGGACAAACTTGGCTTTAAAATTTCATGTGCAAGATATCCAGATGTAAAAATAAATACATGATAAATTAAATCTTCATCTCCTAATAATCCCAGTTAAAATATAACTGTATTTCTTTTTTGCTTTTTGAGTATATTCTGCATTTTAGAATTTAAAATGGGTCAGAAGTGGACAGTTCTTTTAGACCTGGAGAGCACATGGACCTTCAAAAATCACAGAAAGTTGTGAATTAGTGTGGAGCCAGGAGAGATTCCTAATTAATACATTCATGTCAGCTTGTGTATCTTTTTCTTTTTGAAATCCACTGACAGTAGATGCTAAATATAAATTTTAATTGATATTCCCCTCTATTAGTTTCTTGAGGCTACCATAGCAAATTACTACAAACTTGTCAGGTTAAAACAACAGAAATATATTCTTTCACAGTTCGAGAGGCCAGAAGACCAAAATCTAAGTATTGGTAGAGCTGATTCTTGTGGAAGTGCTGAAGGCAAGTCTATTCCATGTCTCGCTCCTTCAGTGAGGGCTGGTGATCCTGGCATTCCTTAGCTTGGTCCTGCCCTCCTGTCTCTGCCTCATCTTCCTATGGTCTTCCTGTCACAGTCCCTGTCCTTTTCTTTGCTTTCTTCTCTAAGGACAGTCATCGCTGGATTGAAGATCCACTTTACTCTAGGATGATCTCATCTGAAACCTTTAATTAACTCTGCAAAGACTCTTGTTTCAAATGAGATCACATTCTGTGGTTCCCAGTGGACTGGAATTTTGCAGGGGACACTATTTGACCCATTATAGCTCCCACCAATATGCATTCTTAGTTTGTGGTAAATTTTGGTAGCTTCTTTTCCTCCATTAATAATTGCCTACACTTCTTTCTTAATCCTCCTTGACTAGTGTTATTTATACTTGGGGCTTATTAGGTAGATGGATTTAAAACAATAATATGCTTTTGAAAATGACTTTCCTATGACTAGGAGAACTCTTAGCAAGTGTATAGGTAGTGAGTAGCAATCCATTAGTATGTATAATTGTTTCAACATAGCATTTTATTATGAATTTCTTAACCAATTATTTTATTGTACTACTTCTCCATTTTATTAGCATAATATTTGGTTTGTAGTAAACGAATAGATAAAAGAGTGTGCTGTTTCTTTTGGGTAATGTATGCAGAATGCACTGAGTAAGTTGAATTGTGATTAGTACGTACAAGAGCACATTGAACACTTAAACAAAAAGTCTGAGCTGGAAAAGTGTGTACTTGAGTATAGAATGAAAATCACTTAAAGTTGAAATCCAACCTCATTTTAACACTAACAGTAATTTAAATTTCTGACCAGGACTTAAAACATCATTGATTACAAGTTTGCTTCTCAGGAATTAGGAATATTCTGTTTTACTAAAAGCATCTCCCACGTTGGAAATAAAGGGATTACAGAATTTACAGTTCTATAAATTCACATCAGAACCAAATGAATGTTTTCTCTTCTAAGAAAAATGTCAATTCCTCTTTTTTTCAGATAAATGTCATAAAAGCTTTTAAATACTCATATACTTATCTAAGCACAATTCACAATAGCAAAGATATGGAATCAACCTAAATGTTCATAAATAGTTGACTAGATAAAGAAAACTTGTTACACACACACACACACACACTGGAATACTATGCAACTATAAAGAAGAATTAGAGAAATGCAAATAAAAAGCACATTGAGATACCATCTCATGCCAGTTAGAATAACAATCATTAAAAAATCTGGAGACAACAGATGCTGGAGAGGATGTGGAGATATAGGAACACTTTTATACTGTTGGTGGAAGTATAAATTTGTTCAATCATTGTGGAAGATTGTGACGATTCCTCAAGGATCTAAAAATAGAAATACCATTTGACCCAGCAAGCCCATAACTGGGTATATTCCCAAAGGATTATAAAACATTCAATTATAAAGACACATGCACACGTATGTTTATTGTGGCACTATTTACAATAGCAAAGCTTGGAACCAACCCAAATGCCCATCAATGATAGACTGGATAAAGAAAATGTGACATATATATACCATGGAATACTATGCAGCTATAAAAAGGGATGAGTTCATGTCCTTTGCATGGACATGAATGAAGCTGGAAACCATCATTCTCAGCAAACTGATACAAGAACAGAAAACCAAACACCGCATATTCTCACTCATAAGTGGGTATTGAACAATGAGAACACATGGACACAGGGGAGGGGACCATCACAAACCAGGGCCGGTGAGGGGATGGGGGACTAGGGGAGGGATAGCAGGGGGTGAGGGGATTGGGTAGGGCTAACATTAGGAGAAATACCTAAGGTAGATGATGAGGGGATGGATGCAGCAAACAATCATGCCACGTGTATACCTATGTAACAAACCTGCACGTTCTGCACATGTACCCCAGAACTTAAAGCATAATAAAAATAAAAGAAGAATGAAATCATGTCTTTTGTAAAAGCAACATGGATGGAACTGGAGGCAATTCTCTTAATTGAAACAACTCAGAAACAGAAAGTCAAACGTCACATGATCTCACTGATAAGTGGGAGCTATATAATGTGTACACTTGGACTAGAATGTGGAATAATCAACATTGAAGTATCAGAAGGTGGGAGGGTGAGGGAGCGTAAGGGATGATAAGTTACTTAATAGATACAATGTACATTATTATGGTGATGGTAATGGTTATGCTAAAAGATCCAACTTCACCACTACACAATATATCCATGTAACAAAACTGTATTTGTATCCATCAAATTTATACAAATGAGAAACATATTTGACATTTCATGTGATTTACTTTGGGGGAAATATAGTCTATGGTATCTACATATTCTGAAGGTTTCATTGATACCCAACCCCCTTTAAATGTTGAATTCATTCATAACAATGTAAACTTAAGTAATTTAATCAGAAGACTGCTCTGTAGGTTACTGAAAGTTTTACCAATAGAAAGAATAAACATGATTAGACCTAAACTTTTTCTTAAGGGAAGTAGCTATTAGATATGCTTGATGCATTTTTAAATACTTAAAATATATTAATTTCAGTATTTCTTAGTTTCAGTCAAAATTTCCCTTATAATCTTAATAATTATTGTCAACGTTCCATGTACCATATGGTATATTACTATAAACCTAAGGAGATTACTGAATTTAATTATCAATATTTATATAGTAACATTTTAACAAAAGCTCAGAGAGTTGTAAAGTGCCTATTGTTTAAAGATAAAGAACATAAAATAGATTTGATGCATATTCTGATAAGATTTATTATGTTTTTAGGCCTATACCGTTTCCATAGTTGCAGCATGAGGCTCAAAGTCACCTCTTTAGCTTTAATATGCTAAAGGATAACTATAATATTTGTTGCAAAGTATAACTTTTCATGAATAAACTCATATAAGTACAACTTTTACTTTACTAACAAACTATATAAATCATGAACTCATGTGCAGGAATTTTTGACGCTAAATAGAAATAATAATGCTTCATGTTTTAGGAGTTACTATTAAAGCAAACTAAAGGAAGGAAAAACAAAACAATTTTTAGCTTAGTTGATTTTATCTTATTCCAATTATATAATTTCATTTTTATTTATGTTACTATAAGGCACTCAATTATTTATCCAAATCAATGCTTGAATATTAGTGTACAATTTGTAGTCTCTTACATTAACTGAGACCTACTGTGTCTTTAAAACAGTGAACATTTGACGGAAGTTCTTTGAATGTTGGTCCTTTTTTCCCCTCCTCTCCCGCAGCTCAAATCTCTGGGCAGAGTTGAAATGTCCTCCACTCTAGCTTCATCAGTTAATTCTACGTTTGTCATGATTAAGTCACTTTGCTTTTCCAAGTCTTAACTTTGATCACTGAAAATTCGGGGAAGACAGAGAAAAGTGCTTGGCCTCTCCCCCAGCGAAGACATGAAGACGAATAACATAGGGTGTGGTAAGAATGAAGGAAAATGCAACTACAAAGAATATTTTATGCTTTTCAAAAATGATCATAGTATATATCAGATAATTTTAATTAATTCTTCATTTCGAGAGCCATGTATAAATATAGCAAGCAAAGGTAAAGAAACATCTTGGTCTAAAAACCAATTGCTAAGAATTTTTATGTTGAACTTTTTGATTCCCATTTTGCAGGTGCAGGTTCAGAATAATAAAATAAATACATTTGCAGCAATTAAAGGCTTTCTTGAATAATTGAATCAGCCAACTCTTCACCAACCATCTTCTACCTATGCCTGCCAGAAATCTTCTCACTGCTTTACAGGCTAACAACTAATACACAGCAGTCATCTGTTGCACTGCAAAGCTGTATAAGCAAATTCAATGTGATTGTTCTTTAATGAAAAGAAATATGCTATATGCTGCCTTCATTCTCCTGGGGCAAAAAGATTTTGTTCTCAATTTAAAACCAAATGCCATCATCAATATCCCTTGGAAATTCCACTTAATTAAAATCCTTTAGTCATAAAACCTGCCAAATAAAAACTTGGTTAGGCTTTTCAATTAACTGCATTTAATTAGAATTCTATAATATGGAGTATATCTGCTTGTGTAGCTTATCCTCATCAAAGAGGTTGTAGTTTGGTCAAAATAAAGAAAACACTTAAAACATAATGGATATCAGTAGGATAAAATGTTCTTCTTCCAAATTAATTCCTCATCTGGCTGACACAACAAGAGAAAAAGTCTCACAGTCTTCTTTAGTCTGTGTTCTGGATGCATTCAATGCCTGTATACCTGCAGCCATATGGTTATGGCTCAGAACACAGGGCAGCCTGGTTTCTGCATCCTTCTCAAACCCATTTCTAGCCCATTCCTGTGGCACCAACCTAAAAAAGGAAAAGTTAAAACCAAGCAAAAACAAAGTAACTTCCACATAAGTCACACAATTTATGAATTGTGTTTTCTACAGTTCAAAGAGACAGAAAAACAAAAACAGACTCTACCAGCAATTCAATAACAATGTAACAAGATACTGCCCCAGTGTTTAAAAAGAAAGAAAAAACTTATGCTATTTGGAAAATTATGTGATCAAGGTCTGTTGTCACACTTCTCTGGAAGTCAGGGTAATCATTTCACATACGTTGGCAATTCTGATGCAGGGACATTGTTTCCAGGTGAAAGCACACTGCTTTCTGTGCAAATCACAGCTATGAGAAAACACGGAAATGGAATGGCCAAGACATTTCATATTTATAACCATAGACTGGTATTATATATTTGAAAACTTTTTATGTTCATAATAATCTTGATTTTTCTTTACAGTGAGCATTGATTTTTGTTGTTCAAATTAAAGATAATGGGAAGAATAGGATTATATCATTTAGATGTGAAGGCTTCAAGGTTGTGTTTGATCTCACTATGGACAATCAGGTAAATTGGGAAATTCGGCAGAAAGAGGAAACAAGCTCATGGCTTGACCTAGGTCAAAGGAAGGACAAGAAGTGCAGACTCCAACAGCATAAGAGTGTTCACTGCTGTGACTTAACACAGTCACTAGTTTGACTTTTGAATATGAAAACCATTCTTGGCTCCTTGGTCATCCAATAACAAGCCAGAGACCTACGGCTGTAGTTAGCTTATCCCAATTTAGATCCTTAAAGTTGATGCTAACATCTGTCACCCCTACTGCCCCAATGCTGTATACTTCTGATCACCTATCTTGACTTAAATATTTATCTATTTGCCTGCTTTTGATTTCTTTATATTATTTATTCAACTGAATTAAATATATTTCAAATTTTTCTGTTGAAGTAATACTAACTACTATGTCATAAAATTAGAACAGAAGTTTATGAATTACTCCAGTCCAACTGGGGACCATTATAAGTTGGTTCCTTTTTTTTTTTTTTTTTGGAAGCAGAGCTGAGATCCGGTGTGATATGGGAGATATTTATTAGGGATCAATGGCTGCCGGTGCCAGAGAGACTATGGTAAACCAGATTTCTCAGAAACAAAGGCAAAGTGCAACGTGAATTCAACAAGCCTTGGGACCAGCTGGAGCATAGCCAGCTAGACAGAGTTGTCTTGTGCAGGCTTGAAATGGCCAAGCCCTTATAACCTGGCTTTGATTATTTATTGGGTGTGGGCTACACCAGGAGAGGCAACTCACTGTTGCTGAGGCAAAATCCCGAAGGTGGTATTAGCTGGATATTGTCTGCTGATTTTATCCTCTTTTCTGATGGAACAGAGACTAATGTATTTGACCAATCAGTGCTACCATTGGCATGCAACTGTGCCCTGTGTATCTGCTCCAGCCATTGAGGTTAATATTTAGCTGGGTCACAGCAGTGCACTGTCATCCTCCAGGATCCACCGTTTGGCTACAGGGCCAGATGGTCAATTAAACAGAAATATGTTGGGAGTCCTGAATCATTTAAATCAGGGTGGCAGAGTTTTTTCTGTAAAGATAGATAAAAGAGTACATATTTAAGGCTCTGGGAACCACATATGGTGATATATTCCTTGTTTGTTGGTTTTTACAATATTTCTAAAGTGTCAAAATCATTCTTCGCTTATCAGCCACACAATAACAGACCACAGACTCACGGCCATAGTTAGTTTTCCCAGGATTTAGATCCTGAAGGTCAGTGCTGACTTCGGCATCCCTATGACCACAGTGCAGTATTATTTTATTTGCTCTCCTGGCTGAGAGTGGAAGGGAGTTTCAAACTTCTGCTTGGACCACCCTCAGTAACAGCCATTTGATATCTGGCTCCCATATGCCTCCATTTTAAGTGGGGCCATGATTAAGCTTGGCATCTGCAGATTGCAATGTCGACATGGGCCCTGTGTCCAGCACACCTCACAATACTTGTTATTAGTTTTATTATTTTCCAGTATTAGGGGTTGAATTTTGGTCCTCCACAGAATTAACATGTTAAAGTCCTAACCCGGGCACTGTAGATTTAGACCTTATTTAGAAACAGGGTCATAGCAGATGACCTGTAGTTTAGACGATGTCATACTGACATAGGGTGGGCCCTTAAACCAATATGACTGTGTCTTTATAAACAGTGGAAACTTGGACACAGTTACACACACTAAGATAGCCCAATGCAAAGATGAAGGCAGGGATGAGGGTGATGCTTCCATTGTACAAACCGAGGAGCACTCAAGACTGCAGTGGCCACCAGAAGCAGGCAAGAGCCCCACAACAACAGATTCTCCTTTGTAGTCCTCAGGAGAAACTGACCCGCACACCTTGATTTCGGACTTCTGGCCTCCAGAACTGTGAGACAGTACATTTCTGTGTTTTTTTTTTCCTCACTCATGAACTTGGTCAGTTACATTTCTGTGGTTTAAATCATCTAGTTTGTAGTTCTCTGTTACAGCAACTCTAGCAAACTAACAAGCTGAGTACACATTCACCCAAGGAAATGGCTATGACTCCTGGGCAAGGCCTTGGGGACTCCTCACCAAGCACACTGGCTGTGATGTGTGATTGAGTCCTTGCGCCTGGGGACATGGCCTCCCCTGCAGTCGTGGATTCCAGTTCAGAAAACTGACCCAGATCCAGAAATCAAGCAAAGGGTGTTGACACTTTTGAGTGACTGCCTTCAGGATTTTGGTCATATCGCATTGATTTCTCCTGATTGTACAAGTTCACAGCACCCTGCTGGCTTTCTACCCACGGTGTTTTGGGGCTGCTGTGTTCAATTATTTCCACAACTTTCAGTGGATCAGCTTTTTTTTTTTATTACTGTCCTCCCCACCCATTATTATCATTGCGACCTTCTAACTACGTGGTCTCTATTGTTTTAGAGACTCCTTGTTCCCACTACCATCAGTTTGCTTAATTCTGTAATGACATTTCTTACCATCCACCTTGGTATGAAGAAGAGAGACACAATAAACATTCAGAGATACTGGTGCTCTTGCCAGCAGCTCATTCCATATAATACAGTTATCCTGCAGGCTTTCTTGTGTACCATAACCATCTGTAGCTCTTCCATTTTTACAGTGTCCACCCCTGCATTTTAGCTTTTCCATCCCTTCTTCCAATATCTTTTAGGCAATTCTGACCCTTCAACAGATGCAAGGTATTAAGAGGGGTGGAACTTCATCGGAACTGAAAAGAGGAGAATTAATTAGGTCTACACATGTGACTATACACTGTCATTCCCCATCTTTATGCAAATAATTTTGCATGTCTGGTGTCTATTTCCTTCCCATTGCCCAGACTTTATGCACAGAATTTTGTGTGTCTGATGTGTAGCTCCTTCCTATTGCCCAGACATGAAATTTAAGGTTTCATCCCTGGGGAAATTAAAATCTCTTCTACAAAAGCAATCCACAGTCTGAAATTTGGTTATTTCTCAGAATACTTACATCTATGTTTTTCCCAATAATTCTAGAATAAATCTGACCATAGACATGCCTTGTAAATGTACCCAGATGTCCTAATATCTTTTTCTCACCTTATTCGTAGAAATACAAAAAAACCACAAGCAAGCAAATACACGAGGAAGCTTCCAACTTAAACTACATACTAAGATACTGTAGCTAGATGAAGAAAAACTAAAATGTAACAAGAGCATTCTCACCAAATATCATGTAATCTGGAATAATGAGAGCATTTTGAACACTTCTAGAAATTTTAAAAACTGTAATTACACGAAATAAAGTCCAGTAATATTTTTTATTTAATATTATCAGTACCTTAACTCTAAATTCTTTCAAAATATTGTGAAAAATGTATTTTTAATTTATAATTTTATACCTCAACAGAGTCTTAATGAAATGAACATCCACTAAAAAATCTTCCACACATGGAAGAACTCAGAAAATGTCTCCCTTTGCAAGCTTTTCCCAGGAAATTACATGATATTTGTTACAGATAAACAGCAAAATAAACCAAACTATATTAAATCACATGTATCAATTAGGTCACTTTTGACTAAATTACTGAAAACCAAATACAAACTAGCATACACAGTTCATTATAATCTTCAATATCATTATCAAAATGGCACGGAAATTCTTTATTTATTTGTGTAGTGTTTGGTTTTCTTGTTTCTGATTTTGTTTTTTGAGACAGAGTTTCACTCTGTTGCCTAGACTGGAGTGCAGTGGCATGATCTCATCTCACTGCAACTTCCGCCTCCTAGGTTCAAGTGATTCTCCTGCCTCAGTCTCCGAAGTACCTGGCATTACAGGTGTCTGTCACCATGCTTGGCTAATTTTTGTATTTTTAGTAGAGACAGGGTTTCACTATGTTGGTCAAGCTGGTCTCAAACTCCTGATCTCAAGTGATCTGCCCAGCTCGGCCTCCCAAAGTGCTGAGATTACAGGCATGAGCCAATGCACCCACCCTATTTGTGTAGTGCTGATGTTTAGGGGCAAGTTTGGTTTGAATTTGAAGCAATTTCACCTACAACTGATTATTTCCATCTTTTGGCTCACTCCCTTCTCATCTACTTCTTGACTCGATCTGTCTCTTAATCTTCGACAGCAAGTGAGTGCAACAGACACAACACAACATCTTCTTGGCCTCATGTTCATGAAAGGGAAGAGCTTCTTTTCCCACTGGGGAAAAAAAAAAAATTGAACCAAATCAAAACAGTAGTCTCAAGTTTGACTTTCCTGGCCAAAACGAGTAACTTGGACAAAAACAAGAGAAGGTGTTTTAGCTAGAATAAATAATTTTAACTATTCAGATTCCCCTTCTTGTTATGAAGTTTGGAGCAGTTCCATAGATATTACGTTATATTAAAGTGAGATAAAATAGTTTCCTGGAAAGAAAGAAGAAAACAGCATGGATAGAACTAGGAAGGAGAAGGAAGCTGGGAGAGCAGCTAATCCCAAATGTGCAATACACATTAGAAACAGAAAACAGCGGGTCCATTTGAAAATCAAATGGGTGAATGAAAAGCTCAGGATGTACAGCCCAGAGGCAACTGGATCAGTCCGGAGCTGGGGGACAAAATATTCAGGTGAGAGATCATCAAAAGGAAAAGGAGTCCTTTAGAATATCAAGCTATTTAAAAAGCAATTTTATTAAAAGAGACTGTTACAATGAGAAACACAATGTCAATGTACTAGTCTGTTCTCATGCTGCTAATACTTACCCAAGACTGAGTAATTTATAAAGGAAATAGGTTTGATGGACTTACAATTCCACATGGCTGGGGAGGTTGCACAATCACGGCGGAAGGTGAAGGGGAAGAAAAACATGGCGGCAGGCAAGATACTGTGTGAAGGGGAGCTCCCCCTTTATAAAACCATCAGATCTCATGAGACTTACTCACTATCACCAGAACAGCAGGGGAAACTCCCTCACCTGTGATTCAATTACCTCCCCACTGGGTGTCAACCAGGACCTTGGGAATTTGGGGGAGCTACAATTCGAGATGAGATTTGGGTGGGGACACAGCCAAACCATATCAATCAGAAACTCGATTGAAAAGCAAACTTTTTAAGTGAAAGAAATGTAATCATGATGTAGTATTTGACTTTTCAGTGAACACTATTTACATGATCATATTGTTGTCGGTACTAAATATTCATTGCTTGTTTAACTGAATTGCTGTATATCTCACTGAAGGATGAAGCAGGGGAGGCTATGTGTGGTGAAAAATAGCTAAATTCTTGTCCCTCATAACAAGAAGTAAATGGATAGTGTCAAAACTTGAGACATCAAATATATAGGAATCTGTTTAACTTTAAATATACATAACTACCAAAATAAAACCTAAAGGATGTCAAATCTATTGACTAAAAGGGAAAGAAACATAGGGGAAGAGAAGATAGGGATATTTCAAAAGGCTTTCAGGATTAGTTTATTTTTTATTTTATTTTTGAGACAGGATCTTACTCTGTCCACTATGCTGAAGTGTAGTGATACAGCCATGGCTCACTGTGGCCTTGACCTCCTGGGCTCAGGTGATCACATCTCAGCCTCCCAAGTAGCTGCTACTACAAATGCATGCCACCACACCAGGACACGTTTTTGTATTTTTTTTTTTTTTTGTAGAGACTCGGGTTTCATCATGATTCCCAGGCTTGTCTCAAACTCCTGGGCTCAAGTGATCCTCCTGCCTGGGCCTCCCCAAGTTCTAGGATTACAGGTGTGAGCCACTGCAGCACCCGGCCTATGTTTATCTATGATCATGTATTATATGGATAAAATTAAATATTTTTTAAAGGTAAGTTCTCAGGTATCTCTCTTAATGGAGTCCCAGATCAACTGGAGAATCACAGAGTCTTTCAAGTTAAGAATTATCAAGTGTTATATGAAGCTATATGAAGTTTTAAATAACTGGAATATATTTTTGTTTTTACTTTGTTTTCTGGCCAAAAGATAATTTGGAAACAGGAAGCCATTTTTCTTCTTGCATTTTGTTTATTCCAAGCTCTCACAATGGACTGGTCTCATCAGTGGTCCAAAGTTTGTTCAGTCCAAATTTTAATATGATTAGATGTTGATATAACAGACTACTAATTGAATATAGAAGATGGAATAGATAAATGGAGTTTTGAGCTGCCGCACTGATGCAGTCCATGCATGACTTGTGTAGTCTGTGAAATGAAATAAACACTCGGTTCTATCATTCATCTTCTCACCAGATATGAGAAATTGTCCCTAGGCAATAGTGACAGAGAAGGAAAATAAAATAGATCAAAATTAGCTCATCTGCTTTTCTTCATTTTTACAGTTCAATATGTCTGAATTGAAAAAACCCAGCAACTGTAAATGTGAAAGTAGGAAGGTATTATGTCATAAACATGAATGCATTTCTTGAGAGTGAATAAAGAGAGGAAGGAGATATGCAGCTTGCTCCCATTCTACCCATGGTTCTCCTGAACACACATATGTGAAGGCCTCAGCCTGATTTAGTCCTGAATGGTGAGTTCCACCTCTTTCTCCTCCACCTGTTCTGTTTCTCCAGACACCTGGTCCCTCTCCCAGCAAGTCTTTGCAACATGCAGCCTTCAGCAGTGACTCTATTTACAACAATATTTTTACTATTGAAATTTCTTGAAAAGGATGTTTTTTATAAAGGGAAGGGAAGAAGGCCGATGTGAATTCTGGTATTACTAGCTGCCATGACTGTATTTGATGTTTTATTTCTCTAATGCATAACTCACTTTTTTATGGGTTTCATGGGTTAGTTCTTTAAGGCATCTATATGTCTGAAATTTTTTTTTTTCATTACCAAAGGTTGAATTTCAATACAGACAAATCTAAACACAGCCTTTGAAACTGTACAATCAGATTCAATATTTTAGTGTGCATTAGAGAACCATTATGTATTTTATGGAAAAGTAACATTTATCTTAAGCAATAGTAGCATATATTATTAACTTATAAAAAATTCTAGAGATTTTTTAATAGCTCAACAGTTTCATCAACAATCAGAATCTTTCAATCTTTCCATACTGCCATTCTCAGCATATTTTTAGCCTTTAATTTGTCCTTTCATGTTCAAAGTGGCCATGAAACCATCTTTTTATACATCCCCAGGAAATTTGTCTTTATAAATATGAGAATACTTATATATGCTGTGGGCTTGCCTCTAGGCTGATACTATAATAACAAAAATAAAACAGACTATCATCTTATGCCTCAAAACTGAGTGTTCTTATTTTTAAAAAGACAATGATTCATCAATCACCAAGACTTAGACATACTTTATCTCTTGAAATAAGGATATAATGGAATTTCCTTCTTATCTAAAGGATATTTTGGTTAATTCAATTTTCCAAAGTTGGTTCTTATTTCCAAAATATTTCTAAAAGGAAATTCTATTAATTGAATATTTGAAGAGTTAAATATCACTTCTAGGTCATATTTATTATAATCCTAGTACTCTTTTCATTCATTTAACCATTAATTCATGCACAAATTAATGCAGTCATTTATTTAATTAAACAGATGATAACAGTGTGGAAAGGCAACGTGATCTAATATTTAAATAAATTCTACAGCAAAACCACTTTTGTTTTAATCTGCTTCTTGGTATATCACTCAATCTTACTGTGCCTAAGTTTTTTCATCTGGAAAATTTTGAATAAAATAAACATACCTCACAGGGTTGTTACTTTTATATGTTAACATACGTGAGTTGCTTAGAAAAGTTCAAAGTTTCTAATAATTACTAAATCATTTTAATACAAACAAACATATGCTATTCAAAAGAAAGATACTGTTTTCATAAATGCTATATGTAGTTATTCCTGTATGATTCAAAAGCACAGGAAATAAAAGAAAAATAGAAAAGTGTGACTGCACAAACTGAAAACCTTTGCAACAAAGGGAACAATTGACAGAGTGAAAAGGCAACCTGTGGATTGGAAGAAAATATTTGTAAACCACATATCTGATAAGGACCATATATTGTAATACCTAAAATATATAAGGAATGTGTACAATGCAACAGAAAAAAAAAACCCTGCAAATAACCCAATGAAAATGGGCAAATAATTTAAACAGGTATTTCTTTCTTTCTTTCTTTTTTTCTTAAAAGAAGACATACAAATGGAAAACAGGTATATCAAACAGGTAATGATGGTCAACATCATTAATCACCAGAGAAATTCAAATCAAAAATAGAATAAAATATTACTTCACATGTGTTAGGCTGGCCATTATATAAAATAAAATAAAAAAAAAAGAAACGGAAAATAACAATTGTTGGTGAGGATGTGAAGAAATTGGAACCCCTGTATTCTGTTGGTGGGGGATGTAAAATGATATCTAAGCCAACCAGTATGGAGTTTCCTCAAGAAATTAAAAATAGAACTATAGTAGGATATGGAAATCCCAATGCTGAATATTTGTTCAAAATAATCAAATACAGGATCTCAAAGAGATATTGACACTCCCATATTCATTGCAATATTATTCAAAATGGTCAAAAGGGGGAAACAACCTGAACATTCATGGACATATAAAAGGCAAAAAACGGATGCAATATACACACAATGGAATATTATTAAGCCTTATAATTAGGAAATCTTGTCATATGCAACAACCTGAGTGCAACTTGAGGACATTACGCTAATGGAAATAAGCTTGTTATAGAAAGACAAATACTGCATGATTCCACTTGTTTGAGTTATCTTAAGTAATCAAACTCAGAGAAGTAGAAAATAGAACAGTGTCTACCTGAGGCTGTGGAAGGAGGGGAAAATGGAAGTCCCCAGTCAATGAGTATAGAGTTTCAGTTATGTGAGATAAAAATGTTCTAGAGAGTTACTCTACAATATTGTGTTTATAGCAAACGTACTATACCGTACACTTCAAAGTTTGTTAAGAAAGTAGATTTGGTGCTTCATATTCCTACGACAGTTAAAAAAAATTAATTCAAAAAATTCAAACCCAGAAATACTGGTGAAGAAAACACCACATAACCCAACAATCAACAGGTTATCTATATTTTCCATTTTCAATTCCAACTCTTGGTAGGACAGAACCTAGAGTTTTAGGTTCTACATCTGTACAACCTGACTGAGAAGAGATTTCATTAGACAAAAATGCTTTAAATAGAGTTATATCAGAATTTATTTCCTGTGCAAGTAAGGATAAATCTGTGCAAATTAACTTTTTAAAAATTGGACCTATTAAAAACTGAAACTGAAACTATTTTACAACTAAAAACCCAGGAGTAAGCTTTAGGCACAATTTAATTCAGATGCTGAAATTATTTGGAAGGATTATCTTGTGTTCTGCTTTTCTCTGCACTGGTTTTACTCTGCGACTCCTCACCATCTCAGGCTTGCTCCTTCCTGTCTGACAGCTGTGCAGCCCCAAAGTCGTGCCTGCTTCTTTTCAAGCCAAGCTATATTATTAATATCTCATATGATATAGATTTATAATATAGTAATATAATATCTTTTTGTAATGAATAGTTCAAAAGGTCCAATAATGCTCAACAGGCCATTTAGGCTATAGTAGAGCCCTAAAATAAACATCCATTTGGCTGCTTTTATATGCAGATACCTAGACCAATGGCCTCGATCTGAATATTTGATAGAAATACTGTACATAGTGTCATTATATCTCATTTTCCTGATTCTGTGGCATGTTCAACTCTGATCAGTTACTTTAATCATCAGTTTAAATACATTAGTTGTGTGACCCCAAATCCATGGAACCATGGAGTCAGGAGTGAAACCAAGTTTCTACATTGCTTATGGACTAACAATGGGGAGCATGATTCCTCAGAAAAAACATCAGGGCACTGTTCCTGGAAAACAAGATGAAAGGATATTGAGTGGCAAAATCCACGGATGACAAGTGTAGTAGCAACTTATTTCCCTGTTTTGCCCTCTTAGCCCTAATAAATGAAATCTAATTCAGATAGTGCCAATTGATCTAAGTGTCTGCATAAAATAGGAGCCAAATGAAAGTTCACCTTAGGGCTTTATGAATATAGCTAAATGCTACATTGAGTATTATTGAACCCAAAGGACTATATGCAATGATAATTATATATTAACCTACTATCTATTTCATATGGAATAATACTACAGTAACAACCTATTTAAAAAATGCCAGTTTTCAACTATGTCCCTTATTTTATTTTTGGTACAGCACTAATACCAACTGCAGTTATCTCATTATGTGATTCGTTTTTGTTTCATTTCTTTCTATAGTAATCCTTCAGTCTTTTCAACCATAGCAAGCACTGCATCTAAAACTGTACCTTGTGCATGGGAGATAGTCAGTAAGTATTTGTTGAAGAAATAGATTCCAAATATCACTTCCTGATGTGCTTTGACATTGTATCCCCACCCAAATCTCACCTCGAATTGTACTAATCCCCATGTCATGGGAGGAACCTGGTGGAGGTAATTGAATCATGGGGGTGAGTTTTTTTCCATGATGCTCTGGTGACAGTGAATGAATCTCATGTTATCTGATGGTTCTGTTAAGAGAGTTTCCCTGAGCATGACTCCTTGCCTGCCACCATGTAACACATACCTTTTATCTTCCTTTGCTTTTGGCCATCATTGTGAGGCCTCCTCAGCCATGAGGAAACGTGAGTCCATTACACCTCTTCCCTTCATAAATTACCCAGTCTTGGGCACATCTTTATTAGCAGCATGAGAGACTAAAAACTCCCCATATCCTATTTACTACACAGGATAGCAGAGATAATCAGGTTCATGCTGCATCATTTCTGTGTGATCAGCATGGGTCAGAATGTGTTGGGCTGGCTGTCTCTTGCTTCATGGACTGCAGGACCAAGTCTCAAGCTTTGCTGCTTGCAAATCTACCCCTTTTAAGTATCTATTCCCCCACCTATTGATTTCCAAACAAGGTTTTGCTTCTCTTGATATGCTAGACAGTAGCTTGGAAAGCATTTTTTAAAAATCATATTGTTTTTCTTACATCAGGCTGTGACCTACTAATTGTGTAATTAATTTGAGGGATCAAGACCAACATATTATATGAAAAAGTAGAATAAACTAATGTGGTGTACAAGGGAAAGAGCATGAAACAGAACGGAAAGGAATGAAATAAAACTGAGTAAGCTATAATAGAGCAGAAAGAAATGGAATAAAAGAGTAGAAAATAGAAAACCTCCACGATACTAAGAAAAAGTACTTTTGCAGAAACGATTTTTAAAATTATAAATGTGGAGTGTGAGAGCTTTTTATAAAAAATTAGCTTACACAACCATGGAGGATGGGAACTCCCAAAGCTGCAAGATTAGTCCATAAGGCAGAGCCCCAGGAGAAATGATAGTTTAGTTCCAGTTTGATTCCAAAAAACTCAAGAACCAGGATGGCCAATAGCATAGCTCTAGTCCAAAGTCTTGTCACTCAAGAGTCAGGAAAAATTGATGCTTCAGTTTGAATCCAATAGTAGGAAAGAAGAAGATGGAGAAGAAGTAGGAGAAAGAAGGAGAAGGAGAAGGAGGAAGAAGGAGAAGGAGAAGGAGGAAGAAGGAGAAGGAAGGAGAAGGAAGAAGAAGAAGGAAGAAAAGGAGGAAGAGGAGGAAGAAGGAGAAGGAAAAGGAGAAGGAGAAAGAAGGAGAAGGAGAAAGAAGGAGAAGGAGGAGAGAAGAGAAGGAGAAGGAGAAGGAGAAAGAAGGAGAAGGAGAAGGAGAAAGAAGGAGAAGGAGAAGGAGAAAGAAGGAAAGGAGGAGAAAGAAGAAGGAAGGAGAGGAGGAAGAGGAGGAAGAAGCAGAAGGAAGAAGGAGAAGCAGCAGTCAATGTCCCTGTCTAGAGGAAGTTAGGCAGGAAGAATTTTATCTTTCTCAGGGGAGAAACAGTCTTTTGTTCTATTTAGACCTTCAATTGATTGGATGAAACCACCTGACATGAGGGAGGTTAATCTATTGATTGAAATATCTACTGATTCAAATATTAATCTCATCTGGAAACACTCTCAAATATACAAAGTATTAGGTCATCTTACATTGTTATAAAGAAATACCTGAGATTGGGTAATTTATAAAGAAATGAGGCATAATTGGCTCACAGTTCTGCAGGCTGGACAGGAAATAGTTTTAACAAACTCTTCTATTTTTTCTGCACATGATTGTCCTGTTCAGCTTTTTAATGCATTTTTGAACCATATTTGGTCGTTTACATTTTACTATGCAATTGAGATTTCAAACTTCCAGTCCTAAGGAAGTTTTTATTTTTCTTTTATTCTTTGTCTCTACCTTTTGTTTTTACCCATTTTATCTCACAATCTGCTTATTTTATTATGCATCATCTTGTTTAATTGTCAACATGGTCAGAGGTTTGTCTGATTTTTTGGCTATTTTAAATTTTAAAAATCAGTTTCGTTGATCAGTTTTATTGTACTTTTATAAATTATTTTACTTCTTTACCTGTAGTAATACTTCATGATTGTTCCCATTTTTTTGTGATTTGAAAATATTTTTATTAAAGCATTAAACATATATAGACAAAAGAATGAAAATAAATATCCAGATCAATAAATTATCACAAAGCAAATCAATATTTATTTAACCCTACATATAAAAAAATGCCAGCACCCCAAAAGCCTCTATTATATTTCTTTGATTGCCTTCCCTCTGCCATTTTCTGGCCTTGTGACTCTATGGGAAATTTTTATTCTTTCTGGAATTTTATACAACTGGAATCCTAAAGTGTACATTCTTTGGTGAATGGCTTCTTTGGCTTAACATTGCTAATGAGATTTGTCCACGTTTTCACTCACAATTGAGGTTCTGTTTTATTTCTTTTGAAGAATATACCTAAAACAATTCATTCCAATATTTTCTTTTTTTAATTTTTAAGATGTGCTTTTTGTATTGAGATAATAATATTTAGCATGAAACCTACCCTCTTAACAAATATTTAAGTGTATAATTTGGTGTTGGATATCTAAAACTTATTAATCTTGCCTATCTGAAACTTACAGTCATTGAACAGCAGCTCCTCATTTCTCTCCTCCCAGGCTCTGGCAGCCACCATTTATGTTTCTGCATATAAGAGTTTGACTATTTCAACACCTCATATAAATGGAATCATGCAGTATTTGTCCTTCTGTGACTGGATTATTTCACTTTGCATAATATTCTCAAGTTTCATCCATGTTGTTGCATAAGACAGAATCTCCTCCTTTTATAAGGCTGAGTAATATTCCATTTCATTTACATTCCAAATTTTTGAAAATTTTTTCATTTGGACATGGACATTTAGGTTGTTTCCACTTATTTTACAAATACCGCAAAAATCCATGAGCTTGCATCTTTGTTCTAATGTATGCATTTATATTGGATATATATATAGTGGTGGAATAGACATCATATAGTGTACATATTTCCTACTCAATAGGTAAGGCAAAAATGCTTTCCAAAGAGGTTGTATCAATGTATTCAGTCAACATGAGTATATGCAAGTATTGACTACTGTAATTCATTGTCAATACGTGACATCTTCAATCTTTTAACTTTAACCATTTTGGTGAATGTAAAGTGGGATCTCATTGTAATTTTGTTTTGCATTTCTTTTAAGACTAATGAAATTGAGCACATTTTCATACATTTATTGGTTTTCTGGACAACTGGTTTCGTGAAGTCCTTCCTTACATCAGTATTTTATTTTTATATTGTTTCCCTTTTTATCTGAATGACTAGTTTGAGAAGACTTTTGTTACAGATTTTGCAAATACCTTTTGTGATTCTGTAGCTTCGTCCTTTATTTGATGTCTTTGAGTTAATAATGCTACTTTAGTTATAATATTTTATTACAGTAAAATTTTGTTTTACTTTATCAGTAGTTTTTGTATTTCATTAATGGAATTTAATAAGTCTGAGTTATAAATTCTTTCTCCTATTTGCCTATTTCTCCTATTTCAGAAACTTTATTGTTTTTCCTCTTATGATAGGTGTACTACTCACCTGAATTCAATTTATTCATACGTATGAGGTAGAAATCAACTTTCTTTTTATTTTCAGCCTGTATAATTAGCATCATTTTAAAAAAGACTCTTAATTTTCTCTGTTTGTATTGTCATGTTTGTTACAAATCAAGTATACATTGTGTTTATGGATCTATTCCTAGATTCTATAATTTGTTTCATTGGTACATTTCTCTCTTCATGAACTAAAAACACACTGCATCAATTGTATAGATTTATAATAATCTTGATAGTTAAAATATTTACTCTCCCATTTTCTTTTTCTTCAGGAAAAGCTGGAACATTCCTGGCTTGTAACACTGCTATTTAAATTTTAAAATCAGTTTACCACTGTCTCAAAATAGTTGAGATTTTCATTAAGATTACATAGGATCTACATATAAAGTTGTCGGCTCCAATTAATATCTTCACAAATTGTCTTCTAGTCTATGAAAATGTTAAATATTTTCACTTAAAAATATGTTCATGTTTTCTCAATATTCTATCATTTTCTGTGTAAAAGTCTTACATATTTTTGTTAGATTCATTCCCAGATATTTTAAATTTGTGATGCTATTAAGATTGTATCTTCATTTATTCTGTGTGTGCATGTGTGTATATACAAACATTAAGTTACTAGCTGACATACATACACATACAGAATTCTAATGTTGATTTTTATAGCCAGTAACCTTGTGACCTTGTTTTACTGACCTCTTCCTCTTCTTCTTCTTTTTTTTTTTTTTTTTTTTTTTGAGACTGATTCTTGCTGTGTCATCCAGTCTGGAGTGCAATGACAATGGCCTGATCTCAGCTCACTGCAATCTCCCCTACCTGGGTTCAAGCAATTCTCCTGCCTCAGACTCCTAAGCAGCTGGGACTACAGGTGCCCACCACCATGCCCAGCTAATTTTTAAAAAATTTTTAGTTTTAGTAGAGATGGGATTTCACTATGTTGGTCAGGCTGGTCTTGAACTCCTGACCTTATGATCCACCTGCCTCAGTCTCCCAAAGGGCTGCGATTACAGGTGTGAGCTACCAAGCCTGGCCTACTGACTCTTCTTAATTGGCATACTTCATTGGTAAATTCTTTTGTAATTTCTATATACACAATCATATTGTCATCAAATATTGGTAGTTTTGTTTAACTTTCCCTAAATCTTACATTTTATTCTGCTTGCCTTTAGTTAGACTTCCAGCACAGTACTGAACTAGTACAAAGAAACATTTCAATAGTTTTCCATTAGGAATGCTAACCATTACAGTTTTATTATTAATATATTTATTGTATTAAGGAAGGCCCAATTTACTCCTAATTTGCTCCCAGCTTACTTCTACTGGGGCAAGCCTTTGAAATTTACTTAGTAATTTTTATTCTTCTGTTAAAATAATCATATGTTTTTCCTTTTTTTTTTTTAATGTGAGAAACTGCATTGATTGGTTTAAAGGCTAAACCAACCCTGCATTGCTGTTTCTCATACAAGGTTCTGTTGCTTTGTTTTTACCAATTTGGACATTCAATGTATAAACTAAGGCAAACTAGGTACTTATCTAAGTAATTGAAAATATATTTTATTGATCCACTTAACAAATTTTAAATGAGATCTATGGTATTCCCTTATGTTGGTAATATCAGCAAAATATTTTTGAATTTATATAAATACTTTATTGCATTCATTTTCTTCTTTAAAATTTTAAACTAGAAAAATAATTTCTGCATATATATGGCCACATATTTTCCATCATGCTATTTAGAAGTTATTTTATCCTCTTCTCCTTTGACAAAATGATGGTTATACTAAAAGCCCAGAGCTTATGCCAATACTTTTCGTGATTCCAAACAGATGTTGGGGGAGAAACAGAAACTTCTGGCACTTTTTTGGGGGTTGGAATGCTATACCTGCAACTGCTAAAGACATACATGAACAGATTTCTTTTTATTTAAATTATATTTCACTTTGTATCATCACAATTTAATATGCTAATTGTAGAACATTTTTAAAGTACACAGAGACAAAAACAATATTCATAACATAAACTAATTTGAAGATATATATTCCCAAAAGTCAGGTGTTTTCAGATTAAAAGATGTTGGGCCAGGTACAGTGGCTCACGCCTGTCATCCCAGCCCTTTGGGAGGCCGAGGTGGGAGGATCACGAGGTCAGGAGATCAAGACCATCCTGCCCAACATGGTGAAACTCAGTCTCTACTAAAATACAAAAAATACCAGCCAGGAGTGGTAGCATGGGCTGCAGTCCCAGCTACTCTGGAAGCTGAGGCAGGGGGAATGGCTTGACCCTGGGAGGAGGAGGTTGTGGTGAGCTGAGATCCGAGATCACGCCGCTGCACTCCAGCCAGGGCAACGAGAGCAAGACTCTGTCTCAAAAAAAAAAAAAAAAAAAGATGTTGAGGAATTGCATTCTGAATAAAATTGAGAAAGGCCTTGGTCACCACAGGGAAAAGAAATGGTTACTAAGCTTTAGGCATTAGCATGGTATTAGAAATATTAGTAATGAAGATCTGGACTACAATGAAAAACGTCAGATTTCTACACAATTATAATGTAGAATTATATATTTAGTCAAAATATTAATTGAAAGTTGAGAGTAGACAGTATTTTTCAAAAGTAAAAGTTACAGAAAAATATATCCATCCCTTGCCTATTTAATCAGAAATCTGTTAGACAATTTTACAATTAAGAATAAACCAACATATGAATTTATTTATAATTTAGTAGAAAAAAAGATTTTTTAAAAGAGCATAGACCAGTACTTTTTAGGATAATTTATCAATAATTGCATTCTCCCAGGACTCCATGTTTGGGTCCCCCTTCCACGAACACTCCCTTCATGGAAGCCATCTTTCTCTTTCCTGGATTTCCCCTCTGGAGTCCCTTTCCACACTCTCTCGTGGAAGCCTTCTTCCCCCTCCTAAACTCCGTCTCTCTCTCTATTCCCTTCCACTCAGTGTGGAAGCTTCTTTCCTCTCCTGGATTCCATCTTTCTGGATTCTCTTACTCAGTGTGAGAGTTAGCTGTTTCTCTCTTCTTCTCCTGTTTCTCTCCCTAAATGACTTTCTACAAGCAAAACAAAAACAAAAACAAACAAAAAAAGAATTGTATTATCCCACTTCGGATAGATTATTAAGCTACTCTGATCACTTAAAACATCTTCCTGTTTTATTTCATTATCTTTAATTGTACACATATGTTTAAAGTTGCATAGGTATATCTACTAGTTATGAAATTTATAAATTTGTGACAGTTATAAAAACATGTAATAAAATATCATGATCCTTGGAAACTGGCATCCCCATAAACTCTCTTCTAAATTCAAGTGTTTCCCTGTGCTCTGTACCCTAAGTTTCTCTTGGGATGTATCATGATCCATATATTTTATGTCAAGATGAGTCTAAATGAGAAAAACTATTTGATCTGTGTTTGACTTTTATTTATTTCATGTTTTACTCATGTTTTGTTGATAAATTTAGTAAGCTTCTTTGTGTGTTGATGTACATGTCTTAGCTTTATCAAATGAAGTTTTCTACAACAAAGAACAACCAAATCTGATTTCATGCTACATTTTTTTCTCTGATGTACTCTTAAGACTTATTTAAAAAAACGACCCTAGAGGGTTGCTAACAAATTCTTATCTCACAGAACAATCAAGCAACTGGAAATTCTCTCTCCACTTAAACATGGATAACAATAAATAAACAAACTGACTTCAGAAGCACAGTCAGACTTATGCTGAGTTATACTGAGGATCACAATTACATGAAGAATTTATCAATTTCATGATTTCAGATATCCCTAGAACATAAAGCATAGAAAGACTTACCAAACAACTACCACAGGAGTTGAATGAGTTTGGGTGTTTCTATTAAAAGGATGTTCTTGGGGAAGCACAGTTTTCTATACAATTTGCACTCCATAAATGGGAGTTTCACCAGGACAAAACCAAAATGATGCAGAAGACATTTTCAAGATGTTTCAGGTTACTTATTCAAATAAATCAGAATATAAATCAGACTTTTTTTATTGTTTAAGCAACATACAGACTCATTGTATTTTAACAATGATTTTCAAAACTATATTGCATCTTTTTTTCTCCAGATTTCACTTGTAGTCACTTTAATTTTGCATTCAGAATTCCAGAAGAGCAGATTTTCTTTTCATGCACCTCTATCCATATGTATGTAGTTATGAATCCTGAGTTGTATGCCCCCAAAATAAAGGAATATGAATCAAAGGTATACATTAAGAATATATAATAAAAAATCGTTACCACAAAGGGTAACAAGAACAATGCATTTTATCTTTAATGTAAGTTGGGCATGGTGATGCACAACTTGTAGTCTCAGCTACTAGGAACGCAGAAAAGATGAGCTATGATCACACCACTGCACCCTAGCCTAGGTGACAGAGTAAGAATCTGTTTCTTTTTTTTTAAAGTAATATGTAAGTTTTCTAAGTAAAGGTAAAATCTTTATTTCAAAATCATGGATAGGATGGTACTTAGTAAATTCTAGACAAATAAAATAAGGTATTAAATTCCAGCATATGATTATGTACCAGCTCTTTGTCTATACACATCTATCATCTATCTATCAATTATCTATCTTTTTATCTATATTATCATTTATTTAATCCATTTCCTTATTTTACAGATCTACATTATTATAGAATAATACTTTTTAAAAAGTCATCTGTACTATTAGTGTTCAAATTTAAGTTGGCGTTGGTTGTGCCAAACATATTCTGTGGCTGTATAAGAGGTGTTTTTTTGTACAGCACACTGACTCTACATGAATTAACCCAAGTATTAGTCCATTTTCACACTGCTATGAAGAATACCTGAGACTGGTTAATTTACATATATTTTAAAAAAGGTTTAACTGATTCACAGTTCTGCATGGCTGGGGAGGCCTCAGGAAATTTACAATCATGGTGGAAGATGAAGGGGAAGCAAGGCACACTTTACATACCAGCAGGAAGAAAAGCTCAGGGGAAACTGCCACTCTTAAACCATCAGATCTCGTGAGAACTCCCTCACTATCACAAGAACAGCATGGGGGAAATGGACCTCAAGAGCCAATCACCTCCCACAGGGATCCTTCCTTTACAGGGGCATGTGGTTTACGATTTGAGTTGAGATTTGAGTAGGGACATTGAGCCAAATCGTATCACCAACATTCTCTCATTTCCTTGCAAATTCATTCTCGGTGTATTCAACACAGAATTTTCTTAAAAAGAAAAAACAAAACTCAACAAAAATGTCCTGTATGTAAGAGCTTTGTTTTTTCCTGGATGACTTTGTCACTTGAAAAAATAATTCAGGAGAAACCAAAATAACAACGAAAGATCAATATCTCCTCACTAAGGTGAGTTTTATGACACATATTTCCACAAATAATATATTTGGCATTAATTTGATCATCACCCAGAACTCTTGAGAGTCTTCTCTAACATATGCTATAGACTTTTACAGCTGAAATATGTTACAAATATTTTTTCTCACGTTTAAAGTTGAGACAAATTTTCAGTTTGTATACAGGGTTTCATGTGGAATTGCCATGTTAGCCATCTAAATTTCATGAGGAATGCCTCATTAAACTTTGAAAATAAGATTGTTTTGTGGGGCAAAAGGAGAAAACTGTGTGTGAAAATAATAAACTATGTGCTCAGTGTGAGAAAGTATGACTAGCTCTGTTTTCTTATTTCTAAACTCAACTTGATAGTAATAGAATTACTACTAATAACAAAACCTGGATATAGAGGCAGTTACCAGGCTGGAATACAGGAGTGGTGGGGACAAAATATAGGTATCAGTAAGATATTTTTGATGTTGGGGAACTTGCTTGTGACTCAGGATTGAATGTGGCAAGGACACCTGAAGTACATAAGCACTAATAATAAAGTACTATTAAACTACTGGAAGGTCTCCTTGAAACTTCCAAGAAAATAATGGCTCTCAGTGAATCTTCTGGAGATGCTGGTTTTGAAGGCACATAGCACCCTCAAGATCCATTCTAAGGTTCGGCTAATAATCTCTATTTTTCCCCAAACAGTAACAGGATTTCCCCAGTGAGGACATGCTGACTTGAACCTCGTAATTGGTTTAGAATCAATGAAGGGAGGTGAGGTCAGATCTTGAGGAGAGCAAGCATATATTATCCTATATGGCTTTTGCCTTAGGGTGGGGAATTGCAGGGTTTGAGAGGAGGGGGAGGCTGCTGTTCTCTAGCAGGTGTAGCTGAGACACTTGTGCTTATCCAAAGGGCTTAGGGGAATCTGAGTGTTCAACATTCTCAAGCACAGCTACCCTGGAGTCTCCACCACAGGTCTTCATGTCCTACTTCTTCCCTATCAGAGTCTGACTTTAATATAGAAACACTAGAGATAAGACATAAAGCAGGGCACACTGTTCTATTTTCTATCCCAGTTTTCCACAGGCAAAAGCCTTAGCAGTGGTGATGGGATAACATGCCAGAGGTACTGCTGTTCCAATAATCCCTGTCAGTGGAATGTCTGCTGTATACAGGCAGCGAGTGGTCCACATCCAGAATCCAGACAGGGAACCTCCATCCTGGGAACACTTTGGGTACCAACTGCCTTTCCCAAGAAAACAAAACAAAAACAACAATGACACAAACCCCAGGATAAGAATGTAAGTGTAGTTATTTAGGAGGTTCTTCCAGAATATACTAGTAGAGTGTTGGGAACTGAGACCAGGACAGGAAGATAGCCATGTAACTGTTTGTTATCAAGAACATCACTGCTGTGCAAAACTAGTCCATCACCCTGCAAACCTGCCCTTCATGACTGCACTATGTGATGGGTGAGGGAGACAAAACCTCGCAGTCATTGTTTGAAGGTTGTTGGTGCTTCTTTCTGCTGTGAGCCTGAGCAAAGTGGGCTCCAGCAGTCAGAAGAAGCCCTTTGCAAATATATGCAGTTGCAGGCCATTGGAGAGTGGACTTTGATATAGGTCCAGGAGGAGAACAATGCTGGGACAAAACACCAGAGTTTAGTGCAACTCATTTTGATGTTAAGGCTATATGAGCCTCTTGAAATTAGTATTATAGTTTTTCCTCTTTTAAAAAAATCTCCTGGAACACCTTGTATGCAAAGTGGATTATCACGTCCTTAGAGGTACAATGTATCACAGACTTTAGTTGCAATACCTTTTTTGTCCAGCGACTTATTCATTTGTGTATTCATCCATTCAGTCAGCCTGCAATCATTCGTTTAGATATTCATTTTGGTGGAGTGAGAGGTAGTGAGCAGAATCAGCAATTCCATTTATTTGTGGCTATCGATATATCAATAAATTCTTTTTGCCTTCAGAATGTTTGCACTTTATATTCTAAACAAAAATAATTTTATCCATTCCTTACTAGTTTTCACATTGGTTTACATGCAGTTGCTCATATTCTCTACTTCGTTTTTATCTCTATTTTCTCTGCATTTCATTCTCTATGTTGTTGATAGGCCTTCTATTTTTTTATTGCTCCTGATTATCTTGCTAGAGGTTTATCTGGCTAATTTTTTCAAATAACTCGAATTTACTCTGAATAAGTATTCTGATTTTGGTCTGCTTGATTTCTGGTATTTTCTATATGTATTTTTCCTTTTTCTTGAGTTTACTATGTTGTTCTGTACCAAGTATTTTGTGCTGTTGTATTAAAAACTGAAAGTTTTCTTCTAAATGTTACTTTACAACAGGCCATAGATTTAGACATCTGTTGATCACACATTTAGATATGTGTTGCTATATACTTATCATTAAGCTATACATAGTATACTTTCATAATTTCAAATTTGATCTAAGAACCATGTATTAAATAACTATTATTGTTATAAGCATTATTTAATTTTCAGGCGTGCGACATTAGGCTGTACTTTGAGTATCCATTTCTAATATTCTCGTATCTCATAGGATATAATCTGTATGTTAACTCTTTGAATTTATATTTATTTTTCCAAGAAATGTTTATTTTAAATAAATGTTTTATAGTTTATTTTTGTTAAATTTCTACTTATCTAAATTAAACAGACTTTTATTCATATGTTCTTAATATTTGCTAATTTTAAAATCTGTTTTAATCAGGCAGTTTCTGAGAGAATTGTGTTAAAGTTTTCAGACTACAATTATTATTTAACACGATGTTTTTTATTTTTCATTCTAAAAAACAACTTGAGGCTAAACTTTAGCTGCATATATATTTGGAACAATTATCTCAACTTGACTTTTTTTCCTAAGAGTACACAATGGCATTATTTTCTTATAATTGTTTTGCTTTGATGCTTTTTGCCTAGTATAGAATTGTCATCCCAGTATACTTATTAGACTTGGATATCTTTTCTGAGTTACATATCCTCAACGTGTCTATAAATTGTGTTAAATGTAGCCTTTGCAGACATGTTGATGAATTTTATTTTAGTTGATACCTAATCAGAAACATTTTCTCTTCTCACTGATACATTTAGCCCATATAGATTTATGATTATTTCTATCATTTTTTCATGTTTTCTAGCATACTTTTGAGAAAGAGTCTTGCTCTGTCGGCCAGGCTGGAGTGCAGTGGTGCAATCAGAGCTCACTGCAACCTCCGCCTCTGGGGTTCAAGCAATTCTGCCTCAGCCCCCTGAGTAGCTGGGACTACAGGTGTGCACCATCACGCCCAGCAAATTTTTGTATTTTTAGTAAGACAGGGTTTCACCATGTTGGCCAGGATGGTCTTGATCTCTTGACCTTGTGATCCTCTCACATCTGTCTCCCAAAGTGCTGGGATTACAGGCATGAGCCACTGCGCCCCACCTTATGTTGCTTTCTTGCTTCATTTATTTTTCTGTTTGTTTTGTTTTGTTTTTTTTTACTGGCATCTTCCATTGGATAGGTTAAGCTTTCCTTAGCCAACATGAACGTGTTATATTCTGTTTATTCTTACAGTAGCTACCTAACTTACTTACATTCAGTTATGCTAATATTCTTTCCTAATATCTAGTGATATTGAATATCTGTATTTTTTATCCAAGCAAGACAAGAAATTTACAACACATCTCCCTCTGTTCTTCTCCTTTTACCCCTCACAATATATATCAATTATTTAGACAACGAATTTTCCTAAGACTTTACTCATCTTTACTTCCATATTGTAATACCCTCCTGAAGTCACCATTCTTCTTGCCATAATACATCATCTAAGTATTATTTTTAAATTGAGTATGTGATATATCTTTCTTTAAAAATTTAAGCAACAGTTTACGGCATATAAATAAATATTAAGTTCAAAAAGTTTTTCTTTAGCACTCTGACAGTACAATTCCATTGACACTTTTGTACCCAGTGTCATTTTCCAGAAGATTGCTTTCAATCTAAATCTTGCTCTTTTCTGAAGTAATCTGCTTGTTGCTGTTATTAACATATTCTTTCTTTCCATAATATTTAAGAACTTTTCTGTTTGTTTTCAATTTTACTAAATGTTATTGTCTTGATTCTAGTTGTGTGTTTTTTCTTCAAAATAGTCTACTTAGTCCTCTATACCTGTTTTTGGTTTGAGATCTTGTGGCATTTTATAATTATATTATGAAGTATTATTAACTTGAAATATTCCTTTTCCTTTTTTTTGTTATTACTTTGCCCTTCTCACTCTGAGATGACATTATGACAGAACTATCCTGCAGAACGTCCCCACTTACAGCCCCCAGCCTTCTCCTGTTTTCTCCACCACAGACACGAATCTTCTGTTTCCTACGGAGATTTTCACATTTTTGGTATTACTTATTGAGCTTAGTTTTGACGCATATGAAGGTTTCTTGATTTAGGTTTCCATCAGCATTATTATATTAAACTATAAGAGACATATGGCTTTATGATGCAGATATACATATATACATAAATACACATATAGTTGTAGATCTCGGCTCACTGCAACCTCCGCCTCCTGGGTTTAAGATATTGAAGTAGGTACAGGTACCTGCATAGCTCTAGGCACAGGTATAGATATGGATATTAGCTATCTACCTACGCTTTCATGGCACTGCTTCTGTGTGCTGCCATTCACAATAATGGGCAGTACTGATCCTGTTAACAAAAAACAGAACTATTTATTTATGTACGCTACCACTGCACTCAGTGCCTTTGATGTCTTCCCATTTAGAGTCTTAAATAGCCCTATGTGTTATTATTCCTGTCTTACAGAGGAGAGCACAGAAGCTAAGAAAATTAACGTAATTATTACATACCTACTAATTAACAGACCTGGTATTCAAAATGTTCTTGACTTAAATATTCACAACTTCTACACATCATGTTTTAACATTGCAAAAATCGTATTAAGGAACTCTCGCTTTTCTAGGAGGTCAAATTATTATTCAGTTAGGATATTATATTCCCTTTCTACCCGTCTGGTCTCTTCTTATATTGCATGTGTGTCTACAAATGTATGTGATTCCAGTAAGACTTTACAATAACTGGATGGATAATCTCTGCTCTCACTCATTTTTACCTTCTGCATCCCATGGGATTTCTGATCCCTATGCAGTTCCCTACAATGAATTTGCTTTATTTTCCCCTGACAATTGCCCCTTTTTATATTTATTTTTTTCTTTTCCTTTTGGGGATCAACCCTGATTGAGCTTATTACATTTGTCAATGGCCCGGAGACACTCACACTCTGGCTAGAAGTCAGTGACTGGCAACAAGCAGAAAGAATGAGGGCTTTCCTTTGAACTCAGGTGAAACAATCTAACAGTTTCCCCACCCCTAGTAAGGTAGAGGATCTTGGATTCTATCAGTTATGCAGTTACCAAAAAAGCAGCACTACAGAAATCACTGTACTCCTTTTGGCCCCATTTTCTTCATTTAAAAGCTGATAAGAAAGGATAAGATCAAGGATTGCCAATCGAAAAACATACAGAGGCAGTGCAAGTAAGACCTAACAAATCATAACTATATCCTGTGTCCTAATTAGTAAAAACTGGTGTCTGCCTCACTAGTGTTGATAGTGATGTAAAACTTCATGTTAGTCCAAATGAAATGGAAAATAGTGTGGATATTTCATTTTTTGATACAGAATCTTGCTTTGTCGCCCAGGCTGGAGTGCAGAGCCGTGATCTTGGCTCACTGCAACCTCCCTGGTTTAAGCAATTCTCCTGCCTCAGCCTTCCAAGTAGCTGGGACTACAGGTGCGCGCCACCACACCCAGCTAATTTTTGTATTTTTATTAGAGACAGGGTTTCACCATGTTGGCCAGGCTGGTCCCGAACTCCTGACCTCAGATGATCTCCCCACTTTGGCCCCCCCCAAAGTGCTGGGATTACAGATGTGAGCCACTGCACCCAGCCAGATATTTCCTACTTAGTGTCAAGGAGTAGTTAAGGGTGGTGGAGATTGTGGTGAATTATCGATTGCTTGTTCTGAGCTAAAAGACTGCTGATATTTAGGGAAGTCAGTCAATTGCGGGCCAATCAAAATTTTTAGGGAAGGAGATATTATGCAGAATTAGACCAAATAACACAAATAACTCAAAAGCATCTGTTTATAATCTTGGGATCAAAAGAACTCTGTTGTGCTTTCCAGTTATGAATTAAACTAATTTAACTTAGTTCTCTCTGATTTTAACTAAGATATTAATTCAGTTCTCATACCCTGATCTGGTGATAATATCTAGTTCTCCTAATACCAAAGCACAGCTCCCATCCTGCTGTCTCCAAGAAAAATATAAAGATAAATATGTTTTCAAAATAGAATGTTTAAATTTGTACATAGATATATTTAACAATTATTTTCCTTCTGTTTCCCTGTCGGTTTCTTTGACAAAGGCCCACCCTGCTCAGGGGACTGTGCTGGGACAGCTATGGGCTATCTTTGAGACGCTTCTGCTTCCTGTCACTTCCAACAACCTTTGCTTCCTTTTCACTCTATTTGAAAGCATCATTTTAGAAGGGAATGCAATTGTGGCAGGAGTCATGAACTGCAGATAGCCCAGTATATACAGTATATATCTTCTAGATAAATACATCAGAAATTGGCCGGACGTGTTGGCTCACGCTTGTAATCCCAGCACTGTGGAAGGCTGAGGTGGGTGGATCACGAGGTCAGGAATTTGAGAGCAGCCTGACCAACATGGTGAAACTCCATCTCTACTAAAAATACAAAAATTAACTGGGCGTGATGGCGCATGTTTGTAATCTCAGCTACTTAGGAGGCTGAGACAGGAGAATTGCTGGAACCAGGGAGGTGGATGTTGCAGTGAGTCGAGATGGCACCACTGCACTCCAGCCTGAGTGACTCTCTCTCTATGTATATATGGTTACTTTATGTATATATATATATATATGTTTATTATTATACATTTTCAGAAAGTAGCAATATATATAACAGCTTCTGCACAGTGCCTTTACACTTTTAAATCTTGGGGTATATCTTCATAATGTTTGTGAAGTTTATATTGATTTATAGAATATGAGCTTATAATTAATCATATTAAAACTGGTATTATTTTTAGAAGCCACTGCCAAGTAAATATTAATCAAAATGAAAATAACTTTTTTCTGAAATTTTGATATGGATCGATGGATTATGTGTCTGAAAGTGCTATCAAGTAACTGGCTAAGGAAGTGCTATGAAAGTTCTCACCCACAAGAGGCTAATATTCTTGTGCTGTCCAGGAATACAATATATTTGTACTTCTAACAAAACCATATTTTAGTTTTCCCCAGTGGTTATCATAAAATATCCTGCTTGGTTTAAATGTAAGATTTCAGAGATTTTGACATGTTTTTTTCTTTCATGATGACTTTCTACTGTGTTAGGATACACCTATAGACTGTTGAAGAGAAAGAGCTTACTCAATATTACTTAAAACCAGGTTCATGTTAGAGTATTGCAGATAATTTTTTAAAAAACAATCCTATATTTACTAGCAAATTATTGTAAGTTTTTGATAAACAATATTATGACATATATTGTTGTTAAACGCAAAAACCTTTGCGCTTCATAACCATGGAGTTATGTAAAAATAAAAAAATCTTATTATACTATGGAATGTATCAGAAGCACTATTTTATTTGAGTTATTTTTTGTAGCATCACCTCTTTTAGTGATAAAAAGACAACTTTTGAGATGATGACTGCAGATTAATTAACGAAGGAGCCCCAGTAGACCTGTAGCTTTATTTTTTTTTCTATAGAGAACTACATGTATGTAGACAAATGCTATGTGCATTTGAATTAGAAGGGCAAGTATCCTACACCAGTTCTTTTTTAGAACTTTGATAGTCTTTCTTTTCTTTCATTGTTAGGATCAATGAAAGCTCCTAAACAAAACAAACTAATGACAACTTCACTAGGTTGAAGTGGCTTTAATTCTGCACCATCTTCTATAGTAGTCACTATTTCAATGCTAACCTTGGGGAACTGTGACAAAGCACCGTCTTCCAGGATGGCACACTCAACTCACAAAAGCTATCAGTTTATATGCTCTCCCTTTCGAAATAACCATGTTTTGTAATTTGACCATATGTGTGCACAACCTTTTCTCGGAGAAACTGAACTTTTCCCATATGTTGGTTTTCCTCAGAAAGAAAAATCTTACAGGTCCCTATTAGGGAGGTAGCATTACTCAGCAAGTGTGGATTCTGGAACTCAGAAATGAGAAGGCAGCTTGCCAAGCAAACGGGAGGTAGTTGATGGTGAAAAGCGTGTATGGATGTGTATGAAGAACAGATGAATGGAATCGTCAATAAAAATGTTGCACCTGCAACCTGGGAGGAGAGAGGGCCTCAGCATCTGTGGTGGCCCAGTCTCTTGGTTGGTTACCAGAGCATCTGAGCTGGCCAGGCCTCTGTCCTGTCCTGGGTCCAGGATGTGTACACTCACTCCCTCAGCACTGAGGTTTCAGCAAAATGTAATGCCTCAGCGTCACACATTGCCCAAGAGAGCACTGGTCATTAAAGATCAGCGGGAGGCCAGAGGATCCCTTGAGGCCAGGAGTTGGAGAACAGCCTGGGTAACATGGCAAGACCCCCTCTCTAAAAAATATAAAAAATTAGCCAGGAATGGTGGCCTGTGCCTGTAGTCTCAGCTACTCAGTTGAGCCCAGGAAGTGAAGGCTGCAATGAGCTATGATCCAGCCACTGTGCTACGAGAGAGAGAGAGAGAGAGAGAGAGAGAGAGATCACTGTTTATGCAATATATACCGGTAAGGACAAAAGGTTAGGACCTTTCACCTTCCCTAAGATTTCCTTCCTAATTTCCTGTCTCCCGGTAAAGGACTACACTTCTAGCGAGGTAGAAAGGTAGTCAAGGGTACACTTCCTTGGCAGGTTACAAAATCTGTGTCCTGGAAAACTCACCTGGGCAAAGAGGACAGAAGAGGGTAGGTGAGTAGGAGCATTTATGGTAAAACCAAGTTTTCGTTTCTCCACCTTCAAACTGTGATTGAGAAATGCAGTAATTTTCCATACATTCTTTTAAATGTTGCCATTTTCATTGCAGAACTTCATCATTTTCACGAATAACTCATATTTTGGATGTGAAGAAATTGCCATCCAACCATAAGAAAGATTCCACTGTTCAACTGTCAACTCTTCTGACTGGTCCTTTTTCAAGATCTCTACCCTCTCCTCCATAGATGACCCGGATCCCAAAAAGCGTTTCCCAGACCTTCTCTGTCACCTGCATATCCCTCTGTTAAGTGGCCTTACTGATCTTTGAATTCTTTTGCTTCCTTAAGGCTGGAGAATTTCTTCCTCAACTCCACGCCCACCAATGCCCACCACCTCCCACCATGCGCTGGCACGAGCACCTCACGTGGGTCACAGAACTCCCCGCGGGACCTTCTGTGTGTTTCCCCTAGATCCTTTTACAAGTAGGTGCGTGCGTGGGCGGATACTCACCGGTCTCCCTCCATCCGCTCACCTCTCTCCCTTTGCTCAAGCTTGCAGCTCCTCTCATAGGCTGCCAGCTCTGCTGGACTTGGCCTGTGCAGAGCCGCGCAGCCTCTACGCCCTCTCCCCTCTCTCCCCTTCTCTTCTGCCCTTCCTACTCTCTCCTCTCCTCTCCCACTCTCTTCAGCCCCTCATTATCTCTCCTGTTTCTCTTTTCTCTCTCCCCTCCTCTTTTCCCTTTCCTCTCTCTCCATTCTTCATGTCTCCCTTCTCTCTCTTGCCTCGCTTCCCCCTCTCTCTTACCCCGTCCGTGTCTTCCCCCTTCTCTCACCTCTTTCTCTTTAGCTCTCCATCTCGCTTCACTCCCTGCGTGCCCCATTACCCGCCTTTCATTAAATGGATGCACAACACGCGCCCGCGTATATGCGCGCGCGCACATACACAAGCACACATTCCCCTCTGCTGTGTCACTTTACCCCACCCTGGAAATCGAGGAACCAGAAGCCTGAGGTGGTAGTAGGAGCCTTGGGGGCTGCATCTGGGTCTCTGAATTCCGGCCAGACTTGGGGGGTCGCCTCTTCGTCCCTCATCCCAAGTTACTGGCAGAACTCCCACCCGCTCCCCAGCCGCTGCGCTAGGCGTGAGCAGGACCGCGGTGAGCACCCCACGCCCCGCGCAGCCCTGCGCGCACGTGGGCTCCGCAGCAGCAGGTGCCGGGAAGCAGACGCCAGACCAGAGCCGGGAGGCAGGGCCCCAGCCTCGAGCGCTCGCCGGACTCCTCTCATGGCCCTTTCTCCTTTCCACGGCCTTTTGGGGCCACTCCAGTCTTCGCAGCGCAGCGTCTGCTGCTGACCACCTCCCACACCCCGCCATTAGATCTTCCTACTCCGGCTTCTTCGCCGCCAGTCCCCAACCAGAGCCCCCGCTGCGGCGCGGGTGCAGGTGGCCAGGCTGGAGGCCTCCGCAGTCCCGGGTCCTGCGGGCTGGGCTGTGGTCTGCGCGGGCCGCATCCGCAGATGCCACGGAGGGAGGCGGGGGGACGGAGTCGGGAAGGGGAGGAGGTGCTGTTGCGGCGCCCAGGGGGGGATTTCCCCCCCCCCCCGCACCTCCGCGCGCTCCAGCCCTTCGCGGCGCTGCCTCGCGGTGGCCGTTATTTTGTATTTGTTGATTCGCATGTTACAAGCCCGGGCTCTTCAGGTGCTGTTTCCCCCGCAACTCCTGTCTCTTAGACTTGAACGCGCCGCGCGGGCCTGCAGAGGAACTGGCGCGGGGTCGGGGGTGACCGTGTGTGCCGTGGGGTGGTTTTAAACATCTCGAGGTCGGGAGTCAATTACAGCTCGAGGTGGGGGAGAGGGGTCCATTGCAAGAAGCCCGCGTCTTTGCGGGAGCAATTTGGTCGGGGGGGACTTGGCACTGGGCCCGGTGTTCCGAGGCGAAACTTTTACCGCCGCCTTTTCCTGAGGCGAGTCCCTGTCTCCCACGTTGAGCGCAGAGTCTGTGGCGAAGCATTCGCCCCGGGGAGACAGGGCGAGGGGGCGCCCAGTTCCTTTACAGGGATGGAAAACGAGGGGTGGGAGTCAGACAGCCCGCAAGGTCTAACCTTTAAAAAGTGAAACACCAAACCTCACAAGGGATTTTCACACCATGGCCCCTCCGGCTTCCACGCCTTTCGTCCGGCTCTAGGATCGGGCTCCGGATTTGCGGCTGCATCCTCCTCCCACGCCCCGGCGAGCCGAGCCTCCGGTCCCAGCCGGGTCCTCACCCCCTTCCGCCCCTCCCCCAGGCCCGAGCGGCGGAGATGTCCTTGCCGCCGCCACCGCGGCCCCATTCCGCCGCTCACCAGCGCCGGAGCGCCGGCAGCGCGCAGCCTCCCGTTCCCACCCCGGACTCCGGGCTTGGGGGAGGGTCTCGGAGCCCCGAGCCTTGACTAAGGCGCCTACTGGTAACTCTGCTCTCTTCCGGTTCCTTCCTCCTCCCTCCCTTCCCCGCCCCCCCACCCGCCCGGCCACCCCGGTTCCCCCTGCGCCGCCCTCCAGCCCGCCTCCCAGACGCCCACCCAGACGCCCGCTCCTCTTTCCGCAAGATCGCAGAGGTGGCGCGCAGCCCGGCGAGCCGATGACGGACCCCTTCCTCCTGCCTTCAATGCCTCAGCGGAAGATCCCCCAAGGGCTGGAGCGAGGAGCGCTGCCGCTGGACGTCCTCCCGGGGAGGCTGCTCCGACCTGCTGCGCGGCGCTTCTGAGACTGGGGACTAAGCCCTCCCCGCCGCCGCCGCCGCCGCCGCCGCCGCCGCCGCCCGCTCCGTCGCTGCTGTCGGTCTGAACTGGCCCCCCCACTCGCTGCGCCCGCTGCCCGGCCCCGGCCCCGGCTCGGGGCGTCCCGGGGCTCGCCCCGCGCCCGCCGCCTCCTGCGCGCCGCGTCCTCCCGACCCCGCGGCGGCGACGATGCCCGGGAGGAGGGTCCTGGCGGCGGCGGCGCGGATGGTGGCGGCCGGCGCCCGAGTGTGATGCGAGCGTCACGGTGGGGATGCTGCTGGCTGCGCGGCGCTGAGGGCCAGCGAGAGCGAGAGCCCTCCCGGGGCGGAGGACGGACTCATCCGGATCTGGCTGCAGCGTGGGCTCGGAGCTCCCCCCTTCCTCTCGGTCTCCCCCTCGGCCCCCTTGTATTTCGCTCTCGCTTGGCGTCTTTAACACCTCTCGACCCGTCCTCCCCCGCCACTGGAAGTCTTCCCGTCTCTAAATGGAATTAGTGGAGCCCGGAGCCTCTGGTGTAACGCACAGACATGATCCATGGGCGCAGTGTGCTTCACAGTGAGTACCCTGCCCGCTGCGCCCGTGCGCTCCGGAGCCAGTCCTCCTGCCCGCCCCTTTCCCGCGGCCGAACGCGCAGGAGAAGCCTCTGCGCAGCGCTCCGGCGGACCCCGCAGTCCCGCGCGGGTCGGGGCCGACGTAAACTTTCTGTATTGCAGCATCGTGGACCCTGGCGTGGGGGCGGCGCGCGGTCAGCCGTCGCCCGGTCCCTGAAGCTGCCGGGGTGAACGGGGTCTCCGTACGCAGGAACCCCCCGGGGGCTGAGAATAGCGCGCAGTTCGGGGATGGACACGTGCGTGCGGCAGAGACTGGCCCTGGCGAGGGCGCAGGTGGAAAGCGGGAGGAGCCGGGATACTAGTGAGGGTAGAGGAATCTTCCTCTTCCCGGGGTTCCCGGAGCTCGGGGACCCCTGGTCGCACGCAGTCCTGGAGGTAGCGGGAGACGCACCTGAAGCCAGCGCAGAGGGAAGGGCGAGGGTCAGCGTCCACCCCTTTCCGCCCAGGATACCGCTAGCGTCGCTTTCTGGGTGTGTGGTAACGCGGGCAGTGTCGAGGTGGGAAGGAATGAGAGGAAAATAGTATGACGAGTCATCGAGTAAAAGGCAGCATAAGAAAATGTGTGGTGGAAATTTGACATTACTAAGCAAAGATGAGAGTGTGGATCGCGGGTCGCGAAGTTAAGAGAGGGCTTTGCTGATGAGTTAAACACAGTACATGGTCCATAATGCGATTTCAGCAAAACAGGAAGAGCGGAGTAAACAAATACACATCCTGATGCTGAAGGATGTGTACCTGTGTGTTCTGGGTGTGAGCAGAATCATGGCAAATTAAATTGATTTTTTTTTTTCCCGTGGAAACACAGTAACCACAGCAGCCAGTGGCTTAATCTAAAATGCAAATGACCTGCCTAGAGCATAAAGTAATACACAGTTGATAATTTTTAAAATATTAATATTAACACTTAGATACCTTTCTTAGAATAACGTTTAAGTATAAATGTATAAGCCTCTATGGTGAGCTTTAATTGAGGAAATGTTTGTGAATTACGCTCTCCCCCCTCCATTTCATTTTAAGTGATGGTATGAAAGCAGACCTTTTATGCCATTGGACAACAAAATGAATAAGAAAAATAAAATAGAAGAAAAATCAAATTATGAAGACTAGAATACTTAATATTTTGCTAGTTCTTCATCTTGTAAAAATGTTGATTAGATCAAGAATATGGAGGTAAAACAAGTTTAGATTATAATGGCACTGCAGCTTTACTGTTAAGTTACAGATCAGAGTCTCTTTGACACTGGAAACCTGACTCAGTAAAATGCTTTTGGAAATCACCTCTCTCAGATTAATAGTCTATCTCTATAGATTGATTTGGTATTAAATCAAAGTTAAGGTTAGGAGAGATTAATTTCACAGCTTAGAAAGTGCTGAGGACTGAGGACGGGGTTACTTGGAGGTTCAGAACATTTTTGTAGGCAAGAGTCTAATAATGCTGCTTAATGCCCACAATCCCCATTAATCTGCTTCTTGCTGGCTCCCCCTCCCCCCACAGCCTGTCGGATTTGTCTAAGTATTTATTTTCTAAAATACAGCCACAACTGCAGTGTGTCAGGAACAGTCATGGAGACTTTCTCATCGTTTGCCTCTCCTTTTCCTCCTTTTTGCCTTCTGGCCCCTCTCTTCCTTCAGAGATGCTAGCAGAGCCATTTCCTAAGGGTAGTTTAGATACAGTGGGACTCCTGAAGTCCCACTGTAATGTGTGTGACAAGAGTAAATTGTCATGTTGCTTTTAGAGTGAAGGATGTATTTGCCTTAGAAATTTGGGTGTCATCCCTTCTTAACTTGTGTTACTTTTTAAGGGAGTCCCAAGGTTTCCTGATTTGTACATTTCATATCAGTTTTTGCAAGTTCTAAATCAACTTCTAACAGTTTATGATGATAAAATTAATCTGCTTTGATAGTATTTTATCTTGAAATTGTGTTATGTGTTTATGGAATTTGATCATTTCTGTGTATTTTATCTCTAATTTTTCTTTTCCATTTCAGTTGTAGCAAGTTTAATCATCCTCCATTTGTCTGGGGCAACCAAGAAAGGAACAGGTGTGTCTACTTAGAAAAATGCTATTGGAAGACCTCGAATTATTTTGTGTTTTCCTATTTTCCTCCTACTTTTAATATTCCAGAATATCTGAACCTGTTATAATATGTATAATTGATTGGTTTGGCTAAAACAACATTTAAAAATTAATCTACTAATGGATATTATAAGAATGTCCTCTCTATTTTTAGTATTATAGAAAATTGGATGAGGGTTCTTTTTAAAATATTTTGTTTGTATTTAACAGAAAAGCAAACCACCTCAGAAACACAGAAGTCAATGCAGTGTGGAACCTGGACAAAGCATGCAGAGGGAGGTGTCTTTACCTCTCCCAACTATCCCAGCAAGTACCCCCCTGACCGGGAATGCATCTACATCATAGAAGGTAAGTGGAGAGAGTGCCAGAGTTAAGAGAACACTAAGCCAAAACCTGGCCATCTCTATGATTTGGATGAAGAATATGCATAAAAACATTACAAAATTGATTTGGAGATAATGCGCAAAAATATCTCTGAGTGAGTCAAATAACTGTAAAATTTGGAATCAGGCTAATTATTGAAATTTTAGTAATGAGTTATGAACAAGCAAATTCTGTGAAATGAAAACAAATGAGCAACTTAAGAGTTTATTTTGCAGTTGATTTAATTGATGTAGAGTTCTAATGCAGTAGAATGGATGCAAGGTTGGCACAGTATTACCTAATGTATAACAGTTTGAGAAACCAGTAAAATTTTTAGTTCAACAATTATTAGAATAACCTGTATGTTACTTTTTCTTTAATATTATAAAGTACAAAAATCATATTAATGTCAAAGATGAATCTATAATTACATTTTCTAAACAGCAGTCTGAAGGATATTTACCTTATTTGTGTTAAAAAGTGACATCTCATTTTAAAGTCAAAGTCAGGATTGTAAATTATGACACTTTCTTTCATGATTTTTTTCCAACATGAAAGATAAATGGCGTTGAAAAGAGACGTCTGTTTGAACATTTCCCATTTACACTGACCTTGTAAACACCTCTCTCTTTTATTTTGTTGATACAGAGTCTCTTTCTGTCACCCAGGCTGGAGTGTAGTGGCATGATTTCGGCTCACTACAACCTCTGCCTCCTGAGTTCCAGCAATTCTTCTGCCTCAGCCTCCCAAGTATCTGGGATTGCAGGTGCACACCACCACGCCCAGCTAATTTTTGTATTTTTGGTAGAGATGGGGTTTCACCGTGTTAGCCAGACTGGTCTGGAACTCCTGACCTCAAGTGATCCACCTACCTTGGCCTCTGAAAGTGCTGGGATTACAGACATGAACCATGGCGCCAGGCCAACACCTCTCCCTTAAGTATACATTTTAAAATGTGGAAGCATATCATCTGGTGATGGGAGTTTTCAGTATTTTAACTGTTAATGGGCTAAAACTTGGAAGCACCTACCCCCACACACACACACGCATACATGCACAAGCAAAACTATCTTAATGAAAAAGATATATGCATTTTCTACTACATGCAAATCAGGGACACATTTATTTGACAGATTTTTCAAAGAAGCAGCAGGCTTTCTGTTTACCTAATTTTAAGAATTTCTATTTAGAAATGATTACTTTTGGTAATTATTGGGCCATAGATCTTCCCCTACCCCCTTTGTACTTGAAGTTGGACTTTCAGCAAAGATAAATCACACTGTAAGAAGGTAAAACAATAAATAAGCTATGCTATTAAAAGGATAACCCGGAAACCTAAGGTCTGGAAGTGCAAATTCCTTGTATGACTGATAGAAAAGAAACTTGCTACTTGCCTCATAGGACTTGCCAATATGCTCTGGGGACTATGCCCATTTCCCTAAACAATCTAAAGGGCCCCAGGATTAGCACAAATTAGGTGGAACAGGGAAGCCAAAGAGAAGAATACAGGGAAGAAGAGATGCTCACCTTCACTTTTGAAGAACGTCCAGGAAGGCATCATTCTCTGCATAGAGTAGCATGTGCAGAAGTTCAGAGATATGCTGTGGTTGGGGACCTGCATGGAGTATTCTAGGGCTTCTGCAGAATCTGAGGAAAAGACAGCGGGAGGCTGAAGAGGGAGGCAGTCTCAGACAAAGGGGTAGCTGGTATTTCTTCTGTGCCTGTTGGATGGAATCTTAGACATTATGCTATAGACAATGAGGTGCCATTGAAGTAATTTAAGTAGACGAATAATGTGTGATTTTGATGAAGAAGTAACTGAAGGAAAAGAACATTAAGAAAGAATTGCAAAAGTCCAAGTAAGTCATAGTAAATGCTTACACTAAAGAAGCGGCATCAGTGATGGAGTAAATGAAAGAACTGAGAGGTATTTAATAAACTGGATCATGAGTGGCTGGATCAGGGAGTCAGAGAGTAGGGTATCCCAGGACTGTTCTAATGTTTGTTGCTTGATGACTTGTTAGACGGAATTGCCATCACAGAAAAGAAATATAGATGGAAAAAATTGTGTTAAAGGAAAAATAATGTGTTTAGTTTGTGTGTATGGAGATGTTCCATATAAAGATTAGATATATGTAGCTCTCGCTCAGTGGAGAGATAGATGTGGTCTGAAAATGTATATGTATAGGTCATAGAGATTGGTGGTGAGGTTGTTAGTATGAATAATATTATCCAAAGAGAGTATTTGGAGCACTATTTTTCAACTCTTTAAAAAAAATGCAAATGCCTGGCCCTTTCCCCCAGGAATTCTGATTTAATTGGCCTTAGATAGAGCCCCAGGCATCATTATATTGTAGTATCATTCCATTGGAATGCCTGTGGCAACATGGTGTCCTGGTCTAAAATGAGAGAAAATAAGATGTAGAATAGATTTCTGGAAAATAGCATGTAAGAGACAGACAGAGTATGGGGGAAAAGGTAATGGACTGCTAGTAGGGGAAGCCAGAGAGTTAGGCAGGAGAGTCAGGTGTAGGATGCCACAGCAGCTAGAGTGCACAGGGTCTCGAGAAGCAGGGAGTAGTCAAAGTGTCAGTTGTTGCAGCCATAAAAATAAGTGAAAAAACAGAAATTCATCTGTTACATGGAGCAATTAAGAGTTTGTTAGTAACTTTGATGAGCACTTCCATTGGCATAGCAGAGATGGATGTTTTTTCCTCTTTTAAAGGGGCAGATTGCACATATTTAATTCTAAAGTGAATCTTCTGTAGAAAATGGTAAATTGAAAATGGAAGAGAAAGAGGGATACATAATTGGGCAGATTTCCAGAGGTATGACGGAGATGAAGAATGCAGGTGAGGTTTTGGTCACAATAAGAGGATCCCTTTATGAATGTCAGGGGATCTAAAAGTTCCCTCAGAATGGAAGGAATATTCTCTACATATGTGTACAATCCAGGTTCAAGCGCCCATAGTTCACAGTGCATCTGAAGATTCTCAAAATTGTTGAGACCTCTCATGAACTAACCGGTGTTAGATCAAATATAACTTACAGAAATATTAAAAGGAAATGCAGCTGTGAAGAAAATTCTTGAAGGTGAAGCAAATTGAAGTTGAGAGAGTTAGACCTAAATAGCTTCAAATGGTTTCTGTGTGCCATAATCACTCATTTTTTAATTGACCACAAGAATTATGTGGCAAACTTAGTTTTACAAATTTATTTCACAGCTGGACACAGTGGCTCACGCCTGTAATCACAGCTCTTTGGGAGGCTAAGGCGGGTGGATCACGAGGTCAAGAGATTGAGACCATCCTGGCCAACATGGCTAAACCCTGTCTCTACTAAAAAATACAAAAATTAGCTGGGCGTGGTGGTGCGTGCCTTTACTCCCAGCTACTTGGAAGGTTGAGGCAGGAGAATCACTTGAACCTGGGAGGCGGAGGTTGCAGTGAGCTGAGATTGTGCCACTGTACTCCAGTCTGGCGACAGAGAGAGATTCCGTCTCAAAAAATGTTTTCTGAGGAACATTGAGAGGTTAACTCATCCACAGAACTTATGTAATAATAAGAGTGAAGGTTCGGATAAGTGAATTCATGTTACATGGCCATTATTTCTTAGTAGGGGAAATTGGTGAGCGCGTGTTCACAGATGACAGATAGATTTCTAAGTAAAGTAACTAAGGACTATCCTCATTGCTCTGTCATTCCCCAGCCATACATTACTCACATCTAAAATAGTTATCCTATAATCTAAAATAATTTGTTTCCTCATAAAACTTGTCATAATGGCTTATTAAGTAAACAGCTAGATACATGCTATAGGATGATAATGTATGCAAGTGATATATTTAGTACTAATATGTAAATGGTCCAAGCCCTTCAGAATTTGCCTTTTTGTTATAGGGTTAATACTTTAAGCATAAAACATAGTTATTTCTTTGGACACTTTCAAATTTTAAAAAGTCATTGAAAGTTCCTCAAATCTGTCATTATTGTGGTTACTATAGTTGCTGACCTTTTTGATATATGTTAGTGATGGATAAAATATTTTTCTTGCATGAGCTATAAATGTCAATTTTCAATGTATGAGTTAGAAAAGTTTTTCAGAAATTAAAAATTATCCATAAAATAATTCATTTTAAAAATGAATTGACCTTTAATCTGTTGATCTTTAATTTTATACCTGGAGAGCATCAGAGTTACATTTTATTCTGTAAATCTCCAATTTCCAAATTACCACATATCTCAATATTACATAAATTTTTGAAAACCGTGCATCCAAGAGTTTATTTTTTAGGTCGTCACGCATGATGTTCAATGTATATTTAAGAAGCAGTGAGGTGTGGACAGCCACCGTTCAGCATGGTTGCTGACCATATAGAGAGCAGGCCCGGCTGTGCTGAACCTTAACTTTAAGTGTCTAGAGGGGTTAGTGCCTGACAAGGGCCAAGTAGCAGGGAAGCGCTCAGAGGGCTTCAGGCAACAGCTGCGTACTAACCAGGATACAGATATGCTGATATTTCAACAAAGTTTATGGCCATTCTGGAGTATCCTGGCTGAATGTAAGTATGAGATGCCAGAATTTTGATCTGTTTTGGACATATCAAGGGAAGAATGAAAGAACATTAGCAAATGCATTCATGTGGTGCTCTATAGGGTTGCCAGTCCTACAAAGCTTTCCCTGATTCTTTAGAGAGCTGTAAAAACATTTATGAAGATAAGCTCATTTATAATTCACTCAAAAAGACTTTTTATCTGGAAATTTTCAATGACAAGTACTATGCTAAGTGCTGAGAAAGGAGGTGAGTGAGCTATGGTTCTGGTCTTTCAAGATCAGATTTAGAAAGGAGGCTTCTTTAAAGCAAGTCTTTCCTGTGTAAAGAGGAGGTAATGGTGGGTATGTAGATGCTCAAGAAAGTAGAAAATCCATCAAAGTCTGAAAGACCATACTTTCTTAGAATGCAGGATATGTTTGAAGTGGTCTGAGCTTGGGATGTCTGTGAGGGGACAGGGCCTTGGAAGCAGGATATTCTGAATGGGTCATCATGTGTGTCGAATGCATTGATCATGGGCCAGCTGCTGAGCTTCAAACCTCAGAGTGATGTGATCAGGTTTGTGGTCTAGAAAAATTACTCTTAATATCCTTCTACATGCACTTGGATCTAATCTAGACACATGACTGGGACTGTTCGAATGATTGTATTTAATATAACTCTATGCCAAACAATTCTCAAGTGATTTGTGGCTGCAAATCTGTGTACTCCTGGAAATAGGAGAAAGAGACAGGAAAATGTCCCTCGATCTTCTTACCCCAAGTTAACAGCCTTTTATAAAAGTACCATGCTTTGTTAGTCCTGCGCAAAACATCGAAATGGTCATCTTATGTCAGAATAATGTTTTGTGGAACATCATCGGTTTTAAGGTTCACTCCTTAAACATTTTTATGAAAATTGTATCCCGTAGAATAGTATCAATGCTTTTTTGTATTTCCATGCATATCATCCATAAAATTTGAGAGAAAATGAACAGATAATATCTGAAATAAAATCAGAAACTATTAACGTGAAGATTTAAGAAATGGCCTCCCCCGACACAATCTTTCTTCTTTACAGCCGCTCCAAGACAGTGCATTGAACTTCACTTTGATGAAAAGTACTCTATTGAACCCTCTTGGGAGTGCAAATTTGATCATATTGAAGTTCGAGATGGACCTTTTGGCTTTTCTCCAATAATTGGACGTTTCTGTGGACAACAAAATCCACCTGTAATAAAATCCAGCGGAAGATTTCTATGGATTAAATTTTTTGCTGATGGAGAGCTGGAATCGATGGGATTTTCAGCTCGATACAATTTCACACCTGGTAAGTAAGGACTTTTTTTAAACAACCTGTTTCGTTCTTTTCCTCATTTTTCTGTCTTCATAGTACAAAGTCGTTTGTAAGACAACATAATTTTTCAGAGAATGTTCAAGTTCTGTTTAAAACCAAACCTACTTTTTATTTTCACTACATAAACTCTGAAAGGAAAAGATGTCTTCCTTAAAACAGCCTATACTAGAGGTAAAGAGTAGTGACTCGGGGCTCTAAATGGGCATCAGCAACACCATCAAGTGGACTTCTGTTATGATGGAATGTGTAATTGGAGAGACCGTCTGTGATAAGGAAACTAATTATGCATAGGGACTCAATAAACTTGAAAAGGCAATTGTAGCATTATAAAATGTATCTGCCAAAATTATCTTTGGGGAACTTGAATTAAAAGTTCATTTGTTCTGAAAATTATCATGTTTCAATCAAACAGATCCTACTACCAAGTAGTCTAATCTCTTTTCAGAAATGCAAATTCTTAGGAATTTTGATGAAAGGAAAACTGAGACCCGTAGCAGCTCATTTGCAAGCTCTTGCAGCTATTGTGCGTGATAATCAGTTTATGCAATCTTATCTCAATTTTCCTTTTAAGTTGCTAGCATTAAAGAAGGGTCTGTGATGTTGACTGGCTCACTTGAGTAAGAGTTATCATTCATTATAATAAAAATTGGTTATCACATTGTTTTCACGCAAGAGCATCACATGCATTAATTTAAATGGAAAAATGATTCAAATTACATAAAGCCCATTTTTATATAGTTAGATTTTTTTCAGTTCATATGTATTATTTTATTTAAGTTATAATAGGCAATAGGAGGATTTGAAATAGATGTGAACTTTCTTGAAGTTGCTCATCCATGTTAAAAAAGTAACACCTACACAGGGCTTTGATACTCCGTTAAAAAACTAAAATTTAAAATATTATTAATATAAGGTTAATGATGACTTTCATTATGACATTATGGGGTATGTTAAATCAAGTATTAACTGTGGCATATATATTAGCTTTGAGTATTAGGAATGTTTTTAATAATATCACTAAAGGACTGTGATTTTAATTATGCTTTGTTAATAATGGATTACTCACAGAAATCATGGGTATTTCCTGTGCTACAATTGAACTAATTTGAAGCAATCACAAAATGTACAAATGTTAGCTTACTTTATCTGTCAGATGATTAGTGCTAGAGTTGTAAATGGAAAGGTATGTATTTTTTTCTTACCTGATAATTGTGAATATAACCTATACCTAGAGGCAGTGACATATGGCATGGTCTAGGTTTCATAAGTTATATTTTCATTCTGAGTTTGGTGATCACGAAAATAACGTCTTGGATTTAAAGTTGTGGTTTCACAATGAATGTAGTATCAACTGTCATGCTTTATCAACCTAAGCAATGCTATCCATGTTTCTGGCTCTATTTGAGATGACATAAATGGTAGCACTCAATCTGTTCTTCTAGGTTTTAAAAAGCCTTTTTGTTCCTTGGGTTTTTTTTTTCTTTGCTTTTTGTTTCTTTAGAGCCACCATACTACATTTATAGAAGGAGATTTTATTGCTGTGAATGACTAAATCTGAATGGAACTCTAGGAGATTTTTCCATGAAGTAGGACAGGTTAAGGATGGGCTGAGGTTTCTGTTTTCCCTCAGATCAACTAGAGCAAAACTTCTGAGGAAATGTAATTTGGCATGAGGGAAAAGTGGTACCATAAAAAGGACACTTGGAAAACTTCCATGACAGCAAAAGTTGACATTGTGTGGCCCAAGGCCATTTGAGATGACATAAATCCGAGTGACATAACTGTCTATGAGTCTTCTAGAAAGAGGCAGTATTAAGGAAGCCAGTACTTATTGAAATAAGAAGTGGGAAGGGATTAGTAATAATTTAGACAGCATTGAGGGAATCTGAGGCCAGGCAGGCTTTAGTTGTCATTTTGGCTTAATTTTTATTTAGTAGTGTGCTTCAACTGATGACCTGGGGAAATTGAAGGAGGAAGAATTTCTCAAGTCAGTTTAATGATTCATGTTATAAAGCATTGCGAGAATTGCCAAGGTTCCCCAGTGGACTCACATTGGAGATGAAATTCTGCCTACCAAGTCACCTTAGATAGAGAGATGATGGTTTCCTGGACAGCTGCAAGGAGCACTGCCTTTGAAACCAGATCTGACTTCTATATCTGGCTTTGCTTTTCTTTGCATGATGTAAACTTTGAATATAGTCATTTATGTTCTATCCCTCAATATTTTTAATTATAAAATAAAACTAATATTGAGCATGTCACAGAATTGTTTGAAAGACAATTAACCAATGCGTATTTATGAATCTTTTGAGTGCCTGTCGGATCTCAACTATCAATAGCTGTTGTTTTTATTAGTTTGATCATATGCTCTTTAAAGACAAAGCATGCTTGGTATAGGTTATTGGGAAAGCAAGTGTCTTAGACTTAAAAACAATTCCCTGAAATTTTTAGGTGGGTGCACAAAATTCATACTTATATCATGTCACTATTTTTTTTTTTTTAGTTTAGGAGATTTAGTTAGTTTAGATGGGCCTAGACTTCCAAGAGGAGATTATAGTTACTTCTAATGGCAGTCATAGAATATGTCAAGGCAGAAATAGCAGCAGAAAGGCCAGGTGGTCTCTATTATTTTAATGAATTTATCACAATCTGGAATCTAGATGTATTCTCTCACAGTCTCAGAAACTTAATCTTGACACATTGAGAGTTTACCCATCTCTTAGAAATGAATCATATTTGTCAAGCTAACAGGAATGACTATACATATATATGTAATATTTATACATACATACACATAGTAAATACACATATGCATTTTCCGTAAGAATTCTTAGAATTACACAGCCCATTTTTTCCTGCAAGCAAATATACATGGGTGGGCAGATTATGATCAGAACATTGCATAGTGAGTGTGGAATCCAGGTGTTGAAGGATTCCATCAGATGCATTCCATTCCATTTAGATGCATAATAAGCATATCACAAATATTGAGCCAAAGTTTTGATGATTAATCTTCCTAACACAGATTGTTTCTTCCAATGGTGCTTTAGCCCTCACACTGCCATGGATTCCAGTGTCCAGTCTCCCGGTTCCATCTTGCCTGACTAGCAAACTAATTTGTGTAGACTCTTATGTCCAACATTTTTCTATGTCCTTGTATCTGAGTCTCTGACTTTCTTTTCTACTGAATTTAAAATAATACCCTTTCAGTCTGAAGCTCTTGGTGTTCCTAATAGCCATGCTTCTGAATTCCCATTGGTACATGGGAAGAGACCAACTGGAGGTCCTGCAAGGATGTGGAGGATAGGGAGGCAGAGCAAGAGAGGATAACACACAAACGGGCTTAAAGGAGGCTCTTCTTTTTCTCCTGGCACATTTTTATGAATCCTCACTTTTTGGTTTGCTGACGGTTATTTTTAGAGACTGTGTCATTACCCAGGTCCACAGTGCAGTGATGAATCACCTAGGATTATAGACTAGCATGCATAAGGAGGATTGTGAGATTGAGCAATAGTCAAGGAGAAATCAGCTGGTTCAAATCCTGGAGTCTGCAAAGGACAAGAGTGAGGCTTGAAGGGCTAGCAGGTGCAGAGCCTTGCGAGCACCTCATGGACAATGCCTTGAACAGCTCTCTTCTTTCTATGTAGTGAGCTCTCCTCTGCAATATGCCATCCCAGTTCAGAAAGAGAAATAAGTGCACAATCACTGAGAATGTTAAAAGTTATACCACAGAATATTTGATAACTCAGAAAATTTAATAAAATACAGAAGACATATCAAAAGTGTGTTTATTGTATTAGAATTATATTGTTTTCTCACTTAAAAAGAGTCTTTAAACAAGCTTTAAATTAAATTTGGTAAAGAAAACCAAATGACTAGAAAATATGTTGTGATACAAGGAATTTGAAACGGTAATGGTGACCTCAGGTAAGAGATAGCAGGAAGAAGGGAACGAGGAGGATTTTACTAGCCAAGATGGAGTAAAAATTGACTCAACGTTATTGATAATGTTTTAATTTTTGAAAATAGTAAGATATTTTGGTATTACTTTTATAGATAAATTATGTAAGATCAAAAAAGAAAAAATAGGAAAGACTATACTTGATAATTTTTAATGAATTCTTAGAAGAGGGAATACCATTTTCCATATTTCACAGACTTTTTTCCTCAAACTAAGAATGCCTTTTGAGCAGAATATAACACTTCCCTGCAGCCAACTGCCTTCTTGCATAAATTTTCTTTCCACTTGAAAATATAAGGAAGAAAATGTAACAGCATCTACTGTACTCCTCATTCTACTGGTATGATCCCACTGCCATTCAGATGCTCTGCTCCTGGAGAAGGTCACCCTTCCAGTCTCTTTAATGACAGATATCTTTTGCTGGTTTTATAGTTTACTTCCTAGTGGGGGAGATTTTCTGTTTTTTACAGCCATAGAATGGATGTTTATGAAATTTTCCTTTTTTGATGATAGTTTTCCTGTACTAGTTTTAAGGAACAAAGTTACCCACAGCCCACTGGAGAAAATGAACTTAAGAAATATACCTCAAAGTACCAAATAGGTGAGAGTTGAGTTAGGCATTGACATTAAAGTGAGTGGAGTCATTAAATATATCGAAATTATTATGATACTTTGTACTTAAATAGCACCTTTCATCTGGGGGAGCTCAAAGTGTTTTAGGAACTCTCTGCCCAACTCCTAGCCGCCTCTCAAGCCGCATGCTTGATAGGCTTCAAAGGCAAAGAGAAGAATACACTACAGTGCCATGATTTAAATGGAATGTTTTAAAAGGATTTTTATGCATATTAAACGCAATCTATTTTTAAAATAAAATATTGTCATGGATTTAGTGTTATTTCAAATATTCAGTGCAGTGTTTTTCGTCTTTGGATCAGAAATGTGAATATATATGTGTTAACCATTTTGAAAGTTTCTAAAGTTTCATAGATAATCAGAGTTCTGATAGGTGTTCTGGTAAGAAAGAAAACAAAATAGATTTTTTTTTAACAACTAAAGTTTCATTTGAATTTTGCACTGAAATATGAAAGAATAGAAATTTTTAAAGGCTAAGATTAAAAGTAGGACTTTTTTTTTTTTTGAGACAGAGTCTTACTCTGTTGCTCGGGCTGGAGTGCAGTGGTGCTATTTCTGCCTGCCAGGTTTAAGTGATTCTTGTGCCTCGGCCTCCCGAGTAGCTGAAATTACAGGTGTGTGCCTCCATGCCTGGCTAATTTTTGTATTTTTAGTAGGGATGGCATTTCACCGCGTTGGCCAGGCTAGTCTTGAACTCCTGACCTCAAGTGATCCATCCACTTCAGCCTTCCAACTGCTAGGATTACAGGCGTGAGCCACCATATCTGGCTAAAAGAAGAACTTTGTTTTCTTTTTCACATAAAAATAAAAGTTTGAGCAAACTTAGGTCAGTATGTGTTATCTTTTTAACTATGACTTGATGCAAAAGTCCTTGTGGTTTTGCCATTACCTTTACCTTTAATGGCAAAACTGCAATTACTTTTGCACCAAGCTAAAATTGCACTTACACTGCTGACTCAAAATATTCTCATTTCAGCCCTAGAAGAGGTTCTTAAATGGAAAAGTTTAAAAGTAAAATTACATTTATTCTTGAGGCACATTTTTCAAGAAATGAATTTAAAAACTTAAGAATCACAGAGAATCAGAGTACTAAGAAAATTACCAATGTGTGGCCAGGTGCAGTGGTTCATGCCTGTAATCCCAGCGCTTTGGGAGGCTGAGTGGATCACCTGAGGTCTGGAGTTTGAGATCAGCCTGACCAACATGGTGAAATCCTGTCTCTACCAAAAAAAAAAAAAAATTAGAATTGCTTGAACCCGGGAGGTAGATGTTGCAGTGAGCTGAGGTCATGCCACTGCACTCCAGCCTGGGCAACAGAGTGAGACACTGTCAAAAAATAAAAATAAAAAATGGAAGAAAAGAAAGAAAGACAAATTATCAATGCATTGGTATGTTTGAATAAACAGGATATTCATGTGAAGGTGATTTCTTCCATCTCTCACTTTTCTAGTCAGCTCATAACTTGGCTGATTTTATCTGTATAATAGTGGGCTCAGGAGGAGGGATGAGGAATGAAGAGAGAGACAGAAATCTTGTTTGGTCTAGGTGGGTGTTCAGGAGAAAAGCTGAGAGTGGGAGAGAAAATTTCCAGGATTAGCTCCCATCTGTGCAGAGAATATTGAAAGCAGTGGCAAAGAAAAAGGAAGATTTTTAAGAAGTTTCCCATACAGAAAGATTGTCTTCCAGCCTGCGTGATGGCTCATGCCTGTAATCCCAGCACTTTGAGAGGCTGAGGCAGGTGGATCACGAGGTCAGGAGATTGAGATCATCGTGGCTAATATGGTGAAACCCCATCACTTCTAAAAATACAGAAGATTAGCCGGGCATAGTGATATGTACCTGTAGTCCCAGTTACTCGGGAGGCTGAGGCAGGAGAATTGTTTGAACCTGGGATGCAGAAGTTGCAGTGAGCTGAGATCATGCCACTGGACTCCAGCCTGGGCAATAGAGAGAGACTCCATCTCAAAACAAAATAAAATAAAGAAAAACATAAAAAGTGTCTTCCTCATCTTGTTTCCTGGAGAGGTGGACACGAGTACTTAGTTGTGTTTATGTTTATTTATTGGCCAATCATGGGTCTATGTTTTAAATAGGGTACATCTGAGATTGGACCATATGGGGTCCTAGATATATTGCATTATTGATATATATTTTCCTTAGGTTAGAAAAGACCTTGGAATTTATTTACTCCAACCTTTTTGCTTAGAGATTGAGAAACCAGAGGGCTAGAGAAAATGTCTGTCCTGGGTTGATGTAATCTGTAAATATTAAATTACTGCTTGTATATCAGTTATATAAGCACGGTGCTGATACACCTTCTACAAAATGTTGAGATTACAACTTTAATTACATCACGTATTGCAAGTAATTTTAGTACAGTTATATTAAGAAATTTAATTAAGGGAGAATACTATATCACTTGCATTTCACCATTATGGTGTATGAATTTAAAAGTTACCTTTTCAGTGTTGTTTGAAACATTTTTCAACTCGCAGTGTCCAAAGAAACAATGGTTTTTCTTCTCTTCCTCTACCGCTATTATAAAATTCTGCCTTCTCAACCCATCTGAGCCTGAAGTATATGATTCATTTCCTTTTCTTCTCAAATACCTATTATTACTGACATAGTCTTCTGTGTGTACCATGCTCTCATTAGTTGAAACTTGTGGCTCACATGTCAAATACTCAAAGGAAAGACTTTAGCTTATTTCTCCTAGATCTGCCACGAATTTTCCTGATCACTAACACACAGGTCTCTTTGGTGCTTTCCTGTGATACCAATTCCTTTTGATTACCTCTCACACCATCCCTCTATCCAGGGCTGCTGATCCCAGCAGTACACAAGAAAGACACTTAGTTGAGGGAGAGAAATGAGCTCATCCCATTCACATTCAGTCTCCCCAGAGCAGGGCTCCATCCACAAGTGGGACTGTAGGCTAATGTACAAAAAGTTATTTTATGCACTGGTAGAGACCTTGACTGGGTCAGTCGTGAGATTACCTCTGTGTCAAATCCCATCATCAAATAACCAGCACCCATGTCCATCACTAAATTTCCCAGAAGAGAAATTATATCATTTGACAAGAGAAAAACTCAAGAAACCTGACAAAAACAAAACAAAGAAGTAATTCATACACTCCATCTCCATTTTTACCTCTCATGTGTCTGAATGTCTTTAGTTATCGTGCATCTAGATAAAATCTCCTGAAATCTCTAACATTTAACTCATTGTTATGTATTCAAGACATATACTTTCAAATTACTAATGCCCTGTTTATTTTTCCTAAGAAAATATTATCAAGTCTATATTTATTCTTTAAATGTTTCCTTTCATAACAATTTGCAGACAATTTGAGGCTTATTTTTATTTAATTGAAAACTAAATCAAAGAATTATAAACAACCCATAGCGCTGTTTGTCTTGACCAAAACATTTTTCCTATTATACACTAGAATTTGTATGCCATTACAACTACTTACGTATAAGTCATGTTAATATTCTTAAAGTGAATGCATGGAAGACCTTGATTTCTACTAGGGTGTATTAGCCACTTACATTTATTTAATGACTGTTTATTGATCCAATGTGCTAACACTGTAGAAATATAGTATCTACAAGATCCTAGCTTTCATACAGTGAGTTCATAGTCTGTTAAAAACTAAAAGCCATGTGTAGTAGACAGATAATGTGCCCACCCCCCCAGGATGTCTATGTCCTAATTGCTGGAATCTATGAATATGTCAAGTTCTACGGCAAAGAGATGTGAACATGAAAGACTGTAATAATGCTCATCAGCTGGCTGTAACAGAGGGAGATTATCTTGGATTATCTGGGAGGGGCCAGTGTAATCATAAGGGCAGAAGGGTCAGGGTCGGGTGATATGATGTAAGAAAGACTCCAGCTGCCATTGTGGACTTTGAAGATGGATGAAGTGGCAGCAAGCCAAGGAATGTGGACAGCTTCTAGAACGGAACAGGCCAGGAATAACTTGTCCCCTAGAACTTCCAAAAGAGAAGCACAGCCCTGCAAATGCCTTGATTTTTAGTCTAGTGAGACCCATTCAGATTTCTGACATCAGAACCTAGATAATAAATTCTTGTTGTTTATTAAGGTTCTAAATTGTGGTAATTTGTTAAAGCAGCAAATAAAAAACTAATACTGATTTTATTTCCTAAAAGTGAAGTGCTACTGTAAAAAAAAAAAAATTCCTGTCGCTTATTAAAGTTCAAAATTGTGGTAATTTGTTAAAGCAGCAAATAAGAAACAAATACTGATTTTATTTCCTAAAATGAAGTGCTACTGTAAAAAAAAATTAAAAAAAAAAGCTTAAAACTTGGAAATAGTTTTGGAATTAGGCAGTTGGCAAAAGCTGGAAGAATTTTGAGAAGCATGTTAGAAAAAAAGTCTATATTTCCTTAAACCTACTGTTAGTAGAAATACGAATGTTACTGACTCTGGAAGCAAGGGCACAGAAGGAAGAGAGAAGCATGGTAGAGAAAACATGCATGTCGTAAAGAATACCTGAATCTTCATAAACAAACTATTTGTGGAAGTATAAAGTTTATAGGTGCTGATGAGAACTCAACAGAAAATGAGATACCTGCTTGGAAACTGACGGAATGGGAAATTTTGCTATGTCGAATCAGAAAGCTTAGTAGAATTATATCCTAGAGTTATATGGATAACTTAAAAAGCAGAACTTGGATATTTAACTTTGAGGAATTTATTGTCAATTAAAATTTAAGGCCTCCTTGGATGAGATTGGAAAAGTATGCCCTAGAGAATAAACTGAGCTGGACAACTTTTTGCTGATCCCCTAGAAAGATCAAAAGATCAGAGAATTCAGTCTCACAAAAGGTTCTTTGAAATGATTAGGAGTGTGACTCATAAAGCTCTTCAGTCAGTCATCTCAGCAGAAGCCAAAAATAGGATGAGATTATCCAGAAAAAAAAAAATCCTATGAAGAAAATCTTTGGCTAATGGAGTGAATCTGAGGACATACACAGGAGACACACATGGTTCTTGAGAATGTTACATCAGCAAAAACGTTGCCATCTTGAACTAAAGGAGACAGATAAAGATTGAAATAGAAAAAGGGTATCATAACTTTCAAACGCCTACAGGCAAGAACATGCTGATATAACCACTCAGCTGCAGACGTGCTACTGTATCAGTAGGCTGACTCAGAAGGCATGAACCCCAAGTCCAGAAAGTGGGGACTGAAGCCCCAGAAGGTTGAGTTCAAATGACAGAGTGCAATTCTAAGCCCTTGAAACTAACTGGAATTTGTCAGCTATATTTCCAAATTGCTTGGAACTGGTGAATTTCTTTATTCTTTTTTTTTTTTAATTATTCTACTTTTTCTTATTTAGAGCTGGAATGTCTGTAGATGCTATTCTTTGCCTGCCCCATCATTGTGGGTGGAGTAGGTAACATATTTCTTATATTTTATGATTCAGTGATTGAGAGAAATTGTGTCTCAGAGTGGATCATGCCCAGAGCCTCACTCATACCTGATTTTGATGATGTAGATGCTGTGATGTGGGGCTTTTGAGCTGATGAAATTTGGACTTTGAGTTGATGCTGTTGAGACTTTTGAGCAACATGGGTTGGGTGAATTTATTTCATCTGTGGGGTTGATATAAACCTTGGTGGCCAGATTTTGGATTGGTAGGAAGAAAAATGACCCATAATGGTGTCTGCATTTTAAGTCTGGAGTCTGTAAATATGTTAGGTTACATGGCAAAAGGAAATTAATGTTGCTATAAAGTTGACTTGATGATAGGGACATTATCCTGGCTTTTCTGGGAGGGCTCAGTGTAATATAGGCAGCCTTCTGTGTGGAACATGGAAGCCGAAGTGTCAATGTCAGAACTCACAATGTGAGAAAGACTCAAACGATCACCCTTGGCTTTGAATATTGAAGGGCCCATTAGCCATGGCACATGGGAAGTCTCTTGATGCTGAAAAAGTCAAGGGAAACATTCTCCCCTAGAGCCTCTAGTAAGGAACACAGTTCTGCTAAAACCATGATTTTAACTCAGTGAGATACATTTCAGCCTTCTTATCTCCAGCACTATATGATAATAAATTTGTATTATTTAAAGCCTCTACATTACTGGTGATTCATCACAGAAGCAAAATAAAACTAATTACAGCATGCAACTAAAATTCTTAAACATACAGTAAAATTTGAGAAGTAATACAGAACGTAAATAAATGAAGTAAGGTTTCACTGGTGAGATGGATAGAGAACATAATAATTTGGGTCTATCAGTCCAAATTTTGAACATACCTTCATTCCAAATGCACCAGGTACAGGATTTGTACCAAATGCACCAGGTACAGTTCTCCTTTCTGGACTTTCCAACACATAAATTAAAAATCTATATCTAGATAGCTGCATGTGTATTTCTTTTTATATCATTTGATTTTATATGAATGTCATCTTTATGCATAAATATGGCTGAAACCACAATGGAATAACTTGCAATCCTTTCCAAAGATGTGGATGGGACAGTGGCATTTTTGTTTGTGGCAATAATAGCTATTTGTAGAACCTGGCACTCTTTAAGGCTCTGCCTCTTCATGGCGTATTTGCCTGATGCCTTTGCTTCAAAAGAGCTATGCTGTCTGTTCTCACTTGCTCAGCTGGCTAGCTTCCCACCATTCCACAGCTCTGCTGACTTGCTTGAAATTCTGCTTCAGTGTGTCCTCATGGCATTTTCCCTTTCCAGCTACTTTCAAACACCTCACTTCCACTATACCACCCCAGGAATCACAGAGTGGTTACAATAAAGTAAAGTATGACTATTCACAATCAGCAGGGCATGTGCCCACAAAAGAACTGTAGTTGACTTTTTAAAGCAGGAGGATATATTAGTCATAAATATGTCACTTCTCTTCTGTTTTCTATTCGTCATACTCAAAGTCAGAAGATTGTTCTATTCCCTGGGAACTTTTCTTCAGAAATTTACACTTCAAAGCCCCAAGAGTTTTCTGTAAGTAATTCAGAGAGAAATGCAGTTTTACAGGTGTGATACGGAAACCAGTGCTACCTTAAAACATTCCCTAACTCTGTTTTGTTTGTCCCTGCAGTCTGAAAGGAATGAGTATTTCCTTTGGCAGATTTGGCGGGCAGACAAAGTAGAATTTGTGGAATGGCCAGTGGCTGTCCTGATGAAATAGGAAGGCACTGATGAGGGTTGCCATGGCAATGATAAGTAACATCTAAAACAGGATTTCCATGGGCACAAAATGAATTGGCCTTGCAGAGATCTGCTGTTGTGAATAATAGTTTAACTGGTGGGGAAAATTATTTCTAGCTTTTTAGCATGTGTACATGACTTTCTCTTAATAATTATTCTCAAGTAGTATTTGGATCTCAATTTTAAATAAAAAGAAAAGGATTATTTAAAAAAATAATACAACTGTGCTTATTTTCTGTTTGTAACTGTTTTGCCTTTGACATCACTTCAATTCTGTCCTTTTTATTGTTTCTTTCACTTACCAAAGCAGGGGCTGCGCGTCTTATTGGCAATTCTGAGGCTCCTCCCATGGTCTCCTACTTGCTCCTCCTCTAGGCTCTGAATCAACATCTTGTGTTTTGACCTAGTCAGTCCCAGTCTTTACTTTCTTGGTTTGCTCTCACATTTTCTAGAAAATATTCCAGATATAATTTCCATCTGAACTATTTAAGAGCCTTCAGTGTAGGAGATATGTAGTGATTATATGAATAGGTAGGGTATTTAGTTTCCTGTTTAACATGCCAGCGCTGACATTTATGTTCATTGTGCTAGACTTTTCAGTGTCTTACTTGAACTGGAAATAGCTTTCTATTCTAACAACAATGTATATATTCTCTTCTAGACTGCAAAGTAATACACCATACGGGCCAACTCTTAATTTAAGATGAAATGGTTTTAGAAATGTGATTTGCTCTGTTGTTCGCAGTATCTCACATTTAGTGCATGATTTGGATGAAATATACTTTTATACCACGTTCTAGAAAAGTTTCTCAATGGTTTCAAGTTATTTTCACTCTAACCTGTACTTCCCCAGAAGGGAAAACTATTTCTAATCATTTGGGGCCATACTTCACTATACACATTCCATTAAAGTGAATTTATTTTGAGTTTTGCCATTAAAAAATGTTACAGGATGCTCACTCGTTTTGAGAGATACTGATCATATACCAGATCATTGTTGTGGTCTATTTGTGTAGTTCTTCAGTTTTTCACATTTGTGTAAACTTATATTTTAAAGTTTCATATAATATTAAATATCACTATCATATATCATTTTTCTATATTGTATTTATTATATATATATATATAATAGTTTCATGAGATATAGTTAAACTTAGACTGCAGTGGTGGGTTGTCTGAGGTGGAATTCTGGCTCAGCCACTTTCTGGCTATGACTTTGAGAAGCAGCAACTGACTTAATCTCTCAGATCTTCAGATTCCTCATGGGACTAGCACTTGACAGATAGCATTATGGATTTTGCTGCTGAATGACACAGGCTGGCTGCTGACACTATTTCATATGTGGTCACGTGAGATTACATTGGAACATCTGCTTCATTGTTTCATAGATTCATTCAACAAGTTATTGACCCATAATTGGTCATTAAGTTATTACCTGTATGCTACATGTTGAGATGTGTGAATGGTTGAGATGCGGCATCTGCTCTTGAGCTTACAGGGTGTTCATGCCCAGTTGGGTGAGTGCCATGGCATGTGCGTAATGTGGAGTGCACCTGGAGGAGAAGCAAGCAACACTTGTTGTGACATGAGACCTGTGCTTCAGTGGTGCTTCCCACAGAGCCCTCACTGTGTCCTCAGGATGCATGAGGTGTGCTCACGTAGCCACAGCTGCATCACATGCTTGTGAAGTGCACTGCAATCAAACATTCTTTCTCTGTATGGACACCAAGCTTCCTGGAAAACAAACAAACAGACAAACAAAACCCAACAACGTCAGTTTACATCTTTAAATTTCCAGTGCCTCATCAGTGTTTAGCAATAGATGATGTTTAATGAAATTTTACCTGAATAACTACCTAACTAAGTCAATGAAAGACTAAATGAATAAAATGAAATAAAGCATGTAGAATGAGTGAAGACACCAGATACGAAAAAATCTGTGGATGCATATCAGGTAGTCAAGACCATTTGAAAAAGTAGGTGTGTAACTTTGGAAGGAGAGGAGGTTAGATAAGACCGAAGTAATCATCTGATTCAGATTATGAACAACTCTGGAAACCATGCCAGTGATTCACACATAATTTTAGAAAATGTGGGAAGTAATTTAATGTTTTAAATTGGATAGTGATGTTTGAGACCTGTGTTGTAAGGGTGCGATTTATCAGAATGTGGATGATGAATTGAGTAGAGAGAGAATAAAGGAACAGGAAAAATAAGACGATTAAAATGAGGCAAGTGAGAAATTGTTAGAAGCAATATCACAGTAGTGTCTGTGGCAATGTAGTGAAAGAATAAACTTGGTATCCATAAAATTTAGTGAGATGAAGTCTGTGTGTTGAGAAGAGAAGTAGAAATGACAGTGGCTGCTGTACTTAGTAATTTGGTGATTGGTTAATGTCATATCTTTTGCTGGAAAATAAAAAGAATAGAAAATGTTCTTTTTACTTTTAAAGATGTTGCAAGAGACGTACCAGTGAGATATCTTTGTGAGCATGAAACGAGAATAATGGCCAGGGAAGGTGGAGAGGGGAGCTTATTGGAGAACTAAGTACAAAACTCCAGCTAATAAAACCTCCACATATTAACATAGAACGTTATATGGGTTCGAGCTAATGTTCTTATCTAAGCAAATTAGAACACAACGTTGCGTATTTTGGAATTTTGCATTTTTTTCAGTGTTGGCCTCTTTCCTTACAAACAATCTTAGCAAGTTACCAATTGGCATCAGTTTTTCTTTGGGGGATAGGTGGACTGACCCTAAAAATACACTTTATGATTCAAGGTAAGGAAAGAGTTTTCTTGTGTCTCATGCTTGCAGCCTTCTCTTAAATAGGGACTTTTGTTTTTTCTGAATTATGGCAGTAACTAGTTTCATGAGGCTGTTTACCAAAAAAGGAGCTTTCTTGATCTGTTTCTGAAAGACATAAGGGTACACATGATTTTCTTTACTGTACTATTGTGATCATTTCCAATGTCAGTCGTTCCACCTGAATCCTTAAAACAAATACTGACTGGTCTCACTAGGAAATTTACCTTACTTCACCTTACTTTAAACTTCAATCAGCCACAATCTTTTATTGGAATTGTTGGTTAAGTCTAAGAATATAATTTCCAAGAAGTCCTTTCTTTTTTTTTTTTTTTCCTAATCTCTGAATTTCCTGTTGGAGCAAATTCAAATTTCTTGTTCTGTTATATAATGCATAATTTGTGGAAAATTTCTCTAGGCTACTAAGCAACTTCTTAAGATCTTTATAAACCATCTTCAATAATTGCTCTCCTATTGCTCATATCATTGGAAGGATGATCCTTGAAATGGGAGACACTTGATTGGCACTCAGGCATTTGTTTATTGCAGTGTTCGTTTGCCTTTAATCTGTGCTCTGGTAATGTGAATGAGGGCCCTGGTCTGGATCAAATAACTGCCCACATGTAGCAAATGGAGAAGAGAATTGTGGTGAGCCCATGGGTAGCTTCCCTTTCGGCACTTCCCCACTTGTCTGCCAGGCTTCCCTTATCCTCAGTTCTTATCTCAGAATCTTATCTGGTGTCTCAGTCATGCAGATATTATTCTGAGCTAGTGTCCTCACTGTAGAATGTCCCTATCAACCAATCCTGAAGGATGAGGAATTTTACATAATGAGGACTTTTATTCACTCCATCTAGGGCAATCTGCATTTTAAATGAGAACTCCCAAAGACTGAAAACCATGCTGGTTTCGAAGGAATTAAACATGGAGGATATACTTCTAGATGATAAGCTACAGAGAGGCGGAAGCAACTGCCCGAGCACCACGGTGTCCTTTAGCTCCTACAGTACATTGATTCATTAACTGGATGTTCATTGCGTACCTGCTATATATTAGGCACTGGAAGCAGTGGATACGAAGTCTGTCTCTGTTCTCCAGGAGTAGCAGACAAACAGAATATAAATTATGGTAAATACAAAGGGCTGTAGCTAAATTTAAGACAAAAAACTTATAATATGCCTTAAATATGCTTGGAAATTTGGATCACAGGAAAAGTTTGCCTCTTCCCATTTTTCTCTTCCTTTCATGTAGATAATATTACTCTATTTATACTCTATACCTTAGGGAGGGTGTCTGCATCTTTTATGTGACAAGAGTTAAAAGAAATAAGCATTTTAGAGGCAAACGAGATTTACTGAAATAAGAGAAAGTTATCTCACCTTCAAAGCCCATTTAGGCCCTGGATCAAGAACTTGTCCATGTGACCTTAAGAGTGGTCCACCCCGTAGGCCTCCATTTATGAAGGAGATGCATAGAACTTTACCTCATGCAAGACTGTTGCAGCTGTAATATTTTAAAATTGTAGAATTGTTCACTGTTCCATTAAAACTGCTTTTAGGAGTATTTATCCTTTGATTTTCCAGAACAAAATTATATCGTTTTTCCTGTGTTCCTGTTTCATAGATGAATCATTCAAATTTTGAAGTAGTTAAGTAGCTTGTACACATTGATACAACTAATAACCAGAGAGCTAATATCCAGACCTACTCTTTGTAACTTTAAATTCTGCATTGTTTCTTTTTACTCAGACTGGGATTCAGATTCTTCATTTCATACTCAGTAGACCTTCCCCTTGATACTCAGTTCTGAACAGTAGCCTGGGATACAAAAAAAAATGATTTATTTTATTTACTTTCTTTTGACAATAAGCAACAGTTTAAATTTGTTAAAGATCATGTGGTTGTGAATGCTTAGTGTTACACTAGGAAAATAATAATAGGCAAAAATCTTTTTAGATCATTTGTGCTTTATCTCTTTTAGCTGCTAAAACAATCCTGAAAGATGTATAATTATTATGAATACAGCAGAATTCAGTTTTTCCTGTTGCCTCAAAATTTTAATGAAAACTTTATGGGTGAGAAAAATAGTGGGGGAGGAACCTCCTGAAATTCTAAAAACAACTATTGGATAAAATTTAAGTGACTGAGTTTCTGCTTTAAATTTTACTTTTAACTATCCAGTGGCGTTTATTAAATGGAAAACGGAAATTTCCAAAGTCTTAGAGTAGAAGCATTTTTATCCTGGCTAGGGATTCTCTAAGAGAACCAGTAGCACAAAACTGCAGTGGAACAGTGGAGTTAGAGAGTTCATGCCCTAGAGTTTAGAAGCCTACAAGCAAAGGGAATGGTGCCCACTTCTCGCTAGAAAAATTTCACAGGCTACAGTCTGGATGGAGGAGCCTGGGATGGCAGTAGAAGTGTACAGGAAACACTGAGTCAAGCCTATACTACCACATCTTGGTTTGGCAATAATGTATAAGTTACCTACAAGCCAAGTGGTCACTGCTGAAACCATCTTGAAAGAACCTGCCATGCAGGTGGCATATCAGGGAGACGGAACCTAGAGCTGTCACAAGACTTGTCTTAAGACATCAGTCAAAGAGAATTGGTCAGAAAGAAGGAGTCCAAAGTGATCACATAACTATGTCCTCCGATATGTAAATACCTGCCACTCACAATGTATTCATCTGAAGTCAAGAGTTAACCACAAATGTCACCTGCTAAATGTGCAAACTTTTTCTCCTTTGTCTTTAACCTCTTTCTCAGCCAGGGGGTTGGAGAAGATGAGAGGGGTGAGTGCGCCAGGAGGAAGAAGGACAGGCTTGTCTCCTTCTTCTTTCTGTAGGTCTCTCACAGAGACATCTGTCATAGAGGATGGTGACGGGAGAGGGAGAATGTTTTGTGTGGCTATTGGCTCTTAAGCAGCTTAACTATCAGAAAGTGAGTCCTAAAAGGTTTTTGTTGTTGTTATTGTTGTTTGTTTGTTTTTAAGAATTGAAAAGCCATAGGATCCCCCCCAGGCTTTCAGTCAAGGACAAGGAAAAAGAAACTCTACATTAGCCAGAGCCTATAGTTGGAAATAAAGTAGTATTATTATTCTTTGAATTCCATAGAGTTAAGTTCAGTGAATCAGTTACATATATAACTATATTCCTATGTTATAAATAAGAAAATAGAAGCTTGGAAAAGTTAGGAAACTTGACCCAGAATCAGCCACTTTAAAAATTGCAGCATAAAAATTTCAATTTTGTGCAGTCTGACTCTAAATCCTTCCTGTTAACTTCTGTGCAGTTCTGCCTATGAAAATTAAAATGATTAATTAGGGTTAGTCACAGATATCATCACAGTAAGGAAGAATAATACTTTGACTCAGTTTTTATTTTACTGAACAATGCAATTATTATTCTTATATCCAGACCACTTGGTATTCGCTTATTTAATTTACTGCATTTTCTATGGAAATTCAATTCAAAATTCATTGCTACATACCAGGAATTCCCTAGATGTACCATGCACATGTTTATGATGTCCAGACTTGAACTCATTGGCACCAGATCCTCAGATGAACACCCCTTTCTGAAAAATACCCCAAGTACAAGTTTTTCCCTGTTTATTAAATAATAGCACAATATTCTCTTGAGAACAACATTCTCTCGAGAACAATAGAGTATTATTATTCTGTTGAACAATAGCACATCTTCATTTGTTGAACATTAGCACAATATTCACCCAGTCAAGTCCACATCATACGAAACATATTTGACTTTTCTTTTTCCTTCTATCTTCAGTCAATTAGGAACTCCTAGTGAGTTTACATTCTGAAGCAGCTCATGCTTTTTCTTTTCTTCATGCTACAGGCATTATATTCGTTTTGGTGCCCAGTATCTCACCTGGTCAAATGTAATACCTATCTCCTTTCTTCTAAACATCTTTTCTATTGATGTAGCAGAGTTAGATCAGAGATACATGAAACAAAAAACTAACTGTATCCATCCCCTGATTAAAACCGCTCAGTAGCTTAGTATACGATTTCTTACCATGACAATCAAAGATTTTAACACTCTGATCCCAGTCTGTACAACCAGCCTTCCTTCAGTATCCTCCCTCTGAAACAAGTCCCCCATTCAGGCAAAATGATTTGCAATGTAAATTTTCTGTGCTTTGGTTTATGTTTATCCTGCCTGAGATGTCTTTCTCAACTCATACATTTATTAATCAAATAAATATTGTGACTTGTTCTATGTACGGTTCTCGTACTGGGCACTGGGAACACAGTGAATATCCAGACCGATGTGGACCTCAGTCTTAAGGACCTTAGTTACAAATATTAAGTAACATATTTAAATCATTATTTACAGTTACAATTAAGTGGGGTAAAAGAAAAGAAGAAAATGTATAAAGAGTGTATGACAAGTGGACTTGAACTAATTTATGAGATAAGGATAAGGCTTCCCTAAAAAAGAGACTTTGAGTTGAGGTTGGTAGGTCGATGAGAAGTCAACCGTGCAGAAGAATGGTGGATCATGGGCTGGCAGAGAAAGGGGGAGCATCCTGGACAGTGGAAACAGCCGGTGAAAAAGCTCAGAGGTGAGAAAATAGCAGAGCACATCTGGGCTCTAAAAGAAGCTGGTGTGGGCCTAGCACAGTGGCTCACTCCTGTAATCCCAGCACCTTTGAGGCCAAGACAGGTGGATCACGAGGTCAAGAGATCGAGACCATCCTGGCGAATGTGGTGAAACCCTGTCTCTACTAAAAGTACAAAAATTAGCTGGGTGTGGTGGCACGTGCCTGTAGTCTCAGCTACTCGGGAGGCTGAGGCAGGAAACGTGAGAGGTGGAGGTTGCAGTGAGCTGAGATTGAGCCACTGCACTTTAGCCTGGCGACAGGGCGAAACTTCGTCTCAAAACAAACAATAAACAAACAAACGAAGAAGAAGGCAGTGTGCCTGCAGCATAGGCTGTGCTCAGATAGAAGAACCGGAACATGGCCTGCTTGAGAAATTCTTTCTTTTATGAATTTTCCCTGAATACTGCCCCTTTGGTCATTCCGTCCTTTTATCCCTTCTTTCTTCCTATGTCAAGGCCAAGAAGGACCCCTGTCTCAGTGTTCTCAGTGTAACAGATATATCTCTTGTTGCCCTCTCACATTGTGTTGTGATTATCTCTTTACATATTTATTTGTTTTCCTCTCATGACACTGTGGGATTTCTAAGGAAATAACCATTAAGTCATATGTGTTTTGCCAAACGTTAGCTATGGTATCCACATGTGGAAGAATGTACATCAAGTATTATTTTCTTCTCATCCATTCATTTCCTAAGTGACTGCAGTTTTTATGTGCATGTCCCATTTCGTCCTAAAATTTAGGAATATCGATATTTTGGCAAGAAAGTATTGCTTTCCTTCTGCGTTTCTATCTGGAGTAATGGTTCTGCCAACTTCAGGTCCACCAAGCAATAAACTGTAGAAATACCCGTCATTCTTCCTTCTCATTCCACCTCTACTAATTATTCCCTGGAATCTGTGTCTTAGCTTTGTATTTCAGCACTAATTCAGTCTTTCCTAATTTCATACCTGGGTTGCTAGAATAGAATAAACAGGAGTTTCAACTTGTATTCCTACTTTGGATTTGTTCCTCCTGTATTACCCAAACAGCTATTAAAGTGGACTTCCTAAAATTTACACTTGATTATATGCTGGTCTAATTAAACTTCTTTAATTATCTCTGCCTCCAGAATAAAAGACAAACTCCTTAGCAGGGTCTACAGAGTGTTTCGTGATCTCTCCATCTCCATCATCTCATTTTTAAATGCTGTGGTGCCTAGAACTTTGAGCTAACACTGTTTTGAAGCATACATGCTGAGCTCCTGGTGCACCATGATTTGGGCCCTTAAAAATACTGTTTGCTCAATCTTTGTGGAGAAAGTCTGCCACATATTCCAACTTAGTAAATTCGAACTCCTATCTTGAGACTCAGATGAAGATTTGATCTTCCCCAGGATTCCTTTCCTCACCATTCTCTTATGTGAGAGATGACTTGTACTTATCATCATAATCTTTTTATTATAATAATCTCCCCTCCCCAAAATATTGTGAGTTCTTCAGCTGAGAAGTTTTGCTTTATTTTCTTATCACCACTGCCTGGGAAATACCATATATTTAACATATTTTTGCTCAAACAATCAATCAATAAAAGCTGAAGATAGCATATTATTATTCCCCACTCAATGAGAAAGTTGAAGATGACTGAAGAACTAAAAATATGTAAGTGAATGAATTATAAACATAAATTTCCTATAGCTCCAACTTCATTATGATCTGAGTAATAGTGTTCTGAAATAGATTACTACATGATTTTCATTGTTTTTATATTACATATAAAGTAATTAATTTTCAGAATACTTGATTAACTTTGTAAAGTATCACACAATTTAAAAATGATATTGGTATTTGGCCCCAGATATGTATTTCCGTGTTCTTTTTAAAGTTCAGTGAGATCTTCTTATACTCCCTTAATTAAATTTATTTTCTAGTTCCTAAACCTTTTCCTATTTAATGTCTCTTTTCCTTTCTTTCTAAAAAGTAACTGGTTAAAGTATACCTTTTTCAGTTATAAAGTTTTGTCTGTTAATATTATTATTGTAGGGATAGTCGATATCATTTTTAAAATAGTTAAAACGTATTTTGTAATATAATACATATTTTACAGTACACTAATATATTGTGTGTATGTTGTATTTTATTAAAATATTAAGATTTTTTATTTATAAACAAAAAGATTGTTAGTTCTAAACACCAGAGTATTGATTTTGAACAGTCTGCCAAGACAATAATACAAGTAACAGAGCTAAGCCTTTCTTTAAATAATAAAACAAGTATCTAAATGAAAATACATCTGCCTCTTGAAGGTTGATTGTTAAAATGTTATATTCACTTTGGACTTGCTAATTTTACCATAGGAATGTTAAAGAGGTAGAAGTCATAAGTGTGAAAAAAAATATATATATATTTTAAAAAGAGATTGAGTTGGTTAATGAGACATATTAGTAATGTTTTGTGTGGGGATGCTGAAACAACTATTTAGTGCAGGGACATTTTGAGTCTTCAGTTGTACACAGTTGTTTTAAAGTAAAGACCATTTAGTAGGCTCCCAAAGAAGGCATTAATTTTTCAGTTTTTGAAAGTCAGCAGATATGTGCACAGTATATATTCCATGCCATCCATGGATCATATCCTCATCTGGTTCTCACCCCCATCCCTGAGAACCTGAGATGATAGGAAAGTATAAGCAATGTGGTCAGCCTGTGGTTGGGGTTGGGGATGACGTGAGTGTCAGAAAAGTACTGAGCATCAGGGAGTTAGTGAGAGACAGTAATGGAGTCAGAATTCATTTATTAAACCAATTTTCCTTCAGAATTATTATGGTACAAGCATGGTTCAAAAATAGGGCAAATAAGAATGAAGAAGTTAGAGCTTGTAGTTTAGTGGAAAATGCAACCTTAAGCAAGAATGAAGCATTTGGGGTCATGATGGAGAAAATAGGATGTTATCAGAGAATACAGCAAAAGAACTTAATGGTCTAGAGGTCAGAGAAAGTCTTCTTGAAAGATTAACATTCAAGTACAGACCTACAGTAGGAGGATTTAACCAGGTGAAGCACTTAAATGTCAGAAATATCTATGACTCAAACACCTTGGCAATGAAAAATGGTAAATTCATATTTTGGGAAAGCTATTTTATATGGATGCATCAATATACAGATATGTCAAAGTTTCCTCCAGTTCTGATGATTACAGAAAATTTAAATAATATATATACATAGCTGTTGTGTTCACAAAAGTAATAGGTTAGTGCTATATGGAGGCTACAGTTTATCTCCTGAATTTATGACGCATTTTTCAATTGAGTGTTGAGAATATGAAGAGCATTAGAGGAGACAGTCACATAGCCTTCTAAAAAATGTAATGAATTTTGGAAATAGAAGCCTGAATTCTAGTCTATATAAATTATGAGACAATGTTTTGTAAAGTGTACTGTCTGTTCAGAAAACATGATGATGATTAAATTGTGTATAAATCTGTGTGTTTATTACACTGCTATATCATGCATGTGAAAATATGCATATAAACCTCAACATTATAAAGTTTGGTACTAAAAAGTGAATTGCAATAAATCACACTTCAGTCTATCCATTAATAACAGCCTGCATAAATGAGAGCAGCAGGCAGAATAAATTAGGTTAGTCTAGTCACACGTCAATCCCTTGGATGACACTAAGAAGCCAGAAAATGTTGTGTAACAGGACTTAGACACATCAACTACCAGATGTTACCTAGAAGCTCAAGAGACAGAGTTGTAAGATCTGCTTATTGCAATGTATGGGTTAATAAAATCTAAAGAGGACTACTTGGCTATGTTTTAATTCTTTTGCAATATTATTTAGAAGTGGTTCTTCCTGAGAGATAAACATAAGTAAATGAAATCTGTAGTGTTTACATCGCTGAGAAAAACAAACAAACAAACAAATAGAAAAACTCGATCTGCATGAATGTAATGCACATTTCTCTAATTTCAGACCAGAGACTTATTAACTGTTATGAATAATAATGTGTTTCCCAAAGTATCTGAGTCATACTAAATTTTTTAGAGTGTTGTTGTAAAACTTTTAAATAAATTTTAGGGGGAATTTTTTATTCTACTTTTTAAGAATTACAAAGTATTTTATATGGCATCCAATTATAAGGATTAGGAAATTGGAAATTTAGCAGGAATTTTAAATATATCATCCAATTCATCTATCAGTTATTCATTTACTAGTGTGCTAAGTACTAGTAAATACTAGTAAAACAAACATGAAATTCAGATTCTATTTATATCCTACATAGGGAGATAGGGAGTACAGTGTGATTTTTGTCATAATAAAGATAAGTACATCATTTTAAGGAAGTAAGGTGGCTTTAACTCAAACTATGCCACAGTATAGAACAGCACTTTCAAGACATAACACCAAAGCTTATATTGAAGCACTTAGAAGCATTAGCTAAGAAGAAGGCATGACAGGGGACTTCCCAACTCTATGACTACAATACCCAATGACAAATATCAGTATTGCTTTTCCACCAGAAAAATTTTAAGTGATTTAGTTTGAGTGAAATAAAAGCTTTGCACAGAAACATAATGAGGAATATGTTTGGAAACATTATCCAAGATGTATGTTAGTGTTTTGTATGCTAATCTAATTGAGTGTAGTCTTGAAACAATGAAACCGCCAAAATATTTTATGTATGAAAGTTACCACATTTGAGATGAGGAATCACCATGGCTCACAAGATAGAAAGTAAATTCGGAGAGGGTGGAATTGTTGATGAGTTGAGAAGCAGTAAAAGATCTCCGGATGAGTGAAAGTACTAGTGGTAGCACTGAATATGTGCAGGGAGATACAGCTTCAGAATTAGAGATGTTAAAATGTATAAAATGCTGTCTGATTGTGTGAGATAAGAGACAGTGAGTTATATTGCTACATCTTTCGTTTGAGGTACCTTTGAGATATGGAAGTGGAGTAACCCAGTGTCTTTTATCTGACATGCCAGACTGTAATTCTATGAAGAAATAGATCATTTTAATGCATTGCTGTGGCTTCAGTTGGTGAATAGGATTTTACATGATAAGAGGATGTGGTCTGTGGATTCAGATGTGTTGGTCATTGGCATGGAGGTGGTGGTACAAATCATAGATGTGGATGGTATTGCTCAGCTAAGAAATACCAAGAAGGATAAACACAGCACATCTGAGTAGATTTGCTGGCAAATCTGTTGTTTGAGGAGCCAGAAATAAATACTGAAATGGCTGGTCAGCAGGGCATAGAGAAATAAAAGGTAGTGGGGTTGGGGGGGGGGTCTTGAAAATCAAGAGGAAGAGACATATTTAAGTCCAATTTGCTTGTGATGTGTAAAATAGAATACCTTACCAATAAGATTTTGCAGTCAGACAGCATAATTGATAACCCTGTCAAGTACAGTTTTTCCTATAGTGGTACACAAAAACTCAGTGTGCAGAGAAGAAAATGGGGGATAAAAATGGAACAGTTGAAGCCTATAAGTGTAGAATCCTTTGGAAACCTTTTCCGTGAAAGGAAACTTGTGATGGAGGAATTAAGAAAAAGGAGATGGTGAATTTGAGGGAAAATGCAAAGTCAAAGTGGGGGTGGTTAAAGTTCATTTTTGTCGCTTCTTTATGCAAGACTCAGTTCTACTAGGAAGCAGGCTTAAGACAGATTTTCTTATGCTTTGCCTGTACCTGGAGCAATCCATCCCCTCCCCACCACTTCCTACCTCCACACTGAAAGCTGCTTCTGAAAAATTCTGGCAGTCTTCTGTATTACATCTGTTCATTGAGGAATTGTAAGCCAACCCTCAGCCCTTATGATCATTGTTATTTTTGTCATTTTTACTTGTTTTTTGGACTCCTTATTTAGATGCCCTGGTCCCTTTCAGTGCCCAGCAAAGGTGATCCCACAAAAATTTTCTGAAAACACATGTGGCGCTACTGATGTCTCTGAAGTTCTGGCCTCCCTGCCAACCTGTTTCTGGGGATTGGACGCTGTCCAGGGTGCTGAATGTGTGGCTGCAGCCTCAACAGCCTTTGCCAATTTCGTTAGCACCGTGCCCACTCTTGCAAGCCGGCACCAAGATAGCACTGCTGTTCCTGTCTCCTGAGAAGGCTGCTTCCTTTTCTCTGCTGCTGCTTCCTCTGTGTGTGGATGGCTTATATGCATGATCCTATGCGATGATAAAGCCATAGGTCTATTAGCACCTCTTTATTATATTTCATCCACATAGGTAGAGCTGGGCCTGTACTGAGGCTATCTCAGACACACACACTATGATCTACTCCAAATCCCTTTATCTTGAACCTTTATTTGTACAATCAAGAGTCTATCTCTCTTTTTATGAGTAAAGTTTATTATTTTTCCCCTGTGAATACACTGCGAATATATTCAGAAGTGGGTCAACCTCCTTGGATCAATCCTAGGGTAATGCAGTTTTGTCTGAAGCCAGAAGAAGACAGTATTCATATTTACATTTGGTGTGCTGCCTTTAGAGCTGCACTGATATGATAGAGCAGCTCTGTCTTGTGCATCCAGCTTAGAGCACCAGTGCGAACACTGTACTCCCTCCACTTAAGAGATGCCCCAAAATATTATTTTGTTACTTAGAGTTTTTATCTGTTCTTATTATTCCATATTCTTTCTAATTATTTTTTTTGGCAAAGGAGCAGAGCTTGTATTCTGAAAATTAAACATATATTTGGGGTAAACCAAGCATAGAACTATTTTAACAGCTACTGTAGAACCTAATTTGATATACATTTAAATATACATTTAAATTTCACAGCATTCAGTTAATGCCAGGTGTGTCCAGGTAAAGGTGCTAAGATTGTAAAACTGCTATCATAGCAGTAATGATAATAATGATACATGTGTCATAATAAGATTCACTAACTGATTGGAGTGTCTTAGATATTTTTGTCCCTTTTTCATCCACAAAACAGTTGAGAACTGTTCTTAGCTTCTTAATTTTCATTAAGAAAATCAAGATTGAGATTTTGATTGTTCTATAGATAAGCTTGAGGAGAGTTTGCATTTTTAATATTGAGCCTTAAATTTCATGAACAAGGTGGATAGTATGATTATTTGTTTATTTAAATATTGTCTAATGCCTTGCACTACCATTTAATTCTAAGTCTTTTAAAATATCTTCTTCAATCCATTTTTTATAATGATTATGTTTTCAATTTCTAAGTGAAATTCATTATTTTTATTTATAATTTCTAACATAAGTTGTATCAGAATAAGGGAATTGTAGAGTGTTCTTTTTTCCCATTTCATTTGGTCACCAAAGTGGATGGTCATTCTTGCATTTGAGACTGTTCGGGGGTAATTTTCTTTCTTAAGATTTTTTTTATAACAGTTCTCTTGGAGATAAAATTCTCCAGTGTTTGTTTATTCTCTAAATATCTTCATTTCTCCTTCAACTGTAAGAAATAATTTTGCTGACTGACAATTCTAGGTTGACATGTGTTTTCTCCCAGCTCTTAGTAGACATTATTTGACTGTCTTGTTGGCTTTCATTTTTGCTGTTGAAATATCTGCAGTCATCCTGTCATTTCCTTTAATTGGCATGGCTTTTCTTTCTGTGGCTTCAACATTTTATCTTTATCTTCTCTGTTGAGAAATTCTAGTGCCTTGTGTCTAGGTATGGTTTTTCTTTTGTTTATTTTTTTTTGTAGAATATATTATACATTCTAGAACAGTGACTTCAAATTTTTAATCCCTTGTCAAAAAATGTAGCTACTATTTCTTTAAATAATTCAAATTTTCATTGTAGTTTTAAAAATATTTTAATGAAAATTTCACTTTTATTCTCTGTTTTTGTAGTTTCTTATAGTATTGCAGTTTTGCAAATGTTTCTTTTTAAAACAGTGCACATATATCTACAGAAAGTATTCTGTGCTTGATAATTGCAAACTCCAAGACTCACTGTATGTTGTTTCTGCTAGCTCTCATATGTGATAATGTTGCTTCTCTGTTTTATGAGCTCTTGATTTGCATTTTTAATTTATTTTTGTTATCAGGAATAATTTGGAAAATTTCCTCCTAATATAGCTTGTTCTGTTTCCACAAGTAGAAAATGATAACCACTGACCAAAACCACTTCAGAATACCCCATACGTTTTGATGCAGAAAAGACCCCCAGGCCTAGCTTCCTTTGGAGTTCTTTTCCAAATTTTCACAGAAGTGTTGCTACAGGAGTCATAGGTCAGAGCACTGTCCCTTTCAACATGCCCAAGCAATGAGAACAATTTCCTGCAATGTTTTTTTCCTTTTTTTTTGAGACAGGGTCTCACTTTGGTTGCCCAGGCTGCCTCTGGGTCTCAGCTGATTCTCTCCCTTCAACCTCCCAAGTAACTGGGACTACAGGTGGACCTCACCATGACCAGCTAATTTTTTGTATTTTTATTAGGGAGGCGGTTTTGCCATGTTGCCCTGGACAGTTTCCTGCAATCTTGTTTCTAAAATGTCCTCCCGCTTTGGGCCTGGCTCCTTACCGTGGGTTCCAGATACTGTACTGCAGGTACCTCCAGCCCAGGCTACAACCCTATGGAGGGGGCTCCACGTTTGGCCATACGGTTGTTTGGGGCTGGAGGGTCATTCTGCCACTGTTGAGTGCAGGGAGGCCTGGACTGTAGAAGGACTCTGGATGGGGCAGCATGTGTGTTTAGCTTCTCAGAAATTCACGGTCACTCATGTTGCATAAAGTCCTCAGTTGTTTTCAAGTAACTGTTACTGTGAATATATTGAACATACAGAATAAACATAGGTAGTAAACTTGCAATTTGGCAAACCCGCTACTGAGCCTTTGAAAATATTAAAAGGTTGGTATTAAAACAGGTAACTTACAGATTTGAAAAAAAAACACACATTGAATATGACTGGACAGTTATCTGGGGAGCCTTGGGCAGGCACAGTTTACCCCCATTTCTCACTGCAGTTTTCAAGAATAACAGTAGAAGGTGGAGGGAGTGCAACATCCTGAGATAAGGGAGACTAGCCAGAACAGCCTGGAATTGTTCCAGCCCCACCCCATACATGGATTGATCTTCAGTGCTTTAGCTCAGTGTGGCATGCTTCACCCGAGATGTAAAGCCCAGGCTCAGAGGCTTCCCAGGGTCCTTCAGCTGTGGCACAATAGGGCACGTGCAAATAAGATTCTATTCATGTCAAGCAGTTTCCTGAGCCATGGGGGGACCACACACCCTAGGCTTCCGTTGTCCCTTTACGTCTGTGTGTTTGTAATCAACTCTCTCCAAGGAATTTGTCCCTTCATGCTTCTGTGTTTGTAATCAATTCTCTCTATGTAACTTGTTTTTGAAAGTGTTACTGGATTCAGAAAACTTGATAACCAGCACTCAGTGAACCTGCCTCAGAGAAACAAATACAGTCCATAGTTTCCAAGCCATCAGAGAATTAAAAGGAAATACAGAAATCTTTATTAATCAAATAGAAGGCAAGGAAAGGGAAAAAAAGGAACTGTGGAAAAAAAGAGGTATAAGAAAAACACAGAATATGAGGGCCAAAATAACTAATAAATATAAATATATACAGAATAAATCTACCAATTTAAAAAACATGAGAAAAGGAATACATTGAGGAAAAAAATCCCAGCAACATAGTACTTATAAGAAACATTTCAACATGCTGAAATTAAAACATACATATGCATATGTAGGAAGGTTGAAACTTTTAAATATGGAAAGATAGAGAGGTGTTAAGTAAAGAAAGCTACTAAAAGCTCAGCTAATATCAGACCAATTATAATCTAGGATAAATCATTAATAATAATGAAGGGAGTAACTGCATAATGATGATAAGAAAATTTTCAAATAAAATAACAAGCTGTAAGGTACCAAAAATGTTCCCTTAAATATATTAATTAAAACCATATTTAAAACAAGAAACTAGCAAACCACAATAATTGTGGAACACTTGTCATTTCTCTAAGTGTACAAGTAAGTTATATGAAAGACTTCAAAAAGATAATGAATATATTTGGTCTAATAAATGTGTTTACAACTCTGCACTCAATAAAGGAAGTATATGTGATTTTTAAGAATACACAAATTATATGAAAAATTTCAACCGTATATGTCACAAAAAATATCTCAGCACCTACTAAATGATGTAGTGTTTTAAATCACATTTTATTTTATTAAACAGGATAAATGAAAAGATTGTTGAAAATCCTAAGCGATTGAAAACTCAAAATTTCACTTTTAAAGATCACATGGTTACAAGGAGAAAGCAAGATGAACATAACAAAATAGAGTTTTCTGCTAATTAAAGTATTAACAAAGGTTTGCGTAACACATCTTTTGACCTGCACACACAGTAGCTGTTAGAACCTAAACATAGTTCTCAATAAATAAGGAAAGTATTGAAGATTTAGGTATGTCCAAAAGTGAGAAAAACAATAATAGAATAAATGTTTTTAAAAGTAGAGTTATAAAGAATATATAGATGAAAGCAGAAATTAATGAAATAAAGGAAGAAACTCAAAATAATAATAAAAAACAGTATTTTATAAAGAATTAATAAAAATTTATCCAGAAATAAAGAAGATAAAAATAAATAACATTAATGAAATTACAATATATGAGTACAGTTAGATTGGAAACGATAAACGGTTATCAAATTTTTTGCCAATATATTTGAAAAATTAAAATAGGCCAATGTGTAGGAAAACAGAATTATCAAAATCACTTCAGAAGAAATAGCAAATCTGCATCTGCTATTATTTGATGAAGCAGGAATCTGTGATACTTCAGGTGATGTGGAAAGCCCCAGGTGAGGGCTCTGTGATGTCCCATTCCAGCCTTAGAGTTTTTGCTGATCATTTTTCTTTACAAAGTCACTTCCTTGTCTTCTTCAGGACCAACTCTTGCTAGTCGTATATCATAACATCACATCCTCGATTGCGACAGTTCATTTTATATCCTCTGTTTAGGATTTGTCTTCCTTGTCTATTGTGATTGACTTATGAGTCCATGGCTATAGATTTCTACAGAATTTTAACTTCTACAGAATAGTTTATAACTTCTTTTCTTCTATTATTCTAAAATCAAGAGGAAATTTTATATTTAATACAAAATCTCTTTATTTTTTAATTTTAGTTTTTGTTTGTTTGAGATGGAGTGTAGCTCTGTCACCTAAGCTGGAGTGCAGTGACATGATCTTGGCTTACTGCAACCTCCACCTCCAAGAGTTCAAGGGATTATGGTGCCTCAGTGCACGCCATCATGTCCAGTTAAATTTTTTTGTTGTTGTCGTATTTTTAGTAGAGATAAGGTTTTGCCGTGTTGGCTAGGCTGTGATCAAACTCATGACCTCAGGTGATCCATCCATCTCTGCCTCTCAAAGTGCTGGGATTATAGGCGTGAGCCACTGTCCCTGGCCTTCGAGTCTCTTTTACAGCAACTCAATGAGCTTTTCTAGTCTCAAGAAATGAAATAAATGCTTGGGAACTATTCTCATGTAATGATATTCTCAACAGTTAATGAGTATTTCCCAGAACACTTTCTGTTGTTCAAAAGGGACTTTTAATTCTATTTTACTATGAACACAGAGCCAGATAATTATAAATTCAATTGGAGATGATAATTGTAAGATAGAGGCTCACAAATGTATTACAAGAAGATAAATGCAACTATAGCATGCGTTTATATAGCATGGAAAGAAGACTGGAAATGAAGTTACCTGCAACCAAGTTCCAGCAAAAGATTTGTGTGTAGTAGTTCTTTAGTAATTATTCGATAAGTACCCATTAAATTCAGAAATTCTCAGAGCTGTATTTACTGAGATCAAAACAAACAAAAACCCTAATTCTCCTAGTGTGTATGTAATCCATTAGAAATTGTGGATGAGTAAACATAATTAGTACAAAGTGCTACAATACAGACATGCAGTTGTACAGTAAATTGAACTCTTGTTCCCAACACTCATTGCCACATAGCAGCCACAGCGATGTTTGAAAAATGCAAGTCAGGCCAAGTTACTTCTTTATAAACCCCTCTAGAGGTTGTCTTGTTGTTCTCGGACATTGCACCTCAGGAGCCGGTGAGCTTCTCCTCTGCTTAGGGGCAGAGAGTAGACATTTGAGTCTCTGTGGCCGCGTGTCCCTGTGGCAACTGCTGGGCTCCATCTTTGTGGCAGGAAGGCAGAAATGAGTGACCATGGATGTGTTCCAGTGAAACTTCATGGACACAAATTTGCGAATTTTAGATTATTTTCTCATGTCACCAAATATCCTTCTTTGGGTTATTTTTAAAAATCTATTGAAAAAGATAAATAACATTTTTATAGCTCATCAGGTGATGCAGAATCAGGGAGTGGGTGGAATTTTCTGACCTTGGCTATGCATGACTCGCTGTGCCCCACACCTCCATCCTTTTAACTCCTGTCTTCTCATACTGCCTCAGCCACTCTGGACTCACTGACGTCCCTTTATTGAACATGCCTTGAGGTCTTGAAACATCCTCTGCCTGACAAACTCTTCTCCTTGTTCTCCGGCTCATTCTCCTTCTTCCCTTAGGTCCATCACGTGATCTCAGAAGGCTTCTCTGCCCTCTCTGTCTTTCCCTGCTTCCCTCATATAAGAGTTAACTCTTTTATACCTCACCTACCTACTACCTACCTACTACCTAGTGCCTTCTTAATCTTGGTTAATTTTCCTAAAGCACTCATTGCTTATCACTGCACGTTATTTTTAATACTATCTCTCAACTACCAGATTATTAGTGCCATGAGGTTAGGAATTTTTTTTTCTTTTTAATTTATTTTATTTATTTATTTATTTATTTTTTATTGCATTTACAACAGATGCTGGAGAGGATGTGGATAAATAGGAACACTTTTACACTGTTGGTGGGAGTGTAAATTAGTTCAACCATTGTGGAAGATAGTGTGGTGATTCCTCAAGGACCTAGCAATAGAAATTCCATTTGACCCAGCAATGCCATTACTGGGTATATATCAAAGGATTATGAATCATTCTACTATAAGGACACATGCACACGAATGTTCATGGCAGCACTGTTTGCAATAGCAAAGACCAGGAATTTGTTTTTAAATATTGCATCCTCAGCATCTAGCACAATGTCTGGAATATGGAAAGCGGTAAATAAATATTTATTAAGCAATAAAAGGATGGGAAGGACATGAAAGAAGTCAGAGGACTGTGTCTAACCATGAGCAGAGGTATGAGGGAGTCTCTTTGGGTTTGTGTATCTTGTAAAAGTAATGTAAGCTCTTAAGAAGTCAAAACATACAGAGATGCTTGAAGAAAAATTTAAATCTCCCAACCTCTTTGTACTCCCACTCATTTGAGACACTGTAACAATTTTGTAGGTAAATATTCACACCTTTCTTTGTGCTCAATAGATAGAGTACAATATAAATAGACACACATGTATATGCCCCTCCCCACACCCTCTTTTTTCTCTTTTTTTTATTTTGGAGAATTTATTGCTGCTGCTTCTGCTGATCTTGTTTTTAAATATGATTATATGTACAAACTTAACAATTTATAAACAAGATTACAGAACAGTGTCCATGGCAAGTGAAGTCTTCAGCTTTTATTCCTATGACAACCCACGTTGTTTGGAAAACAGCACCACAATTGTTATATGTTTTACAATTACAAGATGCACAAAACCCCGGAATAGAAAAATGTCATTCTCTTTTATATCCAAAATAATTTTCTCGACTCTGAGCTCAGGATTTTGCTTGGCAGTAGGAAAGTTAAACTTATCTAGCAAATCCTCTCCTTTTTCAAAATCAGATGTAAGCTTTGGCGAGTTGGGTTCTTTGAAACTGCCCCTGCAAATGGCTTCCACTTTCTGTTCCTCCTCCGCAGGTTCTGTGGGGGGGGGGGGGGGGACAGGACGGTGGCAGTGCTCCTGACCCCGTCCTCCTTGTTATCTGTTCTTGCCTGACCTGTGGCCTGGTGTCGCCCAGTGCCTGCTGTCCCAGGCAGCTTCCTGGCTTGGGGGAGCCCCTGGGGAGTCGGGCTTCTCACTCAGTCCACCGACCGGCCTTGTTGCCAGCTGTCCCTCTAAGCTCACCCCTTCCCAGCCTCTCCAGCCTCTGAGACTTCAGCCCTAGTTAAGCTCCCAGATAACTTCTGCCATCTTTCTGTATCCGTGGATCACACACAAATTCTCCTGCAGCTGTGAGGAAAAGTCAGGGATGACGTGAAACCTTTGTTTCTCCCTCTTCTCAGAAGCCTCCAGGGCTATCTCGAGTCCCAGGCAACTGTGGCAGTGGGGTGCCTGGAAAAAATGGCCTTGAGCATCACACCCCAGGGAGGGAATAAAATGTCAGCTTCTCTGCGTGCAGTGGCCCCACTCTCGCCTCCATAGGGCAGCTTTTCAAAATTAACAGAAAGCCAAGTGTTTAACCCAGGTGAGTGGTGAGGAACACATATCATGAATGCCCCAAGCTTTACCCATTGTGATTCTTTTATGTTACACTTTAGAAAGACATTCCAATAGGTCAGACTGTGGCCTCTAGAATAAAGTTACCTGTATTCAAACTTTAACTTTGCTACCTGCTTGCTGTGCGACGTTTACCAATTTTATTAGCCACCCACATCTCACAGTCTTCAACTCTAAAAATTGGGATGATAGCCACACTACCCAATGAGTGCTGTTTTGAGAATAATGAGATCATCAGGGTTAACATTTCTGACAGAGGGCATGGCATACTTGCTAAGTAGTGCATGATTCTTCTGGAGAGGATTCCCATTTTCCTATTTATATAAAGAAGAGAATGCTTAGAAGAAAAAAACTGCTTCAGGAGACAGAAAGCAGGGCTAAGGAGAGGATAGGATGTAATTTGTCGGGCTGCGGAGGCTGTTCCAGGATTAGGAAGCTGAAAGAGCTGTTTCCTGGGCAAGAGATGGGAGGAAGACATACGCAGGGGTACATCATGAAGGCCTTTGTGCCTTCTGTGAATTCAAGGTTAGTTAGGAGATGATCTATTTATTTGTCTATCAGTCAGTCTTTCTGTCTGTCTGTCTATCTGTCAATCTATCTGTTAATCACGTATCATCAGTCTATATCTATCATCTATCTATCTATTCCATCCATCCATCCATCCATCCATCCATCTATCTAGAGATTCTTTATGAAAAAATTGGCTCACACAATTGCAGAGATTGAGAAGACCCAAGACTTGCAGGTGATAAGCTGGAGGCCCAAAAGTGTAGTTCCACTCTGCAAATCAGCTGACTCAAGACCCAAGAAGAGCCAGTTTTTCAGTTGGAGTCCAAAGGCATGAAAAGACCCATATCCTTGCTCAAGCAAGGAGGGAAGAGGCGTTCTCTCTTAGTAATTTTGTTCTATCCAGGTCTTCAGTTGAATGGATGGCACTCATTGCCCTTAGAGAAGACCACTTACTTCACTGAGCCCACTAATTCACATTAATTCAAATGTTAATCTCATCCAGACACACCAGAGTAACATTTGGGTACAGATCCAGAAGCCATCCCCCACCCCCAGTCTTTCAAAGCTGTAACAAAGGAGTCTGATGGCTGTTGAATAAACAGTACTAATAGCTGGAGAGTGAATGGGCTAGAGTGGAGAGGGGGAAGAGTTTGGTGGTATAGTCATGTGAAGATAAAAAAGAGAATACACACTTGTATATGTCATCATTGATTTTGCTTTCCAGTCTGAATGATTTCCAACATGTGAATCTCTTTGCTTAATTGCTCTAAATCAGGGTAACTTGTAATCAGTTGAAATGTTAGAAACATGTACTTATAAATTTTATCTGCATATATTTATTGTTGGTCTTTCCCAAAACAAGCAAAGTAAAAATCATTTGTCCTCCTCTCATTGTCTATATATAAATTAAATGAACATGAAGGGACTATCCATGTGTCAAAAGACCATTTAAAAATTTGTTAGAGTACCTTATGAATTTGAAATTTCTAGTTGTATAGCTTTCATACAAAACACATTCTTCATTTCTTTGTGCTACAAAAGCAAAATAGAAACCATTTTATCTTTCTGGTGCCAGATGAGTGCCATCTACATGTTTGATTTTTTATTGCATGCATCTTTCACCAACAACATAAATTTTGAAGCAAATTGAGCTAAAAGAAAGTAGGTCTTAGTATAATGCTTGAATGTAATATCCTGAAATTAGAGGTTTTTTCCATTTCAAATATAATTTAAAATTATATTATTCATTTAAAAAGTATATATTTTTCACTTTTGCTAAGTTGTACTTAGAACTTTCTCTACTTTAGTGTTTCCTTTTGTGTTTAGTATTTTTTTGGTATTTTTGTCACTATGTGAAAATTTTAGACAGTTTTCAATAAGAAATTTCAGGAGAATTTTAAATATGCAAATTCAAAGATAAAATTGCAATTATATTAAAAGTTTTCATGCTATTAAATATTTCAAATCAAAGTTTCTTTAAATCCAGATTTCTTTACATACTTTAGTGTTGGCATTATTAGAATTAATTAAATGCTTGATGACTAGGGAAAAACTTAGGAATGTTATGAAGCTATCTCATATTGAAATAAATCTGGTATCAATGTCAAATATTTTTGAAATCATAGAATTATCTAATTTTAAAATACAAATCAGTTCTCAGATTTTTAGCATTTGTAGAGCTCTTTAGAAGCCCATCCTTTTTTTGTAACACAAGAAATGGCAAATATACGTAAAGGTTTGTTGTCAGTATATATACTTACCATTCCAATGAAATGTGGTACAGTTTTCCTGAATAATTAATTAGGTGGCAGCATTCCCTTATCCTGGATGTGATGCCACAAAACAGTCAGAGGCTGTGGCCGTCCATCTAAACTAAGGTGGAAGGAAGTTTGGGAGAGGAAGAGAGAAAGAAAAATAGAAGACAGTAAGAGAGACAGAAGATGGGAAAGGTGGGAGGGATAAAGGGATAAAGACACGACTTAGATTCATCATGGCTTTGTACGTTAATGTTACATTAAAAAAAATAAATGAAAGGAAAGCTCTGTAGAATTTCTTATTCAAAAACATATTCATGTGAAATTTGTGGAAAAATTTAATACATTATAAACGTGTGTTTTAGGAGTAGAATACACATATGCACCTAACTACATTTCCATTTCGATATATTTAGCTAATTTTTAATTTTTTGTGTTGTTAAAATTATAATACTATACACAAACTTGAAATAGAACTATTGTGCGAGTTTTAAAAAAACATATTGCTTGTTTCTTTACTTGACTAATAGATAAACACAAAAGTTTATATAAAGTTATAAAAAGTACGATATTTTGTGATATATGTTTTTCTCAAGAAGGGCTATATTTCAAATACTTTTATTATTAAGTTGATCATACCATCTCAATAAGCAGTGGGTCTTCTGGGATGAAAATGCCTCATGCTTGACTTCAAAATCTGAAAAAGTAAGGTTGCATAAAATCTTATTTTCTAAAGAATAGTCCTGAGAATGGTAAAGTGAATATTTTGTTTCAAAAATAAAATCAGACATGTTATGCCAGACTTCTATTCCTTTTCCGCTGTGCTAGTGTGACACAGAGTTAGAATACTACGTAGCAGAATGTCCTTGGCTGCTCACTGTGCCTTAGTAGTGTTTCTTAAATACTGAAAAGCGTGTTGCCATAGGCAGAATCTGTTGTGTGTGATACTGTCAATATTTTTCTTAATATCTTGAAATTGCAAGAGTAAAGCACACAAGAGAATGTGGAATATTTCTACTTGCAAATGTTATTACTTTAGGATTCTTCTCACAGTGAATAGACAGCATGGTCAGATTCATTTTATTTAGTACACTTGCAAATTTACAATTATCACTGTATGTGTAGGCATCCTTATAGCTTTGTTTTTACTCATTTTATACATTTTTGATTAATAGTAACTAACTACTGAAAGTCAGGCTGTGCAAAGATAACAAAAGCTAATCTTATTTAACACCAAAAAAAAAAAAGATGGATGGTTTCACGTGCAAGATTTTTATCAGCCCGAGTTGCAAACATCTCAAGGCTCAACTGGATGAGGATCCACTTTCCAGCTCATTCACACGGCTGTAGCAGGTTTCAGTTCTCACTGGCCATTGGTTAAAAACAGTATTTCCATTCTAAATGGGTGTCTTCATTGGGTAGTTTACAGTATATGAACTGACTCGTTTTAGAGCATGAGCATGTTGGGTGGGGAAGGAAAAAGACAGGTCTGAGAGATAGACAGACGGACAAAGACAGACAAAGAGAACAAGACAGAAGTCACAGTTTTTCTAACCAAATCTTGGAAGTGACATCTAATCACTTTACTTTCACTGGAAGTGAGTCACTATTAGTTAGAAATGAGTCACTAGGCCTAGCTCACACTAAGAGACGTGATTAGGCATTAGTTATTAATACCTGGAAGTGGGGAAACCAAGTGCTACCTTAGAAGCTCCTTCCTATAGGACAGTTTCTGTCTCCACATGTAGGTTTTTGAATATCAACAGTCTTTTGGTATTTGTACCAAATCTTTACTTTGTTGGGTTAAAAAAATCTCTAACATTTAGTGGCTTAAACCGTGACAATGCATCGCTTATTGCATCTTTGTTGGCTGACTAGTTGGTTCTTCTCCATTTGATGAGAGCCTGAGCACTGGAATGGCTGTGGGGCCAATGTTCTCACTCCCATGCCAGGTTGGTGTTCTTGGCTGTAGCGAGGAATTAAGCTGAGGCTGTGGGCTGGGAGACATGGTTCTTTTCATATGGCTTCTCCATGTGGTTGATGAAATTTCTTCACAGTATGTTTGCTGGGCTTCAAAAGGGAGCATATCGACAGTGAGTGTTTCAGAACGTAGCAGCAGTAACTGCCAGGTCTAGTGTCAGAGGCTCAGTATGTTGCTCCATTCCATTGGTCAAAGCAGTCCCAGGGTAAGCTCAGGTTCCAAGGGAAGGGATATAAACTCTACCTCTTGATGGGAAACTGTCATCCCTCCTAAGGGAGAGGAGGAATTGCTGGAGAGCATCTTTGAATATAGACCTACCAGAGGGACGGTGCCCTCTGGCTGTCGTAATCCATACGCCTCCCACAAACTACGTACTCACCCCTTCGAAGACTCTCACAAGTGTCTTCTCGTAACGACATCAGCTTGGAGTCTTGTAGCCATCATCCTTACTGGGTCCAAGTGCAGATGGACTCCTTGGTAGCAGTCAATTGGTGCAGCTCTTCAATTGTGGTTTTCTGATTGCAGACTTGAGCACTAAAAAGGCAATTTACCCACCCCCACCCAGGCTGCAATGGGAAGATGGTGGGATAATCACAATAGTCACTCCTACCAGAAAGAGTTAAAATAGGCCCACAGTGCAATGGAGACCCACCTTGATGATTCTAAAATCCATCCAGGCACGGTTGCCTTTTCCTCTGACTCTGGCAGCAGGAAATTCTTGCTGCTGCCTAGAGAGGTTCTCCATTGCCATTGGTGTTATGCTATGCCTGGAACACTTGGCTCTGCTGTCTGATTCACCCTTCCTCCCTCTGCCCGATCCCAAATTGTCATGTTGCAGGTCAGGAGCTTTCTCAGCCCTCTTCCTGACTACAGGAAGTGGAACGCTGGGGCTTCTATTCATTTTGAATGATCTCTGTCCCTTTGAACGAGTAAAAGCTGGTGTAATAGCCTTTGATATTTAGTGGTTTCACCAAACAACACAAACTAGTCCACTTCATCAGGCATTTTCCAGCATACTTAGGGATATCTTTAAGATTTTCAAACCTACTTGAGAAGTTGCATGAGCTGCTTCTTTGTTACACCTTTTTGCAGTTTTAACAAAGTATTTTACAGATGTACCTTTGAATTCTTTGATTTGATCTTCCTCTTAAGGCCACACAGCTCACTGTCAGCACTCTGAAATTCATCTTTGTCCCAAATTCCAGGATACAGAGAGAGAGAATTGAAGAGAAACAGAGAGGGGGGTGGAGGAGAGGGGGAGAAAGGGAGAGAGAAGGGGACAGAGGAAGAAAGAAAAGAGAGAGGGGAGAGGGGAAAGGAAGGGGGGAGGGGAAGAGATAGAGAGAAAGACACACACACACACACACACACACACAGGTACACACACAGAGAAAGAGAGATTTGGAAAGTTTCTCTTAATTCTGATTAAAAATTCTTCTTGTGTTGATCTCTGTATGAACCTTACCTCTATCTGTACCTGTCTGCACCTAAGAGAAGACATTTGACATTTCCAACATTCTGCTTAGTAATCTCACTAGTAAAATGTAGAAGTTTATTGTGGATGTTGCCTGTCTTCTACCCAGACAATAGTGTTACCAGACTTTCTGCCACTAAATAACACAGCTGCCTGTGTTATCTCCAGTAGGATTATCTTACCTGTTCTCCCAGCCACAACTGATAGTTTTCTCAGAAGCTTTTCAAACGCTACTCAGTCCCAAAGCTATGTCAAAATTCTTCCTACATATGGGTACAGTAATGTCCACAATGATCAGCTGTGGACAGGAGTTTTCACTGTTCCACGAACACATGGAACTTGCTGTCGTCAGTCTTACATTCTTTTCTGTTCTGCTGGCTGCTTAATGGGATCACACATTGTTATTTTAATTGCATTTGTTTATTATTAATAAGATTAAATAACTTGTATTAAATTTTCCAGAGGCTCAAATTTCCTCTTGTGTGAAATACCTGTCCAGGACTTTTGCCTGTCTTATGTTGTGTTGTCTGTCTTTTGTATACTGATTTATAGTAGGTCTGCATATATTCTAGCTATTGGTGATTTATAGTAGGTCTGTATGTATTCTAGCTATTGGTGATTTATAGTAGGTCTGTATATATTCTAGTTATAAGTGTTGATGAGGTCTTGCAGTGTGTGGCTTACCTGTTTGCTCTCATTATGGTGTCATGTGAAGGTTGGAAATTCCTAATTTTAATTTGGTGCAGTATATTACTTTTATTTTTCATATTATAACTTAAGAATCTTCCCTTATTGAAATCATGACGTGATTCTTTGTTTTTGTCTTCTAAATGCTTTATTTGTTTACTTTTCAGATTTTGATTTTTAGTTTGGGGTGTGAAGCAAGAGATTGAATTTCATTCTTTTAAACATATTAATACCAGGTTATACCAACACAGGTAGTTAAAGATAGATCACCAAGATAGATGCTGCCCAAAATATATACATTTTTGCCTTTTAGCACAGGGATTTGAAACTATAAATATCCCTGTAAGTTCTGCATTAGCAACATCAAACAAGTTGTTTTGAGGTATTTTTATAATAATTGTTTTACTAAATAATCATAATTTTAAAGTTTTTTTTTCATTTGACAAACTGTCCCTATGGTGGTAGATGTTTATTTCTCTTTGAATTCTGGGAATATTTCATTGATGCAATGAGAACATTGTACCTATGTTATTAGGTACATATACATTTAAAATTCTTGTTTTTTTCAGAGAGTTGAATCTTTTGGAGTTTGAAAATAACTTAGTTTATATGTAGTATGCTTTTATCCCCAAAGTTTTTCTTTATTCCTATAATAACCATATCAGATCTCTTTGGATTTGAATTTGTATAAGTCTTTTCCTAACACTTGAAACGGTTCTGTTCCCCTAAATTATAGATGTTTTTTGGGAAAAACACATTATCAGATTTGTGTTCTAATCCAGTTTTCTGATCTTTGTTTTTTAATATTGTGTTGAGTTAATGTGTATTCATATATCTGCGTTTAGATCAATCCTACATTTTATACTTTCTATTTGTTCCTCGTTTCTTTTATTTTTTAGTGTCTACTTTCCTTATTACTATATGATTTCACCATGCAATTTGTCTGGCTTTATTTATTTTTGGAATTAAATGACTTGTTTTCCCTGTCCTGTTAGTGGTTACTTAAGAGATTACAACATACACAATATCTTCTCAAAATCTGCATTCATTATTCCCTTGGAAAACATAGAATCTTAAAATGTCACCTTGCATTACTATCTCATGATTTACATGTTATTTGTGCCTTACTCTTATTATTGGAGTCAGTGAGTGCTCATCTCTGTACCCACAAATTTCTTGTTCTTCATTCCTTTTTGCATCTAAAATTGGGGACCTAATATCACTTACCTTCTTGAACTGCAGCCTTCAGAGATTCCCTGAGTGAAAATAGATTTGGCAGATAATTCTAGTTTTCACTTCAGCTTCATTCTTGAAAGGATTTGATTTGTATGTTGAAGTCTGTATGAGTATGTGTGTGTGTGTGTGTGTGTGTGTGTGTGTGTGTGTCTGTGTGTGTGTGTGTGTGTGTGTGTGTGTATCAGCTTGCTGAATACATCATTCCAGTCTCCTGCATTCCATTGAGCTCAGGTATCAAACTAATTAGTGCTCCTTCAGGAAATGTGTTACTCTTTTTCTCTGGATAGTGTAATGATTTTTTTTTTCTTTTCAACAATCTTGAAAACACTCAATATTTATCTCTTTAAATATTTCATGCCCTCCATTTTCTCCTCCCTTTCTAGAAACTTGGTAAGATTAGTGTCTCACTGTGTCTTGCCTTTTAACTTCTCTTATATTTTCTCACTCCTCATCTCTCTGTGCTACGTACTGTCTTTGAGTGCATCCATTACAGTCTGCTATGAAATCTGTCTATTGAGTTTTTATTTCAATTATTGTGATTTTCATTTCTACATTTATTTAGTTATTTTTCAAAAATATTGGAGTCTTTTTCCTGTTCCCTGCAGATATTTTCAGTCTGGTTTGTAATTTCTTTAAACATGATAAACATTGTTCTTTTATGGTCTGTGCATGGTAGTTCTAGTATTTGGAATCTTTCAAAATCCATTTCTTCTTTTTGTTTTCACAGTGAAACAAAGGTCTTATGTTCCTGTGCTAAACTTTTTGCTGTAAACAACCCATTTTCTTTGGAAAATTAGTGGTGGGAATTGTTTGGGGCCTAGAATGAAATTGCATTCCTGCAGAAAGTAGTTGTATTTATTGCAGCCCATGCATAATCCTTGTAACCCTTGTGAGTTAAATGCATGGTTTCAGATATGTGGATAATCCAGGTCTTATGTATTTGACCTGCAAATCTCCTGTAATGACAAGTGTTGGTTAAAAGTTCTCATGTACACTGTCATGCCTCACTCTGCTCAGCAGCAAGGTCTACTCTCTCTTTTATTTTCCACGGCCCCTTCAGGGAAGAAGGAGCTGGACAGTCTCTCATTCATTTCACGTAAGTGATGGTGCATCTCCCTGTTTCAGCTTCATGGAGAGTGAATCTCTCATCAGATTCCTAGTCTTGGATAGACACCTGAGGTCCTAAAAACAATTATTATAAAAGTACTATATTATAAATATCTTTATTTTATTACTTTAAAGTAAGTCTGCAAAAATTGAATTGGTAATTATACACATTTTATGTGTCATTGGGAATATGTTATGGTGATGAGGTAGTTTGTTCTGACTGGGCTGTTGACTCCCAGAGAAAACTTAGGAGAGGATCTTGAATGAATGTTATGAAATGTGTCTAGAACTTCAAGCTTTATGAGGTGTTTATAGGAGCAACTGAATATTTCTGAAGAAGTTGGCATCATCAGAGGTATATTCTAGAGAGACTGGATTGAAAAGTGTTGAGACTGAAATTAGGAAGACTAGGTGGAACAAATGATTTGCTGTAAGCATTCCTAAAAAAATTATACTGGGAATTCAGAAAGAAGTATTAAAGATCAAAACCTAAAATCTAAAGCCTGGATCACTTAAGACTCATTGATGACGTTGACCAAAGTCATAGGGAAAACGTGGAAGAAAGATAACAATGTAAATTTTGGACTTGTTGATCCAAAAGTGGTAAACAAATGTTCAGGCACAAATGTCAAGACAAACTATCAGCGAAGCTGCTGCATAGTTTGGAAGTTTGATAGGTCCAGGGTCACAGCTGTGAACAACTGTGCAATCAGACAGACTCCATTCAAATACTGACTTTCCATTGACTAAATTGTGCCTTGGAGTCAGTTTTATAATCTTCCATAAACTTCCATTTTCTCCTGCATTGAATGAGAATAATTGCACATATTTCATATAGTGTGGTGATTTCCCTATTTAAACACCATACGGTGAATCTAGGGACGTTTTACCCACAGTAGTTCCTCAATGAAGATGTTAGGATCACACTTGGAATTGTGGTTTTAAGGCTGCAGTCACTGTAGGAGCACCAGATCTCTTAATGATATTTATGTGCTCAGAGCTGCTTGCTTAATTCTCACACACTGTTGAACTTGGAGTCCTCTCCCTGGTACTGTAAGCATGGGTGTGAATGAGACAGAGAGCAAAGAGAAAGGTCACCAGGAACCAAAAAAAAAAAAATCATTTCAGAACTCCAAATCCATGAATTCATTAATGATTTTTTTGGTTTCAGACAGGGTCTCACTCTGTCACCCAGGCTGGAGTAAGGTGGTATGATCCCAGCTCACTGCAGCCTTGAACAGCTGGCCTCAAACCATCCCCCTGCTTCAGCCTCCCAAGTAGCTGGGACTACAGGCACATGCCACCACACCTGGCTCATCTTATTTTATTTTGTAGAGATGTGGGTCTCACTGTGTGGCTTAGGCTGGTCTCAAACTCCTGGCCTCAAGAGGTCCTCCCTTTTTGGTCTCCCAGAGAGATGGGATTACAAGCATGAGCCACCACACCTGGCCCTACTTTTTGAAATATTCTATAAAATTTTTTAAGCATTTAATTTGTACCAATGTCACTAATAGTAATTATTAAGATCAATGAAAGATAGTTTGTATTCCAAAATATCCAGAAGAAAGCCTCTCAGGAAAGAAAGAGAACAGTTAGATTATTCCAGCTAGCAGCACGGCTGATGGAAGTTTCTTTTGGAATATGGAAGCCAGAGAGTTTCTAAGTTGATGGAAGGCTGTCTGTGGTAAATGGAACTGTGAAGACAATACAGAGAATCATTGGTAGAGTGAGAGTGCAGAGATGAGTCATGGGTTTTGCATCACAGAACAGGTGGTGCCGTTAGAGTGAGTGGGCACAAGTGAGATACTCAGATCTGCACGTCTGAAAAATGGGTGCCAAGGACTGGAGGACGGAGAGGCAAAGGCATGGAGACGCTGAGGATTGTGAAGCCAGCGGGTGAGGAAGGGAGTGACTAAACACCATGGTGGATACAGAAACGGAGGAAGGTAGTAGAGATTTAACAAAGAATAATTGCAAGCTCTTGGTATCTTTCTGATGAAAGGAAAATGTGAGGAAGTAGTCAAATTTATTTTGTTTTTGAGGTTTCCAGCTTAGGTTAATGATGGATCGAAATGAAAAGTCTGAAAGCAATAAAGCAGAAGTTATCCCATAAATCATACTCTTTAACTAAACAAAAGAAACCCATTCTTTTTTTCTAACATAACAGAACCTAAAAATTATGATATTGATTTATGTTGCTGTAGACCATTACTCTGGGAAAGCTTTGGATTATTTTTCTCATCTCTTAATGAAATCACCTTCCATGCTCTTGTTCTTGGATGACAGAAAAATGAGCCAGGGACTACAGATAAACAGCTGTGTCTTAAGCCGAATTCTAGGACCAAGTGAACCATTTCAAAGTGCTTTTATAATGCGGTGCCATTTTCAAAATTACAGATTTTCTAAATGCCAGTGGAAAGAAGTAGTACAGCACTGTTAAAAATTCTAAGTCTTCATTTTAGCACTATTTACAGTTGTACTTGATATAGGCTGTAAATGGTTTCCATTCTTACAGTCCTTAGGAGATGATAGGTTTGCATGCCAAGTGGACCCTGGCAGTCTAGTTAGGTCTGGAGATCCAGGAATAATCATTCTTCCCAATCACCAAGATGGAGACTACACTTTCTAGAAATAATGCTTTTTCAGAAGCAGAGGGCGTTGAGGAACTCTAGTCTAACTCAGTCAACATGTGGTCCAAAACTAGCCACCTGAGATGGCTAGTTCTTCCATTTTCAAGTGGACTGCCCATTAAAATTACTGGTTTCAGAGGCCCATTCAAACCTAAATTACTGCAATAATTGGGAAAACACATACAAAGAGGACAAAAATAAAAGAAATAGAGATGGGAAGATGGTGAATTTTTTTTGGTAATCATGTACTTACTCTGTATTTAAAATGGACCAAGACTACTTGATATTGTGAAATGCAAATAAGTCCTTGAAGTTCTCAGCTGCACACTTCCAGGAGAAGAGCTCTTAAACTGCAGATTGTAACATTACAGACAGTGTTTTTGTTTGTTTGTTGGTTGGTTTTTGTTTGTTTTAATATGCTTCATACATGTTTAGAGTAGCTTAGTTTTACCATTATTTACACTGAGGATATTATTTTAAAGCTAACTGGACATAAAATGGACTTGTGCTCCTAGCATATGCTAGTATATATTAAGGGAAAAGTGGCTATCTTGGCATGCAGCAAGTATCAATCATTATTTTGATATTTGCAATATGAAGAAAAAAACTATGTTAGGAAATTTTCTGAAGGCAGTTTCCTACTGATCTCAGGCATTTGAAGAAATAAAGTTAACTTCACTTTTGTCTCAACATTAAATGCTATCTAATAAAAATAAGTGCAGTGTGCAGAATAGCAGTGAGGCTGCAATAGTGTTTGATTTGTAAATAAAGTTTATAGAGCAGTAATCATATTTGAGGTATTCTGTGAATTAAGATAATTTTATTAATGTGTCACAAAGTTCAAAATCTGAATTGTACCTGCATGGGATAATTTAAATTTACACAACATTTTCCACTTTAACAAATCCATATCCCCTCCATTAACTAGTTGATATTTGCAACTACTACTGCTTTGTACCAAGCCCAGTTGATATTTTTTACCTCAGTCTTTTAGAAGTCAGGCAGTTGATGCCTTTAAAGGTAGAATTCTATCAATAAGTGTTAGTTACATACAGGTTCTGTGTATTAAATTTTTCTCATGAATCGTTCTTTAAGAAATTAAGTATTTGACTTATTTTTGGTTGGTTTCATTTAGCTTTTGAGTCCATTTTGTTTAACCGAATATCACTACAAAAGCTTTTTATCATTTATTTATGCTTATCTGGCATATAATTTTTGCCTTTTTAATTCCAGCCTTTCTACATCAGTATATCCCTTATGTGTGGCTTTTATAAAAAGTGGGTGTCTGGATTTTCTGGATATGATGAGCAGAGTGATGGCTAGAACTCAAAGATTCTGACCTTGGTAAAGGGATGAGAATCATAACTTAAAAGAACACATTTAATTTTACAGAATATGGTAACTTTACCTCTTTTCCGGACTGGCAGAAATTCATGCAGTTGAAACAGCTTCTTCAGGATTGATCAAGAAGTGCCTCGTGCATGCACCCATGCCAGGCTCCTGGCAAGGCACCACTTGGCATTTCCCATTTGCTCTCTTGGTCCCATGATCACTCCTCCACTTGCCATGTGTCCCACTGCTGCCTGGCATAAAAACTCCAGTGTCCTTGCCAAGGGCCCCAACAGAGAACACTTCTAAAGTTTCCGATAAGAGGCTGCTCCAACTCTATTTAGAAGGGTCTAATGTTCATCAAATTCACTGGAAGCACAAAAGGTCTTGTCTTGATGCTACATTAGCATGGCTTGTACAGCTTTACTGTATCCTTAACATATTTATGTGGCTGCAACACACAAGGCTTCGTCGTAATGCTTATACTTATGTCTTTAAGTAAGATTGAAAAAGTATAACTTTCCTTGTAAAATATTTTGCTTCTTGATTTTCACTGACATTATTTATTTAGTTTACAATGGCATAATGGAGATGGAAGAGGACAACATGAGATTAATGCTATCCCCCTCATCACACACACACACACACACACACATCTGTGTGCCACCACTGCTTCCAACCTGTGTGTGTCAGAGACAGCATTCTCCTCCTCTGCAACTTATGCCACATTTACAAGCCTGGGTCCCAAAGACTGCAGTTAGTTATTCCTAGACATTCATGTAGCTCTTTGGAGAAGTTATGGAGGTATGGCTTCCTCTCCCTTTTCTGGGCATAAAAGTTCAGCTCCAGTTCAGTACCAATTGCCTTGGCATCAGTGCCAGACCCTTCTGTAGCCTGCAGTTCCTCCCTCCTCTTGATTAATCACCAGTGCTTTCTATGCTTATCAATAAGCTGGAATTGGCGTTGGATAAACTCTGAATGTGGCATAATTGAGAAGAGGATGATGATGGAGGTGTTTTATTCACTAATAACATTGGCACCATAGTTCTGCTAACAAGAAATGCCCTATTAAACCAGCTCTAGTGAAAAAGATGGCTCAGGAGATGGGCTCATGTATTCTTTGTGTGACTCAGAAGGAGCGATGAGGGGAATTCTAGAGAATTAAGAGATTCTTCTGAGAGGTTATATTGCTAATAACGAATCAAGAACCTCCCTGGTTGCCCTTGGACAGAAACACAAACAACAACAAAAACAACAACAACAACAACAAAACTTGTTCTATGACAGCTAATTCAACTGTGCAAACTCCATTGTTTGGACAGTATAGGTTTGTGTGTGTTTTGTTTTTGTCTTTGTTATTGTGTTTCTGGCCATTTTTGACCTTCTGATGGTTTCTTCTTTCCTCTCTCCCACACATCTTTCCATGATTACGTATAGTAAATGCAAATTTTCTCTGTAGAACAGTAGTATTGCCTTGTTACTATCTATCAAAAGTAAACATTGTAAAAGTCTACTTAATGTGAATAGAAATAAAATCCAGCTTCTGTGCACTCGTGTTATAAGAAAGGGTTATGTATTCTCAATTTGTTTAAAAATGTGAATACAAGCATCATGAGGAAACTTCATATTACAGCTAAATAAATAAGGGAACAAAAAAGCTGTACAAGCCATGCACATATCAATAATATTAGCTCTCATTTGGAGTTTGTCTACCTAATGGTTTTCATGTGGGCAATACATACATAGAGAAAACAGTATACTTTTAAAAGAAGTTTAAAACGTGGTGTTATGAATTTTATACTAGAGCAATGCTGCTTCTAGACAAGAGTGAACAAAATCAGTATTAAAATAATATGATTATGCAAACTATTTTAGTACTGTGCTGTTAAGGTTTTTTTTTTTGCCATTTATTTTTAAAATGGTGCTTTAAGTTTGGTCAAATGATTTAAAAAACTACAACACCCTGGTTTTCAACCTTGATTAAAAAGCAAGAGGTCAACACCATATGAGGAGTTGCAGACAAGTGTGGAAGGATGGAGTAAGAAAGTCACCATTGAAGGGTGAGGTTAATTTCAAGTCAAGAGTTGTTTCAATAAAGATGTGTACACAAACATGATGGGACTTTCAAAAGTGAGTAGGCGATGTGGATGTGAAGATTGAGTATGGATCTCAAGTCTAAGAAATGGAAGCCAATCATCTGGGATTTGAATGAGAACAGGAAAGAATGAGTGGACAGTGGGAAACAAGGTAAAGAAGGAGTTTGCAGTTTATTATTAGTTAAGAAGGGACTTGAGCAAATTTATTCTTTGAAAAGATGTAGATAATAGAAGGTAGGATAAAAATTGGAGGAAGATAATTGATGTGCTAACTGCTATGAGTAGGAGGGATCAGAAAATCCAGAAGATAGGTAGAAAATTAGTTTTAGAGAGATAAATTTTCAAAATTGGAAGAAGATAATTGATGTACTAACTACTATGAGTAGGAGTGATTAGAAAATCCAGAAGATAGATGGAAAAAGATTTAGAGAAAAGGAAATTTCTGAGACAAATAGTAGATAGGTAGTAATGACAGTGGATCTAGATGAGTTTATAGATTGAGAGTGGCAAGTTGAATAACTTCCCAGCTCATGGAAACTCTGTTCATGGAAATGAGAAAACTAACCATTTTCCCTGATTATTTTTTCCTTCACTTCCCACTCTCAGTCTATCAGTAAGTCTAAAATAGGTTATTGCTTGTTGAATATTTACTGTGGGGTTTGTAAATTTGACCAAACTTGCTTTGAACCTAAATATAATCATATATATAGAAGAACTAAACACAGAATCACTGGGTTTCAGGGTGAAAAGACTTTGTAAGTAATGTAGTCTACCACCCCACCCCCAACGAAACATACAGAAACACTTGTTTTCCCATGGCAGCATTTAGCACATCTCATCATTAGCTTTCAACACACAGCTCTCATTTATTCCCCTTTAGCACAAATGAAAAAGTTTTACTTACATGGATCTTGATCTTTGAAATGTATTTTTGAAACATTTTAAACATATTTATGTTTTTAACCATAGCTCCAACATCATACTCAAACATATTTTTCCCATGCCAAAAAACTTGTATTTTATCTGTTTTATATATAAAATTGCTTTAGGTTACGTGACTCCCAATTCAAGAGAGAAGGAAGAATAGCCCCATGGAGAGTCCAGACAGGCCTGGTAGACCTGATGACATTCTGAGCATTTACAAATCTGTAATGAATTCACATAGAAAATGACAGTATGGAAATCTGGAGCTCAACTGCCTAATTCTGATTTCAACCCCTACCACGAACAGCTAGCTGCATTCTTAGGCTAGTTACTTAATCTCTCTGTGCTGCCTGTTTTCCTCAACTATAAAACAAGCATAATGGGGGTGGATCCAAGATGGCCGATTAGGAGCAGCTGAGGATTGCAGCTCCCAGTGAAAGCGCGGAGGGTGAGTGGACGCCGCATTGCCAGACAGATTTTTATTGCCCACAGACCAGGAGATTCCCAGGGGGAGGAGCCCCACGGGTTGCCAGCGCGGCTGGTTTGGCCGGTGCAGCAGTTTTTGCCGGCTCCACTGTTTTCGCCGGCGCTGCTGTTTGGGCGGCGTCCCGGCGCAGCGGTTCCCCATACAAATACGTGGGTCCGGGGTGCCGTTTTAGCTGGCAATTGGAGCTCCGGGAAGGCAGAGCCGCCCATTCATCTGATTAAAAAAGGGGACTGAAACAGGCAGCCAGGCCAGGAGATTTCCCAGGCAAAAAAACGCCACGAATCTCCGCGCCCGCGGTTTCAGCCGGCGCAGTGGGTCGCCACACGGGAAATCACACAGATCCTGGCGCCTTTTCAACAGGCGGCTGGAACACCTGGGAGACTCTGAGGCAGGGAGCCAGGTGATCAGGCTCGGCTGGTCCCACCCCCACAAAAAAAACAGCCATCGGAAACGCTCTGGATCGAGAGTTTCACAGCAAGCACAGCTGAGCCCGGGACGGCCCAGCTCTGTGGGGGGAGGGGCGTCCGCCATTACTGAGGCAGTCTGCCGCTACAGAGGGAGTTTGCCATTGCCGAAGCAGTTCTCACTACACCGGTATAAACAGGACTGCAGGGAAGTTCATACGGCAGCTGGGCGGAGCCCACAGCAGCTCAGCAAAGCCTCTGTAGGCAAACAGTGACTAGGTTGCCTCATCGCTAGGCAAGGCAGCCCTGAGAAAAAGGCAGCAGCACCAGGGAAACTCATAAATAAAGCCCTAACTCCCCGGGACAGAGCACCTGGGGAAAAAAGGGGTTTATGAGTTCTGCTGCAGCAGACTTAAATGTACCTGCCCAGCAACTCTGAATGAACAACGGAGCTCACAGCTCAGCACTTGAGCTTCTATAAAGGAAACTCTGTCTCCTCAAGCAGCTCCCTGATCCCCGTATATCCAACGAGTCACCTCACAAAGGAGTGCTCAGACGGACATCTGGCGGGTATTCTTCTGGGACAAAGATAGCAGAAGAAGAGACTGGCAGCAACCGTTACTGTTCTGCAGCTGCTGCAGGTGATCCCCCAGGCAAGCAGGGCCGAGAGTGGACCTCAGCAGTCCTACAGCAGAGGGGTCAGACTGGTAGAAGGAAAACTAAGAAACAGAAATAAATAACTTCATCATCAACAAACGGGACGTCCACTGAGAGACCCCATCTGAAAATCACCAACCACAAAGACCACACATAGATAAATCCACAAAGATGGGAAGAAACCAGCGCAAAAAGGAGGTAAACACCCGAAACCAGAACGCCTCTCCTCCTACAAGGGATCACAACTCCTCACCAGCAAGGGAACAAGGCTGGATGGACAATGAGTGTGATGAAATGACTGAATCAAGCTTCAGAAGGTGGGTAGTAAGAAACTTCTGTGAGCTAAAAGAACATGTTCTAACCCAATGCAAACAAACTAACAACCTTGAAAAAAGATTTGACGAAATGCTAATGAGAATAACCAACTTAGAGAGGAATGTAAGTGAATTGATGGAGCTGAAAAACACAACACAAGAACTTTGCGAAGCATACACAAGTTTCAACAGCCGAATTGACCAAGCAGAAGAAAGGATATCAGAGGTCGAAGATCAACTCAATGAAATAAAACGAGAAGGAAAGAGTAGAGAAAAAAAGGGTAAAAAGGAATGAACAAAGTCTCCAAGAAATATGGGACTATGTGAAAAGACCTAATCTACGTTTGATAGGTGTACCTGAATGTGATGGAGAGAATGAATCCAAGCTGGAAAATACTCTTCAGGATATTATCCAGGAGAACTTCCCCAACATAGGAAGGCAGGCCAATATTCAAGTCCAGGAAATACAGAGAACACCACAAAGATATTCCTCAAGAAGAGCAACCCCAAGGCACAAAATCGTCAGATTCACCAGGGTTGAAATGAAGGAGAAAATGCTAAGGGCAACCAGAGAGAAAGGTCGGGTTACCCACAAAGGGAAGCCCATCAGACTCACAGCAGATGTCTCAGCAGAAACCCTACAAGCCAGAAGAGAGTGGGGGCCAATATTCAACATCCTTAAAGAAAAGAACTTTCAACCCAGAATTCCATATCCAGCCAAACTGAGCTTCATAAGTGAAGGAAAAATAAAATCCTTTGTGAACAAGCAAGTACTCAGAGATTTCATCACCACCAGGCCTGCTTTACAAGAGCTCCTGAAAGAGGCACTAAACATAGAAAGGAACAACCAGTACCAGCCACTCCAAAAACATACCAAACAGTAAAGACCATCAACACAATGAAGAAACTGCATCAACTAACGGGCAAAACAGCCACCTAGCATCAAAATGGCAGGATCAAATTCACACATAACAATATTAACCCTAAATGTAAATGGGCTAAATGCCCCAATTAAAAGACATAGACTGGCAAACTGGATAAAAAGCCAAAACCCGTCTGTGTGCTGTATCCAGGAAACCCATCTCACATGCAGAGATACACAAAGGCTCAAAATAAAGGGATGGGGGAAGATTTACCAAGCAAATGGACAGCAAAAAAAAGCAGGAGTTGCAATTCTCATCTCTGATAAAATAGACTTTAAACCAACAAAGATCAAAAGAGACAAAGAAGGACATTACATAATGGTAAAAGGATCAATGTAACAAGAAGAGCTAACGATCCTAAATATATACGCACCCAATACAGGAGCACCCAGATACATAAGGCAAGTTCTCAATGACTTACAAAGAGACTTAGATTCCCACACAATAATAGTGGGAGACTTGAACACCCCGTTGTCAATGTTAGACAGATCAACAAGACAGAAAATTAACAAGGATATCCAGGACTTGAACTCACACCTGGATCAAGCAAACCTAATAGACATTTACAGAACTCTCCACCCCAAATCCACAGAATATACATTCTTCTCAGCACCACATCACACCTACTCTAAAATTGACCACATAATTGGAAGTAAATCACTCCTCAGCAAATGCAAAAGAACAGAAATTATAATAAACAGTCTCTCAGACCACAGTGCAATCAAGTTAGAACTCAGAACTCAGAAACTGACTCAGAACCACACAGCTTCATGGAAACTGAACAACTGGCTCTTGAATGTTGACTGGATAAACAATGAAATGAAGGCAGAAATAAAGATGTTCTTTGAAACCAACGAGAACGAAGACACAACATACCAGAATCTCTGGGACACATTTAAAGCAGTCTCTAGAGGAAAGTATATAGCAATAAATGCCCACATGAGAAGCAAGGAGAGATCTAAAATTGACACCCTATCATCAAAATTGAAAGAGCTAGAGGAGCAAGATCAAAAAAAAAACTCAAAACCTAGCAGAAGACAAGAAATAACTAAGATCAGAGCAGAACTGAAGGAGATAGAGACACGAAAAACTCTTCAAAAAATCAACAAATCCAGGAGCTGGTTTTTTGAAAAGGTCAACAAAATAGACAGACCACTAGCCAGATTAATAAAAAAGAAAAGAGAAAATAATCAAATAAATGCAATAAAAAACGATAAAGGGGGATATCACCACAGATTCCACAGAAATTCAAACCATCATCAGAGATTATTACAAACAACTCTATGCACATAAACTAGTAAACCTGGAAGAAATGGATAAATTCCTGGACACATGCATCCTCCCAAGCCTAAACCAGGAAGAAGTCGAAACACTGAATAGACCAATAACAAGGTCTGAAGTTGAGGCAGCAATTAAGAGCCTACCACCCAAAAAAAGCCCAGGTCCAGATGGGTTCCCAGCCGAATTCTACCAGACATACAAAGAGGAGCTGGTACCATTCCTTCTGAAACTATTCCAAACAATCCAAAGAGAGGGAATCCTTCCTAAATCATTTTATGAGACCAACATCATCCTGATACCAAAACCTGGCAGAGACTCAGCAAGAAAAGAAAACTTCAGGCCAATATCCATGATGAACATAGATGCAAAAATCTTCAATAAAAGACTGGCAGACCGATTGCAACAACACATCAAAAAGCTTATCCACCATGATCAAGTAGGCTTCATCCCGGGGATGCAAGGCTGGTTCAACATATGCAAATCTATAAACATAATCCACCACATAAACAGAACCAAAGACAAAAACCACATGATAATCTCAATTGATGCAGAGAAGGCCTTTGACAAAATTCAACAGCCCATTATGCTAAAAACTCTCAATAAACTAGGTATTGATGGAACGTATCTCAAAATGATAAAAGCTATTTACGACAAACCAACAGCCAATATCATACTGAATGGGCAAAAACTAGAAGCATTCCCTTTGAAATCTGGCACTAGACAAGGATGTCCTCTCTCACCACTCCTATTCAATATAGTACTGGAAGTTCTAGCCAGAGCAATCAGTCAAGAAAAAGAAATAAAGGGTATTCAAATAGGAAAGGAGGAAGTCAAATTGTCTCTATTTGCAGACGATATGATTGTATATTTAGAAGACCCCATCGTCTCAGCCCAGAATCTCCTGAAACTGATAAGCAACTTCAGCAAAGTCTCAGGATATAAAATCAATGTGCAAAAATCACAAGCATTCCTATATACCAATAACAGACTTAAAGACAGCCAAATCAAGAACCAACTGCCATTCACAATCGCTACAAAGAGAATAAAATACCTAGGAATACAACTAACAAGGAACGTAAAGGACCTCTTCAAGGAGAACTACAAACCACTGCTCAATGAAATAAGAGAGGACACAAACAGATGGAGAAATATTCCATATGCATGGCTAGGAAGAATCAATATTGTCAAAATGGCCATACTGCCCAAAGTAATTTACAGATTCAATGCTATCCCTATCAAGCTACCAATGACCTTCTTTGAAGAACTGGAAAAAACCACCTTAAACTTCATATGGAACCAAAAGAGAGCCCGCATAGCCAAGTCAATTCTAAGCAAAAAGAATAAAGCTGGAGGCATCACACTCCCGGACTTCAAATTATACTACAAAGCTACAGTAATCAAAACAGCATGGTACTGGTACCAAAACAGAGATACAGACCAATGGAACAGGACAGAGACCTCCGATGCAACACAACACATCTACAACCACCTGATCTTTGACAAACCTGACAAAAACAAACAATGTGGAAGCGAGTCCCTGTTTAATAAATGGTGTTGGGAAAACTGGCTAGTCATGTGCAGAAAGCAGAAGCTGGACCCCTTCCTGACACCTTACACTAAAATTAACTCCAGATGGATTAAAGACTTAAACATAAGACCTAACACCATAAAAACCCTAGAAGAAAATCTAGGCAAAACCATTCAGGACATAGGTGTAGGCAAGGACTTCATGACCAAAACACCAAAAGCAGTGGCAACAAAAGCCAAAATAGACAAATGGGACCTAATCAAACTCCATAGCTTCTGCACAGCAAAAGAAACAGTCATTAGAGTGAATCGGCAACCAACAGAATGGGAAAAAATTTTTGCAGTCTACCCATCTGACAAAGGGCTGATAACCAGAATCTACAAAGAACTGAAACACATTTACAAGAAAAAAACAAACAAGCCCATTCAAAAGTGGGCGAAGGATATGAACAGACACTTTACAAAAGAAGACATACATGAAGCCAACAAACATATGAAAAAATGCTCATCATCACTGGTCATTAGAGAAATGCAAATCAAAACTACATTGAGATACCATCTCACGCCAGTTAGAATGGCGATCATTAAAAAATCTGGAGACAACAGATGCTGGAGAGGATGTGGAGAAATAGGAATGCTTTTACACTGTTGGTGGGAGTGTAAATTAGTTCAACCATTGTGGAAGACGGTGTGGCGATTCCTCAAGGACCTAGAAATAGAAATTCCATTTGATCCAGCAATCCCATTACTGGGTATATATCCAAAAGACTATAAATCGTTCTACTATAAGGACACATGCACACGAATGTTCATTGCAGCACAGTTTACAATAGCAAAGACCTGGAACCAACCCAAATGCCCATCGATGATAGACTGGACAGGGAAAATGTGGCACATATACACCATGGAATATTATGCAGCCATCAAAAACGATGAGTTCGTGTCCTTTGTAGGGACATGGATGAACCTGGAAACCATCATTCTCAGCAAACTGACACAAGAACAGAAAATCAAACACCGCATGTTCTCACTCATAGGCGGGTGTTGAACAATGGGAACACATGGACACAGGGAGGGGGGAGTATCACACACTGGGGTCTGTTGGGGGGGGGAAAAAGGGGAGGGATAGTGGGGGGTGGGGAGTTGGGGAGGGATAGCATGGGGAGAAAGGCCAGATATAGGTGATGGGGTGGAAGGCAGCAAATCACACTGCCATGTGTGTACCTATGCAACAATCTTCCATGTTCTTCACATGTACCCCCAAACCTAAAATGCAATAAAAAAAAAAAATGCAAAAAAAAAAAAAAAAAAAAACAAGCATAATACTGTTATCTACCTCATATAATGTTAAGGAATAAAGGATTTACTACATTTAAATTAATTATAATATCTGGTACATATTAATTATTGCAATGGTATTAGCTATTTTCTTGAATCTAACTAAATGAAAATAAGAATTAAAATAAAAAAAAAAAAGAACTTTAGATATATTTCAAATGTATTCTTACTTTTCATTTTCTTCATGTTGGTCAGCCTGATCTCAAACTCCCGACCTCAGGTAATCTGTCTGCTTTGGCCACTCAAAGTGTTGGGATTACAGACTTGAGCCACTGTGCCAGCCAGGAAAGAGTATCTTAATAGGCTTTTAAGATAATGGTGGTTATTCTTTTATACTACACCAAAGCTCAACAAGTGATAGCTTCTTACAGTTAGTTGCCACAGGGAATGTGAAACTGTATCAGTGAATTTCTTTGTATTCTGTTACATTAACATCCATTAGTGTATTCTCCTTCTCAAAGGGCTCTGCTTGTTTAACTTTATGCATTATTTATTTGACAGTTATTGGATTACCATTATGCAAAACTGCTAAATGTTGACACAAATCGAAAATCACATTTGTTCACATCAACAACCATCTCATTTTAAAAAATCTCTCAGTGTTGGGAAGCTGTCAAGTGCACAGTGGCAAATACATCTCCTTCCCTTGAAGCTTAAATTTTATCATTGGCAACAAATATTGTCAGTTGTTTTTCTTAAAATCAACAGATTCATTTTGTTCATTTTCAAGAAAATGTCTGCCAAATATCCAAATCTAAATAACTGTAATATGCTTGTCAAGCGAAAATGATGCTCCATGAAAAAATCGATAATTCACACATTTAAACAACTGCATTGTGCTTGTTCTTAAGAAAATCATGAAACAATTCAGTCTGCAGCAAAAGTGCCTTATCCATACTTAACATTTCCTCTTACAAAATATTCAAACACTTTCTTTAGATTTTAGGATTTAAAAAACAGTTTGTAATGCTTCATCATGATGATTTTAAGTAAAATTCCTTTTTGTTTTCCTGCTGAAAAATTGCATGGCAGTGAATTAATGCAGAGAATACTAGCTGCTAAGGTTTGGTGCCCCAGTCCTGATTCATTGCTAAGACACCAGCAGTTTTATCCACCACTGCTTTTGCACCATCAATGCAAATGTCAACCCAGATGTCCCAGTATAAACTGTACGATTTGAAAGTTATCCAAAAATTTGAATATTTCAACACTACTTCCATTTGTTGTCAAGCATTCACATAAAAGATTATCCTTGATCACTGGCCCATGCTGACATTGGGCGAATTCAAGCAAAATCAGGAAGCCCAGCCAAGTCTGTACATCCGTTCATTTTTTAGACAAAAGTAAAGTTCTCCAGACAAGATATTAACTCTGTCTTCTTGTCTGAGCTGAAACTTTAATCAGTGAGTGACTGTGGGATGGGAGAGTGGCAGTGTCCTGGCTTCTTTTATTGACTTTTTTTCATCCAGTAGACATTCAGCAATGGCAGGTGTAAACAACTTTATTAGTCTCCTGTGAGCTTCTTGGCCAAGTTCACACAATAACTGTGAGACATTTCAGTGAGTTCACTATTGTGAGTTTGAGAAGTGAGATTTGGCTTTTAAAGAGCTAATGATGTCTATGTTAAAAATATACTTTTTTTTTTTTTTTTTTTAGAATTCTTATTTGTCTCAGTGCTTCAATCAAACATTCAGAATAAAATCATTCAAAAATCCCTGCTTTTCTAAGTCCTAATAAAGTAAATCATTAACATCTATAAAGTGGAGGACAAGATAGATGTTCTCATATTTTCATTTTTATCTAGAAGTTTGTTTGATTTTATTTGGAATAGATTCTTACCTTCTGTAAGGCACCTATTTGAAACATCAGTTTTATCTTTTTTCATAACTTTAGAAATAGATGGTGCCACTGTGGTGACACAGTGGGTCTTTTAATCTCTCTTTATATGTATAACTATATTTTCTTTTATTTAAGAGGAAATATTACTAAGTTCTATAATTGTTATATCTGTAGATAAAATTTAAATATTTATAAAAGGCTTCAAATTCGATAACTAAATAGATTTACAAAATATAGCAGCAAACATACTTAATTCTTGCTTTGCTTCCATGTAAGCACAATAAACATTTTGAAGTATAAAAATAACATTGTATTGGACAAAAATCGGGTTACTCGGCTTGTATTAAGAAGAACTGAAAATAGCCAGTAAGTGTCTAGTAAAATCACTGACCACAAACTTAGCTAATCTCTGAGAATGTACATCATTTACATTCTAATCTTGGAATATTTGAAAACACAAGCACATACTTTATTAGTCATAGTAATGTTAATGCCATGTCATGCAATATCTGCAAAACTCTTCCATATATTTTTGAAAAAATGAGAGTTCAAAAAGACAAATAGCATTTTAGTATTACTATGAAAATAGTAACCTTTGAATCTCAATAAAGGAACACCCCTGAGCTCGGGGAATAATAATTACAATAACATTAAAGAAAAAACTTTAGTAATTTCACATTTGAAGTATATTATTTGCTGAGGAAAAGTCTAATCAGGGTCAAGGAAAAGGCTGTCTGTGCTCCACACACTCATTTGTAAAATGAAGCTGAAGGAGTTTTGCATTTCTAATGCATAGCTTTTGAGGTAGACCATGGAAGAAAGACAGATTCTGGAGGATTTTTTTAAGAAGATTGTAAGCACTCAGCCTGTGCGTAAAGTTAACTTTTGTGCCAGAGTTCAGTTCCATGGCCACCTATAATTGCAAAGGAGGCCGGGGAAACATAGTCTAGATGTGAGCCTAGAAAGAAAAAGGGAGAGGTTTGTTAAACAAGAGGCTGTTGTCTAATAGAGTGTCTAATGTGATGTATTTACTATGAGAACCTGCAGATTGGAAAAGTGTTAAAGCCTTGCAAATACAATCAACATAAAATCAAGTTGGTGTTAAGTTACTCTATTTTTTATAGGAAGAGACATGTAATAAATTCAGTTCTGAGTATGGTCACTTGTTATGCCCAAGCACTATTCTAAGTCCTGGATAGAGAATGTCAAGAGACACAAAGTCCCTTATAGCACATTTTTAGCACCAGGGACCAGTTTTGCTGGAGACGTGTTTTCCATGGGCTGGGGTCGGGATGGTTTCCAGATGATTGAAGTGTGTAACACTTATTATGCACTTTATTTCTATCATTAGTACATAGTAATATATGATGAAATAATTATAAGACTCACCGTCACGTAGAATCATTGGGAGCCCTGAGCCTGTTCCTGCAACTAGACGTTCCCATCTGGGGGTTATGGGAGACAGTGACATCAGAAGTGTGTTGCTTATGTCCAGTCTACTCTGTGATCTTGTTTCGGTTACTGTCACTGCGGAAAGCCCTGCTTCACAAAGAATGTAGGAAGTGGAAGCAGGCTTTTCAGTGTTTTCTCTGGCAGTTTCCGGATATTCTGCCTTGACTTTAATCCAGAATGTACAGAGATTTGAGGTTGTCTCAAACATACTTGTAAGGCCACCATCATTTGCGGTCTCAAGCACTTGACCCTCTTCTGGCATGGATGAAGTCCATTCACCTGGCTTATTCACAGATGGGTCACAGATCCATTCCTTCCCAATTCTGGGGTCTTTTTGGATTGGGAAGTTATGTTCAAGCTCTTCTAAAAGCTGAGATAGGTGCCCATGCACCAGCAGTGAGAAAGAAGGCCCTGGCTCAGTCTCCTTCAAAAATCTCTGCTGTTTGAGAGGTGTCAGAAATCCTAATGTTCATGGTCACCCCTGTAATTCCAGTGTGGCTTTGAATGCAGCCACTTTATTTGCCGACTTGAACACAGTTGTTGTTCTCGCCTGAAGTGACAGATTGAGTTCATTCAGCAGGTTGAATATGTCACACAAGTAAGCAAGTTTTGCAACTTAATTCTGTGTTGCTGAAATGTGTTTCCAGGGATGACCATTTTTCTACAAGAAATCTCTCTGGAGTGCCTCTCTTAACTCAAAAACTCTGGCCAGTGATCTACCTTTAGAAAGCCATCTCACTTCTGTGTATAAGAGAAGACATGGTGTGCTCTGTGTCCAACTCCTCAGAGCTATACAAACAGATGTGAATTAAGGGCATGTACTTTAATGTGGTTGATAATTTTAATCACATCCTGAAAACTGTTAAGTACAGGTGACATTTTTTGGCTAGCCAGCATAGTGTTTCTATATGGTTAACACAATGCATAGACTCACATTCAGAAGTGACCTCTTTGACCCAGGTAGGGAAACCAGAAAGCTGGTCCATCATGGCAGCCACTCTATTAGTGTGTATATGGACACAAAATGACTAACTCAGTTTTCTTGATTTGTAGTCATTCAAAGACTTGTAGTTCTGCAGCTGTGATGTTGGTTGGCAATAAAAGTGCATATAACATATCCTCATGCACATCCTCCTGAAAATATATCACACAAAAACAAATATTTGTTGCCTCACTGTCAATATTGGTAGACTTGTCAACCTGGATTGTGTACCTTGATGACTTGTTAATCCTAACAATTGTGCATTGATATCCTCTACTATTTCATCAGTTCATCTAGTTATGGTGCTAGCTGAAAGCGGAACACATGCCATCTTTTGAACCGCAGCCTCTCCTAAAAGTTCATGACAGATGTCCTTAGCAGCAGGCAGGATCAATAAAGGGCGTCTTAGCTTTAGAAGTGAAGTCAGCCACTAAGAATGATGCTCTCAGTGCAGATACATTTCATGAAATGGTGGTCTTCAACAATTTCTTCTGTTCATTATGTTTACCTTTTTTTCTTTTGGAAAACTCTAAAGCCGTGTCTTTTAATGCAGGGTGCTTGGTCACCATGTGGCAAAGCAGTTTTGAAGGTTTTCATGGCTTCCTTGGATAGCTGATCTTCACACATTGTACAGAGTGGCCTTGGACAATGTGAACCACCAGTTGCAATGAACCAAGTAGGACTCTTGATATTCTCTTTAAGTGCAGCTTTCATTTTGTTGGCATTCTTGGGGTCTTCTGCTGTCTCATCATTGGGTCTTTTCCCTTTTCAAAGAAGCTTTCCAGTGACATTTGTTTTTTACTCATTTTAGCTAGGCCTAGCTTGTGGGCTTACCAAAACTGTCGCTGAAACAAGTGTGCAGTATGGGAGATAGGCATGGATAGATGCATTAAATAAATCATGGATGTGCCACATGCAGACTAAAACAAGTGAGGGATTTCCACTTAAAACCTGCCACCAGATGCAGCGGTACAACTGAAGTATATCAACTCACTTGTCACTGTAAAGCCTGCCACAAGATGCAGCTTGTCACTTGCCACCTACTGATAGGGTTTTGATATGTGTCTGCAAGTGACTGATTTATTATGACCTCTGTGTAGTCAAACCTCTTTGCTAATGTTAATCTGTATTTGCAGCTGCTCCCCCAGTGCTAGCATCACCACCCCAGATCGTCAGGCATTAGATTCTCATAAGGAGCGTGCAACCTAGATCCCTTGAAGGCACAGTTCACAATTGAAGCTCCTATGAGAATTTAATGCTGCTGCTGATCTGATGGGAGGAGGAGCTCAGGTGGTGATGTGAATGATGGGGAGCTGCTGTAAATACAGATGACGCTTCCTTTGCTAGCCTGCCTCCACTCATCTGCTGTGCGACCCACAGCTGATTGGGGAACCTGGCCTTACAGAGTTTCTTGGTTACGGAGCAGTGGAACTGGATGGTTAGTAAAAAAAAAATAAACAGACGGACAGGTGCAGTGGCTTATGCCAGTAATCCCAGCACTTTGGGAGGCTGAGGAGAGTGGATCATGAGGTCAAGAGATCCAGGCCATCCTGGCCAACATAGTGAACCCGTGTCTACTAAAAATACAAAAATTAGCTGGGTGTAGTGGTGTGCACCTGTAGTCCTAGGTACTCAGGAGGCTGAGGCAGGGGAATTGCTTGAACCTGGGAGGTGGAGGTTGCAGTGAGCCGAGATTGTGCCACTGCAGTCCAGCCTGGTGATAGAATAAGAATACATAAATAAGTAAATAAATAAATAAAATAAAAAGACAAATAGTTAAATAACTGTAAATTATAATAATGTGAGGAAAGTAAAATGAGAGAAAGCGCTACTTTAGAGAGGATTGTCAAGCAAGGCGTTTCTGAGAATATAATATTTGAGTCAAAAACCAAAGAACGAGAAAGATCTAGCTCTCCAAAGCCAGGAGGAAGGCATTGCAGAGAGACAAAAGAACAAGTTCCTAGTACAGAGCATGGGAACAGCCAAGGGTGTTGGAGAAACCAGCTACTGTGATCAGGGAGGAGAGAGTGGGACCAGCAGCATGGAGCCAGGGACCAGGGCAAGAACTCACAGGGCGTTAAGATCCATTAAGAGTGATGGTTTTATTCTAAGGGCAGTGGAAAACCGGGAGAGTTCCACAATTTGATTTCCATGTCTAATAGTTTAGGTTGCTAAGTAGAGAACAGACTTAGGGATAGATACAGAGTAGAAGACTAGTTACCAAGTCCAGCTTTATCATGCATCTGCTTAATAATTCATGACCTCACCCACCAGCAACCTTCACCAATCAGTCTTTTAATCTTAAGTTCAATTTAGGCTGTTTCAAAAAGAGAATATGGTTTATCGGCTTGTTTTTGTAGGTCATATGGCCCATCTATTATTGTGATATTAATGCAAATGGAATTGCGAAAACAATTTTTTCTTAAAGTTTTGGTTTTTAAACTATCAGTGCTATCACTGTTAATACAAAGACAAAAACAAATTTTCGGTTCCTAGAACTGGCATTTCTCTCAACATTGTCTGGCATGAGTTATAAAAATGACAAATGTTAGCCTTCAAACTAGAAAACAGAATATCAACGACATTCTACAAAAATTGTAGAAATCAGCACATAAGGCTTAAACATTCTAATCAAAAAGGAGATAATGAGTATTAATTATGAGTATAATTAAGGATTATTCTTAGTAGTAAGAAGGATACACTGAATAACAAAAAGTCTAGATAACAAGTCATCAAAGTTGATGGAAAAATAAGGAGGATATGGGGGACCTTCATCAATACCAATGAAACGGCTTGATGAGAACAATCAATTTCAGCAGTGCTATACAAAACATAGCTTTTATTATAAAATAGGTGTTAAATACATGTGTATTGAAATAATAACTATGTATCTATTGATTTAGATGAAGAAACAAATTACTAATAGGAGGTATCTTGATCCAAATGATCTATGATGTCTCCATTTTTTAAGTAGAATTTGCTTTCAGTTTTTTTTCCTTTTTTTCTAAAAATATTTTTTAATGATTTTTTAAAACAGATTTTTTTAAAAATCGATTTTTCAGAACAGCTTTGCAAAGGAATCTGTATCTTGTTTCAAAATTTATTAGCCATTTTTAATAGTGTCTATAATAAAATAAGTCTAAATAGTTCATATGATCAGATTGTAGCATGTCCAATCCAAGCCTCTCAGTCTCAACAGATCAGTTCATGTAATTGTTTGGCAAAACAGGAAACAAACAAGACCAACAACAAAACCTTTAATGAAGATAACCAAACTAACAATCAGCCTGTAATTACAGGTTTTGCATATCCAGGCACGCAGACATAGAAAGAAACGCACTTAGATACACACATACATATCAGCATACATGGTCTTAATATCCAGAATTAATCTCTTCCAGGAAGATGCTACTTTTTATATTGTAATCCTGAGTTGTTGTTGAGCAGCGTCTCATAAAATATTTCTAACTCTAAAAGATTTTAACTTACAGATGATACCATGATAGTGAGAACAAATTACATTTCCCAATCATCTTTTAAATTGTATGCCAAGTTCCTTTAACATATAGTCATTGATGCCTTCATCCACTGATAAGTCAAAGAAAGCTCAACTCAGAGTGACAAAGGCTACAAGTATGTGTATTATTTCAAAAAACAAAAAGCCCAGTTTCAGGTAGACAGAAGGAATACGTTCAAGAAGTCACCATGTTAGCTGTAGTTAGTAACAGTATATTCTATAATATACTTGAAAATTGCCAGAGTGTAGATTTTAAGTGTTCTTGCTATGCAAGACAATGATGGTTACATGAATTAAGACATGTGAATTAGCATGATTTAGCCATTCGACAATGTACACACATATGAAAACATCACATACCAGAACATCACATTGTACACCATAAATGTAAACAATTTTTACTTGTCAAATGGAAAAAAGGATAAATCTTGGAGAAATACAACTCCAGAGTAAGTTACTCCATAAGTATATACAATGACTACATACTTATGTAGTAAGTATATGTACATAATATATAATTATGTAATAATTAAAATTTTAAATTTTTTTAAAAATAGGAATATATGTATATCAAATAAGATAATACAGTGTCTCAGTGACATCATTAATGACTTGTGGGTCTCCACCTTTCCATTCTGCTCATCATCACAGTTAGCATTTTCTTACATTAACACCTTTAACATTGTAAGTTGGCTACTTCATGCTTCCACAACGTCCTGTACAAGCATGACTGCAATGTGAGCCAGAAAAAATGGGATACACCTTGTCTGTATTACGAGGAAGTCTTTCTTGGAAACTCTCTAAAAGACTCATCTTTATATTTCATTGGCTGCATACCTGCCTCAAAATCAATTCCAGAAATGATAATGAGACCCCCAATTTGCCTTTTAACCATTAGAAAACATCTGAGACTCATGATACAGCAGGCTTCCCCTGAAATACATAAAGAAGCAGAGGACAGGTGGCTGAGCCTGGGCTTGACTGTGAGGAAGATGGGGAGAGTGGGCGTTGAGTTGACAAACTAGAATACTGAGGAATGCTTTGAAAGCTAGCATAGTATGAAATGTTGCAGATAAAGATTTGATGAAAACAGGATTGTTCAGTCAGCCAAAAAAGAGGAGTTCTAGATTTTACATCTTAATTTGTGCTTCAAATATTCTGGTTAAAAATTGTGTTACAACACTTTACAGAATATTTTGAATCAGCAAAGAGGATAGTATCTAGAAGACAGGGAAATTGCCCCAAACCTTGAACTACCTATGGATACATTTTACAAAAACATCTATTCTGTGGTTATGGAGAATAGATAATAAATTAATTTAATTATTCTATCTATGGAGTTATAGGTGATGAGTAAGCTTTTTTGTTTTTTAATTATGTGCAAACATGGCATTAGAAACTTTTTTTAAATAGTGATTTTTTGTATTGAGAAAAACCTTCTAGTAATACTAAATTAACATTTCAGTCCCAACATCATTATACACTTTTTATTTCACCATTTACTCTCCCCAATGTGCTTTTTAAGGCAGATTTCTGGATAATTTAATGATATGTAACTCAAAATCACTGTAAGTAATAAATGTGGAATGGGACTAATTGTCTTTTTCTCAATTTTTAAGATCCTGACTTTAAGGACCTTGGAGCTTTGAAACCATTACCAGGTTGGTAAAATAGATATTTAATACTGTTCTGAAGACTTTGTTTTCTGCTATGAAATACACTTTTGGTTTATTATTCAAGCTCCATTTTTGTGTGTTTATTTGGCATTTTGTTATTTAGTGTGTGAGTTTGAGATGGGCGGGTCCGAAGGAATTGTGGAGTCTATACAAATTATGAAGGAAGGCAAAGCGACAGCTAGCGAGGCTGTTGATTGCAAGTGGTACATCCGAGCACCTCCACGGTCCAAGGTCAGTCTTAAGATGAAACTCATACTTGACAGCTGACATGAGAAGCATCTATAATGTGCATTGCTTTGAAGCAACTGGACATGTCTAATCCATTTCAGAGTGCAGTCGTCATAGGCTATGACTTCGTTTTGGTTTTTGAGATGTAACTTGTCTTCTCTTGTCCAATCTAAATTTGATGTCATAAATAGCAATCTAGAGAGTGTGTTGAAGAAATCATGTGAAAACCTAGACAAGACACTTTAAGGTAAGTTGACCTCTCTGAAATATGGATTGAAGTGGCATGTGAGATCCATGGCTCTAAGTATAATTACACTTATGCTTTTATTGTCAATATCTGTAGTTGGTTTATTTTGTAAACTAAAATTATATCTGTGGAAGAAGTTGCCTGGGGCCTACAAAATCATGAATATCTGGCATGTAAAATACAAGCGCAGCAAGGGCTGGTAGCAATGGTAAGAGGGCCTGGGAGATCCTGTGCCCATTTGAAGGAGACAGGCATGACTTAGCTGCCCATGTGATTGCTGCTGTGAGAAAATGTGGGTCCAGCATTATCAAGTCCTCCATTATTTCTCATAACTTGCCAAAAATCTAGATTTTATGTTGAGCACCCCTGATTTTTGAGGGTTGGTTTTAGTTACAAAAATTGAGAGTATTGGCGGGGCATGGTGGCTCACACCTGTAATCCCAGCACTTTGGGAGGCCAAGCAGGCAGATCATGAAGTCAGGAGATCAAGACCATCCTGACCAACATGGTGAACCCCTGTCTCTACTAAAAACACAAAAATTAGCTGAGTGTGGTGGTGCGCGTCTGTAGTTCTAGCTAGTTGAGAGGCTGAGGCAGGAGAATCGCTTGAACCCAGGAGGTGGAGGTTGCAGTGAGCCAAGATTGTGTTATTCCACTCCAGCCTGGTGACAGAGTGAGACTCTGTCTCAAAAATAAATAAATAAATAAAATAAAATATTACATGTATTAAACTAAATCTATTGTGGGCTAGATTTGGACTCAGGTTCCCATTTTGGAAACACTTCTATAGAACAACTATGTTGATCCTATTTATGGAAATATTTTTCAAAATACAGAGGATGAGTAATTTTGTGCCAGCAAGTGTCATAGGTCTAAGGTGTGATTTGTTCATTCTCCTGTTTTTGTTTTTTTTCCTCAGTTACAAAGTTATAAGCAAAAAAATGGACTTACTGGATTTGTAGTCATCTATTTATTGAGGCTGAAATAGTGTGTTATTTATTTGATTGATTTTGTGACTCTATAAAGTCTCAAGCACTCTGCCAGAGACATGGAAAAGCATGCCAGGCCCTGTGCTCAGGTGTTTCAGTTTAGTTCTCAGACAAATGTGTAACAGAATAATCTAAGCAGCAAGGTTAGATCATTGTGGTATTTATAAGATATAACAAAGAGAGAGAAGAGACCCATTATACCAGATAGGGTAAGTCAAAGGTAGAAGGGTACAGCTGTCAGGATCCTGGTGAATCTTAATGAGAAGTATTGTGCCAGGTAGACAAGGTGAGAAGGATCTCCAGGTAGAGGGAATAATGTCTATAAAGTCATGGAATCACAAGAGAGAGAGAGTATGCTTTTTCAGGAATTAATATAATTGCACGTGACCAAATGAAAGCATGGATAGGGAGGTGGTGTCCATTCCTTAACCTAAAGTGTTCTCCAAGCCTGTCTAAAGAACTCAGACTTCATTCTGAGTGCTTTTGTGATATATGGAAAAACAAAGCAGAAAAGTGATATGACCAGGTTTTCATTTTAGGAACATTGCCTTTTCCTGCAAACAAGGGACTGAGGAGTGAACACTGCAAGGAGAAGAGCAAGTGGGAAGCTGTGGCGGTAATCCCAGTGTTGGAAACTAGGCCATGGTGAGCAGACATGAGGGAAATAGTAGAGAGAGAGGATAGAATTTGGTGACTGGATATTTAGGCCAAGGGAAAAAGAAGAGCCACTTTTATTTTTTCTTTTTTGAGACAGAGTCTCATTCTGTCTCCCAGGCTGTAGTGCAGTGGCGCAGTCTTGGCTCACTGCAACTTCTGCCTCCTGGGTTCAAGCAATTCTCCAGCCTCAGGAATTACAGGTGTCTGCCACCACACCTGGCTAATTTTTTTTTTTTTTTTGTATTTTTAGTAGAGACGGGGTTTTGCCATCTTGGCCAAGCTAGTCTCGAACTCCTACCTCACGTGATCTGCCCTCTTCGGCCTCTCAAAGTGCTAGGATTACAAGCATGAGTCACCACTCCCAGTGAAGAGCCATTTTTGAGGGCACTGGTCTTTCTTCACTTGATTTTTCCTTGAATATGTCTCCAGAGTTTGCATATGAAATGGAAATGTGGCACCTTTCCCCCAAGATTCAGTACAGAGATTCAGAGATCATGCTGGAGCTTCCAGCCTTGATGCTTGCATTTCTCTTTGCCTCTGAACAAATCTTAGAGAAAGTTAATTGCATTATGAAGAAAGACAGTTTTTTTTTTCTTTAAGTGAAAATCGATTGCTCACATAAAACCATAAAAATCCACTACCTGTATAACAAGAGAGCTAGATTGCAGTTTATTATGCTCTTTTCATAAAACGTGGATTCACATGCAAGGGCTGTTTATTTTTCTTAAACTCTACAAATGAAAGATTTTTATAGACTTTTTAAAAAAATAGGATGATATGTGCCACACCTTGTCATAACTGGTACCTTTGTCACTACAGTCTTAAAGAGAAGGGTTTCATGATAGTGTAAATGCACACCCTTTTCTTCCAACTGGTAAATAAACTGTCTTTTGTACAATCTCAGAGCAACAATAAACAATGTACCTGTCTGTTATAGAATTTGGCATTCTGTGACCCAAAGGGGAAGCTGCCTGCAGAGCTGGACAAAGATGGCTCTATTGTAACAGGCTTTCTCTGTTAAATTAAAGGTTAGGGAAGAGGAAGTGGCTTTGAATACTGTAGAGAAAAGCAAGAACTGGAGATTACTGCCTATGTGGACTTTCTATTTTTATAGAGTTCCTAGCAGCTTATGAGAATAGACTATCAAAGCGCAAGTTATACTTGAAATAGCTCGTGGTGAACATTTGAATGACACCTGGTGACTAAACCATATTGCGCAAGGAAAGTGCTGAATAGCTCACTTGGATTCTATTAACATGTATACACATTATTTACTGCTTTTCAGGCTTTTGACAAACAGAAAATATAATATCCAATGTCTCCTTTACTAAAGGATATTAATCTAGATGGTCTCCTTTAATTAGAATATGCTTAATCCAGATTTTTTAGAATTTGGAAAACCAGAGGCAGAAAGAAACTTGTTACTGACTAGATCATTTAAAAGATGAATAAACTGAGTCAGGATAATGAAATTCAATATGAGTTAACAAAGAAATGTAGACATATGCCTCTCTGAGCTAATATTATGAGGTCTAATTCAGATTCTGGTCTGGAAAACAGCCATCAGAATGAAATGATGGGAGAGCAAATCATGCTAACTATTAATTTCATGAAGGCTGGACCAGATTTATCTCCAGATATCCAGTGCCAAACACAATGTCTGTTATTCGATTAAAATTTGTGGAATAAATAAACTGATTATTTCTAAAAGAAAGGAGACGGTAGCAATTTTCAAACATTTGAGGGACTGTCATATGAAACAGGAATAACACTTAATCTGCAGGAGTAAGACCTTTAAGTACTGCAGTTTATTTGAACATTTGAAACTAGAGAAACAACTTTTAATGTAACACAGAGAAAAACCTTTTATTTTAATAACAAAGATTGAATGAGATTTCACAGGAGGAATCCAAGCAAAGTCTGACAGAGATTTTGTATAATAGTTAAAAGTCAAGTAATATTTTGGCACCGATAACATGAAAGTCCTCTGAAAACCAAAATTTAATGAATCTATGATAAGTGACTTGCCCACATGCCCACATATTTGACTGTTTAGCAGCAGATCTCAAGCAAGATTAGCATCTTCCAATTCCTGGTCCCGTTTGCTCTCACAAAACCACATTCTTTGAGGAAATGATCACGGTTTTTAAAAATTAATTTTAAAATCTTTAAAAAAATTATTTAAATTGACCAATAGTACTTGTTTATATTTATGGAGTACAGCGTGATGTTTCCATTATGGAATGAATAGATCAAGCTAATTAACAAATCTATCACTTCATATTTTTACTATTTGCTAGGACAGGATAAGGGACAGAGTCAAAAGATGTATAAAAATACATAAATGAAGGTAATTCAAAGTTCAATGTTTTGGGATAATAAAACTCTAGCTTCTACTGTTTGCCCATCATTTCATATTTAAAGTTGGCTCTTAATTTGTTGTTAACTAATTCAAAAATATTTTTATTCAAATTAAAATAAAAATTTAAGAATTTGACAAATACAGTAAGTCTTTTATAGCAAAGTTCTGATAAAGGTGTTAAAGTTACTTATATGATAAACATAAATTTTCAGCTACAATTCTTGGGATTGTGAATATGATAAATTTGCCTATATGATTAAGGTTACCAGTCAGGTGACTTTGAGTTAATCAAATGATAGATTATCCAGGTGAGCCTAATCTAATCTCACAAGCCCTTTAAAAGCAGAGCAAATTCTTTGGATGTGAATGAAAAGGGGAAGTAAGAGAATCAGGGGGACTAAGAAATGTGTTCTGGGAGTGAGGGTGACCCCAGTAAGCAGTCCTCCAGAAAATGGAGACCTTTGTCCTAGAACTGTGGGAAACTGGATTTTCAGCCTCATCTGCCCTCACCAAAGAACCCAGTACTTTTACCCTACAGGACTATTAATAGTAGATGGTAATCGGGTGTTATTTAAAGCTGCTAAAATTGTGGTGATTTGTATGGAACAATAGAATATTAAAGCAATAAACCAAGCGTAGTAACTTTAATTGATTACAAAGATAAGTATTAAGGTTTCTGAAGATTGAGTCTGCTTTTATCTCCAAAAAGTAAGAATAAAATTCGGAAAACAAAGTAAAAATTTTAAATAGCTAGTTAACTACCAAAAAATTGTTCAGTTTAATTTTTTTTAAATAAATGTCAATTGTTTACTCTCATATTTTAGACAGCTACTCAGCTGGACTTGTTTATATAGGTCGGAAAATCATGTTTTGTTATATCAGGAATTGGTTGTGCTGTGGACATGCACATGTGTGTGTATGTGTGTGTGTGTGTGCGTGTGTGTTATTATTTCATAAAGCATTAAGATGTTCTGGTTCCTTCTCCAAAAATAAAGGGAACACTGATACCCTCCAAATGGAATATTCTACATGAGTTTATAAACCTGACATGACTGGTTAATAATATAGAAATTGCGAAGTCCTCGGCTACATCCTTTGTAGAATATGATTTTATTTACAAAAGTGTCTAGTCGTATTGAAACCATGTACAGCATTTCTCAGACTGTGACATATTTAATTTTTACTTATTATGGAGAAAACTGTTCTGGCAACTCTTAAATAATTGTCTCAAATAATGTGTATTTTCTGTATATCATTTTGATGTGAGGGGAGGGACCTGGTTGAGCAGTTGGTATTAAATTTTGTTTGTGAATATATTACTTAGTAAATTGTTAGCTAGATTTATTTGCTTTGCATATAAAAAGGGGTTCTGCTTTCCATGTTATTTGAAAAATAGATATTACTAGAAATTATTTATATGTTCTGAAGTTTTCCATGTCCTGGTCAATAAATTATCTTGTCAGCCCCATCTCTTTATGATTGATTAAAAAGAATGCCTCAAAATGATTCACTGAGAAGCGACGATAATCTATTTTGCTAGACATATATTACTGTTTATCATTTTCTCTTTTTTCAGTGACTAAAGAGCTTTCTGTAGTTTACCACATTAAATAATTCTTTCTGCTAGTATTATTGCGGTACGAGATTTAAGCTAATGAGATAGTCATTCAAATCATAATATATAGAGAGATTTTATATGACATATACTAGAGTTAGTATGGGAAAGCTTGATCACTTTTTCTGGCTAATGGAATTTGGCTTTTGTACTGACAGCTCTGGACCCAGTAAAAGTATATTTTCTTTTTCTGTATGATAAAAAAAAAATCATTGCAGTCACTAGATCTTAGGTAAGCATTACTGAATGCTTCAGAAGTAATTACCTAGGATCTAGTGACTGCAATGATTCACTTACTCTCTAAATAGTGTTCTATTTAATAAGAATGTCCTTTAAATATAGAAGATACTTAGGTAACAGTGATTACACTTCACGTACAAATGCAAGTCCATCATCTCATATGGAAAAAATAGAACTGTCAAATGAAAAAAATATAGGGCCAATATGCAAATCGAATTTACAACTATAACAGTATTCTTATACAAAGTATTTTTATTTTTAAAGAATTTTAAACAGCCATTTATTTCTGAGGGACACATTTATTTTCTATAAATTTTGTTTATATCTTGATAGTCAACATCTCTTCTAGCTCATTTAGGAAACAGGAATAGTTTTGCTCTGCTTTCTTATTTGATTACTCATTTTGTTTTAGTTTGTTTCCTTTAAGATTAGTAACTTTCTTTCTGGGTTATAAGTCTGTGAGCATTTAAGAACATTACATAAGGCTGCATAGTGTGGTGAGTGTCCAAGTGTTAGGCAGATCTTAAATTACTTTACTTAATGACATTACTCTGTCCCTTTACTTAAATGACATTACCTTGTCACTTTAAGAAAGTTACTTAATTTTTATAAACTTCAGTTCTCTTCTTCTTAAATGATTTTAGCAAGTATCTATTGTTGTTGAGAGATTTGAAATAATGTGTTAGCAGTGTCTTAAGCTATGGTCAGTATAACACACAAATTTTCTTTTCCTAACAGTCAATTAGTATTTTAAGTTGTGTTTCTACGTGCAGTGTTAAATATTTTTTTATTGTACTTTAGGTTCTGGGGTACATGTGTAGATCATGCAGGATTGTTGCATAGGTACATACATGGCAACGTGGTTTGCTGCCTCCATCCCCCGGTCACCTATGGCTGGCATTTCTCACCATGTTTTGTTGAAACACACTGAGCCACTGAAACATTTCAACCTGAAAACATCAAGTGGTCAAATATCTTTTTTGAGTTAGCCAAACAATCATTTAAATATTTTTTGTTCTGTGTGCAGGACATTGGGAGAGAGGCATCATTTTGTATTACACACCCTAATCTGTGTTCTCCCGTTTGTGGCAATGTTTATTTCTAATTATAATTTAAGATTTTTTGACAGCTGATAAACTTGTTTAGTTTACTGCATAGTATTTTAGAGTATAAGTATATATTTGACTTGTTGTTCAATTTAACAAATTTGTATAATACCTAGATTTTAGCTTTTATTTTTATAGTGTTTTCAGCTTGTTTACTTTTAGTCAAAACCGGGCAATGTGACCTAGTGAAAAGAACCTTAAAACCAGAGTTTAACATTTAATCTTTTTTAAGGCTTCCACATTAATTCACTTATGATCCTGGAGAAAGTTATTTCTCTTTCTTCTTTACTCCAGCTTCCTAATAAAAGTCATCTGAAAAAAAAAATCTTCTTTTAAAAAAGTCTTGTTGACATTTAAATAACAAATGAGTTAGTATAAATTTGGAAGTTTAACATTTTTAGATGCATATATACCTTCTTAAACTGGGTATTTCTAAAGTTCTCTGAATAATTTTAGAAATGTAATATTGTGTTGGGAGGAGGAATCACAGATGGACTGCATGAGTAATATCTGAGTTTTTGATAAAGCAATAACCTGGGCATACAGAAAATGAAGGCTTCATTGGGGCATATGTCTCTCATAAGGCTGTAGCAATGACAGGTAATTTAAATCAGTGTCAAAGTATTTGGAAATTTTAGAATGGCTTCCAACTTATAGTGCTACAAATTGCTCATGTATGAAAATTTGTACTACCACACAAAGTATCCTACAACTCAAGTGCTTTCCACTGTGGTTCAGTTTTATTCCTTTGTCCATATTTCTCTAATTCATTTTGTTCTTTCTCATCAAATTATGTCTGGATTTCCTCATTTAGAACTTCACATTTTATTTTCAGCATCTTACAAATCTGCAACATTTTGTCTTATCCTTTTATGTCATAAGTTAGATCTATATTATATTTTGTTTTGAGAGTTATTGCACGTAATTTCCTCTGTATATAACAAAATAAGACTATTTTATGTAATTATTATTTATAACACATAAATGTCTGTCATAAATAAACAACTAGTTTAAAGGTGAGATTGTCAGGAACTGGTGCCCCATTGAGTAAGAACATTGAGGACAAGAAATACATTTTCACTAATTTAAATAGCGAAATTATAAAATTTAGGGTAGACATACTGGATCTGGAAGAAATTGTCTTATGAGTTTCACATTTTATGAAATAAGAAAAAATGCATACAGAATGATGAAAGAGACGGATGTTTGATTGAATGCCATGTCTTTAGTTTATATTCATGCTAAATTAAGAGCCCTGCATTTAAGAGGAAATAGCATATAGGCATCCATATTAAAATAAAATATAAAATGTTTAGAAGATATCTGTATGAAAGATGTGTCTTTATTAGGAAACAATTCTAACCATCTCACAGTGCATAGGTCCTTTTGCTTTATATAATTTCCACTCTTTGACATTGTATCTTAGTATTATGGTTTAATTGACACACATTTTCGGCACTGGCCATCACTCCTTTTTTGTTCACCACGATATCCACAGTGCCTTGAATAGTGTCTGCAGCAATCACATGCCAACCTGTGGATGCCACTGAATCGATGGATGCATGAGCAAATGATTTCTTTATAGACTTGTATTTGGTTGAATGAATTACTTGTGGTTTTGAATGCACATTAGTGAAGAGTCAAATGATGTCTGTTGATTGAAAAGTAGTACACCTAAAGCAGCATAACACTGTGAAAGAACTGTGGACTAGGAAGTTAGAGAATCCTCACATCTAATTTTCAATTTATACCATCTGAGTTTCTTCATCTGAATATGACAATAAAATGGGCCACTTTATATAGTTGTTGGAAGTATTACAAAATAACATACAAAGCAGGTCGCACAGTACTTTTTACCTGTTAAATCCTTATTTTTATTTGTGTAGCTTAGCTAAACGGCTTGTCTATGTGTGTTATGAATGGTCAGAGACTAGCTTGGCCCTTTTTTATAAAAAAGTTATACTTCACGTCAAAAATGAAGCAGTGTGTTTGTGTTAAATAATTTAATTAAGCAAATCAGAGGCTGTCTTTCAGTATCATTTTTGTTTTTCTTTGGCATTAATAAAAATTGTGTATTTTTGTACATTTTTGGAAGTAAAAGGAAGCCATGGAACAGAAATGTATCAGGAATACTTAAAATACATTTTGCTAATCAAAAAAACAGTATATAAGCAGACAAAACTAATAATTGATTTCAAGTAAGTTATGAGAAAACATAAAGCTCATTTGGGTAAAAATACTCAGCTCTAGAAAACGGTGCATTTAAATAAAGGATAATAGCATTTGAAAAAATATGAAACACAATTTGTTCTTATTGTACATCTTCCTTCTATTCACAAGGAAAAAAATAATAAGATTGATTGCAATCAAGATTGTCTTGTGAGACTGAAAAAGAGAAAAGACGTTCTGGTGCTTACTGATGTACATTCACATTTTGATATGGAGAAATTATTTTACTTTTGTTTTATAGATTTACTTGCGATTCTTGGACTATGAGATGCAGAATTCAAATGAATGCAAGAGAAATTTTGTGGCTGTGTATGATGGAAGCAGTTCCGTGGAGGATCTGAAAGCTAAGTTCTGTAGCACTGTGGCTAATGATGTCATGCTACGCACAGGTCTTGGGGTGATCCGCATGTGGGCAGATGAGGGCAGTCGAAACAGCCGATTTCAGATGCTCTTCACATCCTTTCAAGAACGTAAGATTCTCTGCACTTGACTGTTTGTCCTTCATATATGCCATATAATGCCAGTTTCACAAGCTGTTAATGGTGTTTTCTTCACACAGTTTGAAGCACAGCAGACTATTCTCTAATATGTTGTTTAAACCATTAAGATTCCCTTTTTTCATTTTGATCCACTGACAGGAAAGAGTTACATATTACATTTTGCTTACTTATTTCAACATATGCATCATAACCTTGCTTAAGATAGTTCACACTATTCAACTGGGAAATGATGAATTTTGTTTGTCTTTGGTTTAGCTCTTAGGAAGCATATGGAACTGATGCAGCAGCTTCTGACGAAGTTTGGGTTTAAATCTTAAAAAAACCTGCATAAAAATATTTGGTAGGTTCTTTTTAGTAAGCGTCTCTTACAGTCCCATTCATTTCAAGTAGGTTTGTGACTTCAGAGTTCCAATTAAAGTAGGTAAGGAGAGAGAATTGCTTTGGTGGACAGTAAATAGGAAAAGTTTCAGAAAATATTTAAAACAGCACAATCGGTGATATCCAGAGTCAAGTGCAAATCACAGAAACTTTAGAAAATTATATTCTAATAAATAATGAGTCATATTAACAGATATATTTTGAGTATTTGTTAGAAACCCTGAATATTTCGTGTGTTACAAATGTATGCAAATAAAGAATTCTGAGAAATTTAGCTTTAAGAAATAAGTGCCTTGTGACATGAACAGACACTTTGAAAAGAAGAACAGACACTTTGAAAAGAAACATTCATGTGGCCAACAAACATAAAAATATTCAACATCACTGATTATTAGAGAAATCCAAGTCAAAACCATGGTGAGAAACCATCTCACACCAGTCAGAATACCTGTTGGTGAAAGTCAAACAGTAACATGCCGGTGAGGTTGAGGAAAAAAGGGGGAACACTTCTGTACTGTGGGTGGGGAATGTAAACTAGTTCAGCCACTATGGAAAGCAGTTTGGCAATTTTTCAGAGAATTTAAAACAGAACCATCATTTGACCCAACAATCCCAATACTGAGTATAAATTGTTCTGCCATAAAGACATATGCATGCATGTGTTCATCACAGCAGTGTTCCCAAATTATTCCCATAGCAAAGGAATGGAATGAAATGAGATGCTGATCCATGTTAGACTACATAAAGAAAATGTGATACATATATACGGCGGAATACTATGTAGCCATCGAAAACAAATGATATCATGTACTTTTCAGGAACATGGATGGATCTGGAGACCATTATCCTTAGCTGTCTAATATAGCAACAGAAAATTAAATACCACATGTTCTTACCTATAAATGAGAGCTAAACATTCAGTACATGTGGACACAAAGAAGGGAACAACAGGCTCCAGAACCTACCCGAGGGTGGAGGTTGGGAAAAGGGTCAGGATCGTAGTATCTCTATTGGGTACTATGCTTATTACATGGATGACGAAATGGTTTTTACACCAGACTTCCATGACACACATTTTATTGATGCAATAAATCTGTACATGTACCCCTGAACCTGAAGTAAAAGTTAAAAAAAAAACTTTAAATGAAAAGAAATAAGTATCTTGCATTTCACAACTATTTTTTAATTATTAGAAACAACAATACAATATTTTTGAAATTTCAATGATTTCTCTTATTTTCAGCAGCAGAGCAGCCAATGCTATTTTAAATTCATAAATGTTAAATATGTTAGACAGTTATTTTGTAAACCGAATAAATCGTTTTGGCATTAAATTCCCTTGTAATTACCTAGTTGGGGGAATTTTAGGACACCGGAAATGCTGAATGTCACTCAGGCTTTCTAAATCTTGACACCATCTTCCAGTGTGTCAAATATCTCTCTGAGCTTTATGTTAGATTTAAACAGTATGCTGCTATGTCTTTGTCAGTGGTTGATTAAAATGTTAGAGGTACTGCATTCTTATCTCAGCAAAATATTTGAACAAAATGTTTTCATTGTATTGACAAGCATATGAAACTCAGGCTACAAGACACCTTTGGTGTCTCACTGCTGATTACCAAATTCAGTGAATTACTCCTTCAGTGAGAGTATCTCAGGGTTCTGTGTTTATTCAGTATTCTTATCAGTCTTGGGTAATAAGATACTGAGAACTTGTATGTAATTTAAATGACAAAACTATGTAAGGGAAAGCTAATTTATTAAACAATATAGTCAAGACTTCTAAAAAATAACAAAAATCTGCAATTTTTATCAAAAGTATACCATAAAATATAATAGAGATATATGAAAAAAATTATATTTCAAAAATCCATAGCATAGAGGAACCTCTGACTCCTAGGACTTTCCTGTGGTCTTATTTCAAACTCAACGTGAGTCAATACTTTATGACTGACAAAGTAATCTTAAATGGGATTAGCCTATATTAAAGTTAGTAGAGTAACAATGCAAAAAAGATTTTAACCTCATGGGAAGCTGCACCAATCAAAATGCAAAAGGCACAGTCTGTTTTTTTCTGACTGTTATTAATGAGGAGAGTGATCACCTAGGAGAGGCTGACAAAGATTTAATGCCAAATATGAAGAAATGTTTACTTTAGGGTTTGTTGTTGTTCAAAATGTGATAACTACCTCAGACCTATGTCTCATGAGTCTCAAAGGTGAGATTTATGTTTAAAAGTTATAGGGAAACTTTTGAGTGCAGTTTAGGGGGGAAATGTTTATCTTATGAGTTGTGATATTCAAAATTTGAATAGATGCCTATGAAGGATATGAAATATGGATAGATGGGTGATTGGATCTCAAAATGGATTATGACCTGGCATGAACGGTATAGGGGAAACGTCTATGTAAGATAGGTGAAAAGACTGGCTAACATCAAAGATCCCTTTCAACTGTTAAAATAGATTAAGTTCTATGAGCCTTTAAAAATCTGCATAGATAAGAAATGGTGAACTGTATATACGGTGCATATATTTTTATAAATATGTCTATTTGAGATGATTAAAAATAGAGTTTCAATGCATGTGATGAAATTATCTCTGGAAGTCATTGAAGTGGGTTGACTTTTCAATGAGTAATCCAAAAGACACAGGGTGTTCTTCCGATAGAGGCACCCAACCCACTATGTTCTTGCACGCTGGACAAATGATCACACTCTTCAAATGATGAGTATTACAATGACATTCTCTGTGATCATCTTATAAATCAGAGTAAGTTTCCACTGAAACAGGTTTATCCTTTATGTCATGTTACCTTCTATGTTGGTCTGAATGGTTGTGTGACACCCCTTCAAAAATTCATATTTAAAAATTCTGTTGCCAAGATGAGGGTATAAGGAGGTAGGGCATTCAAGAGGTGATTAGCTCATAAGGCGAGCTCTCATCATAGGCATTAGTCCTCTAATAATAAAGAGGGCCAGAGAGCAGCCTTGCCTTTTACAGGTGAGAACACAGCTAAAGAGTTTCATCCATGAACAAGGAGATGGACCCTAACCAGACACCAAATCTGCCAGCACCTTGATCTTGGACGTCTAAAGTCTAAAACTGGGAGGAATAAAATCCTGTCTCCTTTTTGTAAGACCCTAATTTATTGTAGTTTGCCATAGTAACTCAAACAGACTAAGACGTTGCCGGTGTGTATTTGTCATAATGTTTTACTTTTACTGCATTGGCTAAAATTGTGAGAATTCTCTCCTTATTTATACCTAATATCAAAGTCATCCTGTGATGAAGTATGTGGGTATAGACTGTACTCACTGAAGTGAAAGTATTCCAGTTAAGAGATGAAAACTTCAAAACTATAAAGTGGACTTCAGTCAATGCTGCAGCTTGGAAATGGGTGGATGAGAATCATTTTAAGAGGAAGCACAGAGACTTTGTTTAGGGAGTTTCAAGTTCCTCAGATAGTATTGCCTTATTCAAATATTGGTGGCTGAGAGAGAATTTTGACTTACATTTTGTTCCGGCAGATGATTTTGGTACTTGTAGATGGTGATAGTTACACAAACTATGTATATTTTATATATGGCTAATATATACAATTACATTAATGGAATATATATTAGTGTACATATAACCTAATATATAATTATACATCTAACATGTAACTATATATGCCTAGCATATAATTATGTACATCCAATATATATTTAACATATATATATATATATATATATAATTACAGGTATTATCTAATATTTACTCCACTCACACACACACATGCAGTAAAGGTTGGAGATATAAAATCAGTGATCAACCTTAGGCTTACTCAGTATTAAAAAACTACCTGGATATTTTTCCTGGTGCCTACACATAATTATAAAATAGTATCCCCAGTTCAGTGGTGAAATGCTTGGCGCATGCTAGGGCCTGAATGTTTATGTCCCTTCACAACTAAGAGTTTGGAATTTTTAATGTTGTTTGCAAGCCATTGGTCTATGGTATTTTGTTCTAGCAGCCCAAGTGGACATAGACAGAAAATTCGCCCCTGATATGTGGGGGGTGCTGCTCTAACAAATACCTCAAAATATGTGGCAATGGCTTTGAAACTCAGTAATGAGGAGAGGCTGGAAGAGCTTTGGGTGCATGCTAGAAAACATTTACATTGTCATGGACAGATCATTAAGGATGATCCTGGTCTGGGCTCAATAGGAGAGGAGGAGAATCTTGTTAGAGAATACCTAAGTTATTTTGAACAGAATGCTTATAGAACTATAAATAGTAAGGGTCGTTTTGATGATCTTTCAAATGGAAATGAGGAATGTGTTTTTAGACAATGGAGTAAAGGTCATCCTTGTTATAAACTGGCAGAGAATTGGCAGATTTGTGTGTGTGCTCTTGTGTTTTGTGGAAGGCTTTTGCTTGTGAGGGATGAAATTGGATATTTTGCTGAGAAAATATCTAGGCAAAGTATTGAAAGAACATTTGGCTCCTGACTGCCTGTCGTAGAATCAAAGAAGAAGTAAAATATTTAGAGATGGAATTATTAATCAAAACGGAAGCAGAAATTAAAGATTTGGGCTTTTCTCAGCCTATATGTATTGTAAAGAATGAGAAAACATGCTTACAAGAAAAACACCAAAGGTATGGCCAGGCAGGCATCTGATGAGTGCGGATTGGCCCTCTTGGTGGAAGTCAGGACCTGCTGCTAAAGACAGTGGAAAGATGACGCTGAAGGCATGTCAGAGATCACTGCAGCTGCCTCTCAGCTCAGGTCCAGAGTGCCAGAGTCTAAGGGGACCAGAATGAGTTGAGGGAGAGCAACCACTGTCCAGCACCACCTCGTGTCTCAAGCTTTTCCCCCCTGTAGTTTCTCGCAGCAGTCTTCCTCACTGCACCAAGTGGAGCATGCACATTTTCAACAAAGCTGTGGCATAACTGCCTTCACCTAGATTTCAAAGGATACTTGGAACCCAGGTAGCGAGCCCCCGACTAACAATGCCAAGCAGAATCATGGACTGTGGCCACCCCTGAGGTCAAGACCTTTAGAGCCAAGGACATGTGACTCCAACCTGTGAAGGCTGTGGCTGTTCCCAGAAAAGCAGTTGGGTAGACCTCTACCCCAGTGTGTTTAAAGGGTAGAAAACTAAGTTAAAATGTTTCTCCTCCCCTGCCTCCCCCCCTCCCACCTACCCCTTCCTCTCCTCCTCCCCTTCTTCCTCCTCCCCCTTCCTCCTCCTCCTCCTCCTCCACCTCTTAATGGAGTTTCATTCTTGTTGCCCAGGCTGGAATGCAGTAGTGCTCACTGCAACCTCCCTCTCCCAGGTTCAAGCGATTCTCCTGTCTCAGCCTCCCCAAGTAGCTGGGATTACTGGTATGCACCATTACACCCAGCTAACTTTTTTGTATTTAGTAGAGATGGGGTTTCACCATGTTAGTTAGGCTGATCTCGAACTCTTGACCTCAGGTGATCTACCTGCCTTGACCTTGGGATTAAAGGCATGAGCCACTGCTCCTGGCCCAGAAAATTTTTCTTGAGCCTCAAGGTTTTGTGCTTGCTGGGGACCTGCTACTTCTTTCTGATGTCTCCCTTTTTGGACTGGGACATCACTGTCCTATGCCTGTCCCATCGTTTATTTTGGAAGGATCATAAAACATTTTAATTCACAGATTTACAGCTTAAGAGCAATTTGCCTCAGAATGCATCTAGAGCCTCACTCATGTCTGCTTTAGATGAGATTTTGGATTTAGATTTTTAATTTGAAACTGAAACATGTTAAGACTTTTAGGGCTATTGGGATAAAATGAATATATTTTGCATGTGAGAAGGTCATGGATTTTGCAGAACAGGATAGAATGGTATGGTCTGAAGGTTATGCCACCTCAAAATATTTGTGGTGAGATCTGCACCTACCCAGGATGATGATATTAGGAGGTTAGACCTTTGTGAAGTGATTACATCATGGAACAGAGCCCTCATAAGTGATATTAGTGCTCTTATAAAAGAGGCCTGAGAGAAACCCTTCACCTCTTCTGCAATGTGAGCTTCTAAGATAGTTGTCTATGAAGAATCAAACCCTCCCAGCTTCCACATCTGCTGATGCCACTTAATCGTAAACTCCCCAGTCTCCAAAACCGTGAGAAGTAAGTTTCTGGTTGTTCATAAGCTGCTCCCTTTATGGTATTTTTTTTTTTTTTTGAGACTGAGTTTCACTCTTATTGCCCAGGCTTCAGTGCAATGATGCAATCTCAGCTCACTGCAACCTCCACTTCCCAGGTTCAAGCGATTCTCTTGCCTCAGCCTCCCAAGTAGCTGGGATTATAGGCATACGTCACCACACCTGGCTAATTTTGTATTTTTAGTAGAGATGGGTTTTCTCCATGTTGGTCAGGCTGGTCTTGAACTCCCGACCTCAGGTGATCCGCCCACCTCAGCCTCCCAAAGTTCTGGGATTACAGGCATGAGCCACCATGCCTGGACTATGACATTTTTATAGCAGCACAAATGACCTAAGCTCATGCTATGGTTTGGTTTCTTGTCCCGACCAAAACTCCTGTTGAAATTTGACCCCCAGTATGGTGGTGTTGAGAGGGGTGGCCTTGTGGGATGTATTTAGGTGATGGGGACAAATACCTAATGGCTTGATGTTGTTCTGGTAACGAGTGAGTCTTACTCTCAGAAGACTGACTTTATCTGCTCAGGAGTGGATTAGTTCCTACAAGTATGGGTTATGACAGAGCCAGGGCGTCCTGAGGTTTTTCAGCTCCCTGTTTGCACATGGCCACTTCCCCTTGGAAATTCTTCACTTTGTGGCAACACAGCATGAAATCTCTCACCCAAAGCCAGGGTCATGCCCTTGAACTTCTTAGCCTGTAGAACTCTGAGCTAAATAGATCTTTTAAAAAATAACTTATGCAAGTGTGCCTTTATAGCAACACAAATTGAAACAAAAAGAACATATTTGATAATATCCTAATATCTGTCAAATCTTCTTGTGCTTGGGCCATAGGATATTTTTAGGGGTTAGAAGAGAGTTTAGAGATCATCTATTTCAATTTTTCGCATTTTCTGAATTCAAACAGAAGAAAAAGATTCTTTGAAGTTAATTGACTTTCCCCACAGGTACTCAACCCCATGGTTAATGATTTGTTAACAGAAATGAGGCAAGAATTAAAGACCTGACTCCTAATCTCATGATTTGTCTTTTGAATATCTTTGCTACTTTTGAGGCACTTCTGAGACAGAACTCGAATTTTCTAAAGAGGATGATGATGATAATGATTATTAAAACAGATAGCAGTTGTTCTCCTATGTTAGCATTGTTTTAAGTGAATACAGACTGAATTTTAACTCTTCCGTCCTCTCGACTGCATTTTATCCCTGCAGACTGTGCTTTCACACCATAATCATGTGGCATGCCGTGTTCACATGGCTCTCAAGTATTAGACAAAAGTGTGCTATAATGAGGGGTTTCTATTCTGAAAAATGCTAATTTTGGGACTAATGGATTCCAATATGAATATATTAATATATTTTTAGCCATCATATTTTTACATTTGTATCTGAATAAATTACAGGAAAAGGAAATAATGAGTGTATAAAGGAGGTGTGAAGTTCTTACTCAAAAATTCATCAAACTGTTAACTTACAAGTGCACATTAGAAGAATTTTATAAAACGTGTTAAATGTCAATATTTCTAACAAAATTTGTCTAAAACTAGTAATGGGGAGAGCATAAGGGCACTGACAAGGGTAAGTATTTACTTGCAACTAGGCTTGAGAAACACCACCTCTGCAGCTTACTCCCATAGGTATAATACGGCTGCATCGACTGACTTTGCTAACTCTTCACCTCTGCCTTTTTCAGTTTTGCCAAAGATTGCTGCCCTGATTTATGGCATCACAAGGCTGGTGACTGCCCAGCTAAACTTTTTTTTTTTTTTGGCTTCAGAAAAATCATATACAGACTTTATCCTGTAAAGCAATTTTGAAACCCAGGGACAAGACAAAAAAGATCAATATTATCACCAAAAGAGAACTCTCTTCTTGACTAGCCTTAGTAATACGCAAAATGACACATTGCACCTGAATCACACAAAATGTTTAGTCCACTCTTAAACAGTTTATCCCATGGAGAAGAGCACATACATGAGTAATCAAAAAAGAAGACAAAATATTTAAGTGTTATTGTTAGCTTATATTCTTTAAGAAAGAGGATTTGTTTAACATTTACACATTTTTTGAGGCTTAACACTAAAGATAATTAATCAGTAATTAATTTAGTTTCATAGATGAAGAAGCTACAAATATCAAGAAACATATTTGCAGATAAAGAATTCACCTAACTTAGATATGCCATACATTGGATAATTCTTACACGGATTATTGAAAGTGTGCTGTATTTTGCTTTATGGACTCAATTTAAGATTTCTTATATTATTACAGCTTTCTACCTTGGCATCCTTTTTTTAAAGTCATTGACCCTACAGAATCACTAATATTAAATAAATGATTATATTTAAAATACTTTTAATTTTGAATACACTTATAGTTAAAAATTTATAACCAATTACAATAGAACTGTATAGTTGAAGAACTGTCCAATATGAAAAGAAAATACAACTTAGTGGAATATGCTCATTCAAGTATTACCTGCTAAGTTTTCTGAGTCAATCTTATTCTGCGTTTGGAACATGAATTTGCAGTAACTGGAATGGATGAATGAGTAGTACCTAGTTTTGACTTCTGAAGTTCCACATTTCGCTGCTCTTCTGCTCTTCCTTACAACTTTTGCACCATAAAACATGAATCACTTAGTAATTTATTGAAGAATAGTATTTCTGTTAAAAACAGACATATAAAGTAGAATAGATGGAAAATAAATTGTTTACTTTATGGTTGTATGGAAATTGTTTACAATAATTTGCTAAAATGTGATGAAACATTTAGTTTTGTGTTAACTCATTACAAAAGACTAGTAAGTCTAAGCTATAGATTTATTTATAATAAAGAAATATACATACAGTAACATTTAAGTTCCCAAGAACTGAGCTGAAATATTCTGTGGAAGGAAGATTCTGAGATGAACCGAGACATTCTCCCCTTTTATTAGTCCGTTCTCATGCTGCTATGAAGAAATATCGAAGACTGGGTAATTAGTAAAGAAAAGAGGTTAAATTGACTCACAGTTCCACATGGCTGGGGAGGCCTTAGAAAACTTACAATCATGGCAGAAAGCATCTCTTCACAGGGCAGCAGGAGAGAGAATGCATGCCAGCAGGTTAAACGGGAGACACCTATAAAACCATCAGGTCTCCTGAGAATTCACTATCACAAGAACAGCATGGGGGAACCTGACCCCATGATTCATTTACCTCCACCTGGTCCTGCCCTTGACATGTGGGGGATTATTAGAATTCAAAGTGAGATTTGGGTGGGGACACAGAGCCATACAGTATCGCAGCTCTTGGTGTAGAAGGCATATAGAGTCTCCTCCCCTTGAAACAGTCATAACCTGTGAATAGTCTGGGATATCATTTGATAATTAACTTACATTTTTTTTTCTGTGAAAAGTTATTTTGCAGATCTATATAAAGGCTTTAATGAATTGACTTTGATTTAATCAAAGGAAGGGGAGATTATCTTAGATTGACCCGACCTAATCGGATGAACTCTAAAATTGAAGAACTTGAGAGTAAAACACCTAAGCTTCCTTGGACAGGTGGTTAGTAGAAATCTGGATTTGGAGAACTACAGATGATGACTCAGATGCAAGTGAGAAGAAATATGTTATTTGGAACTGGGAGAGGGGGGAATCCCTGTTTCATAGTGGCAGAAAGACTAGCAAAATTGTGTTCTGCAGGTATGTGGCAAGCAGAATTTGTAAGTTACAAATACAGGCTATGTAACTAAGTAAATTACCAAGACAAATATTAAAGGTGTAGACTAATTTCCTCAGCAGAAATACTGTCAACTTGGACAGGAAGACGCAGGAGTACCCAGTGAAGCAGTCAGAATGCCAAAATTCTAATAGCACGATCAGTCTGATGAAACTACATATGTGTGTGTATCTGTATATATATGCATGTGTGTGTTTGTATATATATATGTGTGTGTATACATATATATACATTGATTGACACTAAAAGTTGAGTAACCACAAGCCTAATGTGTGTGTGTGTGTGCATGTGTGTATATATATATATATATATTATATATATATATATATATATATATGCCACCTTTCAAGAGAAAGAAAGGCTGTCTCAGAGAACAGAACCAAGGGCAACAGAGTAGTCAAGAAAAATTTGACGTTACCCTGATGGACTTCCAAACTATTATGGATTTATTACTTCTCCATTCTTCCTTTTTTGAACCGGAATCTTATGCCTGTTCCACCACTGTGTTGGAGCCAGACAGCTTGTCTCTAGTTTCATGAACCCATACATGGAGAGAAACAGTACCCCCAGGATCTGCACAAGATTTAGATGATTCAAACAAGGAGACTCTGGAGTGTGAACCGATGAGATTTAGATGAGATTTGAACTTTATGTCATGGAGTCATGGGGTGATACTCATGGGATCCTTATAATCACAGTCCCTAATCAGTTGACTTTGAGTTAATCGAAAAGGAACTTATCCTATTGAGTCTGACCTAATTAAATAAAGATCTAATGGTTAGGGATGAAAGAAATCAGAGATTTTTAACTGCCGTGAACACTCCTGCTGGCCATAAAGAAGCAGGCTGCCGTATTATACAGAAGACTGTGGCAGGGAATGTTGAGCAATCTTTAAAGCTGAGAATGTCCTCAGATTGCCAGCCAGCAAGAAAGCGGGGGACCTCAGTTCTATCCCAGCATTCTGAAATATTCCAACAACCTGAACAACCTTGGAAGAGACTTCCACATTTTTCATGAGAACCCGATCCGGACAGTCTTCTTGATTTTAGCCTTCAGAGACTCTAAGGAACGAATCCAGTTGAGCCCTGCCTGAACTAGTGGCATACAGAACTGTGGGATAATAAAAAGGTATTGTTTTAAGCTGTAGGTAAGTTTGTGATAATTCGTGACTCAGCAATAGAAAATAATACATAGTATTCCTATTGCAATGATACGGGATTTTTTTAATGTAATGGATGATCTAAATCTCAATTTTAGCATATTACTTAAAAGCGTTTATTAACATACTGCTGTTTATTAATGTAGTACTAATCCTATTTTTGATAGTTCAGGAGATGTGGCAAAAATACTGTAATTGTAGGAAACAAATACACTTCTGCATAAGACCGACACTGAAAGTTGAGTAACCACTAGCCTAATCATCAGATACTTTTCATTTTGATACATATTTACATTCCTCCTTTTATTCTTCACTAAACTTTTAGGCTCCAGGCATAGATGGCTCAAAGATGAATACATGATGGCTGCTTCTCTTAAGGCACCACACTTCCACACTAACTCAGATTCAACCCAAGCGTGTGACTCACTTCAGATGTTCATTTATATCTGGTATTCTGTGCCACACTCCCACCACATACTTCCTCATTTATTTTAGTAAATTACCCACGGAAGGTTGTACTCTAAGAAGCTTAATTCTCTGTGTGAGTAGTTTTCTCTGCAGTGTTTGTTTATGGTAGCTGGGTCTTTGCTCTTCTGACACAGTGATAGATTTTATTTCACTGTTCAGTTTTATTGTCTTTTCCTGTCTAGAACAAGATATAGCCTGCCATCTGCCTCTTGTTCACACAATTTGCATTCTGTCTTGGATAATGCAAATTCCTAATTTTGTAATAACTAAGTAAAATTGTCATATAATCTCAGTAACAAAATTTAATGGATCCTAAGGGAAAAAATTATAGATTATAACTCAATAACTCTATGAGATTATGCACCAAAATATCTTCAGAATAACCAACTTACTTTCATCTTTTTTAAGTTCTTTCAGATAGTCAATGATCAGCAAAAGGTGGCTAGTATCGTATCTGTTAGTGAGATAACAACATACTGAAGCTTTGATAGATAACACTTTCAAATACAATGAGGGCATTAAGCAAAGGAAAATGAAATAAAGTTATATAATCTGTCTGAAGACAACCCTCCCTCCCTCCCTCCCTCCCTCCATGCCCTGCTACCTTCCTCCCCCTCCTCTTGCCTCCCTTCCTTCCTTTCTGTTTTCTTTTAAAGCTTTTGATTGAGTTCGAATGTACGATAAAGAAAAAAACTGTCTAAAGTATTATAACATTTGAAATGAATTATTGGTGGGCTTTTATTACTGACTTGGTTACTTAAATCATTGAAAAAGTATTATGTGTACAGACATGGAGTTTGATGAAATACCTAAAATTCAAAGTAGACTTTTTAAGTAATTTGACTAAAACAAGTATCTTAAATAATTTTACTTCTTTGCTTATTCATTGAATTACTGAGAAAATATTGCAGAATTTTCATTGAACCATCTAGAAGAATTTTTTTTTTTAAATAAAGTGAGTGGGTCTACAAAGAATCACTTGGAGAAGAATAAAGACAGGAAATTTCCTGTAATTTTTAGTAGAATCCTTGGGAATAATGTATATTATTTTCTCTGAATCTAGTTTTATAATTACTGTAGTTTACATCTGTCCCTGAAAATATTCAATGTATGTTTGTTATATGGAAACATAAAATTATTATTTTTAGTTGATAGCCTTTGAACTAGCAGATGTTTAAACTTGAGGTCATGGTGATGTTTTTAGTCTTGACCCTAATCTTCATTTACTGTAGGTCCCCTTTTTGGGACTTGGCATGTTCAATGACAGCAAGTATTGCACCTTTATCAAACAATAGTGTGTCTAAACTAGCCAACTGCTGCAGACATGTACATATCATGAAAACCAATGCTGGCCCACATGTCCTGGGCCTAATAGTAACCAGCATGTAGCCTCTTAAGAAATTTAATACCCTCCTTATTGTAACTGTAATTACTAATTACACACATTGAAGAAATTATTGTGGGGCTGAATCAAGGTAGATATAATGGACGTATAAAAATATATAATAATTTCTTGGGATGATAAAATAATGGATGAATTATGATGTGGTTCACCTCATATAAAAGGAAAGAGTTTTTCTATATGGAATGTAAGTTTTCCATGAAGAAGTGTTTCTTAATATAATGGCTTTCAGACAGAATATGCAATTTTAGCACAAAGATTGGGGGAGGAATCTAATAAATATGTGTGAGATCAAATTGAAATTGCAGAATTTCTTGTATAAAAAACAGATTAATATATACACAACTTACTTGATAATACTGGATATTTTCAAACTGTGACATATTGGAACAGAGAGTTTTGAAAACAGATATTGATTTTTCAAAACAACTATGAAGATGATAAAGGATATGAAGAGAAGATACACAAATCTATTTCTGGCCTTAAGTCTGGTCAGCATTTTTCAAATAAAATGTCATATCCTCTAATTGCATAGCCTATGGGCCATTTTAAGTTTCAGTGTGGTGACAAGGGAAATTTTTCCATTTGTTTTGGAAAAAAAATTGTTTGGTGGGAAGTTCTGATGGCCAAATATGTTTCAAATAGATTTTATATGTATACATATGTATTTTTACATTTCTGTTTGTGTAATTCGAATACCACAATTAAAAATGATTATTAGTAGAAAGTTATATATATGGTGATTTTATATATATATATACACACACATATATATACAAAGTTATATATAGAAAAAAATTTTATATATGGAAAATGATTATCATCATATATAATATATACATTATTATATATATATTATTTCCTAAGAAATATATATAATATATGGTGATAATCATTTTCCATATATATAATTTTTTTTTCTTTTTTTTTTCCTGAGATGGAGTCTCACTCTGGTGCCCAGGCTGGAGTGCAGTGGCATAATCTTGGCTGACTGTAACCTCCACCTCCCGGGTTCAGGCAGTTCTCCTACCTCGGCTTCCTGAGTAGCTGGGATTACAGACACGCACTGCTGCGCCTGGCTAGTTTTTGTATTTTTAGTAGAGATGGGGTCTTACCATGTTGACCAAGCTGTTATCAAACTTCTGACCTCAAATGATCCACCCACCTGGATCTCCTGAAGTGCCAGTATTACAGGTGTGAACCACTGTGCCCAGCCAAACTATATATATTTAATCACATTTTTGAAGTTTTTAAAAATTTCCATCTTTAGTTGTCTACTCATAATTGGTATCTCTAATGTCTTATTTATTTTCTTTCAAGTTTATTTTTAAAATTTTGCTGTTTTTTAAAAATTTAAATCATTGTCAGACATTAATGAGAAGACATTTAATATTCATTGTGTTGCTTAAAGAATTTTTATTTTGGCCGGGCGCTGTGGCTCATGCCTGTAATGCCAGCACTTTGAGAGGCCAAGGTGGGTAGATCATGAGGTCAGAAGTTCAAGATCAGCCCGGCCAAGATGGTGAAACCCCGTCTCTACTAAAAATACAAAAATTAGCTGGGTGCGGTGACAGACGCCTGTAATCCCAGCTACTTGGGAGGCTGAGGCAGGAGAATCACTTGAACCTGGGCAGCAGAGGTTGCAGTGAGCTGAGATTGTGCCACTGCACTCCAGCCTGGCCAACAGAGTGAGAATCCATCTCAAAAAAAAAAAAAAAAAAAAAAAAAAGAATTTTTATTCTGATATATGGTCTGTCAACAAATATTTATGAAGCATCTGCAAAGTGATACATCTGGTAGCCAGACTTTCTTATAAGAGGAAGCAATAAGGCACAGGTAAATTAACTCAAAGAGATTAGACCAAGCCCTAGTAAGTATTGTGAGAAAACCAACATGAGTCGTGTGGTGGGAAGGGTGAGGGCATGGTGACCTGGTAATGGTGGGTGACATCTGAGGTTAGGAAGAATTTTATAACTGTTTAGAGTGTGCAGAGGCTCTGAGAATATAAATCACTTACTGTGTACTAAGGGGTACAAGGAGCTTGGAAATTAACATTATTGGAAAGTGTTTTGGGGTATCTTAGAGTGAAATGTGACCTGATTTACACTTTCAAATGAACAAGGTCCCCGTGGCTTCTGTGTCCCAGAACTCCATGTAAGATTGCTGTGAGTGAGCTTTGGCCTGGCTCAGTCACAGCAGTGGTGACCTGACCAAGAGTTTGGGGTTGAGATAGAGCCACCCAAGTGATGATTACTGGCTCAAGAGTATTGGGGAAGAAAGGACCCAAGCATGTGCTGAGTCTTTAGCCTGAATACCTGAGGGGGATGGTCGTTCCCTTTGTCGATGACAGGAAGGTGTGGGGAGATGAGAATTAAAGGGGAAAACGTGGATAAGAGGAGTAGGGTGAAAATCATTTTCCTTAAACCCATCAGTCATATTCCATTTGGGATGGTAATTACAGCTCCAAATGGAGATGATAAGTAGGAACTTCAGTGTTCAGAGTAAGTCTGGATCTCACATAGGAGTTAGAGCTGGAGGTGTAAGCCCCCTCGTTAGTGTGGGCTCTGCGTCTGATGAAAATAGCCCAGAGAGAGGACAGAGGAAATAAGGGACCTGTGACACCCTCAAGGGTCTTGGCTACAGGTGTCTGTAGACACTTGCATAGCGGCCTGAGAAGGCAGGGGGAAAATCACCTTAGTTACCTGAACAGATAAAAATTAGGAATGAATAAAAGCAATATGCTACATTTTGCTCTTCAGTATGAATCCATGACCTAACTATATAATGTTGATATGTGTCACATTTACATATTCATGTAAGTGTTAAGCTTTGTTTCTAGCCCTCACCAAACAGAGTAATGAATTCTAGACCATCCTGAATGTCAGAAAGTTTTAATTTAAAAAAGTAAGTTTTAGTCAATCTTCTAGGCTGATAAAAGTGGAACCCATGAAGTAAAGCAAGAAGATGTAAATGTACTCTGATATGGTTTGGGTCTGAGTCCCCACCCAAATCTCACCTTGAATTTTAGTAATTCCCCCTTGTCAAGGGCTGGACCAGGTGGAGATAATTGAATCATGGGGGCAGTTCCCCCCATGCTATTCTCATGATAGTGAGTTCTCATGAGATCTGATGAATTTGTAAGGGATTGTCTCCTTTGCTGATTGTCACTTCTCTCACCTGTCAACATGTAAGAAGTGCCTATGTTGCCTTCCACCATGAAGATATTGTAAGTTTGCTGAGGCCTCCCTAGACATGTGGAACTGTGAACCAATTAAACCTCTTTTCTTTATAAATTACCAGTCTTTGGTATTTCTTCACAGAAGCCTGAAAATGGATTAATACATACTCGAAGCTGTTTCCTCCCCCAGCAGCTTCTCCACATATGTCTGTGGGCATTTCCATTCAAATTAAAGATCAGGGAATGATGAAGAATAAAAAAAGAGCAGAAGTAGAAGACCTAGAGGTGTGACTGTGACTGTGTGGGTGTGGTGTGTGTATGAATGTGTGAGTGTGTGTGAGTGGTGTCTGTGTGTAAGGGTGTGTGGTATATGAGTGTGTATGACTCTGTGTGAGACAGCCTGTGGCTGTGCCCACACAGGCCAGCACAGAGCTGGGTAAGCTTTAGGCAAAGCTGAAAATTAAAGAAGTTAAAAGAATTTGAGGAAAACAAGAGGCAAGAATGTGTGAAGAGAACAAGATGAGCAAACTGGGGAGGGGGAGGTGAAGAGAACCAGACAGGAAGTCCAAGGAACATGTGTTCCAGTGACATAATGAGTCTTTAGGAGAATATGATCAAGTATCACTTCTTTTTCCAATATTTCATGAAAGAATATGATGACTTATTTGACTTTGAACAAATTACCAATGATTTATTAATAAATCATAGATAGTTGAAATATCAGTGTCTCAGAAATAAGTCTGCCAGTTTTTATTTCAATTTTGTTTTAATATTACTTGAATAGTATTTAGTGGATTTCTGGATTTCAAGAGGGGGGGGAAAAAAGGAAATAAATAATCCTAATAGAATAAGCTTAGTGGCTTCAGCATTAAAGTGGCTATTATAAATTTAAAACCTTTAAGTTACAGAATTAAAACAGTGTATGTCCACGTGAGATAAACACTAAAATCGAAGGTATATCTCTGACTAGGCCTTTCACATTAAAAAATATGTTCTATAGTTCTTTATTAAGTAAATCATGTAAAACTTGCTTTATTTTGAGTGTTGTTGCTTTCTTTTGTCTTCTCTTACATGATTCAAATATGTAAGAGATTTGTTGTCCCCCACTAAATAACTTGTTTATTTAAATAATTAGTAATGTGTAGGTTTTGGTGTTATTGCAGGTGCTTTCATGGTTTATTTTAGCTATCCCCCGTGAGGGATTAAGACGCTCTTTCACTAAAGTCTGATGTAAGCTCGCCACCTTTTGGTAACAACGGGAACAGATGAGGATTTAAAAAAGAGTAATGAAGCAATACAGCAGATGTTATGTAAAAACCATTTTCCTGATTTAAAAATCTGAAAGTGAAAATCAACTTTTTCTGGATGAACGTCTGGTATTTTTTACGAAAACTTAGGAGTTTTACCTTAATTATAAAACTGTGTTTTTTGTGTATGTTCTTAATGTATATATGTATATATACAAATATTTATACATAAAAGTATATATGGAAAATTTCTCCAAAAAAGGGAAATATAATTTCAGTAAATCCTAGAAATAATCATTGCCAACATTTTGGCTTTTGCATTTCTAAAACATTATCCATAAGTTCATTGGTATGTGAGTTTTCATACATTAAAAAAAGGTGTGTTCTTATTTTTTACCCAATTTTACATGTTAATAATCTCCCATCTCATTCTATGTTCTCTTAAGAATTAAGAATTCTATCGCTATCATGATTGCTGGACCTTGATGAAACACTTTGCAAAGTTATATTTTTATAAAATTTTGTTTTCATTTTACCTATTAAGTGGCAAACAATTAAGATTGGAAATATTTGGATTAAACAAAGTTAAACAGATATATTTTACCTCATAACATCTCTGAATCTTTCAGTGGGTACAAGGCCCTGAGACTCACTGAAAGTAACATACCATATTTCTCAGTCTTAAGGGTCTTCTCCTCAGCAAAATATTAAACTAAATTTTATGTTTCCAAAGAATTTATTATTAAATATTTGAATAAATGTTAACTTCAGATAATTTATATTGGAATTTTAAAATTAGAGTTAATGTACTCATAGATAACATCAAAATCAGGATATATCTAACAAATTAATATGAAAATGTTACTAAAATTATAAGATGATACTGTCATTTTTATTCAAGTCTCAGTTCAATAAAATCATTAACATGTCTTCAAAAACATTTATTTTAGAATGGAGCCAAAAACTATTCTGTTCTACATATGGCCTGGCTTGGTTTTCCAAGATGGGATCTGAATGTCTGTCTTTACAGCTGGATGTTAGAAAATACCTGTTATCCTGATGGTCTCATTAAACTGTTAAGAATATCATAATCAAATATCTTCCACAGTTCAACCTTCCTCCTCTTAAGTAGTACAAGCACATTCAGATATGCTTTTGCTGTTTTATTTAATATGCACATTTTCTGTTTTCTGCTTTTCTTTTAAAATTGGATTATAATTATATTTTACACTAAACATGTTGTAGCAAAGGCATATATTCTCATCTAAGACAACTAAGAGGTCTTAGTTTCAGAAAAGTCCTCGATGTGACTTTGAAATACGCATTCTGATGTACTGTTAATAAGGGATCTGCGAATGGCTTTCTGCACTTTACAAATAAAAATTTAATATCAATCAAGTCACTTTTATATTATCTTAACATTGTATTTGTTTTATTGCTTTTGTTTTGTTTTGGTAACTACGGTAGTCATTCAAGAACAAATAACATTCATGTATCATACGCCATATGATAGTATCTGTTAGGGTTTTTAAAGCTTTATCACATTTAATTCTTACAATTTTATGTAATAGTTATAATTATCCCCATTATATAGATATAGACAGAAACTGAAAAAGTTAGTGAATTTGCCCAAGATCACGTAACTCACATTTTGAAAATCAGACATATTGACTCCACAGCCTCTGCACAATACTCTCCTAAAACGGATTACAATTCCATCTTGTAATGTTTGCGACCAGGCCGCTGACACTATACTGCATTCCATGCATAATTAAATTGCTTGGATAAGTATTATCTTTATCCCCATCATACAGATGTGGTAACTGAGTAGCTGACAGGTTAATCAGCTAGAGCAAAGAGCATGAAAGAGGCAACCGTGGGATTTGGAGACCAGGTGTCCAGGCTGCAAGGGACTTAATCACTGCGCTCTACCCTCTCTTATAAACCTGCTTTTGCTCACGGAGGAAGCAATCTGCCCTTAAGGATTATCATTCCTGACAGCCCATATCACAGCTCAGCCCTCTGTCCTGTTGGCAGGACTCTTCAATACCAGACTGATGTGTCTAGAGAGTACTCTCTCAGCTTTGTTTAATCTACAATCTATTGCATAGCCCAAAATGAATGCCTTGCACAAATGCATGTGTATTGGTGTATGCGGGAGCAGGAACAGTGAAGAAAGATTCATTTTGAAGCGTTGTCGTGTCTACTTTCTGTGTGAGTGCTTTAAATCAAGAGCAGTGATATGTTTATACATATGACATCATTTTGGCTGACTAGAATATTTTACTTCATAGACATAAATCAGTTTCCATCTTTGGATTGTTAGATCTGGATGATAAAATGGTGATGTCAATAAACCCAATAAAGTGAAATCACATTAGTTGGAGGGTCTCATGTCTAAATACACATTCAAATAATTCACTGACAAAAAGCAATGGCAAATTGTTTCATCTGTATTCTTAGTGTTTTAACATCAATATGAAGCTCTATTTGCTATTCTGATAGAAACAAGTATAAAGTTGTGTGTTCACTCTTGTGACCCTGGAAACTGTGTGAGGTACCTGCCATTTGGAGTATTACTTCTTTGGCTACCACTTTATAATAAATAAACCTTGAGTTTTCTTTAGATCACTAGAAAATAAGGCAGCTGGTCCATAAGAGGGAATAGCTTTAATGATGAACGTTGAGTCTCATATGTAGAATAAGTTTTCTGTAAATTGGTTGCAGAATATGTGCTTTGTCAGAAATAGTAAAAGAAAAAGACCTGGTACTGAGGTTTAAGTTTCTGAGAATACATGCTGCCCATAATCACTCTGTGCTACACTGGAAGATCGCGGCCTTGAAGGTTAGTTATCCACCAATAAACACATTTATTAGAGTTTTCTGCGCTCTGGAATACTGAGGTATGCGGCCCAGTCAGAGTTAACCTTTTGGTAAGTAATATTAATCAACTAAAAATATCTGTTAAATATTTACTACAAGTAGAGTAAGCCTAAGCCATTATGAGAGGTTAAACATAAACTTTCTTTTTCTTTTTTTTTTTTTTTTTAATAAAAAAAGCATGGTCACAAGCCTCGAATAAATGTATACAAAAAAGATAAACATATACTGTTAAAACTTAAAAATTACACATGAAATGGGATTAAGGAACGGCTGGCTAAGTTTTCCGGCAGGTTGGTGTAATATTTTAAGACTGTGCAAATAATAGAGTTTTGATGTGATTTGGATGGCAGAACTGAGAAGGGGTATCTGGGGCAGGTAGAAGGAGGGAGTGGTGTGTGGACATGGTGCTGGAGATGTCAGGAGTGTGCTGGGAGCAATGGGCTACAGGCGTTGGTGCACTGAGTCCATGTGAGTCTTTGAAAGAGCAATAAAAATGTAGGCTTGATTTGGTCTGCAGGAGGCGCCATTGTAGTTCTTAACCAGGAGAGAAATGAGACTAATGTATGATGGCATATATGAGAGAAATAGTCAGACAAACAATATCAAGGAAATTCAGAACCCAATATAATACTAAATTTTGGATGTCTATAAAACAAAATTTATTTTTGTATTTTTGTCCAAGGTAGGTAAAATTTTACACATTGCTAATTTTTTTTTTTTTTTTTTTTTTTTTTTTTTGAGACAGGGTCTTACTCTGTCACCCAGGCTGGGGTACAGTGGCACAGTCTCTGGCTCACTGCAACCTCCACCTCCCATGTTCAAGTGATTCTCTTGCCTCAGCCTCCCGAGTAGCTGGAATTACAGGTGTGCGCCACCACACTCGACTAATTTTTATATTTTTAGTAGAGACAGGTTTCACCATGTTGGCCAGGATGGTCTTGAACTCCTGGCCTCAGGTGATAAACCCGCCTCAGCCTCCCAAAGTGCTGAGATTACAGGCAAGAGCCACCACACCCGGCCTATACATTGCTTCTTAACCATGTAAGAATTTGCTTCTTTTTATTTTTCATTTCCACAGCAATTCTGTAACTATTAGCAAAAGGAAGGAAGAAAATACATCGAGAAATACCTAAAATAATACAAAAAAAAACCCCACAGAATACACCATAAACAAAACAGAGGCTAACTCCCAATTAACCTGCATATTTGCATAATTATTTAATGCAAAAAAGCATGTTAAAATTTGATTTATTGGCATTCCTAGGTTACCTATTGCATTCTTGATAAAACCATTAATATTTAGTAACTGATCCTGAACAATTGATAGTTTCATAACTACTAAGCAGCAGAAACAAACACAATCACATTTGGATTATTTGGAATGCAAATTTCAGTGCTCTTACCAACATAATATTGCACTTCACTCACCAGAATGCACTGTTATTTTTATTTTGTTTAAATTTTTAAACTAACCCATCCTATTTAATAATAATTATAATAATTTTTCTGACTCATTATAGAAGGTCAGTAAATATTTATCTTCTTTTTAAATATATTTCTCACTTGGTGGGTAATTGTACTTTCAAAACTACTACAATTTGTTAGGTAATAAGTATTTTAAGCCTTTTTGCAAAAGCGTTTTGCAGCCGTTCTAATATAAAATTTGCCAAAATCTCCTTTATACGCAGTGAACAAATTTTGACAACATTTGCTATCTGCTTCACCAACTTTATCAGTTCTGCAAAGCCATTATGATGAGCTACAGATATTCAAATTTAGTTGATTACTAAGCAGCAGGTCTTGCAAGAATATGTTGGATTTTACGTTATGAAAGGTTTATACAGAACAATACTTAACAAATCAGTGGCACAATAAAATGTTAAGCATGATACTACTTTTATCCAAAATGACTATGACATGTTTTCTACTCTAATTTTCATTTTTCAAAATTATTGTTACATGCTTTTTACTCTTTAACCAAGAAGGTGAAGTCAAAATGAACAGAGGAGACTGTTTCGGGTTGGGGGAGGAGGTAGAGATGAAGAACCAGGAAGAATCACATTGCTTGAATTAGCTATGTGTTTGCCTTACTTTTGGTTTTCAGAATTTGAGTGTTGTTTTTTTTAAAAGGATTTCTCTGGAAGTATTAAAATACAGTAAGTTGCCTTAAGTATATTAAGTTGCAAAGTACTGTTTTGATAGTTTTGATTAGTAAAGAAGATAACTTTCTAAAACTTATGTGATATACAGCTTTGAAAGTGAAAAAACTCATTATTAACATGACTGCAGTGGCTAAACAGTACTGATCATTAATAAATCTTCATTGACTACTTACTGGAAGTTAATGTGTTTCATGTGCAGTAGATTTTGCTAGAATGCCTATCCTTAAATGGATTGTAGACCCATTGTTGAAAAAAGAAACACTCAAATTGCATTTTACCTGATATATGGAGTGAATACAAAGGTAAAAACAAAAGTTAGCTTTAAGAGCACTTTCTGTATGCCGTAATCCACAATGCAATATTACTGTAGAGACTGATCACTTAAAATATTCTGTCACTCTAATAAATAGATAAATGTATGTTTCCTAATATTGAAATCACATCTAACATTTTACATTGCTATATTAAACTCACGTTTTTCTCATTATTATTTAGCCATATTTTATACCTTCTTCAAGTTCTTTTACCTCCCAGACCCCTCACTGTGCATTGTAATCTGGATTTAATGATCATTGTACATCACATGACTAGAATGTATGAAATACATGGATAGTAAGCTAATTTTATCACCATATATATATTAAATGTGGTAAGCATAATTTTTTATGTTCAGGATTAATTTTTTAATGATTTTCAATTTCCATGGCATTTTTCTCTTCTTAAGTGATGTCACAGGGTTTGCATTAGTATATTTTATTTGTTACTGTTTGGTAAGTATATATATTTCAAAATTATTTTAATATTTCAAGTAAGTGTTTTTGCACAATAAAACTAAATGTATACATCCTCAATTTCTGTATGAAGTATAATTTATGCACACAGTAGATGCTTCAGGTTTGCTAAATAAATATGCCTACTTAAAAAAATGTGGATAATGTACCTCATTTTAATGATGGAAAATACCCTACGGCATTTTTATAAGCTGAGCCTCTCTAGAGGAGTGCCAGCACTTTTAGTAACACAAGAAATAATTACCACTACCACATCATTTTTGAAATCACATGGCAGATCGTTTATCTCAGTTTGTGGCAAATTATCAGTCTAATCTTTTTATTTTTAGATTTGTAATGTGAGTGATTTAGTAATGAACAACAGTTATAACTTTCTTCCTTTGTCTTGTTCTTGTTTTTAGCTCCTTGTGAAGGCAATACCTTCTTCTGCCATAGTAACATGTGTATTAACAATACTTTGGTCTGCAATGGACTCCAGAACTGTGTGTATCCTTGGGATGAAAATCACTGTAAAGGTAATGATGAATCCCTGAAATTTGAAAACATTTCCTCCCTGTGGAGTAAGGTAGAAGCTTATATACATCAGACAGTCTTTAAAATAAGAGCATCTAGTGCCTTTTATGAGCTCTGCATATGTCTTATAATCAATTTGGAAGCATTTTTCTTAGCCTTTCCTCATGTTGTGTCCAGATGTTTCTTTATTCATGGACTATCCTTAGCACTTGAATTCTCATTAAAGACATCGCCTGATTAGAGCCTGCAAAGCTATGAAAAGAAAACGGGCTCTTTCAGGGGGAGCACACTACTTTCCTATCACGTGTGATACCATCTGTTTGTGGCTACACTTCTCATTCATTCCAGTATGACTTCATTGGACTTTATGTACTTACTTAGAGATAAAATATATTGAAGGGGCGTTTGTACTTTCAAATACTTCCAGCTACTTCACTCCACTTCAGTTTTGCTATTGAAAATGCTCTTCTTTCCAGTGAACATAGCTCCCAATGTCCTTGCTTCCTTCCCTTGTCTGCACATAAAGGCTTGTTTATGTAGACAGGGATCCTTAGCTAGATTATGGATATTGCATGTTTTAGTTAAGATGAAACTGCCATGTAAAGCCTTTTACTGAGATCCAATATTAAACAATTGGCAAAAGAAGATACGCAAATAACTCTTTCATGCTTGAAGTCCCGTATTATCTACTAAAATACCTTCTGTGCATAGAAGTAGAGAAATAATACCACAGTATTCAATGTTTCATGCAGTCAGTAAGAAAGACAGTTACACTATCAACTATTTTGATGTTGGGATGTTTTTGATTACTTTCTTGTCTACTTCTGACTGGATTAGAAATTACTTTCTGAGTGATCTTATTGCATACCTGTTAATAATTAGTAGTCATCATTGGCTTTGTCCTCTGTAAATTTGTTTCCATATATGTAAGAAATATTTGACATGTGATGGCAATCAACAAATGTGAGTGGATGTGCCTTATGAAATTCCGTATTTGTTTTTTTTTTTCAGAAAGAAAAATGATTCTTCTAACTTTTAATTCATTTTACTGTGATAGGAGAAAAAAGTTTTTATTATTGCAGTCATTTCTAATTTATGGAGGTTATACCAACAACAAGCATGTGGTGTAGCCTAAAGTTTGTTCCATGTACCCTTGAAAAGAATACGTATTTGCTATTGTTGGATAGTGGTTTACAGCATTGTTCAAACCTTCTGTTTGCCTTTTGATTTTCTGCTATGTTTTATCTGTTATTGAAAGTGTGTGTTAAATGCTTCTGCTATCATGGTTGAATTGTCTACTACTTTCTTCACTTCTGTAAAATTTTTATTTCATGTGGTTTCAAGCTTGGTCGCTAAATTCATATATGTGTGTAATTGTTATATCTTCCTCATGACCCTTTTATCACTAAAAAATAATCTTGTAAATTTAGTGCAATTTTTTGTCTTAAGTTTTATTTTGTCTAACATTAGTATAGCTACTCTACTTTTCTTATGATTTGCTTTCCATTCTTTTCCACCCTTTTATTTTCAGACTATCTGCATGTGAGACTATAAGGTGCTTCTTTTGTAGACAGGGCATATTTGTATCTTATTTTTTATCCAGTCTGAGAATCTCTGCCTTTTCATTGGGTTGTTTTATATATTCACATTTAGTATTGTGTTTGATGTAGTTGGACTTACATATTCCATTATACTTTTTGTTTCTAAATGTCTCATGTATTTTTTTCTGTTTCTTTCTTTATTGCTTTCTTTTGCATTAAGTTAGTATATTCTAGTGCAATATTTTAATTCTTTTACAGTTGTTAATGAATTTGTTTTTACTTACTTTCTTAGTTGCTTTAGGACTTATAACATACAACTTAACTTCTCAGAATATATTTTAGATTTATACTAACTTGATTAAAGTGAGACACAGAAACATTTTCCCTATATAGCTCTATTCTCTCTTTTTTCTAATTATATTTGTACACATTACATTTTAAATGTTACAAACCCAACAAAAAATACTTTGCAATAATTATTACTTTATACAACTGTCTTTTAAAGTGGTTGGGAAAAGAAAGGACAGCAAGTATATATTAGTGTAATTTTTAAATACAATCCTTCTTATTTACTATTTCTGGTTCTCATTTGTTTTTGTAGATTTGCATTACCCTGGTGTCATTTCCTCACCCAATAACAGTTTTGTTCCCACCTTGTTTATACCATATTGTCACTATGTATATTGCACTTATGTAAGTTATAGTCCAACATTACGATTATATACACAGAACATTGCTTTTTTAAAAAAGTTAAGTGAAGACTGCAGAAGAAGATGCCACTCGACCATCCTTTGCAATTATTTCCATAATCACCGTTATAGACCATATTTACTTGCCTGTTTAATTTATTAGTTGTTCAGTTTTTTCATGTGGATTTGAGTTACTGTCTGAGGTCACTTGTATTCAACATGAATTCTCTTCAGTATTTATTTTAAGGAAGCTCTTTTGTCTTTGAATTATCTTCATTTTTGTCTCTCTTACAACGTCTATTTCATTTTTGAAGGTAGGTTTGCTGGATAGTGGGTTTTGGGTTTACAGGTTTCTGTTGGGTTTTTTTGGAAGTTGTTTGGTTTTGTTTTGCTTTGTTTTTGCTTCAGCACTGAATGTGTCATCCTGTTGCTTTCTGGCCTCCACTGATGATAACTTGGCTGTTAATCTGGTTGGGGCTTCTTTCCATGATGAGTTTTTTTTTTTTCTTTTTCTCTGCTGCTTTCAAGATGTTTTTGGTTTTTTTGTTTGTTTGTTTGTTTGTTTGTTTGTTTGTTTAACATTTTCAGAGTCATATGTCTTTGCATGGATGTCTTTGCATTTCTCCTACCTGGAGTTTGTTGAACTTGGATGTGTGTTTTCTAATTAAGTTTGGGAAGTTTTAGCTCTTCTGGGTTTTTTGTTGTTGTTCTTGTTACTTTCCATCTCTACTTTGTTTCTTATACTCCCATTACATTACGTTAGTGTGCTTGTTGATTTGCCACATTTTTTTTCTGAGCCTCTGTTATGGTTCTGCATTCTTGTTTTAAACTCATTTTCCTATTGCACCATTCTCATTCCTTTATCTTTATGAAGTAAGCTGATACTTTCTTCTTCCAGCTGAAATGCACTGTTGAGGCTCCAGAATATTATCATATTAGTAATTATACTCTTCAATTCCAGACTTTCCATTTTTGTATGATTTATATTTCTTTATTAATATTTTCTATTTGATGAGCATCTTCTTTAGCTTCTTCAATCATAGTTTCTTAGACATGCTGATTATAGCGGCTTGGAAATCTTTGCTAACTCTGATATCTGGCTCTCCAAGAGTCCTTTCATTGCCGGTTTTTGTTTTTGTTTTTTTCCTACTTATACATTTCACTTTCCTGTTTCTTTACCTGCCTTACAATGATTTGTTGAAAATCACATTAGATTTGTAGCATCTCTGGATACAGTCTGCAGTTTCCTTGTTTGTTTCCAAATGTAGACTTGGCTGGACCATTTCAGTGAAGTTTCTAATGTTGCACCACAGAGGCACTTCCTTGAGCTTTGCACCATCACCCTTGGGCAGCATGGTTTTAGCAGGGCTCTCTGCGCCTCATTTCCTGTTCTCTCTATTTAGCTATCACCTCTGCTGGTATTACAGCCAGTTGCTAGTCTCCACTGATTGCCGACTGATTGCTCTACTTCTTTCAGCAATGCCCAAGATCGTAAATTGTTCTACAGTCTGGTCAATTAAATTCAATTAATTGCAAAAATAGTCCTTGAGTCTAGCCTTTGTGAGTTGTTATAACCCAGAAGGACTCTCATTAGCTGTTACTTTCCTAACTTATTCTGTTAAACTTCTAGATGTTCTAAGGTTTGTCTTACTGCTCTTAATACACTAACTGCCTTTTAATTGCATACCAAAAAAATCTCCATAGTTTTCGAAATTATCTTTAGGCTTGAGCTTCTCCACATGCTGTTTCAAATTAACTTTATTTAGGGGAAGCTCTAATGTTTTCTCTACTTGTAGCCTGACTCTCTTTCTGGGCACAACTTCACCACTAGTGCTCTGGATAGGGGCAGGAATAGTGGTGCAGGTCTGCTTATGCACAGAGCACTTGGGTGAGGTTCCTACCATGTGGTCTTGTCAGCTTGCCACTCCAGGCAGCTCTTCTGTGTCAGTGAACTTGGGTAAGCATGATCCAGTCCTGTCATTCTCCACTGGGTGGAGGCTGAGAGGAGGAACTTTGGGAGCCCCATACATCTCCCCACTTAAACTGGAAAAGAGCATATCCAACATGGATCTGGTTGGGCATTGAGAAATGATGGTAGCTTTCCCCTCCTGAGGGAGATGCCATAACTGACTTAACTGAGAGTGGCAGGGAGAGGGTGCCCTGTGTTCTTGTCCATAGCTCCCTGGGTAGGGCTCCCATCATGGTGAATCAAGAGTGGAGGAAGCAAGTCAAGGCTCAAATGCCACAGACTCTCACTGTTCCTAAGGACATTTAATAGATTGATTTATGTAAATTTATTTCCACTTGATGTACACCATTCGGACAATTTCCTGAGTTTCATTAAACCAGGTTTAATTGGTTAAGTTTTTAAAATAATTTATTTACTAATTGTGATTATTTCATTTGGGAAAAAGTCCATGCCATCATTCCAAAAATGTGTGTCTTCAGATTGAATTGAATTATCCTTTGGTATCAGAATATTGTTGTTATTTTATAGATAGATTGATTCATTGATTTTGTGTGTGTGTGTGTGTGTGTGTGTGTGTGTGTGTGTGTGTGTGTGTGTGTGTTTAAGCTGAAATGCTGGGCAATGGGGGGGGGGGGGGTGACTATTTTTAAGGCTGGTCATTGGATTTTTTGTGAAAAATGAGACCCTACATCTATTTTAAAATATTTTCTCAAACTATGACAAGCCTGTAAAAATTCTGTGCTCAGCTTGTTTTACTTCAAGTTTTTAATACACATGTTGACTATAATGTTAACGTTTGCTGTGTTGCTTCTTGTTTTGTCCATTTGTTGTTTTCACTCTCTCCAACCTACAGAGAAGAGGAAAACCAGCCTGCTGGACCAGCTGACCAACACCAGTGGGACTGTCATTGGCGTGACTTCCTGCATTGTGATCATCCTCATTATCATCTCCGTCATTGTACAGATCAAACAGCCTCGTAAAAAATATGTCCAAAGGAAATCAGACTTTGACCAGACAGTTTTCCAGGAGGTATTTGAACCTCCTCATTATGAGTTATGTACTCTCAGAGGGACGGGAGCTACAGCTGACTTTGCAGATGTGGCAGATGACTTTGAAAATTATCATAAACTGCGGAGGTCATCTTCCAAATGCGTTCATGACCATCACTGTGGATCACAGCTGTCCAGCACTAAAGGCAGCCGCAGTAACCTCAGCACAAGAGATGCTTCTATCTTGACAGAGATGCCCACACAGCCAGGAAAACCCCTCATCCCACCCATGAACAGAAGAAATATCCTTGTCATGAAACACAACTACTCGCAAGATGCTGCAGATGCCTGTGACATAGATGAAATCGAAGAGGTGCCAACCACCAAGTCACAGGCTGTCCAGGCACGATAAAGCCGTCCAGCGGTGAGTATCAATAGATTTTTTGATGACAACTATAACCTGAGGACTGAAATGCTTCCAGAATGTTGTCTTCTATTTTGTCTTCATATTTCAGTTTCCCTTTAATTAATGATTTAAACCATAGTTTTCCAATATTTTCGTCTTCTTTTTTCCTTACTGCTATCCATATTCTTCTTAAACCTCATATATATGTGCATGGTATGTATATTTGTGTGAACACACGTACACAGAGACCAAAGATACTTTATTTCTAAACATATACACATTTATTAAATTATGGCTTTTAATTTATAATACAGATTTATATTGCACACCTGCTTCCATGTGATCATCAATGTTGCTCTCATCAATGTTTATATATTTTGAGATATGAAATGATATTTGGAAGCAATTGCCTTACCAAGATGGCTCACCCATCTTGATAAACAATTTTAATCCCAAAATAACATATTTTTCAATATAATGTACTTATTTTTGGTAGAAACACAAAAATTCTTTTCTTTCACATGTAACATAATATTTATATTATGAATTGCATAGCATAGTATGATATACTCATCATTTACACCTAAATGTTGTAAGAAATAGTAGAAACATTTGATTTATTTTCCTTTTACTATAAATACAATATTTTCTGTGTTGTAATATTAGCCTTAAAATGAGTGAAGGTTTTGAGTAAAAAAATTTAAATTTAGGAAATACTATTTTATTTTCAGAACTCTTACCAACTTATATTTTGTTTTGCATGTTTACTAGCGTTTAGTTTGTTTTATAAATTGTGACATACTTTCTCCATTCATTACACATTCTTAAAACCTAAAATACTTCAGTTGATTTCATATGTTTTGCATGCTGATGTAAGTCTATTTCCACAGTTTTCTGAATTTTAAAAATGCTTTTAAGTAAATATTTGTATACATTTATTTTTTGTGCAAATAGTACTTTGTTGAGTGAAATAGCCATAACATTCCAGGTTCTGCCTCATTGGGTCTCTAAGCAAACATGAATCTGAATACAACACAACTAGGGTCTAAAAAGACAATTCCAGGTAAGCAGATGCTCTTGGTTCCTTCTCCTACTTTGTCGTATTCTGTTTTGTTGCAACTGTCTCGTAGTTTTTTAGGGAATGTGCTATTTATCCATTATTTCTTGAGATATGTGTTTCATGACATTTCATGATTAGAAATACGATGGATTCAGTGTTTATAGGAGAGACGATTCTCAGGATACATACCTTTCAAACAAATGTTAGTATTCTTACCATCAAGCATTGTACTAAAATATAATTTAGAAAGATATCAAATTAATAATCTACATTTTACATGTTTTAAGGTAAAGATACTACAATTGATGAACTTTCTCCAAAGAAATACTAGAAGAAGCCCAAGGTTTTCAAACTAAGAAAGTAGAATAGAATATTCAGTCTCAGTATAGCTGAAGTTAATATTTAAAACTGGTAACTACTTTCTTTAAGTAATTTGGCAATATTTTACTCAAAATTTATACACTAAATATTTTCGGTATTACACAATGTGTGAACTCTTATTTTTGCATGAATATGTAGCTCATCTCATCAGAATTAAATACAGCATGTTATGTCAAATTTTATACTATAAAATTTGAATGCAAAAGGCTTCATTAACACCAGTTGTCCATGTGTACATCGATTTTGTCATCAGATATCACAATGGCTTTACTTTTTGCACTTGCTAGTCTATATCTATATTAGCCTAATTTGTCTCCAATTGAATTTGCTTAACAGCTAATCTCTTCTAAACTCCTCAAGCCTATCAACTATTCTTGAACTAGGTGAATGCATTTCCATGCTCTATATTACCTTAATAAATTGGTGTATTTGTATGCATTTTTCATTGGGAGAAAATGTTTTAACTGTTTTTTATTTTCAGAGAAGAACTATTTATACAAACATGGGGACTGTGAAAAGAAAATTCTATAGTGAATTGTGAAAAGTGGACATATTTCTAAATTCATTCCACTGCCTTTATCCAAACTTAAGAATTACAGACATTTGTTATTCCTTCGGCAAGACATCCCCGCTGCACAATGATATGTTCATTTCGTAATTTGGTTGCTGGCCACCAAGTGCTCCTTAGTTTTTAAATACATTTTGAGATTTACTGGAAACTTGAAGAAGAAATTAGTTCCCGATTAAGACTATCCCAACTTTATTTTTATTGTCAGTTTCACTTTTGTTTCTATGTTGTTTTATGTCTTTGTTATATAATTGTACCTTGTGTGATATGTGAAAAAAAAAACACGAATTTGGATGAACCTTGTGTTACATGTACATTGTTTTCATTATATAGACTTCTTGAGAATAGTGCGTCCCTGAATGATTTTGAACATGCTACAGTGAAAAGAGACTGTGGACCATGGAATCACCAGCTAGAGGTTATGGACTATACACACCTATTATTATATTCTGATTAAATGCAGCAAAAAGTAACAAGTAAAATTACTAGATTGCAATAAAAAATTTCATTTTTGGTCTTTCCTATATATCCCTGATTTTTCCTTTTTGTTTATATTAAAGAAAGTACTGAGTTTCAGAAATCTTTTTTGAAATCAGGTATTTTACCATTCATACTCTACAGTAGAAATGTTTTTGATTAAGCACTTAGCAATATGACCAAATTGACAGTTTGAGAAAACACCCCTGCATGTCAGTACTGGATATTTGAGCTGGGAAAATATCCTTTTTGTTAGACACATTGTAAAAAGCATGCATTGTCAAATACTGTTGTTACTCTTCCATTTCTTTATGTCATATGCTTGCTACTTATGACTTTTTATATAAATATATATAAAATGTATAATAATTTCCTAATTTGAGTTAAGAGAAATGTTTTCTTCCATTAGAATGATAAAAACTGACTTACATAAATACACATTTTATATCAACTCTTTCCACCTTTTAGGGTACAGGATATCCTTCAGTATTGAGGTTTACTTCCCCCAAATATTTGGCTTCTAAAAGTTTAGGGGAATATGTCCTTCTTTTAGAATAGGAAAGTCTATTTTTTTTTTTACTGCTTTAAAATCACAGGCCCTTTTATGAACTAAATTACACCGTTATGACTTATTCTTCTTCTCAGGCACACGTAATACACCTGAAAGCTTAGTGATTATGTGTTTAACATAAAGTAAAATCTTAAAATATATTTTATTTCTATTATATACACATTCTGTAATGTTTGATTTAGTGAGCAGTTATTTTTTAAAATATTTAATGTATAATCTTACAAAATGAACTTTAAAAATAAGAATTCTATCAGTATATATGCATACCAACTTTTTCAAAACTACTGAATTCTACAGGTTGAAAGAGTTCTTTCCGTCCGCTAACAGAGCAATCTGGTTTACTAAAATTTGAACTTTGCAATTCAAGCTGGCTTTGCAAACTAAATAGATGAATTACTGTCATACATCTCTATTAGGAATTCAGTGTCATATATGTCACAAAATCATTAAATAGAAAATAAAATTTCATAATAGAAAAATCAAAGAATTATCCTAGCTATTATAAACACTCTATGTTGAAAAAACATCAAGCTACACAATCACTTCAATGAATTTGATAAGCTGGGGAATACAGAAGAGATATTGATCATGACAAATAAAGATTATTTTTCATTGTTATGCTACATATTTTATACATATTCCTTACGATAAAATCTATCCTTTTTTATTTGGCTTGACTGGTTTATTTATTACCACGATTATTTATTTTTTTTTCCCTTTAATTCAAAGTTAATGCACCAAAGATTTTTTAAAATGATTAATCATATCTTACATTGCTTTCTCTATTTAGAAATCTTCAGAAGACTCCTTTCCCTTTGAATGATAGTCTCAAAAGTATGATACACCTTTCAAGACTTTATGTATAACAGCAATAAAAATAGTGAAATAAGTTAGGTGAACGGTTGACTATACATTTGCTCTATATCTGTCCAATATGGTCATCCCCTTCCAGTTTCTCCTAAATATACAGAATGCTGACTACCTGCTTAAAAGATATTTCCACCGGAAATCCACTAATGGAGACTTAAAAAAAACCGCCAAATTAAAGTATAATAATAAATATGAATAGCTCACACATATTTAATACACAAGCTTCATGGGAAAAAATATTTTAAATGAAGAACAGGCCACCTCAGTGATAACTCTAAAACTATTCAACAATGTACTAATCATAAAATAAGATAATCGTAAAACACGACTAATTATAAAACAAGATAATGTCAATGACTGAGCAAGGTCTGGAGGATTCCTTTGTTCCTGGCATTCACTCCAGATGCTGGATCTTGGGAATAAAGGGTTCTAGCAGAGCTGGGAGATGGTCTCTGGAGGGCCCTGGGGGTGCTTTTTTATCAGCCAGTATTGAGATATGTCAATATACTAAAAACTATTTAGTAGCTATATCAGACCTTATCACCTGAATGCAACCTTTGGCCTAAATTCTAAAGGTGGTGACACACATAGATAAGGAATGAGATGTTTCAAGACTTTTAAGTCTTGTTGTTTTAATAAATGATGACATTTTTTGATAAAGTGAATTCAAATATTACCGACCCAAGTGCTTTATTGATGCAATAAGCTGGCTTCAGATAATGTATTGAGTTAACCTGCTTTGTTAATTTGATAAAGCTATTCTTTTTCATTTTATTTTGTCAAGTTTTAATTCACTTTTCAAAATCATGGCGGCATATACTCACATGTCATGCTTATGAAGCCCCATATTAAGCTTTGTAACTCTGTTCAAATGTATTGTGGTTGCCTAATTTTAGGGTTCTAGTTTGGAAATCTGATTTCTTTTGTACCTGTTTATATATATATATATATATATATATATTATATATATATATATATATATATAACCAATTTTAAGCATTATCTTGCAGAATACACATAGGTGGAGTTTGATTTGCCATAATTAACTCGAATTTGATTTTGTGACTAAAATGTGGTTATCCACATAATTGGAGATCAGCATCTTTGGGCTTTTAATGGAGAACAAATCACATTGTGGTGATGCTGGCTTTTCTGTTTCACATTACTTTTGCTCTAGAATTATTTTAGTGAGTCTAATGACTCCATAACTAATGATCCTCAGTGTTTAGTAAGTTAGATCATTGGCATTACTTTGATATTCACATAGCTTCTGTATCATTTTTTTCTGTATTTTTCCCTTAGTAATTTAATTTAGATCTCCCCTCAAATTTTACACCTTTTAAAAAAAAATCCATGAATGGGTTTTTCCCAAGCTCAGAATATCATAATAAATTACAAAATATGACCCTGATTCCTATTACCTTTATTGAAATGATGGCAATTAATTTTCTGTTGTTTCGTCAGTGAAATAAATAAGAGCATCTTATGAAGTTTGTATGTCTCTGTGATGAAAATGAGTCATGTCAGATTCCCTCTCTGAAGGAAGTAAATAAACAACATTTTAAAAATCCTCTGAATTCTAAATAAATATGTGCTGAAAAGTGAGTTAGGGATTTGTCTAATAGCACTGAGGAGAGTTAGCTTCGGTGTCATTTTTCTCTGTGCACTTTTTTCTCCATAGGTTCATTTCTATCTGTCGCAGTCTAGCACAAAGGATCCAGGCAAGAAATTGTAAAATAGACCCAACAACAAAGAAACAGGTCTTGAGTTAACTATCAATCTCTTAAGCATTTACTTAATATTGCCCATGCCCATCTTAAAGGTTTAATAAAGTAGCAAAATAAAAATATATTGTTAAAATAGCCAGAGATGTTTTTATACATAATCCCATTAAATCTGAGGCCCTTTGTTAATTTAGAATTATCATGATTCATTTTATTAATAAACTTGTTTTCATTGTACTACAAATTTCTCTCACTGAATTATGTCATCAAAACAAATCAAACAGGGTAATAAAAATAACAACCATAGGTGACTCATGTCCAACACTCATAACAACTCATCATTTTCTTGTAGCCTCTGGTTCTGTACTTTCTTGTGTATTATTACAGAGGTGAAAGCTCTCTTAACATGCCTCTAGTTCCTCAGAGGTAGGAAAAATAAACTCAACCTGCTTTGGACTTGTGTATTTACTTGAGTTGGTTTCCAGAAACAGTATGTTCTTATTCCTGAAACAGTGTGATCATATAGTTAAACTTCTCCTTTCTATCCATAACTACTCTGCAGTCAACATGTTCTTTTTTGTTCCCTACTTCTCCCATCCTTCCAACCTCTGAGGCATGCTATTTTACAGTGGTTTGTTCTTTGAAAAATTGTTTTTGTGCCCTCTCTTAATAGTCACAGATACTGACACAAAACTTTAAAATGACCAGAAAACATAATGTATAAATTATTTAAAATAAAACATTCTTTTTATATCACATTATCAAATTTGTACTCTTTATTCACTTTCCCATTGAGTGTGATATCAATATAGCTAGGCTTTGTTGAACCTGCATAGTCTGTCTACCAAGCCTCTTCCTAAGTACTTTGAGGGTAAAATGAAGGAAGAGTCTAGGAAGGAACACAATTATAGAGCCTTGTAGAAGGCAGACTGCTTACAGGAGCTGAATAAGGAAAATTAAGCTCAACATTATGTGCTATGTTGCCCATCTTGAAAAACCAATTACACATCCCTGGTTACCTCGTCCATCATCTCCCATGGAAGATAAAAAAAAATTCAAATGTTAAGATAATACAATAGACATGATGTTTTATAATCAAGAACTTTGTAGCAGATATATGAGAATATAGTATCTTTTTAAGAAGATAAAGAGGATTTGTGAATTGAGACAATTGTCAAATAGTAGTGCAGGGAGAAATTTCCACCTAGAGTAATTAAAGCAGATGTAGTCTTGGAAGATCGTTTACTCGAATTGGTTGGAGCATAGACAGAAAGAGTAATACTAAGTGAAGTTAAAAGAGTAAGTTTGAGTTTACATCATGATTTCTGAGTGCATGGAATACCATCCAAAGGAACTTACATTTTATTCAAAGGAGAATATTTTAATATCTTAGCAGAGAGGGGCTTAATATTTCTGCTTTCAGTAGATGCCTCTGACGGGTATATTTGCTAAAATGAATGGGAGTGAAATACAGTAAAATCAAAACTGTACAAACAAGACATGAAAAAGAATAATTGGCAGATTGTTAGCTATCCAGGAATATTTGGCTGGCTTTTTTATTTCTACTATATTGTTTCAAGGTTATAGCTGACTAGCGAACATACTGAGTGACACATGCTAAACACCATTTTGAGTGCTTTACATGTAATTTTTTTCCTTGGTTATCTTAGCAATTCTATGACTAATTAATAATAATGGTATTTGTTGTTTATTGTACAGATGAGGAAACCAAAGAGAGTTTTAGTAACTATTTTTAAGATTACACAATAAACAATGATGAATCAAGCTTTGAAAGCAACCTAACCACAGAATCAACCAACACTTTTCACCAGTGTACAGTAAAACCACGTTAATATTCAACATAGCATGTACTGCTGAAGGAAGTTGATACTTATTCATATTAACCCCATAGTTTTGTGTTTCCTTATGTAAAGATATGTATTATAGCACCTTCTCTCCACCTTATAGCGTGTGGGGGATCAAATGACCATGCATTGGAAGATATTTTCTATATGCTATAATACCTTATAAAAATAAATCGTTTTTCCTAAATCATGTGTAAACTTCATTTTATGATCGACATGAAACGAAACTATCTTCTATAAAGAGCAGCAATGTAGAGTAACCTCTCTCTGAACTTGTCCACAGTAAAATATATGACTTTCTGAACCCAGTGACTCTTTCTCTGTCTGGATGATACTTCCTCCAGTGCTATTTTGTTCCATCATCGTATTGAAATGCTGTTCATCACTGAAGGATGAACAACATTGAATGCCAAAGCTCTGGTGGACGGCATTGAATGCCAGAGCTTCTGAGTAACCCCCAAAGCACTCATCATGAAGTAGACACAGAAATAGCAACACTGGAAAGCAAATCCTATGTGTCAGTCACAGATAATTATTTGGTATAAATTCACGTAATAGCATCCTGGTGGATAAGCAAGCAAGCAGACAGTTGTATCAGTAAACGCAGTTTCAGAAGCAAGATTACAACATTTAAAAAGTGCCAAACTGCAGTGAAAATCAAATTTTAGTTTTATTTTATACTATTTATGTGCTCTTTAAAAATCTGTTTGAATCCTCTGCATTGCACTTCCTTTTTTTCTTTCTTTTTTTTTTTTTTTGAGACAGTGTCTCACTCTGTCAGCCAGGTTGGAGTGTAGTGGTGTGATCTCAGCTCACTGCAACCTCTGCCTCCTAGGGTCAAGCAATTCTCATGCCTCAGCCTCCCTGGTAGCTGGGATTACAAGTATACATCACCACCCCTGGCTAATTTTTGTTTCTTTGGTAGAGATGGGGTTTTGCCATGTTGCCCAGGCTGGTCTCCTCAAGTGATCCACCCACCTCAGCCTCCCAAAATGTCAGGATTATAGGCGTAAGCCATGGTGTCTGGCCCTTACCTTCTTTATTTGTAAAATACAGAAGGCTACACCTAGTGAAAAAGGTTTCTGTTAGCATTAGAACTGGGCCGGACATGGTGATTCACACCTATAATTCCAGCAGTTTGGAAGGCCAAGGCAGGTGGATCACTGGAGGTCAGGAGTTCAAGATCAGCCTGGCCAACCTGGTGAAACCCCATCTCTACTAAAAATACACACAAGAAAAATTAGCCAGGCATGATGGTGGGCACCTGTAATCTCAGCTACTCTGGAGGCTAAGGCAGGAGAATTGCTTGAATCCAGAAGGTGTAGGTTGCAGTGAACTGAGATCACACCACTGCACTCCAACCTGGACCACGGAGTAAGACTCCATCTCAAAAAAAAAAAAAAAAGAATGAAACAGAACTGATGTGCACACACAAGCAATATGAGATCAGTGGGACCACAGTGGAGGCCATGGTACCTACACTGGTGGTGTAGCAGTTTGCATTCCAGAGCGGGAAAAATGTCTCTTATGTGTTACAGCTTTCTGTTCCTGCAGCTCAGGCATTCCCACAAAATTATTGTCCTGTCTCAGTGATCCCAATAGCACTAGATAGTTCAGGAATAGACTTCACCTTTCACAGACACAAATGATTGAATATCAATTTCTGAGGGATTATTAAGACAGGACAAAATGGGAAAACAAAAAATAGAGGGGGCTAGTAAGGTGAGAATGAACCAGAGTCAGACACTGCCTAATAGCTTTTAGTGTGCCACCATACACTGTAAGAGAGAGAAGAATCATACTGGAAGATATGCTATCAGGAACGTGTAATTGAGAATTGCTGATTTGTAGAATATGTGCTTGGAGACAGGAATCAGAACTGACCAAGCTAGGTATTCTTCAAAATAACGAGGTGCATTGTACATAACTAGTAATCAATATGTGTTGTTAAGTGAGTGGAAAAATTACAATTGTTAAATTTCTTTATTCATCACAGAAGCTCATTCCTAACACCAAGGCATATTATCCATGTATGAACTATTGTCATTATAAAGAAGACCAATTCTGCTATATCAAGAGAACACATGGACATATTGAGGGGACTCACACACCACTGGGGCCTCTCTGATGAAGGATGGTGGGAGGAGGGGAGAGGATCAGGAAAAATGACGAATGGGTACTAGGCTTAGTACCTGGGTGATGAAATAATCTGTAAAACACCCAGGACAACAAATCTACACATATACCCTGAACTTAAAAGTTTTTTTTTTTTAAAGACATAGTGGCCATAATTGTAATAATTTCAGTTACATTTTCTCTTCTGTCTACACTCACTCAATATTTTTATAAATGTTTACTTTTGTTTATGTGAATTGCCATAAGTGGGGGAAATGATGGTGTTTTTTGGAGATAATTTAGCCAAAGATTAGATATAAAGTTGTAAAAAAAAAAAGCTTTGAAATTGCCAAGAAAGTTTTGTAATTTTAGTTGGTATTCACATTTACAATAATTTCTTTTCCACCTTCTTCCATAAGTGAATGGATTTGAAGTCCTCAAAGACACATATTTTCAGTCAGTCTTATGATTCTATATTTAGAAAACTGAATCTGAAAAGCACAATATTAAATCACTATTAACTTAGAAAAACAGAGAAGGTACCCATTTAAAAAATGAAGTGTGTTACTCTTGTCATTTTATATTAAAATACAAGCCACAAAATATGTACTTCCTAAAATAAAATTATCTCAATTATTTTCTTGTTACTTTCTTTATAAATATTTTTAGACATATGACAATAACATTTTTAGCTCTCAAAGTGAATGTGGTTTTATTGTTCATCAAGTTGGAAAACAGTTATTTTTCTAAATACATGTAATCATAAATATCAAAAATCAAATTTATATTAATAACAAAGGATGTACAAGATGTATGTTTTATTAATTTAAACACAGAAAAGATGCATTACCACTTAGAGTTTCCTTTCTCTTTAGGATTATTACTCTAAGCAATTAACAATTATAGAGTTACATTTCCTTAAAATATCTACAATTTGGGAAGATCAGCTAGAATGCTATTCACAAATTCCATATTAACATGATAATATAATTATTATTTTTATTTATATTGTGGCCATATTTTTTTTTTTAGCCAATAGGTTGTTCAAATCATAGAGACATGCTTATTATAATGTAAAAGTTTCTGGGAACCCACCTAAGCAGCTTTTTTAGCCATATGCACAATGATGGGTTGTAGGCAAACTCCAGAATCCCAGGAAATTTTAACAGAAAATTGAAAATTGCGATTTTAAAACATCTTTTGCATTCTTACTCAAAATGAGAATGATAATCTATTTATATACATTCTATTCTCTATCAGCCTGATAAACTGGCTTTAAGCAATTTTAAATTTATTTATTTATTCATCATTTATATGTTACTGGCTATTTATTTTTTATTAAAAATCATTGAATAATATTTTGAAGAGCTATACCCCAAAATACTATGAATTTATTTAATCTCTAGTACTCTGTATTCTGTTACCTCCATGAGTCTTTTTTTAAATAAATATGACTGATAAAAGCATTTAAATAACTGGAAGAGGGGGAGAGGAAGTTCAGGATGTTCCAAATTATTAATTAAAATTGAAATTATCTTTAACAATATAATTGTTTATCTAGCTCTAAAATCCAGCTATAAAGACAAAACACATCTTGGGACCATTAAAATTGTTCTTATATCATCATAACAAAGTAAGAAATTTGAATTTGTGTTAAACATAGTAGACACACACACATAGAGTTCAGGAAATCACATGATACAATCATCAGCTACTGGAAGATAAAAAAAAAATGAACTAATTGAAATAGAATAAAAATTAAACCAATAAATATATAAATTGCTTATTGGTTAAAAATATGTTATTAAGAAACAAAGCTCATCATTGCTTATCTGCATTTCCAACTAGATTTTGGATTCCAGTGAACTACTTAGTGATGTGCTTTGTCACATTTAGGTTACAATCACATTCAGACTAAAGATAAGAAAACCTCTCTCTCTCTCTCTTCTGTCTGTCTCTCTCCCTCCCCCCCACTTCCTCCTTTCCTCTGTGATTCTCTTCTTGTTCCCTTTCATTTATTTTTAGTCCTTTAAAATAGCAATTTCCTATGGGTTTTTTTTTTTTTTTTTTGCTTTAATTTGCACGGCTATGCCAGTTCTTTTTTCACATTAAGAAATGTTCATGATTTTATCGTATTCCTGACTGTAAGCACTGATCCACAGCAGTGGTATTTTTGTTTGGCTAATCTTTAACTATTTTAAGTACTGAAGAGTAAAGATTACCCTTGCCATCTTCTCCAAGTAAAGTTATGGCAATGCCTTTGGTGCTGTTTTAACTATAGAATAATTAACATAATACTCAATGAATGTATGTCCCTTTGAGTGTGTATTCTGTGCCTGGTAAATGACACAGAATATGACATTTTCAGACTTACAAAAATTCTAGTACTGTGTGGAAGAGGCAAATAAAAGGAATATCATTTTTTCTGAATTTATTATGTAAGAACAGATCATCATAGTTCCTCACACAGAATTTTCAGCAAAGGTGTTGATGACTAATCAATACATATCATGATCACTGCTATTTATTTATTTATGCTTTTATTTTTGAGATGGAGTCTCACTCTGTCATCCAGGCTGGGGTGCAGTGGTTCAGTCTCGGCTCACTGCAACCTCTGCCTCCCGGGGATTAAGCAATTCTGCCTCAGCCTCTCGAGTATCTGGGATTACAGGCACCCACCAACATGCCCAGCTATTTTTTTATGTGTTTTTAGTAGAGATGGGGTTTCACCATGTTGCCAGGCTGGTCTGGAACTCCTGACCTCAAGTGATCCACCTGCCTCGGCCTCCCAAAGTGCTGGGATTACAGGCATGAGCCTTCGTTTCCCGCCACTGGTATTTATTAATAGATGCTTGGACCCACTTGCAAGTAAGTGTTCAAGGTAAGAGCAAAGATATCTTAATGCACACTTTCAAATATTCTAGGTAAGACAGTTTCAATTGTGATAATTTGGGGCTAAAATGTTTCGATTGTCTGAAATGAATTTCTAGGATATGTGGGTAAATTAAATTATGTCTGTCTCATTTTACTATTGGAAGAAAATAACGTCAGGAATCTTTGCACTTACCTGCCCCCACGATGTAAAGAAAATCTCCCAATATATGTACCTACTTAGATGACATTCAGAAAGCAATGAAATAGATCAGCTCTAAAAAATACAAAGCAACATTTTATCAGCATTTTTCTGTTGCACAAGCTGTTTATAGCTTGTAAAATTCTAAATATGTGCTTTCTATTGGCAATGAATGCATAGATGAATGGAGAACATTAATTTTCATTAAATTTAACAAAAATGATTATCTTCATATTTGTAATGTAATTATTTTAATTAAATGTGGCACATTTTAGCTGATAAATTATAACATATAGAACATGATGCCCCCTGGTATAGGTAAAAGTATAGGACATTGAGACATTTTAATATTATTGAAGTACAAAACTATGAAAGTGATAATTCTCAGATCTCAGGGTTGATAAAAATTCCAAGATTTCTACTTAAAGGATTAATGAATAGTTATGATTAATATTTATATATTTATTAATTATAGTATATGAGTAATGTTATTTGATTGATATATACATATATATATGAATTAATCTCACTTTTACCAAGAGTTGATCAAAGCTTCTTTCAGTTTTGAAGTTTCTTATATCTACTGCAGTTTCTGTACAAAGCAGATGTTCCACTTCCACAAATATATCTCAGCAGGGTTATTATTTGAAAGCCTGAAGAGAGAATATGAAATACATTGGACAAATAGATAAAATGAAAAAAAATGAATTTATTTAATCGTGGAAAACCACTTGTTGAAATTATTCAGAAAAACTTGCCTAGTAAAAGATTTTTACTGAATTTTGAAACTTAGTTTTTTTATCTAATACAATACTTTTAAATATATTAGTCCAATTTACTTTATATCCAAAATAGTGACCTGATATCTCACATGTTGTGAAGGTCATATTACTAGTCTCAAAATGGATACTAACTAAATAAAAATCATATTTGGCTTTCAAAATGTGATATTTTCTTGTTATTTCTTCTACCACAATTGCCCCATCTTTTCTTAGTCTATTTGCTTATTGGATTCTGCATTGGTATTCCTTGCATTGTATACTAGACTCCATTTTCATCTGCATCCCTATATCAAACCCACTTGAACATGGTGGGTTACCTTTTTGGTACATTATTGGATTCAGTTAGACAGTACAGCCTTTTGTTGAGGATGTGTACATCTATGTTCATCAAGGATATTGATCTGTAGTTTCCTTTTTTGTGAGTCCTTCCCTGGTGTTGGTATTATGGTGATACTGGCTTCATAGAATGATTTAGGGAGGATTTCCTTTTTCTCTATCTTTTGGAATAGTGTTGATAGAATTGATACCAATTCTTCAAATGGCTGATAGATTTCAGCTGTGAATGTGTCGGTCCTGGACTTTTTTTTGTTGGCAGTTTTTTTATTACCATTTCAATCTTGCTGCTTGTTACTGGTCTTTTCAGAGACTCTATGTCTTCCTGGTGTAATCTTGGAGGGTTGTGTATTTCTAGGAATTTATCCCTCTTCTCTAAGTTTTCTAGTTTATCCACATAAACGTCTTCATAATAGCCTTGAATAATCTTTTATATTTCTGTGGCGTTAAGTTGTAATATCTCTCATTTTGTTTGTAATTGAGCTTATGTGGATCTTCTCTCTTCTTTTCTTGGTAATTTTGCTGACAGTCTACCGGTTTTATTTATCTTTTCAGTGAACCAGCTTTTTGTTTCATGTATCTTTTGTATTTGTTTGTTTGTTTCAATTTCATTTAGTTCTGCTCTTATCTTCATTATTTCTTTTCTCCTGCTGGATTTGGATTTGGATTATTCATGTTTCTCCAGTTCCATGAGGTGTGCTCTTAGATTGTCTATTTGTGCTCTTGCAGACTTTTTGATGTAGGCATTTAATGCCATAAACATTCCTCTTAGCACCCCTTTTACTGTATCCCAGAGATTTTGATGGATTGTGTCACTATTGCTTGGTTCAAATAATTTTTAAGTTTCCATTTTGATTTCATTGTTGAGTAAACAATCACTCAAGAGCAGGTTATTTAATTTCCATGTATTTGCATGGTTTTGAAGATTCCTTTTGGAGTTGATTTCTAATTTTATTCCAGTGTGGTCTGAAAAGAGTACTTGATATAATTTTGATTTTCTTAAATTTACTGAGACTTGTTTTATGGCATATCATATGGTCTATCTTGGAGAATGTTCAATGTGCTGTTGAATAGAATGTAGATTTTGTAGCTGTTAGGTAGAATGTTTTGTAAATATCTTTTCAGTTCATTTGTTGTAGGGTATAGTTTAAGTCCATTGTTTGTTTGTTGACTTTCTGTCTTGATGACCTGTATAGTGATGCCAGTGGAGTATTAAAGTCCCCCACTATTATAGCGTTGCCATCTATTGTATTTCTTAGGTCTAGTGGTAATTGTTCTATACATTTGGGAGCTCCAATGTTAGGTGCATATATATTTAGAATTGTGATATTTTTCTATTGGACTAGTCCTTTTATCATTATATAATGTCTCTTTGTCTTTTTAAAATGCTATTGGTTTAAAATTTGTTTTATCTAATATAACTACTCCTGCTCATGTTTGGTATACATTTGCATGGAATATCTTTTTCCACCCCTCTTTACCTAATTTCATTTGAGTCCCATAAGGTGAGTCTCCTGAAGGCAGCAGATAGTTAGTTGATGAATTCTTATTCATTCTGCCATTCTGTATCTTTTAAGTGGAACATTTAGGCCATTTACATTTGATGTTAGTATTGAGATGTGAGGTACTATTCCATTCATTAAGCTATTTGTTGCCTGAATACCTTGTTGTTGTTGTTTTTTCATTGCATTATTGTTATGCATGTCCTATGAGATGTATGTTTTAAAAAGGTTCTATTTTGGTGTATTTCACGGATTTGTTTGAAGAGCTCCTTTTAGCAGCTCTTGTAGTGAGTGCTGGCTTGGTAGTGGCAAATTCTCTCAGCATTTATTTGTCAGAAAAGACTGTATTTTTTCCTTTGTTTATGAAGCTTAGTTTCACTGCATATGAAATCCTTGGATGATAATTGTTTGGTTTAAGGAGGCTAAAAATAGTACCACAAAAATAAATCACAGACAACACAGACAAATGGAAACACTTCTCATGCTCACGGATAGGTAGCATCAATATCGTGAAAATGACCATACTGCCAAAAGCAATCTATAAATTCAATGCAGTTCCCATCAAATTACCACCATCATTCTTCTGGAACTAGTAAAAGCAATCCTAAAATTCATATGGAACCAAAAAAGAGCACACATAGCCAAAGTGAGACTAAGTGAAAAGAACAAATCTGGAAGCATCACACTACCCAACTTTAAACTATACTATAAGGCCATAGTGACCAAAACAGCATGGTACTGGTATAAAAATACACACATACACAAGTGGAACAGAGGCAAAAACCTAGAAATAAACCTAAATATTTAGAACAAACTGATCTTTGACAAAAACAAACAAAAACATAAAGTGGGCAAAAGACACCCTATTCAACAAATGGTGCTGGGATCATTAGCAAGCCAGATGTAGAAGAATGAAGCTGGATTCTTATCTCTCACCTTATACAAAAATCAACTCAAGCTGGACCAGACTTAAATCTAAGAACTGAAGCTATAAAGACTCTAGAAGATAACATCAGAAAACACCTTCTAGACATTGGCTTAGGCAAAGACTTCATGAGCAAGAACCCAAAAGCAAATGCAACAAAAACAAAGAAAAATAGGTGGGATTTAATTAAACTAAAAAGCTCTGCACAGCAACAGAAATAATTATCAAAGTTAACAGACAACCCACATAGTGGGAAAAAAATCTTCACAATCTATACATCTGACAAAGGACTAATATCTAGAATCTACAAAGAACTCAAATCAGCAAGAAAAAAAAATCCCATCAAAAAGTCTGCTAATACACGAATAAACAATTTTCAAAAGAAGATATGCAAATGGCCAAAGAGCATATGAAAAAATACTCAACATCACTAATTATCAGGGAAATATCAAAACCAGAATGGGATACCACCTCACTTCTGCAAGAACGGCCATAAAAAAAAGAAATGTTGGCAGGGATGCTGTGAAAAGGGAACACTTTAACACTATTGGTGGGTATGTAAACTAGTATAACAATTATGCAAAACAATGTGGAGATTCCTTAAAGACCTAAAAGTAGATATACCATTTGATCCATCAATCCCACTACTAGGTATTTACTCAGAGGTGAAAAGAAATAATTTCACAAAAAAGATATTTGCACATGCCTGTTTACGGCAGTACAATTTGCAGCTGCAAAAATCTGGAAGCAGCCCAAAGGCCCATCAATCAACAATTGGATAAAGAAAATGTGACATGTATATACACAAATACACACATATATATGTGTGGTGTAGTGTGTGTGTGTGTGTGTGTGTTTGTAATGTTATACTACTCTGTCATAAAAAGGAACAAAAGAATGGCATTCACAGCAACCTGGATGGAATGGGAAGCTATTGTTCTAACTGAAGTCACTCAGGAATGGAAAACCAAACATTGTATGTTTTCACTCATATGTGGAAGCTGAATACATATGAAGCAAAGACATAAGAATGACACATTGGACTTTGGGGTCTCAAGGGAAAAGATTGGAGGTAGTGAGGGATAAAAGACTACACATTGCATACAGTATAGACTGCTTGGGTGACAGGTGCTCCAAAAGCTCAGAAATCACCACCAAAGAACTTGTTTATGTAGCCAAACATCATCTGTTCCCCAAAAGCCTTTTGACGTAAAAATTTTACATTTAAAATAAATAAATAAATAAATAAATAAATTTTTTTAAAAAAGAAAAAAAGATAAAAAGAAAATACACCTGTACAATGAACCTTGCATCACAAATATTAGTAGTTTAAGAAGCACTAATCTGAACCTTCCCTTAATTTCCATCACTTATACATATGTATATGTAAAACATACGATAATAATACATAGCACAGGGAAAAATTTATTCCAGCATTAGTCAAGTTCTCATATTTTTCCAGAGTGGTGCAGTGTTAGCTCTAAGAAGACTATGGTCAGACAGTGATGCATATTGTAAATACAAAAGTGTTATTTTCTAAAAACAGAGAGGTAGCTAAAAATCTAATGGAGGAATTCAAATTTAATATTTAAAACGATTCAAATAACACACACGAAGAAAGGAAAGGGGAAGTACAAACTCAGTGAAAGAAATGATACAAATAGAACAAATCAATACAGTAGACCTAAAAGCAAACAAGAATCATATTAAGTTTAAATGAACTAAACTCTTATTAAAAGGTGGGTATTAACAGATTAGATTAAAAAGACAAAACAAGATCAAACTATTTGTGCCCCACAGGAGACAAACATGTATGACTCAGGTTGATAAGATGGAAAAAGACATATCTTGTTCACGTAAACTCAAGGAGGTGGCATGGCTATATGAACATCATACAAAACAGACTGAAGATTATGGTGTATTAGTGGAAACAATGAGGATGATTTTCAAAATGAGTAAAGTGTATACATTTCAAAATTCATGACGCAAAATAACAGAATGAAAGGGAGAAGCAGACAAATTCTTAATTGTTGTAGATTTTAAACAATCTTAATAATTGACGAAACAATGAAACAAAAGACATCAGTAAGAAGAATATGCAATATTGATCAATGCTACAGAGTGACTTGACCCAATTGACACCATCAGAGTACTGTGTGCAACAGATTCACACTCTTCTCAAGTGCACAAGAAATGTTCACCAAGGTATTGTCTAAGTTGTTCCATAAACTATTCCTAAACAAATTTTAAAAGATTGAAATTTTACAATGTATTTTCTGATCATTTTTGCATTAAAATTGAAATCAATAACAGAAATAGATCTAAACAATCCCCAAATATTTGAAAAATTAACACTGGTATTTTTAAACAACAAAAAGGATGAATCGAGTAAGAAATGTAAAAGATATTAGGAATTACTCAAATTGAATTAGTTCAAAACTGAAAAGAAACTTCAAGAAAAAACTGAGGGAAATTTATACCTTAGAAGGAAACGTATGGCTTTAAATGCTTATATTAGTAACAAACAAAAGTTTAAAATCAGTCATCTGAATTTTCATCTCAAGCTAAAAAGAAAGATGAGCTAAGTGAAATTATAAAATCATACCACAATTCAAGGGATAGTAGAGAAAAATCAACAAACCTAAAGTAGCTTATTTTAAAATATTAATAAAATAGGTAAGTCCCTAGAAAGACTGATGAAGATAAAAAGAAAGTTAATATCAATAACTGTTAGAAACACATGAAGGCAAGTCATTAATAATGCTAAAGACTTGCTTTTCAGCTTTATCTCTTTTTTTTTTCCCCCAGATATTGCTGTATGGCTTACAATACACAGTATTATCTTACAAGTGTCTTCTTAGAGCTAATTAAAATAAGTAATTAAAGTAAGATAATGAACACATGTATGCTAAAAAATTTAGGTAGAATGAACACATTTCTTGAAATACACAAGTTTTCAAAATTACACAAGAAATATAAAATCTGAATAGTTTTTTAACCTATTAAAAATTGAATTAATAATAAAAACTTTGCCATGTTAAAAACTTCAGGCACCAGTAGTTTCATTGAAATATTTAAATAGCTTAAGAAATAAATAACACCAGATAAAACCATGTTTGAAAAGTAGAGCTGCTGATTGCATTTCTGAACTCTTTTCATAAGGCAAGAGTTCTAGATCAGTTGTCAGGAGCTGGTGACCTCAAAAAACATGAATGAATTTGGGAGGAATGTTGAAAGTATTTACTATTTTGATTGCAGTGGTTTTTACGTGATCATACACATCTGTCAAACCTCACTGCATTGTACACCAAAATGGATTTTACTATTTGTAAATTATATTTTAATAAAATCCTAAGATATATAGATGTTTTTTACCTTTTGTAAAAATTTAATTACCAGGTTGTGCTTCCTAAACAAAATCATCACACTCAAAATACAAAAATTGATATTTTGAGTAAATACTTAGAGTAACAAACTTAGAGTAACATTTAGAATAAATCACTTGAAGTACAAATCATTTCAATATTATTTATAAACCATAGATTTTTAGCTCCTCATATGGGATAATTTTATGAATGAAAGTGTCATTTAAACGTTTTTACTTTTTACAAGGCAGATATTCTAAGTAGATTATTACTTAGGTGTGTCCTATGAAAACATTTTCATACAATATGTTTACCCACCTTTCTGTAAGGATAATGTTCATGTATTAAGAAAATAATTGACATGTATTTATTGATAATATTAAAAGCACTTTTGGCTGGGTGTGGTGGCTCACACCTGTAATCTCAGCACTTTAGGAGGCTGAGGTGAGCAGATCACCTGAGGTCAGGAGTTTGAGACCAGCCTGGCCAACATGGCGAAACTCTGTCTCTACTAAAAATACAAAAATTAGCCAGGCATGGTGGTGGTCACTGTAATCCTAGCTAATCCAGGAGGCAGAAGTTGCAACGAGCTAAGATCATGCCATTGCACTCCAGCCTAAGTGACAAAGAGAGATGTCATCTCAAAAAATAAAAAATATATAAAAAAGACACAAAATCTAAAAAGAAAAAACCAATAAAACCACTTTTTCAAATGTTAATATACTTAGAAGAAAATACTGTCTCTTTCTACTTTTTTTCTATAGCCAAGCTTTTCTCTCAGCTACATTGAGATTTTTACCAAACATATAGAAAGTTTCTGACCAGGTGCTTTTTAGTTGCTTGCCTACATGTATTATATTTTTAAGGATCCTGTCAGGTAGGCAGATATACTTCACCTTCAAATCTACTGTTTGCTTTGAATGATGGTGACTGAGACTCTGCAAACTATTTCCTGTGCCAGCTGACTGACCACTGTCAGAGCTTCTAGCAGAGGTAGCAGAGCCATATTGAGAGGCAGATGAGAACAAAAAGGACTTGCCTGCTTGCTTCCTGTTCCTGTCACTGTGCTCCAAAAAAGGGTATTTCCAGGCAGTGGCACCCTCTAGTGTCTTCTGAACGCTTCCATTCCAACCTTCCCAGGGACCCTTGGAGGCCTCCGCACCAGCACAGAGTGCCCCCTCCTCGGAGCTCTGCACCCTAAGTCTGCGCCAACTCCTCTCATCTTCTAGATTCTGAAAACCCCAAATTTTTTATTGTTTCCTCAACCCGGGGTGAGAGAGCTTTCTGGTTTATTATCTTTGTGTTTTCTCTGTATTTCCTTTTTGTTTTTTCAGCCCTCCAACCTGTGTAATGGATTCATTTGTCAAAATCCCTCTGTTGATACAGCCAGGATATTTCCTGTTTTGCTGACTGGAGGATTAGCATGGATTTTAATTGGACTATTTTCTTTTTATGGACATTTAAAAATTCTTCCTTGAGATAACTTTGCTTAATTTATGACAACTTTGCCCACTTAAATTTCTCACTAGAAAGAATATTTGGCAAAGTTATTTCTTGAATATTAGTTCTATGCCATGAGATATTATATTTTATCTGTCTATAATACACAAGAGAGCAGATATTTTCTTTTCATGGAGTGGGCAGTCCTCAATTCTCATGGTGATTTTATAGGAGCATATAATTTATATTGAAATAATATTGGAATGAAAGGAACATTTTTGTAATTGACAGTGCTTACCTAGGCAGCTCTAGGCAACTTCTTAATTCACATATGTGGACCATAATCAATCATTGTGTGCCTCTAAATTTTACTTTATTCTGCATGAATAAAGTTCCTTTCAAAATGGTTGTCCAGTATGGACTTACTGATGTCTTCAAAGAGAGCCTAGAGAATCTTCTGGTCTATTAGAAGTTTCAGAGCATCTCCTGAGAGGGTTAATAACAAATTCTAACTAATCAGCCACAGAGCTTGGAAAGTTAAAAATATATAACCTCAATTTTCCACAGGGAATGACTTTAAATCTAATCACCAGGTGATAAGGATTTTAATCTGTTTAAAGTGATCAACAAGTTTTTATCTTAAGAGAACAGAGAGACAACCAGATGTGTCTGACAAGAGAGTTGAGTAATTTTGACTCAGTCTGTATTCTGTTTAAATTGGGATTTCCTACAGTGTGTGATTTTACAGGGGGGACAGATTCATTTTCTAGCTTAATTGGAAGAAACCACAGCTTGCTATAATTAAGCTTATTTCATACAAAAATATTCCTGAGACTTCTGAAATGTATATTATTACAGAACACTAACATGTACGTATTCCAGTTTTCCTTGTAAATCACATGTAATAAATTCTGAAGGTGCAAGAAGAATGAATTTGATCTCAAAAGATAGATAACCAGTGAAATGATCAGTCTTGCATTGAAGTGTTAACTATAAGTAACTATTATTGAATGTTCAGTTTGCATGAGAAATAGCTTTAAGTACTTTACAGGTACTTATGTAGTTATTATCAGGTTTATTTTACAAATGAGGACATGAAGCCCAAATAAATTAAACAATCAACCTAAGATCAAGTTGTTAGTAAACGGCAAGGCCTGTATTTGAACCTAGGAAGTATGGATACCAAATCTATAGTCTTAACCATGCATCGTAATGCTTCTCATTGATTATCCCCTGATTAATTTAAGTAGGTGGGAAGAAGCCAAGTGCTAACCGCTGACTTGCAACCCAATTTTCATACCCCGCAAGCCTAGAGAGAGAGGAGAGACCATGACCTGAAATCCAACCTTTCTATCCCAGCAAGCAAAGAGAGAGAAGAGAGGCCAGGAACAAAAGAAGGAGCACACTCATCTCTCCTAAATACATGCTACTGGGGATTACTGGTAATAGTTACTGGAGAAAAATAATGGAGAACCTTTATCTACATGATCTACCTGGTCTGTCTGGGTTACTTATGGTAAATGAATTTTTAATTAATGGATTTGCATACAAGACCTGCTAAAAAATGGGAGAATCAACATGTGATTATCTGAGTAAAAAGAATATTTCATAACTGAAATACCACCTCTTGTGTAAGTTACACCCTGCATATATCATTTAGACAGCTCCCATGCTAAATCGGCATTAGAGCCATACTAAGGTAGCAGTGAAGGACTTGGAAAGTTGTGTTTGTGATATTACACTTCCACATGCTTCACCTGCATCTCATAACCACCTGTGTCCTTTGAATTATTAGTAAATTTTTGTCCCATGTAAGATGTGATTCTTATAAGTCTGATTAGAGAGTTTGATTCATTGTTTTATTAAGGAGTATCCTATACTGAAGCTCTTGAAATTCCAGGAAGTTCAATGCTGAAGTTGTATGATCTCTTGGTTTCTCTTGATAGTTAATTTGGACATTGTCATTTTATCCAATGAACACATCGTAAGCACCAGCTACTCATTCAATAAATATTTATTGCATGCATATGATGCTCATAGAGCTGTTTTAGTCCCAAACCAGAAAAATCAATTTGCTCTTTTGTGTCATGGAATCTAGTTAAAGGAAAGAAGAATCAACAATAATCACAATAAAAACAAAAATAGTAACAATAAAAATGTCATGTTGTGATTGTGCCTAGATAAATAAATAAATAAATAAGGCATACGAAAGGAATAGGGAGTGTGGAGGTATGAAATTGGATTTTTATGTGGAAGAGACATGAGCAGGCTCTCTGATGGTGTGATGTTTGACAAACATAATAAAAAAGTAATACAGTGAGTTATGTCAATATCTGAGGGGAGCGATTGCCTGCCATAGGGTGCATGCTTCATGTGCTTGTGAAGATGATGAAGTGATAGGAGCAGAGCAATAGAATGTCCATGGTAGGAGATAAAGGGAGAAGCAGATGGTGATAAGATCAGATACGGGTGGTCAAGTATGGCTTAAAAAAACACATTTCATTCTAACTGAAATGGGTAGGCACTGGAGGGGTTTCAACAGAGCAGTAGTTTGATATGGCTGTGTTTTAGCTTCTTTCCTCTGTCTCCCTTGGGGAGAATAATCCAAGAAGGAGTAAGAGTGAAGTCAGTGAGAACAATAAGAAAGCTAATGCAGTAGTCCAGTGAGAAATGATAGAGGTGTGATGTATGTGTCAGGATGCAGTCAGGAAAAATTAAAGCTGCCATAAATATGTAAGGTATTAAAGCCACACATAGAAATGAAGGACTTAAATAAGTTTTGAGAAATCTGGAGAAGCAAAGGTAGTAAGACGTTGCCAAAGATCTCAGCCTGAAGTGCTAAAGCACGTGATATGGTTTGGCTGTGTCTGCACTCAACTCTAACCTTGAATTGTAGCTCCCATAATCCCCACATGTCCCAGAAGGGACCCACAGAAGGTAACTGAATAATGGGGGTGAGTTTTTCTGTGCTGTTCTTGTGATGGGAATAAGTCTCATGGGATCTGCTGGTTTTATAAAGGGCAGTTCCCCTGCACACATTTCTCTTGCCTGCCACCATGTAAGATGTGCCTTTGTTCCCCCTTTACCTTCTGCCATGATTGTGAGGCCTCCCCCACCAATGTGGAACTGTGAGTCTGTTAAACCTCTTTTTCTTATAGAGTACCCAGTCTCAGGTATTTCTTCACAGCAGTATGATAATGGACTAATACAGCAGGTCTAATGCCTGAAAGATTCTGCAATGTTCAAGATTCCCGGGAAAATTCCAAAAACTTATGTGAGTCTACGGAAGTACAGTAGAGAAGGTAGTTCTGAAAAATATGCTTGCACACACGTGAATATCACATGTCCGTACACCTGGCTCAAGCTTCTGGCTCTCTGTGCCTTTGGAAAATACCACCCTCTCTAACTCTGTCTCCTTTAAATCATGACTGCTTACCACTGACAAATTATATCATTAATTTATGCTTTCTATCATTCCTTAAATGGCATTTATTATCTGTTTTCTAGCATTGTTTTCAATGTAAACTTTTTATATGTCATTAATGATTCAGTGACTTGGTAGTGAGGAAAGATAAATATATGGTCTTATCTGTCATCTGGAAGTATAAATCTAATCCAAGGTAATTAATATAACCAACTAAATCATTTATTTTAGCATATAACTTTTCTACTTGAGTACCAGCTCATTAGAAAAAAATATATAGATCCTTTTCATTTTTGTATCTTCAGAATACAGCATCATTCCTGGGACATATTGGATGCACAGTAAACACTTTTTGGATGAATGAAAAACCATTTCATAATAAAGGGATTCATGGGGCAAATTGAATACCAAAGTGCTAAAAAAAAATCAAAATGAGTGAGTAGAGAAATGTATATAAAAATGATCTAAACTGAGAGCAAGTATCCACACAAAATGATTAGAGTTTGAGACAGAGAAGGAAGTACTGGACATAAGGGCTGGTGTGATGAGCATAAAAACATATAAGAAATGGGAATCAAAACAACAAAAAAACACTGTATATATGGCACAGCCAGGCTTAATACAGCTTATTACATTTGTAATATATCATTTCCTTCTTTCTATTTTTTTTTTAGAGAAAACAGAGAAATCTTTCAACTATTCATGATGGTATTAAAGGGAAAAAAGATTAGAGATTTATATTCTCAAAGTTTTTCAAGTAAAATTGAATTGATATGCTTATTTTTTTCAGATGTCATTACATTTCTTAGTGCAATACTTTGTCAAATCATAACTTGATGGCTCAATCGTTTTGAAAAGCTCTGAAAAAATTAATCTAAAGACTATCCAAGAAAATATTTTGAAAGCTTATTAAAAACCAACAGTGCAATCACAACAAATCCCTTTTAGAATACAACTTGCTGCCATTGCTTTTTATAGACCATTCTTGCTATGTCTGACTGTCAGGCAGGTAGCATTACAGCAGAGGCTGGAGCTCTGAAGCAGCTCAGCCACAGCAAATGCAAACAAGTCATGCATCTGTTAGGAGGGCCAGGTTTTCAGCAATAGACACCTCAGTTTTATAATGTCTGGGAGTAAGCATACATGGTGAAAATGACAAGTTGCTACAAAATAAGATAAGTTTAATTGCGAAGAAGATTCTTGGGCACATATTGGTTTGCTAAATTATATCTTGACTATAATTTTAGAGAAAGATACTATTACATATTCAATTTTACAAGTAAACTGAGTGTTAAAGAAGTCTGTTTTTTCATTCAGTTCACAGAGTCAACTGGGGGATGCAGACACTGGGTTTCCTAGTGACAAACTCATTTTCCAACAAAATGATGACTTCATGTACTGAGCACCTGAAATGCGCTTGTGTTTGTTATATATTACCTAATTCAATCAACCACATTATAAAGTGGACAAAAATAGTCCATGATTTTCCCAAGGGAATTGAAGCCCAGTGACATTATATGAATAATTGTAAAATGGATCTTTTTAAGTGTGAATTCTCCAGAACAGAATCAATAGGAGATAGATAAAAGAGGACTTATTAGGAAAATTCGCTTATACAGTGATCGCTGAGAAATCCCACAATAGGCCGTCTGCAAACTGGAGAAACAGGGAAGCCAGTGCATGGCTCCATCCAGGTCCAAAGGCCTGAGGACCAAGGGACCAGATGGTGCAAATCTCACTCAGGCTGGAGGCCTAAGAAATTGAGGTACTGCTAATACAAATTCCAGAGTCCAAAGAGGCCAGAGAAACTTGGGTTCTGACGTCCAATGACATGAGAAGACAGAAGTCCCAGCTCCAGAAGAAGAGAGAATTCACCTCTCCTCTACCCTTTTGTCCACTCCAGGATTGGATGGCAAACATCTACATGGGATGAGGGGGGGATCTTCCTTACTCAGTCCACAGATTCAAATGCCAATGTCTTCTGGACAACTCCTCAAAGACACCCAGAAATAATGCTTTACCAGCTACCTTGATATTCCATAATCCAGTCAAATTGACAGCTAAAATTTACTAGCACAGGATGTAAAATCATTTAAATGGACAAATAAATCTATAATACACATGTGTCCTTGTCTTTATGAAAACAATTTTTCTTGTTAGCACTGCATTATTTACTGGGCTTCTCTTTATAAGAATTGTGTTGCAATGTCTGCTTTTTAAAAAGCACTTCCAACACTCTCTATGAGGAGTGAAAACTCCTTTCCTCAGTTTGCCTTCCCTCTCTGGCTATGAGTGAGAGCTTGTCAATGAAAAGAACTCACACGGGATTTGCAAGGAGAAATGGGGTGGAAGTCATCTTTCTCAGAAAGCCATGGTAAGAAGGTGCAGCAGCTTCCTACACATGTCTACAAAATTCTGTTTCTGTTTCTGTTTTGTTTTGTTCTTGTTTTGGGGTTTTTTTAAAGACGGAGTCTCACTCTGTCACCCAGGCTGGAGTGCAGTGGCGTGATCTCTGCTAACTGCAACCTTTGCCTCCCAGGTTCAAGCTCTTCTGCTTCAGCTTCCCGAGTAGCTGGAATTACAGTCACCCACCACCACACCCAGCTAATTTTTTTTTTTTTTTTTTTAGTAGAGGCGGGGTTTCACCAAGGTCACCAAGCTGGTCTCTAACTGCTGACCTCAAGCGATCCTCCCCTCTTGGCCTCCCAAAGTGCTGAGATTACAAGTGTGAGCCACTGCACCCTGCCCTAAACTTCTGGTTTTTAATGGCAGTAACCAGAAGTGGAGGCGCCAGCCTCTCAGAGAGCACTGGCTTTGCTCCAGCCCCAGTACTTACTGACCATTTCTCCTCTCCTTCAGCTACACCTTCCAGACCTTTAGTGCCCCATCTCCTCCCATATCTGCAGAAGCCCTAATTCCTACATTAAATTTCTTATCCTTATAATGCTGAGAAAATTCTGTTTTCCTCACTAAACCAAGACTAACAAAGGTAGTAGATTTGTCCTGTGGCCTAATCCAAACTCTGATATTATCAATATAGGTATAGTGATTCTTTTCTAAAAGAAAATGGTCGTTGGGTGGAACATACTATATATACATATATACGTATATATGTTTTAATATATATTTATTACACAGCAGTAAGTAAAGTTAATTCCATCCAGCTGATTATTGATAAAAATGTGGTAAAATGCATCAGAGAAATAATTAACATGTACAAAGAAGCTGTACGAAAAATAAGGTGAATGCTGCAACCAAATTACTTTTACTGGTCAAGTAGTGCTTTTGGGATACACAAGTACATGCATTGGTCTTGATATGAGGTGGATTATACAATCATATACAAAAGGATTTTCACATTATAAAAAATAAATAGTAATAATATTTTTAATCAATAACTAGGAATGAGTCTAAGGATTTAAATACATTGATGATGTTGACTACATTATTAACTATATTTTGAAAAATTTGTACTCTAAAGTATGTACTTTACTGTGTATTAATATGGATACTATTTATTGAGTGTACAAAGAGTTTGAACCTCCTGAGTTTATAAGAAATTATACTTTTTGCAATAGGCATTTTGGTGCAAAAATATAAAAATAACACATTCAGGTAAGCACACTTTAAAAAGCCTGTATTTTTTTTTTAAATCATAAATTGTGAAAATAAAAGTTTTACCAGGTATTAAGTGACAGCATATAAAACTATATATGTGGCAAAAATACAGCTTCTGTGTGCAGACCATACAACCTAAACATGTAACATAAAAGAATGTCACCAATGCTATTGTAAAGATGAATGCAAAGGAAGTCGTTTGAAAATGAAACTTGCTATTAAATGCTTTACTCAGTTACCATTATAAAATTCAGTCCCATTTATTAGTGTTCACTAAATAAAGATTAACACGCCTTCTCTGTATTATACATGTTTCTTATTCTTAGTCTATCAATATCTCTGGCAAATAAAAAGAATATTTATGCCTAATACTGCTGGGAATATATTATTGAATGGAATTACTTACCAATGTGTACACAAATATAGTATTGGGCTCATGATAATCTGATGAAAAAACAGTTACATAAAACTCTGTGACTGAAACAGTTGAAAATAATGTTTCTTTACACATGAGTAAATACTGATGTGTGAAATTAAAATAAAATTCATTGAGTTTAATGTTTTTAATAATAGGATGAAAAATAGATCTATAACATGGTAAATGTTTAGTGAAGCTTTCCTGAACAGTGTCATAAAGAATGTATCTGGATCCCATTCCCAATTTGGAACTTCACTTATAGTGACAAGAAAGCCACTTCCCTTGCCCTCTGCTACTGAAAATGCAGAATCTGTTGCAATGATAACAATGATTGATGATAAATATCACAAATTCCCAAGGGGAAATCTACCTGGTGGTGTTTCCTTTCACATGTGTATGACATGATAAGGCCACGTTTTAATCTATAAAACTAAATAATAAAACAATTGCCTCTGGGAAAAAAATTGTTAGTGTATTCTTGGGAGTCTTCTGTCATGGTTAATTTTACAGCTTCTATAAGATCCAGCTTTTCTGCTGATCCTTGTTGTTTAACATTCATTTGGTGAAAACATTATCTGTCACTGATCTTCGGTCAGCTCTTATTCGAATGAACAGTACTTACATTACTAGTACGGGTGACCTTTGAACAACGAACTTCACGGACCCACTCATAAGCAAATTTTTTTCAGCCAAATGCAGATTGAAATACAGTATTTGCAGGATTGGAAACCAGGATATACGAAGGGCCAACTTCTCATAAAAGTGGGTTCAGCTGGAATGACTGAATATGAGTGGATTTTGCTATACGTGGAGGTCCTAGAACCAATCTCCCACTTAACCCAAAAAATAACTGTATGCCTATTGGGTGATGGCCACTCCCCTGGCTCCCAATCCACCTCTCCCACTAGGGTAACCACTATTTCTACATACCAATAAATAGTATAAAAACAATTATCCCTCTAGAGTGCAAACTCCATGTAAGGAAGGCACCATGTATTCTGTGTCTTAATAACCGCTCTTTGTATAGTGCCTAAAACAGGTCCAGGTACATAGCCAGACTAGTAATACATATTTGATGATTAAATATATAAATGATATAGATAAAAGATTTTGAAAAATCATAATTTATATTTAGATTTTTAATGTCAGGGAGTCAATAGGCATTTTGAATATTCTAAAATGACATCAATGACTATTAACTTTAGCCTTGTGGTTTCAGGCACCAAGACTAATAGCTTGGCAGCACTAAGATAGGACCCATGAACTCAATTCCTTGTGCATACCAGCATTGGTTTCTCAGTGTCCTTACATAACAGAGGCTGCAGTTCCATGCCTGTGGCTCTCCCTCCCCATTCCTCATCTGAAACTAGTTAGAAAGGGGGAGCCTTTATTTATTCATTTATTTATTTTTATTTTCTATCTCTCTGTCGCCCAGGCTGGAGTGCAGTGGTGCAATCTCGGCTCATTACAACCTCTGCCTCCCTGGTTCAAGGGATTCTCTTGCCTCGGCCTCCTCTTGTTCTGCAACCTTCAAAAGTTTCCTGTCAACAAAATAAATTGCTCTTTCTTCTAACTATCTCTGACATTTTTAGGCCCTACTTTTCTGTATCGCTGTAATTTCCAACTGTCCCGTTACCGACATCTGTGTTTTCTAATCTGACATTTTAGAATAAGTAAATGATTATACATTAAGAGAATAACCTTTCTCCACCCCAGTATTATGTCACAATTTTATTAAATATTCCAGTCATGATTTCCTGTATTTTTCCTCAAAAATGACTCTTTATTAATAATTAACATGCATTATGTTTAAGTAGATTTTTCTTAAAATTAACCCAACTGAATTGCATTACTGTGAGGGAGGGAGTGGTCAGGTCTATTTATTTTTCCGTTGTAAATATTCCAAGAATGAGATGAATGTGATGAGGTTTTTACCTCTTTTGGGACCTGGAAATTGAAGCAATAGCTGTCAGTAAGAATAGCAGAGTGAATTTAAATTAAAACTACTTCTCTAAAGTACTAAATTGTTAACTAATATCAATACTAGTTATAATAGTATTTCTTTATTTAAAGGTGATTAGGATCTGCTAGGTAATAGTAAAAATATGTGATTTTCTAAAAATCACAAAAGATACATGACAAAGCAAATAAGCAAAACTTTAATATGAAAGTCAACCTATTTAAGTCATATTCTATTAAATAGTATTTTTTTCAATTATCTGGGTTATTAGCATATTAATTTTTAGTTTTTTTTGCGGGAGTTTATTCAAGGAACAGATGGAAGAGGAATAGATTCAAAGCATGCTTTGAATTTGTTTTAGAAAGGAAGAGAGTGATTATTCTTTTAATTAATTTAGCTTACTAAACATAGTGCACTCTTTCTTTCATTTTCGATAATTTTGTATTTCTACTCCATCACTGCTACCCACTGTTCCCTCTCCAATCCTATGCTCCAGGCATCTCTGGCTACCTCTTCAGGGTTACCATATTTATTGTTGCAAATATTGTCTATATACACATTATGTTTATAAGGCAATTTTTAAATTACATTTTAGGTTTTGGGGTACATGTGAAGAACATGCAAGATTGTTGCATAGGACAATCTTGCATGTTCTTCACATGTACCCCCAAACCTAAAATGCAATAAAAAAAAAAAGATTGTAGCATAGGTATAAGGCATTTTTATACAGGGTACTTTTTGTCCCTTATTAGGTATAAGTATTTAATTGCTTACATACATTTATAGGTAATTAACGTAATTTAATTGCTAAAAAAAATTGAAAACTGTCAGCGAGTGATTCTAATTACCATCAAGGTCTTACTGAGGATCAAGTCTGGACGTAAGCCAACTTGTACACATTACTTTTCATTTTAGGCTGTTGCTGAGATATCACTGCCTTCTCTGTCTTCTTTGGGAATGACTGAAAGTGAAGGTGAACACATTTTTTGCTTTCTAATGAGAAGAAAATATAACAAATGATCTACATAGCATAATGTGGGCATTTTTTAAAGACTGTATTGAAGAATGTATATTCAAGCTCTTACCGAATGGAGAAGAGTGTGTGCTGACGGTAATCTCAGAGTCATCCATTCCAAACTGCTGGTTTTATAAATAAAACATTGAAAGCCAGAAAAGTTAAACTACTTCCCCCAAAGTCTTAAAATAGATTACAAAATACAGTTTCATTCTCCTAATTGCTAGACTGGTGCTGCTTGCATAATTCCCGAAATACTCAAGTCAACTTCGTCAGGAAAAACAATATAGATTACAGTGCATCTGCAAAGTCGGCTTCAGTTTCAAGACGATATTCTTCAAGCTCTCAAAATCTAAAAAGGGAAAATATTGCCTCTTTATTGAAAAGAAAATACTAGGTCTCTTTAGTCACAATGTTACGGAATGTAATGAGTTTTTGAAACACCCTGGAAGTGGAGAGCCTTGGAAAGCCCAGAGGAAAGGTACGGTCACTTTAGTGTTTGAATCAAATGGTTCACACAAAGCCCTAGGTGTTGCCATTATCACAGTCAATGAAACACATCCTTTTGGCTTGTGGAGATTCTGGAATTCTTCATGAAACCGGATGGATTCTAATTATTGTGGTGGCTGTATGCAAGCCTTCTTCTGGTTCTTCCTAAATGGAAGACTGAGATCCGTTTGGGATTTCCTTAATGAATGTCATCCAGAAAACAACCTTTTACATTAACTCTACGGTAGGACTAGCACGAGCATTTAGAGGGTTGTTAAAGTTTCGGAGCGTTATCTGTACCTTTGGGCTCAGAAGACCACAGGAAGGCTTCATAGTATTGCACCCAATACTTACTCAGGATCACAGAGCAGAAATGTTTAATTTTGTTTGTTCTTGGACCCCATGAGATGGTGATTTTCTCATCAATTTTCCAGGCAACAAATAGGGTCCTACTCTCCCCCTGGATCTTCTTTTCACTCCTCATTTTCTCTCCTGTTCTTACATAACTGCTCTTTGCAAAACAAATATTTCTCTGTCTCCTGAGGGACATTTTGACTATTTCTTTTTTGAAAAAAAAAAGCCATTGTAATAATACAAAGTCTGGCTTTCTACCTCAACTGTATATTAAGGTGGTTTTTTTTTTTGCTTGTTTTATTTTTAAAATTTTATTGTTTTGCTAAGAGGAATATCAGTTACTAAGACATAAACATTAATTTTAAGTGAAGGAACAATTTATGTATACATATTAATGTGTATTTATTTATATGAAGCATCTTGCCACGTGGGCCTTAGTAATTACATTTCTACTTCAAAGGGCTGCTGCATTCTTTATATATAATGGCTTTTAAAATATCAACAGAATCTCAGAAGACTTTGAAGAGTCAGTGAAGTGTTGCATAGTGGGTAAATCAGGCAGTTCGGAAGGGCATTCGCCTGTTATACAATCACTTTATAGCTCTGAATCTCATGATTTTCATCTCCTGAACAACTGAAATAACACTGTGGCTTTGAAGATTAATGAGACTGTAAGTTACCTGAGATCACAAAGAAATGCTGGAAAATTGTAAATTTATGCTTGATGATGATTTTCTATTGCAAAAGGTGGCATGTCTTAGTTTATAAATTTATAGGCTTTATAGTTTCTTTTCCTTCTTTCTCTTTTTTTCATTCTCTCTCTCTTCTCTCTTTCTTTTTTTTTTCCCCTGAGATAGAGTCTTACTCTGTTGCCCAGGCTCTGCGGTGGCATGATCTCTGCACACTGCAACTCCGCCTCCCAGGTTCAGGTGATTCTCCTGCCTCCGAGTAGCTGGGATTACAGATGTGCACCACCATGCCCAGTTTATTTTTGTAGTTTTAGTAGAGACGGGGTTTCACCATGTTGGCCAGGCTGGTCTTGAACTCCCAACCTCAAGCGATCCACCCATCTCGGCCTCCCAAAGTGCTAAGATTACAGGTGTGAACATCAGTGCCTGGCCTGTAGCTTTATATTTTTGTAACCCAAACTAGATATTAACTTTTATATTTAAAGTTTGCCTGAAATTTTAATTTTCAAAGTGTATTCTATTGAGTTTTTTTTTTCTTTTAGATGGAATCTCACTTTGTCACCCAGGCTGGAGTGCAGTGGCACAATCTTGGATCACTGCAACCTCCGCCTCCCAGGTTCAAGTGATTCTCCTACCTCAGCCTCCCTAGTGGGTGGGATTACAGGCATGTGCCACTATGTCTAGCTACCTTTTGTATTTTTATTAGAAAGAGTGTTTTACCATGTTGGCCAAGCTGGTCTTGGACTCTTGACCTCAGGTGATCCACTCGCCTCAGCCTCCCCAAATGCTGGGCTCACAGGCCACACCAGGCCCTAATAAGTATTAATTCAGGAAATGAGTTTGTTATCCCAGGTAGTGGTGATTACGCTATTAACTAGCATGTTACTACATTACAATGATGGCTAGAACATAACACAAATGGCAACAATTACTCTTAAACAAATACCCCCAAAAGTGTTTATGCCAGCAACCCATCTGTACTGTGGCTTCATGATGACTCACTTTAAAATACTCCTTTCTTTCTGCAAGAGAAATCAGCTGTGAGAGGAAGCAAATGCAAAGAGGTGGTTAGTGAGTTTAGAATACAGCTGATAATCATTAATCTAAATTAGCACTCACCAGTCCGCAGTCACCAAGCAGAATAAAACCAAGAGGGTTTCTTATTTAAATTTTAGAGTAGATACAACCTTGGGGTATGAAGACCTATTACTTGATCCCTCTCGAAGGGTTGAGCTTTTGCAGTTTAGTGTTAGTGTCAACATTCTATTTATTATTCTTAATAGAGTAATGTATTTGATTTATTTTGTTTAGTTTTCAGAAAGAAAAGACAACTAAATTAATAGATAAAAATTGAGAAACTTTGCTCACGCTTGTTAATCTGTAGAAGAAAGAAAATTTGAATTTCATCCTGAAATTTTCACGTTTCTTTGATAAGGTACGTTAATTTTTTCCCTTTTTCAACGTATTTTGGCATGAGTTATGCAGTTTATCTATATTTAAGGGGTACATGTTGCTTTAGGAAACAATTTTGGATTTAATATAAACAACATATATCTCCATTATCATATCAGTATTCTCCTCACCATTCAGACTGTGTCTTTCTCATTCCAATAACACATGCTGAAATGAAATATAGCAAAAAAAAAAAAATAGCTTGAAATAGGAAAGCCATTTACTATTCTATAACTTATTTCAACATAATAGTTTATGTTGAAATACTATATGGAAACATATTTCAACATTGTAGAGATTATTACCAATCTTTTATGGAAGAAGAAATTCCTTATGAAAGTTTTACTAGAAATGCTTTTATAGTGTATAAAATCTATGTTGTATGAAACCATAAAACACTGAAAGATTTTATTGATCTCTTTAAAGAATTAGGGATAAGACATTCAGTCATACATCTTAAAAACAGCTATACTTTAAAGAGGATTGAAATTGAACTTAATGCATTTTATTACTTAAATCTACAATGCAGTGAAATTAATTTTTTTCTAAATACATACTATTTATTTGGTGCTTATTATATACAGAGAGTTATAGGCACAATTTAACACCCACTACAATGCTATGAAACATTATTTTTTGTCCACTTTAAAGATAAGGGTTCTAAGGATTAGAATGATTGCTAAAGTTTACCAAAGGTTATTCAGCTGCGATGAGACCCCTATCTGTTAAACTCCAAAGCTCATATTTTAACAACATTGAATCTCCCCTGAAATAGCCTGATAGTTATTTTTTAATAAAATACTTTTTTTTTCTGCGTTTTTAATACTATTCTTTATGGTTTTCAAAATGGCTTCTGAAATTTATAGGATAAGAACATGACATTTTAAAGTACTTCTCTTTGATTCAAATAATGAAATCCTAATAGACACATGTCAACAAAAAGAGTCAAACCCTGTAAAATGCTTAAAGAGATTTATTCTGAGCCAAATATAAGTGACTATGGCCTGTGACACAGCCTTCAGCAGGTCCTGGAAACATGTGCCCGAGGTGGTTGGGGTGCAGCTTGGTTTTATACACTTTACGGACCCATGAGACATCAATCAAATACATTTAAGAAATACATTGGTTTGGTCCAGAAAGGTGGGACAACTCAAAGTGGGGGCTTCCAGGCTACAGTTAAATTTAAACATTTTAGGTTTGACAAAATTTGTTGGGTTTGTCTAGAGACCTCGGATTCCCAGAAAGGAAACATCTGGGTTAAGATAAGAGGTTGTGGAAACAGATCAAAGTTGTATCATGCAGATGAAACATCCAGGTAGCAGGTTTCGGAGAGAATAGGTTGTAAAATGTTTCTTACCAAACTTAAAGTCTGTGTTGAGGTTAATGTGGGACAGGAATAATGAGACATGACCCACCCCCACTTCCCATCATGGCCTGAACCAGGCTTTCAGGTTACATTTTAAAAGATCCCCGGCTGAAGAGGGGATCCATTCAGATGATTTGGTGAAACTTAGAAATTTTATTTTTGGTTTACATGAGGCTCTGACCTTCTGCCCTAAATCCATGCATATCCATCTGGTTGAACAGAAAATCCCATGATATGGAGTCTGTGATTTTAACTTTTCTCTTCTGACATATAAACCCTTAAGTGCCTTTGTGCATATGAGACGTGTGGTTTTTATGTCTATTGCAACTGGTGATTTGGGATTTTTCAGTCTAATAACTTATCATAAACCTAGTCAGCCTAAAATTTAAGCTAGGCTTGCAAACAACTTCCTCAGGAGCCTTTTACTTTATTATTGACTCAAAATCTCTGCCTGGAGATGGAAATTGTAATACTTAGATACACCACAGTGTAATACTTAGGGATACCATGTTGTAAATGATCAATTATAGAGTTAGGCCGGCCAGGCATGGTGACTCATGCCTGTAATCTAGTAATTTGGGAGGCCTAGGCCAGCCTGACCAACATGGTGAAACTCCATCTCTACTAAAAACAAAAACAAAACAAAACAAAACAAAATTAGCCAGGCATGGTGGCGCATGCCTATAATCCCAGCTACTTGAGAGGCTGAGGCAGGACAATTGCTTGAAACCAAGAGGCAGAGGTTACAGTGAGGTGAGACCACACCATTGCACTCCAGCCTGGGCAACAAGAGTGAAATTCCATCTAAAAAAAAAAAGAAAACGGAAAAGAAAAAAGTTAGAACATGGCACCTAGAGAAGTACTTTAAAATGAACATATTCTTATCCTATAAATTTCAGAAAACTTTTTAAAAAACATAAATAGTATTAGAAGCACAGAAAAAAGTCTTTTATTAAAAAAAAACTATAGACTTTCAGGATATTTCAGGTGAGCATCAATGTTGTTAAAAATATGAGCTTTAGAGTTTAACAGACATGGGTTGAATCTCAGTTGAATAACCTTTGGCAAACTTTGGCTATCGTTCTAATACTAAGAACCCTTTGTTGAATTACTCACAAAGAAAAATAAGACTCATTCCTTTGTCTCCTTGATCAGGTTTTAAAAGAAAAGCTGTACTAAACTTTTGGGAAAGTGTAATTTTTTCCTGAGACATCAATTTATTATGATCATTCTAGTTTCTGAGAACTCTAATTCTGCCAGGACAGCTCTCACAACTGAGCCCTTCTTTCCAAATAATTAAATCAACAGTCTGTACCTTACTTTGTGCAATGCCATGCCCCTGAGATATTCAGTATGTATCAAATAGTATTTTAAAGGTACTCAGGGAAATCACTGTTTGCAAGAACCAAATGATGAATTTTCCTTTAATGCTACTCACTGCTCTCTAAGTTATGTCTTCACTTAAAATTTTGTTAAATCTTGAGTTTCCCCACAGAATAACTCAAGAGTCTCTAATATTATTTTGGAGGCTGGTTGTTTCCAGCCCCCAAATATATTCAATACAATGCTACTGTATTGAAAAACCATGCTAGTATATAAATATACCACCTAGTTTATAAATATATTTATTAAAATGAATGGTGAAAAATCACTTTAATGACAAAATTATTCTCAAATGAGAATCTTGAGGGAGATGTTACCCTGGTGCTCCTATGTCAATGTTCAGTGTTTCCAGTGAAGTGAGGCCCAGGAAAACTTCATGAGGCTGTGTTTTAGTCGGCACTTAGGGAGCTGGAGGCTTTCTGGAGGTGAACAGAGAAGGAAAGGGTGGTCGGATTAGGGGATGTGTAGAAAGGTGATAAGGTGAGGGCTATATTCAGGCCACTGTACCTGGAACACGCCTTGCATGGGTACCCTGGGAAGGGTCTCCCCAGCCATGGCAGGGAATTTAGACTTTATGTGTAGGCAATTGGAAGAGAGAAAGCATGATGCCAGAAAAGTAGTAGGAGATCAGAGAATCAAGGATATGATTTAAGAGGATTCTTCTGCAAAATAGGTGTAATATTGCTTTGAACTGGAAGATCCTGGATGTGTGGGAAACAATTAGAAAGTGCCATGAGAATAACACCAGCTCCGTATTTTCATGCTTAATTGCTTATATATTTTCACATGTTATAAAGTTAAATTCTTAAAGCATCTTACCACGGGGAAAACAGAGGGGCAGAAGTTTTAAAATGCTTCTAAGAAGCCACAGAGGTAATAAGCAACTGTGCTGGGATTAGAATATAGGCCTGAGAATCAAAGCACCAAATTCTACTCAGTAGTTTGATTTTTTGCCAGATTATTGTTGTTAATGTGGGAGCGCCCTAAACCCTGCTGATCATTTGTATTTCATTTAATGGCAGAATACAGAAACAAAATTGTAAAGAGCTTACTGAAGCTAAAGAGAGGCAATTCTGAACTACCCTAATTCACAAGAACTGAACTGTCCATTAAAAATCCAACATTTTATTGAGCTTATCCGGTTAAAACTTCACGTGCATATGTGTATATGAATATATACATGTGTAGATACTACCAATCCTGTAATGCAGTCACAAACTGGTACACTCCAGCTCACCCTTCCTCAAGCCTGTCATACTGATGGCCCATTTTGTAATAATGAAATAGCTATGTGTAACATAATGGAGATTCACCCCTTCGCAAAATTTTTTGCACATTTATTTTCCATTGTTTTATTTCTTAGTTCAAAAATGTTTTTCACCAGTGTAATTTACTATTGTTGGTGTAAAAAACAAATTAAGACAAGGAACCACTTTTTCTCAATATCATACTTATTGAATTAGATTGCTAAGGCTGCTGGTACAACATACCACAAACTAGGCAGTTTAAACCATAGCAATCTATTGTTTCCAAATTCTGGACAAGACGACTCCACGATGCAGGTGTCAGCAGGGGTGAGTTTCTTCTGAGGGTTGTGAGGGAAGAACCTCCCCTTTTGATAAGGACAACAGTCATAATGGATTAAGGCCCACCCTAACGATTTTGTCTTAACTGCATTCTATCCATAAAGACGCTATGTCAAATACAGGCGCATTCTGTGATATTGAAAGTTATAATTTCAACATGAGTTTTGGGAACACAATTTAACCCACACCACGTATGGGACTGTGTCCATTCTCACACTGCTAAAAGAGATAGCTGAGACCGGGTGACTTATGGAGAAAAGAGGTTTAATTGACTCACAGTTCAACAGGCTGTGTAGGAAGCATGGCTGGGGAGGCCTCAGGAAACTTACAATCATGGCAGAAGGCAAAGGGGAAGCAGGCACAATGTTCACAAAGCAGCAGGAGAGTCAGCGAAGGGGGAAGTGCTACACACTTTTAAACAACCAGATCTCATGAGAACTCACTAGGACAGCAAGGGGAAAATCTGCCTTCAAGAGCCAATTGCCTCCCCACCAGGTCCCCTCCCCCCAATGTTGGGAATTACTGTTTGACTTGAGATTTTGGTGGGGACACAGAGCAAACCATATCACCACCTATTTGAAAATATTAAAATATCAAATATATATTGATATCATAATGCTTTATATTAAATATTGGAAATAATTTTAATTGCACAGGTTAAATTTCTTTTGGCATGTATATTCAGCTCGCCTGGGAATTTCTTACCCCTGATCTCTGTCCTATTGAAAGCTCAGCTCAAATGTTTCCATTGCAGAGATAGCTCTGTTAACCATGGTTCCCAGACTCCATCTAGAGACTTTGTTTTTCACAGCTTTTTTTTACTGTCTGGAATTGGCTTGTTTGTTGATGTGTTTTGTTTCTCTCACTCCAGTAGAATATGAGCTCTTTCTTAGTAGGGACATTGCCTGGCCTGTTCCTTGCTCTATCTCCAGTAGAGAGTACAGCACCTGATACACAGTAGTCTCTCAAAAAAGTAATTGTTGAGTGAATGAACAGATACATCACATCCAACAGACTAAGCTTTACTCTGGATATGGACAGAGTGCATTAAGAGGACATCATGAGGTTTTTGCTATGCGTCACTGGAAGACCTGCACGAATAACATGGGGCTCACGGATCTCCATGGAGGTTGCATTGTTTTTTTCCTTATTCTGTGCCATTGCTCTATTCTATCAGATACTTTCTATGCAGTATATCATTATTTCACATCCATAGCTCTATAAAAGTAAATTATATCCTGATTTTGCAGATATAGGAATCAGTCATGAAAAAAGAAGCACATCTAATCAATCTTCTCATTTTAAGGACTAAGAACCTAAGACTGTAAGGGATGAAATAACTTGCCTAGCAAATTACTGACCATACTAAGTCTACGACTTACATCTCATGAGATTCACAGTATGTGCAGAACAAAAAAGGAAGCAAAAATGTTGTTTGTTTAGATTTTAGTGACTACCTACTTCCTTATGCAATCCTTTTCTTCTTGTCATGCCTGTTGAAAAGCAAAGTCCCCATGTACGTTCTGTCTCCAACATAACAGTACATTTTTTCCCATGGACACAGAGACTCTGTGGTTCTCTATGGTCGGGTAAACTAGTGCTCATCTCCTCATGGGCAGATTGACAGCTTCCATGTCTCAGCATGTCCTGAACCGATCACAACCCTGGCTTGGGTGTCAACTCAAGAAAGTATTGTCCTGGATATTACATTTTAAAAAATATCTGAGTTCTGTTTGACAGTAGCAATTTGAGGGGGAGGGATAAATACAAACACCGCATGTTCTCACTCATAGGCGGATGTTGAACAATGCGAACACATGGACACAGGGAGGGGGAGTATCACACACTGGGGTCTGTTGGGGGAAAGGGGGAGGGATAGTGGGGGGGTGGGGAGTTGGGGAGGGATAGCATGGGGAGAAATGCCAGATATAGGTGATGGGGAGGAAGGCAGCAAATCACACTGCCATGTGTGTACCTATGCAACAATCTTCCATGTTCTTCACATGTACCCCCAAACCTAAAATGCAATAAAAAAAAAAAAATTGTCAGATCAGAAATAGAAGCAGGTTGTATCAGCTCTGCTACTGACTTGCCATGACCTTGAGTAAATCACTTAATTTTGTGATTTCCCCAAAGGCAAAATATTCAGTTTATATTTCAAATTGAAAGTATCTGCCTAAAGGTATTAATATATTCTTTGGTTTTCCAATAACTACTTTCCAATAAATGAACTGCCTAAGGTAACAGCTTAAATATTAGTCTCTTTTTTTCTCTCTCTCCTTTTATATTCATGATATACTAATTATTGTAGTATTAATGATATACTAATTACCTTATCTGTTGCACTGACTTCTGTCACATAGCTCAAAATCATTCTCCCCTTGCCCCATATTCTCATGTGACTTCAGGTAAGCTTCGCCTGCACACTGTGGACACAGGTGAGGAAAGCAGATTGGCCTCTCTCCTGCTGGGACATGGCACTTTTCCCGTCTACATGGAGCAGCTGGCTGGTGAGAATCACACATTTTGTTGTTTGATCTCACATGTAATTTGAAGTGTGTTTATACCTGTCAGTGAGCACTTTTATAACATCTTCCTTACATTTTACACCAATAGCATTAATTAGAGCTCATGGTGTTCATTTACCATTAGGAATAACAGATGGCGTGTTATTGTATCTTTTTCTTATATAATAATTTCTAGCTGAGTTATAAGGTACCCATCACACTTACAAACAAATGACAGAAGTTTGTTTGTGTAAGGATACAACCTCATAATTGTTCCCTCAGATATTACATGCCAAAAAGACACCTTCTATAAATCCTTATGAATATGTTAACTCAGTGCTTTAAAATGTTTTGCCAGATATTTAGAAAGTACATCAACAGCATTTCTTTCTTCTTGGAAGTTAAATTGTCCTTATTGTAATCAGAGATATGCAATTAAATCTCTGTTGTTTCTCTAAAGAATAAAACCTTTTATAAAAGGAAGCCATTTCTGATGCAACATAAAGGTAAGTACATATTGGGTTATGGCTTAGTTACCTACGGTGCGAAACAGAGACTTATCTGTTAAAGGACTTCTCTAAAGTCATTTTTGGTGACTTTCCATTTAAAGTCTTCTTTATGCAAATAATAATTTTAAAAAATGTAAATCACAACACACCTAGTACCCAATGTCAATTTTTATTACAAATTACTGGAACAAATAATTAAAAATATTGGATAATCACATTATTTTAGGTTGGTGAAAAAGTAATTGCCATGTTGCCATTACTTTCAATGGCAAAACCACAATGACAATTGCACTAATCTAATAATTGTAAGAAACTGATATTCTGTGATACAAATATTGATCCAGCCTTAATTTACTGTTATAAATCTTAGATTGTTGCCCTTTCAAAAATCTGCTAGGAATCATTCTGTAAATTCCTGTATATCTATTTAGTTCAATGAAGTTTTACTTGGTTTAAGTTTTTTTGTGCGCTTCCTTTGAGACGTTTTCAAGGGATTATTTAGAAGTATGTTGTTTAGTTTCTAAGTGTTTTGAGAGTTTCCTGTTATCTTTCTGCTACTGATTTCTAGTTTGAGTCCACTGTGATCAAGAAACATATTCTTTATAATTTCAGTTGTTTTGAATTTATTGAGGTTTGTTTCATGACCCAGAATATGGACTAACTTGGTAAGTCTTTCATGAGCACTTAAAAATTCATATTTGGCTCTTGTTTGAAGTGTTCTATGATTTTTGATTAGAATCCGTTGGTTGATAGTATTGTTGAGTTCCTCTGTGTCCTTGGGGATTTTCTGTCTAGTTGTTTGACTGCTTTTTGAGGAAGGGATATTGAAGTCTCCAACTATAATAACGAATTGATCTATTTCTCCTTCCATTTCTATCAGCTTTTGTTTCACATATTTTGCAGATTTATAGTATGGCACTTATACATTTAGGATTGCTGTGACTGCTTCTTGGTGGATCATTACATGTTGCTTGTTTTTGTCTCTGGTAATTTTATTTGTTTTAGAGTCTACTCTAACTACTTTCAAGTTTTATAAATGATGCTTGATGATGGAAGAAAATATATAACACTACTGTGGGGTTCAATGGGTAAAGGAAAAATTTAAGACAATCATATTATAAATAGAAAAGGATAAAGTTACATAGAAGTAGGTAAAATATCTACGTTTCACTGAAGCTGGTAAAATGTTGACACCAGTAAATTGTCATGTGAAGTCTATATAATCCTAAAGTAATCACTAAACAAGACCACACAAAAGAACCACTAGATAGAAAATCGGGAGTTCCACTGATTCCAGGAATCCCTGAGATCCGCTCAAAACTTTACAGATAAATAAAATTAAACTAAAAACCTCAAGTAATCTGCATGGAGACAAAGAAATGAAGAAGAGAAAACAAAACAAAACAAAAAAAAAATAGCAAACTTAAGCCCTAGCATCAGTAACTACATTATAGTTAAAGGGTCTAAAGATACCTATGGAAACTTGGATATCTATAGTATGGACAAAAATAAATAAAAAATAAAATAAAACTCAACCCAACTATAAGCCACTTATAAAAGAAACTCACTTCAAATATAATGAATAGGTTGAAAATAAAAGAATAGAAAAGATCCAGCATGCAAATATTAATCAAAAGAAAGCAGAAGCAGCTCATTATTTCTTTCCTGAGAAACAAATACCTTCTTTGTTTCAAATGTACTCACAACATCGAATCATTTTATTGTGGCTACTTTGAGCTCCTCATCAGACAATTATGGTATCTGTATCATCTTGGTGTTTGCACTCTGTTCGTTCTTTTTCTTAAATGGGAAAAATTGTGTTTTTCCTCCTTCTTGGCATGACGAGTGACTTTCAACTGAAACCAGGATGTAATATGGCACCCTGGATTGTACATTAGTTTTCCAATTCAGCAGGCTGCCTCTCACACTTGTCAGACAGGAGGAGGAGGCAGCACCTTAATGCTGTCGGGTGGGGTCGGAGGTCCAGGTTCTCCAGGAAAAGAGGGCATAAGGGGTGAGAATTTGGCTCCTCAGTTCGCCTCAACTAACACTGCCCTGGCATGGAGGAGAAGGGGGCTTGTTACTGCTCCCCAGTTGACCTCCACTGACAGTGAGGGAGGGGGCTTGACGACTGCAGACAGTTGGCTGGTGAATGTCTGGAATCTGTCCTGGCCCCCTCTCCAGCAGGGGTGTCTCATTACTGCTGAGTGGAGATGAAGTCCAGGCTCCCCACAAGGTCGGCATTGGCACTGCAGTGTGGGGGTGCCTTGTTACTGCTCAGCCACGATGACACCTTCCTTGCTACAGTCTCGCAAAGGCAGAAATCTAAAATCCTACTCCCTTCGATGGCGGTGGTGGGGATAGGGCCTCAGTTGCTCCTGTGCTGTTTGCTGAAGTAGAGAACTTGTTGTCTAAAATGTTACGTTTTCTTATGATGTACCTTTTCTGATGCTTTGGCCAGAGAAAGTGGGCTTTTTTGGGACTTATTTTGACTGTGCCCATTGATGTTTCCAGGTTGCTGGCAGAATTATTCAGTTTCAGGCCTGGGATATATAAAGCCAAAGAAAACCCAGGAACTCACCATTTACTCCTTCCTTAGGTCTCATGTTCACTATCTGGTCTTTTCCTTCTGTCCGAATTTCAGAGTCTTTATATGTTTGCTTTGTATGTAATGTTCAGAGTTTTGTTAGTGCTTAACAGAAGGAAGGAGAAAAAGTACTTCTACTTCATGTTAACCATAAGAAGAAGTCACTTATATGGCTTTTAAAAAATATTTAAGGCATAGTATTCTCATTAATTTATTAGAATTAATAAGGCCACAATGTCCTATTTATTGACCAATTGAAACAAATCGTAAAGTCATTCTTTTCCTCAAGCCAATAGTAGAGATGGAGTATTAAGGATCTTCAGAGCCTGGCATTGTGTTGTTGCTAAGTAATAGGTTTGCAAATAATAACAAGAATTTACAGGGATAATATCATGAAGAAATTGAGTTGACAACAGATTGCATGTAGAATAATGACTCATGTTGCCTGTACAAATCCCCTCTCTCTAATATTTCATGAAGATGTACATGGCTGAAGTAAAAATTGAGAAGTGTGAACAGAAGATAATATATTGTTGACCAAGACATTATTATTATTACTATGTTATTCTCACCTATCTCTGAAATTGTTTATTATAACTTCAATGTCAGCACCAAACAAAATGACATCTATATATGACCCATTCAATGTTTACAATTAAATTTAACAATTTAATACATGTGATTTCATACATTAAGCAGATTTGCACAATTTGTTTAGCATAACAATTTTATACCATTTCCTTTCCTGAAGAACATTGAATATAATTTGGAACCATCAACATTGAAAAAAGAATCTGGATTGGTTTGGATGTTTGTTCCCTCCAAATTTCATGTTGAAATGTCATCCCCAGAGTTAGAGTTGTGCTCTGGTCAGAGGTATTTGGATTGCGTAGGTGAATCCCTCATGAATGGCTTAGTGCCTTCCTCTTGTTAGTGAGTGAGTTCTCACTCTGAGTTCGAGTCCGACTGTTTAAAAGTGCACGGCACCTCCCCCACTGCCCTTGCTCTCTCTTGCTGTGTGATGCACCTGCTCTTGCTTCTCCTTCCACCATGATTATAAGCTTCACCAGAACCCAAACAGGTGCAAGTGCCATACTTGTACAACTCTCAAAACTATAAGCCAACAAACCGTTTTTCTTTGCAACTTACCCAGCCTCAGGTATTTCTTTATCATGTTGCAAGAACAGACTAATATAGGACCCTCAATATTGTTATATATAAATAGTAATTGCATATTTGGGTTTTATATATTAACATTCAATATCCATTATCTAGAAGTATTTGCTTCACTGGTTCTTGTTACTTTTCATTACTGTGTATAAAGGCATTTCAATGAGCAGAATTGGCAGTTAAGGAAGCCTTTCAAGAAATGTTACCTTATTGATCTAACTTGAAAAGACATATGGTAACTCAAACTACAATATTTTATGTTTAAGAATTGAAATAAACTTATGGGGCTTAAACTATGTCTGTGAAATAAAACATGACCTTTTCTATTTTTATATTTACTTATATTACTTATATTAATATTAACATAATGTTACTTACACTGGTTCATAAATGTAGCAGTTTATAAAGGTTTGTTAAATTAAAAGTAAACTATTTTAAGTGATTCTCATACAGATTATTTGATTTTGAACCCATATAGATGTGATGAATACTAATGCTAGAATTGACTCATAAATGGCCACCAGTTATACATTTGGGTTTATGAGCAGACAGTTTCTGTAGTGGAAATAGTTTGACTTTGGAGTGATACAGACTCAATTTTGAATATTCAGTCCTAGATGTTTGATTCTAGTTCTGTCACTTGACTGCTATCAAATATGTTGCATACTTTATAAAGTGGCGGAGAGGTGGGTTACGAATTTTGCAGACTTGGGTGATTATGAATAACTGTACTTTAAGAAAGAACACCTCAAACTATTTCAAAAAGTTGTCTCACTCAACATCCAGTGAAAACAAATGTTAAAAAAAACCAAAAACAACCCAGAATCTAACAATCTCCTACCTGGTCTCCAGGCACACCGGGCTCAGTTAAAGGCGGCTCACAGCTGCAGCCCTGCAGCGGCTGCCAGGGGGCCTTCGACCCAGTGTAGCATTTAAAGTGCATTTAAAAAACTAAATACAGAAACGACTTAGAGAAATCATACAAGTGTTGTTTATCTAAATAATACAAAATAAAAGTGCAGCTAGCATAAACAGCTGATAGTTGAGTAGTTTCCAGAAAATAACTTTTAGGTCTTGCTCCCCCAGCAACATCCAAAGTGAAACTAAGATCTGACAGTCTGAGGCTTGATGCAGGAGTGGACATGACGGGTTGCACGCATTTCCAGAACCCTGATGGATTTATCCTCTTCCTTTTAAATGAAGTGGAGATAGAGACTGCAAGTAATCTGAGCACGTGGAACATCGCTTTCCTAAGTTGTTGGTCAGCAACAATAATAACAGAAAGCTCCTCTAGTGATTGTAGTTGTTAGAATCAGTCTCCAGTTTTATTTAAAATCATGTGTTAACAGCAGAAAATATTTCTCTGACAATTACATGACTTGAAGTGGATTTTATATAAACACACAAGGCTGAGAGAGTGAAATGTATCACTAAACATCTACAGAAAATTGAAAAAATGATTTTCTAATGGAGTTTCTGGATTCTTAAGGAAGTATGAGAGCGCCATCTGCTGGGGAGAACAGAACATGCCTTGTTTTGAATTCTTAGTTTCAGGGCAAGAACACAACTGTATTTTCATTGCTCTAATATTTTAAATCACATACCTTAGAGATGATTACATCTTCATAGTTACAAAGATTTGTTAATAAAAATGTGTAAACACCATGTGACCAATTTTCAGGAAAAGGCTAAGTACAATTTAAAAACTGAATACAGAAATGGCTTATAGAAATCATACAAGTGTTGCTTATCTAAATAACACAAAATAAAAGTGCAGCTAGAATAAACAGCTGATAGTTGAGTAGTTTCCAGAAAATAAGTTTTAGATCTTGCTCCATCACTAAGTGGAACAGCTGTGGTTGGATAATTCCAAGTGATATTTGAGAACCACATAAAATTTACTGTAAGCTCAGCTGCACCATACAACTGAGTCTTACTCTGTGCAAATAAATGCAACAAGTCCTACTTTATATAAATGAACTTGGAACAATTATTCATGTAGCTGAGCCTGGATATGTGCTGAGGACGTTGTATCAGTCTTACAGATATACAAGATGTGAGGTTATTACAGCACATTCAGGGATCCAGATGTAACCTTTATTGCTTGCTGTCAGTCACCTCACTGACAAACCTGATTCACATGTGCTCTGAAGAGTAATATACAGAACTAGAAAAATGTCATTTGGACAAACATGTGGGACAATGCTAACTGATCCTATTTTCTGGATTTTTTTTTTTTTTTTTTTGAGACAGAATTTCACTCTTGTTCCCCAGGCTGGAGTGCAATGGCATGATCTCAGCTCACTGCAACCTCTGCCTTCCGAGGTTCAAGCGATCTTCCTCCTGCCTCATTCTCCCAAATAGCTGGGATTACAGGCATGTACTACCATGTCTGGCTAATTTTGAATTTTTAGTAGAGATTGTGTGGTTTCACCATGTTGGCCAGGCTGGTCTTGAACTCCTCACCTCAGGTGATCCACCCACCTCAGCCTCCCAAAGTGCTGGGATTACAGGTGTGAGTCACCACATCCAGCTTATTTTCTGGATTTTTAAAATGAAAATTACATAAATACTGAGTGTAGGTGATATTCTTGGGATATAAAGCATGTGATTTCCTTACACTCATTGGCCTTACTAAAATACTTTAACTAGTTTTTAATAGACATTTTTATTTAGATAATTGTAAAGTTAAATGTAATTATAAGAAATAATACAGGCAGATCTCTGTTATATTTTGCTTGGCTTCCTGAATGGCAACACCATACAAAACTATATATAATATCACAGTCAGGACACTGACGTTTATATAATTCACTAATCATATTCAAAGTTTTCCAGTTATATGTGTTCTCATTTACATTGTAAATTAAGTCCTGCACAATTTTATTATCCTGCAGTTTCATGTATCCATCATTTTTATTAGTTTTTGAGACCAAATGGAGCCATCATAGAGAACACATAGATTGATTTGCCATTTTCAAATATCTGTTAAGCATCAACTTTTTATTCATCTTGACAAACCGTATTTTTATTTTATTTTATTTTTTTTTGAGATGGAGTCTGGCTCTGTTGCTCAGGCTGGAGTGCAGTGGAAAAATCTCAGCTCACTGCAACCTCCACCTTCAGGGTTCAAGTGATTTTCCTGCCTCTGCCTCCCAAATAGTTGGAATTACAGGTGCCTGCCACCACACCAGGCTATTTATTTTTTCTTTTAGTAAAGACTGGGTTTCACCATATTGTCCAGGCTAGTCTCAAACTCCTGACCTCAGATGATCCACCCACCATCGGACTCCCAAAGGGCTGAGATTACAGGCATGAGCCATTGAACCTGGCCTACAAACAGTATGTTTAAAATATGACACAGATTAAGATTTTTTAAAAAAATAAAACAATGGTAAGGGAGGCCTTATGCATTGAAATATCATGTGGAATTTAATTAATTTAAATAAAATTGATTTCCATCTCTGGGAAGTTTACTAGAATGCTTGATGATTAAATGATATGAGTGTTAAGTTCAAAATGTGAAGGATCTGAGGTGTTACTCTACCTGCATCTGGGATGGATGCAAGTTAGTAACATCTCAGATCCTTCGATTAGACTGGGATGTATGATAGATATGTAGATATACATTTAAAAATAGGAGACCTTTGTATCAGGGAACACATTTTTTATTTTCTCACTGAGAATCTTGGGTCAGTTTTCCATGGCCCGATTGTCTGTGAGACAGTGAGAGCTAGATACCACCTGTGTTTGCAATGGGACTCCTGTTACAGGAGAGAAACCCTGAAATTATGACTCCCTGAGCTTTTCTAGGATGGTTGGCACATTTGCGCCTTCTTGCCTCCAGAGACAGAGGAGCAAGAGCTAAAGCAGGAGGGAGGCCTTGCTCTGAAATGTAAATGAATCCTTTCTGGGAAGAGAAAAAGATCTCTATTTTTTCTGTATCATCCTAGAACATAAACAAATGGCTTCAGGGGAAAGACTTTAAATCTATTCAGACAAATGCACTATCTTTAGCTTACAAGATATGTTTTCTACTAAACCATTCTTTTCCTGAGGTTTTTAGTAATCTTTGCTCAGTAAGTCCCAACTTTGCAGAAATGTGAAACTATTCATTGAACATGTTTCCCACAGAGAGGGCGCACAGACCTCTGGGTAGGATAAGTAGCTCACATCACGCCAGTGCTACCTGTGAAGAATTAGGAAAGTTGTACAGGCAGAGAGGATTTAAAAGCATAACATTGCAGAAGACAGAGGAACTTGCATAGGGCTGCTGTAGAGAAATAAGCTGAGCTTTCAGTGTTTGCAGAGGGATTCAGTGGTACAATTGGACACTTGATAGACTTCAGTCATACAGCTGGTGTTTTTCTCAAAAACTCTGACACATTTTTAATCGTTGATGTGAATTATGAGGCTAAAGACGTAGGTCAAATGTCAGAGAAGCAGAATGAAAAATCTCTTCAGCAAACCATGCTGGGAAAATGGATTATTTACATATTTAAAAAATTAGCTTTAACCCTTAACACATGCTGTTTCAGGACTTTTTGTTCAGCTAAAGACAGGGTCCTGGTCATAGGGTCATGAAAATTTTGACTCACAGACAATTCGAAGGGTGAGGAATGCAGGGTTTTCTTGGGCAAAAAGGCAGAGAAGGAGAAACAGGGACCCTCTGCAAAGCCAGAGTCCCTGCTGCTGTGCTTCCTGACTCACAGTTTGAATTCCAGTGTACACGGGAAGAGGAGGGGCCAGGTCCTCTCCACTGCAAAAGGCACAAACTTCCCGAAGTTCCGCCCCAATGTGCAGGGCAGTGGAGTTTTCCCAAGGACCCCCTCCCACCTGGCTGTCTCATTCCCATCTCTAAAGAAGTCCAACTAACTGCCGTTAGAATAAGGATAAAGATAGGCTCGATTTTTCTTTTTTTTTTTTTTTTTTTTTTGAGACAGGGTCTCCTCTCTTGCCCAGGCTGGAGTGCACTAGAGTGATCTTGGCTCACTGCAATCTTCGCCTCCCAGGTCCAAGCAATTCTCCTACCTCAGCCTCCAGAGTAGCTGGGATCACAGGCATGCACCACCATGCCTGGCTAATTTTTGTACTTTTAGTAGAGACAGAGTTTTGCCATGTTGACCAGGCTGGTCTCAAACGCCTGAACTCAAGTGATCCACCAGCCTTGGGTTCCCAAAGTGCTGGGATTACAGGTGTGAGCCACCTAGTAGGCCCAAAGACCAATCCTAACTGTTTTCTACTGACAGGGGGTACTGTTTTGGGGAAACAGCAATCAGAGCTTTCTCTGAGGCCTGTCTAAGGGTTGCCAGCAGAAGTGGCCATCGTCAGAGGCTCTGGCTGCGTGACTATTTGGAGTTTGGTGGCCCGCAGGCAAGAACAGACAAACAGGCTTATTAGAAAACATGTATCAAAATGAAACAAGGGCAGGGGTAAGGACAGCTCAAAAATCCCAAGGCATTTTACCAGTCTGTACAGTGAGAGGGAGGCCAAAAGCCCCACTGGTTAAATAAACTTTACCCTTTTGACAACATGTTGGGCTTTTGGGTTCCCTTCCCCTGAGCCCAATCGTAAGTCAACCAGTTTAAGGTTTGGGAAATTAACTTTTCCCAGTTTGGATCATGCATCTGGGGGAGAGTCCCATAGTACAGAGACACAATTACCTATCAGTGAAGAGAGTACAGAGGAGAAGAAAAAAGAAGGCATTTTCTCCCCCCCCCCCAAAAATTCTAGGGTTTCAGGATGCATTTTAAAGGGGTACAGATTGAAGATGAAAGGCTACCCATCTAGAAAGAGGAGAGAAGGTGTCCCTGGTTCCTTTCTCTTCCTAGCAGATATCCGGGGTATGTGAGGGATAGAGGGAGACAAGTCTTTCCTTCCTCTATCCTTGTATCCCTGAGTCCTGATGACCTTGGCAGGTGCCACCATGGGTGTTAAAACAGCTTGCACTCATGAAGCAAGGAGAGCCTAGAGAGTGGAAATTACTCACTCTCACCTATGTCTCTTTCCCACTTACTTTCAGTAGTCTTGGATTCCCTAGACCTCATTTATACCATGGATACTAATGTGGTCTTTATCCATGAAATGAGAAGCTGGGTTTAATTGGCAGGAATCAGCCATGCTCACCTGCACTGTGCCTTTTCACTTCTGTTACTATCTGTCTCTGGATCCCCCAGGTCCACTTTTTTTTCCCCCGTAGGGTTTGACCTAAAGCTTAGAATTGAGTTTGGGATAAAAATGTGTCTCGGGAAGGTTGCATGGACTCATTATCATAAGTCAAATGCTAAGGTAAAACTGTGGAACTCAGTTCTCCTCCAACAAGGAGAGAAAAGGATGCCTTGTAATACACCCAGGCAACTGGTGGCTATACTTATGCTTGCTAGGATTTGGGTGCATGATACTTGGCTTTGGTTAGCTCTCTTGGTCTTACTTTCCCAAAAGGAAACCACTAAGTGATGGATATACTATTTATTCATCACCTGGCAAGATTTGCAGAATAATCATTTAGAACTGGAATACGTATCCAGACTTTTACATTACCCATCCCTCTTGTTCTTTTCTGAGCTGCAGCTGGAGATTGCTGGTGGGTTCAGAAGAACAAGCAGAGTTAGTCTAAAATGTAGGCAAAAACTTAAAAACAACTAATGAGTTTAGAATTTAATGACAAATGTATGATAAGTTTTGGAACATAATTCCTCTCCCTCCCATCCTCACTTTTGTTAAAAAAAAAATCACCAGAGGACTGAATGGTTTGCAAAACAGACTTTAATCATATACTTGGCCTGCTTACTTGCATAAAGTGCAGCAAGAATAATTATTTCTACATAGGCCATTTGGATTGGCTTTGATGGAACTCTGCTCCCCCAAGTAATCTCAGATAAGAACTTTTAAAGCTGGGCCCAGCCATGGGTTTGTATCCTCAGATATCTGCAGGTTGGGTGATCCTCTACTCTTAAGGTCCCAAGACAAACTTGGAGATCGTGGACCTATTAGAAAGTCACATTATTTATTGACTATAAGTTGGAAACCCTGTGCAGGGACTACATAGACAAGGGTATAAGACCAGGCTCCCTACTGGACTTTCATTGGCTCTGAAAACTGAGATTGACTCCTTAAAGGGAAGCATCCCTTTCCAGTCAAAGCTTTGGTAAAATAACCACTTTTTCCAATTGTGTCCTCTTGCAAAAGAAAAGTGGATTCTTACCACACTTATGCAAACAACTATATTGCCGTAAGTTAAGAATACTCACAGAGAGTTTCCAAATTCTGGAGGAACCAGGCAGAGAGAAACATGCCTAAAAATTTTGTTCATAGGCGTATCCTGTACTCAATTATTAAAGGCTGCAAATAGTTCAAAATAAGTTTTCTTGATTCTGAAAAACAGAATAAGGATTAGCAATATTTGGAGCAAAAGTTTAAATGGTTGCTTCTGAGTTCAGTCCGTTTAGTTAACTCTTGTTGACATTTGTGATCATTTTAGCTCTTCATGAGCCCTGCACATTTTCCTTTTTTCCAATATTACAATCTCCAAAATTATCAGAAATCTGTATTTGACAGCACCTGTCTAAGTTCTATAGCTTATTATAAACCATCTTTTGAAAAGGATTAAAACAACAAAACAATTGTTTGTGAATAGCAAAGTGTCCAGAGTAGTTATGGTTAGGAACACGATTGACAAAGAAGTTTGTTTATCTCCGTAGTTTACAGTAACTTAGCACCTTTAATTACGACTGATAGCATATACTAGAATTTTAGAAATCCCATATAATTTTGGAACATATATTAGCATTATTCACAAAAATATAACCTAAACTGCATTTTGGCAATCCCATGTACCTAAACACGTCAAATAATCTTGTTTACTTTTCTTTTCTGGACACCTAGGGGCCCTCTGAAGTACTCAAAAAGCCAAGTGTCAGGAAAAACAATTTTGGAACTGAAATTTGAGTTTGCAAAGCCTGATAAACATGTACGACATTCAAAGCACTTGATATTATGAAATATATTTGATTACCATAAATTATCTATTTTGCCACAATGATGACTCAGAAATTTTAAAGAAGCAAAAACCTTTTATAACCCCTTACAAATTTTACCAAAGAGCAGTTTAGCGCCTTAAGAATACTTTGCTGTGCTTTTTATTTAATGCTCAATTTACAGAAAATCCATATAATACCTTTTTTTTTGAACTTAGTCAATGTTCACACACAGAATTTCTTTTGCAAGATTAATTTCCACAACCCTTCCACCACGTGTTTGAACAATCCTTTAACCCTAGGCAAAATTGACATTTCCGTGCCTTCTCATAACCTTTGACTAAAAAACACATTTTATTGTTCTTACACACCTGGCATGTAAATCTGTTTCCAGTAGTCTCAATTACATATTATAATGGTAACTCCTAGCAATTGTTAACTGTAATGCAAAACCTGATAAGTTTTTTTTTTTTAATTTTTAATTATTTTTTATTTTTTTGAGATGGAGTTTTGCTCTTGTTGACCAGGCTGGAGTGCAATGGCACGTTCTTGGCTCACTGCAACCTCTGCATCCAAGATTCAAACAATTCTTCTGCCTCAACCTCCCAAGGAGCTGGGATTACAGGTGCAGACCACTATGCCAGGCTAATTTTGTATTTTTAGTAGAGACAGGGTTTCATCATGTTGATCAGGCTGGTCTTGAATTCCTGACCTCAGATTATCCACCCATCTTGGCCCCGCAAAGTTCTGGGATTGCAGGTGAGTCACTGCACCCTCCCAGTAAGTTGTTTTAATTGTGTGCTTGGTGCAGTCAAGGTTTGACTTTTCTTAGCATAATTAAGGGTGTGGTTAGTTCCATGTGTCCCCCAGGCCTTACCAGCTGTGAAGCTGCCAAGTCAAATAGTTCTTAAAACCCAAACAACAGTTTGTAACCTTAAAACACGTAGCAAATTTTGCATCTGACCTGCATAATTTAGTTCACCTATTTACATTTTAATAACATTTGCTTTTACCAATGATCTTTAAGGCTGTTTTTATTTCTCAAATATTAAAGTCATGTGAACTACAATATACCACAGCTTTTATCTTCCCTTTAAAAAATATTTGATCCAAGTGCTTTTCCTTCTTTAGGCCGAATTAATTAGGGCTCTTTTCACAGACATCACACACACACACACACACACACAAACACACACACCCCTACACAGGTGGGCAGGAGAAAGCCCAGTCCCCACAAGATCCTTTTCACAACCAAAACTTTAAGGATAATATAAACAGTGATAATTGGGGTGGGGGGTGGGGGCTGGCCTAGTAAAATACCTTCTAAAAGGCAAACAAAAACAAAACAAAAACAAACACAAAAAACTTGCTTAAAAGTTACCTTCTGACAGAGTAGAGAAAATAAAAAAAGTTTTAAAATGCCTGGAGAAGAACCTCTATTCCTATGCAAGTGGTTCCTCCACCAGGGAGACAAGTGTAATTGCTGTGGGTTGCAGCTGGCCTCCCCTGGCCCAGGGAGGGGGAGGCTCCATGGACACGTGGCAGAAATGCCGGCCAGCTGCTCAGGGCACCATGGGCCATGCGTCTCAGCCCTGTCAGGGAGGGGAGGGTGCTTGGGAGCCCCTGCTCGCAAGTCCGTCCAAAGAAAGGAAGAAAAAGGTACCCGCCCTCCCCCAGGAGCAATGGGGATGGGAGCATGATTTCCCCTACCCTCAGAAATCCAAGGATGAAAAGGCTTAGAAGGGACTGTGAGACGTTTGGAGTCCCCATTTTGCTCACAGCTTCTTGAGCCCTCTCGTTATGTGCTTAAAGTGTTGCAGGACCTTCCCTTAGTTCAGCTAAAGACAAGGTCCTTGTCACACAGCCACGAAAATTTAGGATTGCAGACAATTTGAAGGGTGAAGAAGGCAGGATTTTATTGGGTGAAATGGAAGAAGAGGGAAACAAAGACACTCCACAAAGTCAGAGGAGAAACAGAGACCCTCCACAAAGCCAGTCACAGCTGGTGTGCTCCTGCCTCACAGTGAGAATCCCAGGTTCCACACAGGAAGAGGAGGGGCCAGACTCCGCCCTGTTGCAGAGGGTGTGAACTCCTGTGGCTCCCCCCCAGTGCACACTCTTCCTAGTGCACAGGCCAGCTGGAATTTTGCCAGGGAGCCATTTCCACCTGGCTGTCTCAATGCCACATGCAAAATTAAGTCAAAAGGAATCAGAATCTTACATGTAAAACTTAACATCGTAACACTTCTGAAAGAGACAGTTTATAGAAAGGTTTTATGACCTTAAGCCACGAAAAAGAATCATTAAAAAAGACTAATTAGAGTTAGTCCAAAAGTTAAACATTCTAGTTTTTCTTTTAGACAGCTTTATGAAACTGGAAAGACATTTCACAGACCTGAAAAAAATGCAGAACGTATACCTGAGAAGAACTTACATGTAGTAATTGTAAAGAACTATTACCACTCAATAATAATGCCTATTAATCTAATTTATTGAATATATTAAAACATTATAGATACGGATTATAAATAAATACATGGAAAACAAGATGAAAATCATTAGTCGTTAGGGAAATTCAAATGAAAACCACAATGAGATACCATTACATTCCTACTAGAATGACTTTTAATAAAATAATACAATACAAAGTATTGGGATGTCAGTAGAATTACTGAAACTCTCATATATTGTTAGTGATAATGCAAAATAGAATAGCCACTTCAGCAAAGAGTTTGGAAGTTTCTCTTAAAGTTAGATATACACTTGCCACCTGTATCAGTTGTCATGCTATTAGATATTTATTTATACAAGGAAAATAAAAACATCTGGATATAAAACAGGCAAGTTGCAAGTAACCTCTGTGTGAGGCAACAGTATGCTAACACTTCAATAACATCCAATGAAGCCTTAAACTAAACAAATAGAAGACTAGACTCAGGAAGGAGAGTGACACCAACATTGGTATTGTCCATTCCAGTCATGTCACATCTGGAGCAGTTCACCCCATATTGTAAGATAGACATGCTGAGGCATATTCAAAATGGGAGTGACAGGGCACAGCTAAACCCTGTGCCATACAGAGAATGCAGAATACTGGGTGCTTAGCCTGAAGGACAGAAGACATTGTGATATAGACTGGCTACCACATACGTAGAGTCTACTTATTTTGTGTGTGAATAAGAATAGAAATTATAGAATATATGGGGTAAATAATTCAGGTTTAAAATAAAGTATTTTCTGAAAAAGTTACCCAGAAAAAAAGCTTTTTTTTCCACTTGTGAGATACCATTTATTCAATAAATGTTTCTTACATGTCCACTATTACATACAAATTATCATTAATTAAAGTATCATGTCACTTCACAATAAGCCCAATTCAGGCTGCTTTTGGGGGCAGTTTTGAGACAGGTTTCTGTGTGATCAGTAGAACACAAGTAAATAAAAACAAACATTCATTGAGCTTGAGCGTTGCTTTCTGAAGGTGCTCTCTAAATGCTCTACATGTATTTACTCAGTTAATCTACACCCCTCTGGCACCGGTGTTTTCCTGCTTCCTTCTGCTTCTATTTTTCCAACACCCTGCCAGACTCTCTTTACCTGCTTTAAAAGCAATGATGTTACCTTCAGAAATCCTGAATCTAACTGTGTGTGCATTACTCCAGGATGTAAACACCTTTGTGCCTTAAACAGAGCAACTTAATTTAAAAATATTGGACTAGGTATTGAGATAGTGAGTGGCTTAATGACTAAGCAACAAACTATTTTACAGCTCAAATGCGTTCTAATTATATGGTTTCACAATACTGAGTGAGGCCTGGTAAGTAATATTTGACTCAGGATATTTAAGATCGTGGTTCTCAGGTTACTAGAAAATGAATGCATGTGAAAGTTTTTCAAAGTAAATGATTAAAACTGACTCAAAAGATAATCCAAAGACAAATGCATACAGAGACAGTCAGAAATGCTGAGATAAATTGCTAAGTGATGCCAAATTTGTCAATATTCACAGAGTATAAACTGTAATATTCAGAATATTTCTTCCATGAAGTAGAAATCAATTAATCTTCACCTGATGAAATTTATTTGCATTTCTATAGACAAAAATAACTTGTATTCACACTCAATTTTTTTTCAACTTCTAGAGTTATAAAATTCAAAGTCAATGAAGTACAAACACCCTATAGAATTCTAAATATAATTCTAAAGGGTCTGCTAATTAACAACCAGAATTCCATGTTTAAAATACCTATTAGTAATTGTCCCATTTAAAGTTTTTTTTACTGGCAGTTTTTCCCATCCTTGCGCTTGTCAAAAGCCCCAGAAATTAGACTTTTTATCACAAACCAAAAAATGTTGGGGTTTATTAGGTTTGATCTAATTAGTAATTGCTGTATAAGAAATTATCCAAATCCTTGTGGCTTCGAAAAACACACATTTATTTTGTTACAGTTTTTCTGGCTCAGGGGTTTCTGTGGCTCAGAACCCTGGGCTGGGACTCTGCAGTATCATGGTTTTGGCCAGGGCTGAAGTCATAACTGAAGGCTCTGAATAGGGAAGAATCTGATTTTATGCTAGGGTATTTGTAGTAGTTACAATTCAGTACTTCAAGGCTTGTTGGACAGAAGACTTCTACGTACCTGTTGGCTCAAGTTTGTCCACATTTCCTTGCCATGCTAACGTGTCTGCTAAGTAAAACTAGAATTCCTTCCTTCCTCTCCAACATGCACCTTCCTTCAGCAAAGTGCACATTCTAAGATAGTCAAAGAGAGAGGATCTGGCCAGCAACATAGATGTTGCTAACTCTGCAACCTAGTCATTGGAATGACAACTCGTGAGCTTTGCCACATCCTCTGGTTTAGGAGCAATTGGGAAGTTAGCCCACACAAGGGTGTGAAGACCAGTAGGTAGGGATCCTTAGGGTTCATTTTATCATCTATTAACCAGAAGGTTAGATTTATACAGGTGCAGCAAGAGTGTCAATTATGTGGAACTCTTTGAGTTTGCTTTGGAAATAAAGAGCCATGCAATACTGAGCGTCTTAAGTCACAGAATTAACTTCAGTGTGGCTATTTTCACAAGGAATCTCATAGTAGACTTTTAAAAACCTCTGTTACTTGCTATCCTTAGGGAAAATAATTAAAGCCAAGCCTCTGTCAATTATATTTAAACTGCAATTCCTATAAATTTGAGTAAATTCCTCTTTCCTCATGGCACTTCCAACTTTTCTAAGTTAACTTCTTAGCCTGGAAGCAAGGACCAGGCCGGTATCCTGGGAGAATTTTCCAGCAGTGGATTTATATATAAAGTAGAATGTCATAAATGATTTAATGAGAGTCATTTCCAAATATGACATTCTGAGTAAGGCTTTTGTTGTACAATTGATTTGTTCCAATTATGTCTAGATGTGAAGAACAGATCTTATGGAATGTATGTGAGTAATGATATATCACTATCAAAAATATGAAAACTCAGTAAGAGATTTTATATTCTGAGGTTTAATAAAAGGATTATTTCAATTTATAAAAGCAGAATCTTATAAAAGGGTTGAATATTAAAGATAAGAGAAAAGAAAAATGAATTTCTATAAAAAAAGGGAAAAGGACAGCATCAATAATATTGAAAGTAATAGCTATAAATAATTCTCCATATCAGCTAATTCTCTGCCATGTAATTCATTCTTGTTCCACTAAATCTAGGGTCAAATATCTGATTTCATAAAGAATGTTTTCTTCTTTACTAAAAAGATTTCTGGAAATCTTGATTTGGTTTGCTGGTCTCGTCCAAAATCTGCCTTGAAGTCAGCTCAGAAGCCTGTAACTTCTTTGAGTATCTATGGTTTAAAGTATCTGATACACATTTTACCCAAGGCTCTGCTCTTTCTTTATTAAGTACACAGAATATGATATGTAGCTTACAAATGCTTCAGGTGAGCATCAGAAAAATAGGTAAAAACTACTTAATGGCTTTATTTATTTATTTAGAGAGGGAGTTTTGCTCTGTCACCCAGGCTGGAGTGCAATGGCGCTATCTTGGCTCACTGCAACATGTGCCTCCAGGGTTCAAACGATTCTCCTATCTCAGCCTCCCAAGTATCTGGGATTACAGGTGTGCACCACCACATGTGGCTAATTGTTGTATATGTAGTAGAAACAGGGTTTCACCATGTTGGCCAAGATGGTCTTGAACTCCTAATTTCAGGAGATCCATCTGCCTTGATTTCTCAAATTGCTGGGAATACAGGTGTGAGCCACCTTGCCCAGCCCTTAATGGCTATTTTTAATGTATTTCTGTGACCAGTACAACTCAACTAGGGTAAAGTAAAATTATCTGCTGGGTGACTGCATGTAACTATTTCACAAGAGTTTTTATCTCTCTTGGGGCAAGAACATGCTACAGAACATTTTGAAATGTTCAGGGCCTTCTCATAAAATATACAGTTTCTGAAATCTTCATGTTGATTACATCTTATCTAAACAAACCTAGTCTAGGGAAAGTGCAGTGTTTCTTTCTATTTGACATTTCTTTACATGTATCTCTTGGAGTAAAATAACTAAGTTAAAATTATAAAATCCATGAAACGAACTTAAATGTCTCTAGTATTGTTTTTCCTAATATGAAAGAACAAAACTTAGTGTTTTTCTAGGATCTTTGGAATTCTCAAAGATTTTTTTTTAGCATTAGAGATATTTTAGTTTTGACTAAATTTAGTATTCTATTTTGAAAAGGCAAAAATTAGTTCCATAGTGTAATGGTGAGCACTCTGGACTCTGAAAAGGCAAAAATCAAAAGAGTTGTCAGAGGAAATTTGGACATTCAAAAAGACAGGGTCACGTATGTCTGAGAAATAACACTTGGTTACCTATTTATCAAAGCGACAATAAAATAGTTTAAAATAAGCATACCAAGAAAGTAACACAATTGAAAATACTTTTGCCATCAAGGACATGACAAAGTCAGCAAAAAGCAGATACAATTTTGGGGCTGAAATACGGAGTGTCTGACACGTGGGCAGCTTCTACAGAAGGCATTATCCCTAGTTAAAATCAAAGTACATACTCTGTTACCAATATATCATTTTAGCAGAGAGAATACTAAATGCTAGCTTTTCATTATTATAATATTTAGGAGTAAAAGACCAATGAGCTTTCTTTTAAAATTATCTAGTGAATAAACCCATCAAAACTGAGCAAACTCTCAAAAATATTAACACATTCCATTACTTCTTTTGAGAGCCATAGTTTGAAGTTTAAAATTAGTTGGATACTTTTACTTTCTGCAAATATTCTATGACTGTCTTTATTCAAGGTTTGTCTTGCCCTGTTTTCTTTCATTTTCTAGGCTGACTATTCACTTTAGGACCAAACCGCATATTACTTTTCATTCACAAACAAAAAATTAATCCATCACCTTGCTCCTAGACATAGAATGTTTTCCTTACTGCTCCTAGCGTAGTACTAAATCAGCTATATAAGCTATACATTTTGACAAAAATGCCTAACTTTGCAGAGCAAATTGGAAGTATGCATTAATAAATGTGTATCATCTACAAATATTGGTAGAAAATGAGAAAGCCTCATGAATACACATAGTGATACACATTACTTGGATACTAAAATTAGCAAAAGTTAACATGTTCCTTAACATGCCCTATAAGATAGCCATTCTACAGCAATTAAAACTGTATCAGCTATATCAACTATATACATTGCATCACATATCAACTAAATATGTGCTTAGAAGTCAATGTTTTCATTTCCTATTTTAGTTGGAAATTATGTGGGTATTTAAGAATTGTTCATTAATTAGCTCCATGTAACATTAGACAAAAGTTTTAAGTACCTACATATATTGGAAAATGTGTTGAAACTGATATACTTCAAAATATAGTTACTGTTAGTGTAAAATATTTGTGAGAAAAACAATTCATTTTAGTTGAACACAAATTGCATTTGCATATGCTTAAAACTTGTATTGTAGTAATATTTTTTCTTTGACCAGTAATTAGTATTAGATTGACAAATTCAGATTACTCTCTACATGAGAAAATAAATCCAAGTGAACTACAATGTAGGCTTGTACTATCTAGGACACTGATAAGCTAGAAAAACATATAGCTGACTTTTAAAATTATGAAATTATTAAAACAATCTAATTTGTTAAAGCTAATTTTGTGAACTTGAATTTTTAAAATGTGAGCAAATTCTTACATGTTTAATTTCCTCTTTCTGGGATTTTAGGAATATTAAATTGAAATAAGCATTTTTTATCACTTCAAATACATTAGAACAGAGCCCCTTTAACTTAAGAGAGTTAAAATCAAATTTATTAATACTATATAGAGACAGGAGAACATATTAACTTCACACAATTTCTCACATATAGGCACATAGAAACATAGAGAGTATACAGCTTTAGTTCCAGAATTTCAACTAAGGATCAAAAATAAAGAAAGAAAAATGCCGACAAAAATTACCAGTGCTGATGTCAAAGAGATGTCCTTTCCACTGGCTCAAAATTGTTATTGATTTGAGCTCAAAATAACAGATATACAAACAACAACAAAAATACTAAGAAAGCAGATTTTCTGCTCTCTCTTACTCAAGAGAATGGATTTCATTCATTCATTTTCAGATATCTCAAAGGGTTAGAGAATAAAACCAAATTGCCAGTTATTGTTGCTACAAAAACAAACAAATACAAAAACAAATTCTTGTTCATGTGCAAACCAGAAACAAGGACACAAAGAGGAAGGAGTGAACTTGTGAATCTAACAGAGACATGGACCTCATGTCCATGCATCCTCCATAGAGTATATTTTGTGAGCATTTCTGTTTTTTAAGATTACTTTGCTTGTTTCAAGAATTCTCAATACATTATTCTTCACCCTTTTCATCCCCGAACAGTCTTCAAAATGCAGTTAGAGCAATTAAATAAAAATGAAGATCTGATGCAATTCCTTTTCTTTAGTTTTCCTCATGATCTTGTCATGAAGACTACCTGATCCACCTGCCTAACTCAGCAACCAGCAACCTCTTGCACCACTCCATTTTTCTCTCCCTCCCCCTAATTCCAGTTTATACCATCATAGTTAATTTTCTGTGTCAACTTGAATGCATTGTGGAGTGCTCAGATACCTGGCTTATAAAAGAGAGTTGTATTAGGTTTCTGATATATATACAACCAGAATACAAAAGTTAGTATTAGGGTTCTCCAGAGAAACAGAAGTAATAGGATATATATGAGAATGATACATATGATACATGTACAGGATATATATCCTATCACTATATATATAAGATATATATCCTATATATAGGATATATATTCTATTGCTCTTCTACCTATCTGTTTATCTATCTATGCATCCATTCATCTATCTATCATCTCATCAGTTTAGGTAATTAAGGTCAAATATCATCAGCTTAGGCAATTCTTAAGAACAGCTTCCTCTATTTTACCTTTTTAACACACTTAATATTTACCTACAGAGCACTTTTCAATGTTTGTCATTACAAATTTATGTGTGGGATTATTTGATTCACTAACCCTCCTACTACCCTGTAGATCCCATCAGTGAGGATCATATACATTTGTTTATTCTACTGTACCAGAACCTACTTTGTGGACTGGAATACAATGACCTTTCAACATTTTATAAAGTAAAACAAATATTTTATCAGGCACAATCTACATAGGAGAGGAAATAGGAGAGAGGAAATGTTTGAAGTACAAAGTAAGATTTTTCCAAATTTTATGGCTTACAGATTCTTCTGTGGCAGAAATCTGACCCAAAGAGGCAGAGCAAATGGTGCTGAATGCACAAAGAATGGGTGTCACAGACCTGGCTACTGTGATGGTTTGATTGTGATCAGTTACCACCCGTCTCTTGATTTTCTCATTTGTATAATCATGACTAGATTGGATCTGTATGATATCTTCAGGTTCCACAGTTCAGTAAAATAAGGGGCATATGCTTTTAAACTGTTTTTTCACAATTGTATAGCATATAAAAACGATGGGGACAACGACAATGTGTAGTGGGTAGGATTGGAGAAGTCCTAGAAACTCGTAGCTATTAGGAGACATAAACTAGATAGAAAAAGCAACAGCAGAAGTAATATAGAGGAAATAGGAAAGGTTTTGAAGACATGATAATGTTTTTTCATTTAAAGAAAAGATAATTGAAACCAGGTAAGATAGGGCAAGGTTTAGGCGAATTGTTCAAAACGGATTTCGTAACTATAAACAAAGGCAAACAACATAAAACCAAAAACAAGATAAAATATGTTAAGATAGTTACGAATAAGATAGTAGTACCTGGGAAGTGATTTATTTTTCCTTTGTTCTGGTGGGATATTTCAGAGCTAAGATAGTAGATTATGGAATAACATTTAAATATTGTTGTCTAAAAAGATCCAAATCTATTTACACAAACACAGATGCAGTAGTCTATCTGTTCTTGTACTTTTTGTCTGAAGTTAAGTCTGATGTCTTCCCTTGGGCCAGACAGCGTATCACCAATTAATTACCATAGGCAGCCTCCAACGAAAGATATGGTTTCTCAGGGAACTGAGTGGCAATTATACCTGTACTGTAACTTCAAATTCCTCTCTGCAGTGTAATCTCCTACAATTTCACATTAGATAGGATATACTAATGACTTAATATTAGATTTAATACATTTACAAGTCATTTTTGGCCTAGCCTTAAACACAATTGTGAAGCCATTCCAATTAATCCATTGTTGCATTTGACCCTGAAGGAAACTCTCTTCTTTTCTGTCAATACCTTCTCTTCTTCTATATGAAAAGGAAGCGGTTATTTTGAAGATCAAGAACTTTCAAGGGTGGGAACAATCTTATTGGTATCTAGGGAGAATTGTTCAATATTTTTGCAGAAACTGGGTCACTGCTGTCCTCTTTAGTGGATGTCAAAGAAAGTAATAAGCTAAAATGTTTGACATTACCCTGTCTGATTGAAGGGGACACAGCCAGTTGATGGCTGAAGGTTCTCTGTCCCCTCCAGCTTCATGATTCTGTGAAACTGTTAATCAAAGAGTGGGTGTTCTGTGTGAACCTGGGAGTGATGGACCCTTATGTTTGTGTGTGTGTGTGTGTGTGTGTGTGTGTGTGTAGGAGTGTGTAGATATTTGTGTGTGTGCTTCTTTGTATGTTGCTTTGTCCCTTTTGCAAAAGAGTTACGTGAGACTTTTGTAATTTAGTCTCGTAAGAGTGCTTTCGCATTTGTCAACTAAGAACCAGGCAATAATTGCCCGGCATAGTTGCTCAGCATGATTACCCAGCACTTTGGGAGGCTGAGGCAGTTGTATAACTTGAGATCTGGAGTTTGAGATCAGCCTGGCCAACATGGTGAAACCTGTCTCTACTAAAAATACAAAAATTAGCTGGGTGTGGTGGTGCCTGCCTGTAATCCCAGCTACTCGGGAGTCTGAGATAGGAGAATTGATTGAACCTGGTTGAACCCAGAAGGTAAGAGATTCCAGTGAGCCGAGATCGTACCACTGCACTCCAGCATGGACGACAGCGTGAGACTCTATCTCAAAAAAAAAAAAAAAAAAAGACCCAATAATCATTGCCAGCTATGACAAAGCAATCAAGGCAGACTCCTGTCACCTTCCCTTTAAGATAATTTGTCATGCAAATTACTCCCACTATTTGTCCAGGCTTTTAATAAAAGCATAGAAGATAGAGATGGATTTAGTTCTGGGTTCTCTGTTTTGTTGCTTTTTCCTATGTGTCTATTTTTACACACAAATCATGCTGTTTTGGTAACTCTAGCCTTGTAATATAATTTCAAGTCAGGTAGTGTGATGCCTCCAGATTTGTTATTTTTACTGAAGATTGCTTTGGCTTTTCTGGCTCTTTTTGGTTTTATACAAATTTTAGAGGTGTTTTTTCTATTTCTGCAAAAGATGATATTGATAATTTGATGGAGACTGCATGGACTCTGTACATTGCTTTCAGCAGTATGGTCATTTTAACCATGTTACCTCTTTCGATTTATGAGCATGAGATATGTTTCTATTTGTCTGTGTCCTCTCCTATTTCTTTATATCAGTGTTTTGGAGTTTTTCTTGTAGAGATCTTGCATTTCCACTATGGAAAACCATATGGAATTTTTTCGAAAAACTACAAATAGAGCTATCATAAAATCTAGAAATCACACTACGAGGTATTTATACAAATGAAAAGATATAAATATATCAAAAGGATACCTGCACTCTCATGTTTATTTCCACACTATTCAAAATAGAAAAACATGAAATAAACATAAGGGTCCATCAATGGACGATGGTCTACATACACAATTAAGTACTATTTGGCCATAAAAATAAATAAAATTATGTCATTTGCAGCAACACAGGTGGAACTGGAGGTCACTATGTTAAGTGAAATAAGTCAGGCACAGAAAGACAAGTATTGTGTCTTCTCACTCATATGTGAGAGTTAAAAATGTTATTCTCTACCTCGTGGAGATAGAGAATAGAATGATAGATACCAGAAGCTAGGAAGGATGTGAAGTTGGGGGAATGAAGATAGGTTGGTTAATGGATACAAACATATGGTTAGACAGATGAAGTACATTACATTATTCAACAGCAAAGTCGGGTCATTACATTTAGCAACCATACGTTGCATATTTCAAAGGAGTTAGAAGAGAGGACTTGAAAGGTTACCAGCAACACCCAGAAATAATAAATACTCAAGGCGATAGACACCAGAAATACTGTGACTTGATTATTTTCATTCTATGCATGTAACACATTCTCACTTGTAACCCATAAATATTTAAAATATTATTCATCAATAAAATAAAAAAATTAAAAGTAAATATAAGCAAAAAACCTTAGTCTTTACAACCCTTCAACAACCCATTGTCTTCATCACCTTAAATGAATCAAATTAAAAATCTTTATGCATTAAAGAACATTATTAAGAAAGAGAAAATAATCTACAAAATTGAGAAAAACTTTTGCAAGTCATACAGACTAATAAAAGTCTAGTATCCAAAATATATAAAGAATTATTGCATGTCAAAAGCATAAAACAAGCAACATAATTTTTTTAAATGGAAAATTATTTGAATAGGCATTCTTCAAAAAAAAATGAATAAATGGTTAACAAGCATAGGAAAAGATTCTTAGCCATTAGATTAGTCCAAATCAAAATAACAATCACTTCTCCAATGGGATAATTATATTGTTTTTTAAAAAAGGAAAAATAACTAGTGTTGGCAAGAATGTAGATAAATTGGAAATTTTGTTCACCATTGTTGGGAATATAAATTGATTCATCAGTTTCTGAAAACATTCTTGCAGTTTCTCAAAAAGCAATTTAAGAGAGTTACCATATGACTCAGGAATTCTGCTCCTAGCTATATGCCTAAATTAATTGAAATCATCTATTCAATTAAAATGGTACACAAATGTTTATGGTAGCACTATTTAGTAGTCAAAAGGTAGAAACAACACACATGTTCATCAGTGGTCAAAAGGATAAACAACATGTGATTTACAGAGACAATGGAGTAATATGCAGCTATGAAAGGGAATGAAATATTGATATATGTTACAGCATGGATGCACTTCAAAAACATCATGTTATGTGAGAGAAGCCAGACACAAAAGACTACATATGGTATGATTCCATTTATATGAAATATTCAGAATGGGTAAATCCATAGAGACAGAAAGCAGATTGATGGTTACCAGTAGGTAGAGGAAGGGGGAGGAGAGGTAGTGACTGCTTGATAGGTATTATTCTTCGGTGTTAAAAATGTTTCAAAGCTTAGTAAAAGTGGTGGTTGTATAACACTGTGACTGTACCAAATGCCACCATATTTTGTCCTTTAAGTTTTTTTTTTTTTTTTTTTAGACAGGTCTTGCTCTGTTGCCCAGGCTGGAGTGCATTGACCTGATCTCGGCTCACTGCAACCTCCGTCTCCTGGGTTCAAGCGATTCTCCTGCCTCAGCCTCCCAAATAGCTGGGACTACAGGCACATGTCACCATGCCTGGCTAATTTTTTGTATTTTTAGTAGAGACAGAGTTTCACTGTGCTAGCCAGGATGATCTCAATCTCCTGACCTTGTGATCTGCCCACCTCGGCCTCCCAAAGTGCTGGGATTACAGATGTGAACCACTGCGCCTGGCCTGAAGTGGTTAATTTATGTTATGTGAATTTCACCTCAATTTAAAAAAAGATAAATAACTTTTCTGCTGTTTGCTGGTATTTAACATGTACCCTATGCTTTGCTTCCATCACTGAGTAACCATGACCAGGTGAGATGTCAAGAGGACTGGTGAGGAAAGCCCAGGCCCTGAAGGATGTAGTTGAGCTGTGAATCACCAGCAGTGAACATTCCTACCTCTGGATTCCTGTTTTCCGTCAATAGACACCTGCCAGTTAGGCCATCCACCTTTACAATCCAACATACTAATTTTGGTTTTCTGTTTTCTACTAATTTCTCCCAGTTAGTAGGAAAACGAAAATAAACAAGCCAACTCCCTCTTTCCTCTAAGATGAGTCCGGTCTTTCTTAGACTGAACTCACTGATGTCCTTCAGCTATCTTTAGGAAGAAGGGTTTTGAGTCTTTCCCTTCCTCCAAACATGGTGTCTGTCTAGGTCAATGGTTCTCAAGCTTTAGCATGTATCAGGTTTACCTCAAGGGCTCTTTAAAGCACAGGCTTATGGGTCCCAACCCGAGTTTCTGATTCACTCTGTAGCTCAGGCTGGAGGGCAGTGGCACGATTTTGGCTCATTGCAACCTCCGTCTCCTAGGTTGAAGTGATTCTCCTGCCTCAGCCTCCTGAGTAGCTGGGATTGCAGGTGCCCACCACCACACCTGGCTAATTTTTGTATTTTTATTAGAGATGGGGTTTTGCCATGTTGGCCAGGCTGTTCCCAAACCCCTGACCTCAGGTGATCCGCCCACCTCAGCCTCTCAAAGTGGTAGGATTACAGGGGTGAGCCACTGCGCCTGGCCGGGATTATTCTAATCTTGCTGAAATGTTTCAACATACTTTTGAAATAAAAGTGTGCTACAATCTTGCAAATTAAGTGCAAGTTTTAATAAGAAAAGTTTAGAATCAACAAGAGTAAATAATTGAATAAAAATGAATTTATGAAATAGAATTGGCTATTGTAAACGATTCATCAAGCATCATGAATATATTTGCTTTGAAAGCAATGATGAGATCTCTTCAAAAGCTGACAAGCCCCACATCTGTGCTTTGTTGTTTTTGTTCATTTACTCGAAATCTTGTCTTTGAGCCAAATCTTTAACTATATCTCCTTTTGAGGCTGAGCGGCTGTCAAACTGAGAAGATACAAGAGTGTCTGATAACAGAAAAAGGAAAACAAAAAAACACACACACACACACACACACACACACACGAAGATTGAAGGCTTTCAGTGCAGTAAGAGCTCTCTTCTCTTGAGAGAATTCCTAATGACTTCTGGGAAGCTAAGAAAGGTCACAAAATTGTCTATCTGGGAATCTCCAAGATTTATTGGACGACATGTAGCTGCTGAAAGAGAAGACTTCTGGCATGTTTCAGAACTAGCAGCACACATATTGCTCAGGGATCCTTAGTCACTGCCTTGGTTTACCACCTTGGATGACAACACTGAAACTAAATTAATTCAGAAAGAGGAGAATACAGTTCGCATATACTGAAAGGCAGATATTACCTTAAATTATTTTGGAATAGGAAAAAAATAGACTATAAAAGTCAGAGGTCCAACACAATGGCAGCTCTTTTCCCAACTCTGATGGGACTTGATTGATATAGGAATTGTCCTTGGTGGAAGTCAACCACTGGGGAGCAATCCACAGAAGAAACATTTCCCAGACAGCGTCTACAAACACCGCCTTGCTAGGGTGCTTCAAGTAAATTTAGGAATTAAACTATTGGCTACGTGAGTCCTGAATATATAGTACAGGTGAGAGGGGGTGTGCATAGGTGAATGGAACCCTACCCAATCCATAACTTTACCTGGAATACCACATTTCTATGAATAGGTGGAGTGTTCTGTGTATGTGTGTGTGTGTGGGTTTGTGTAAGATATACATCATTCCCTCTATATTGAATAGATATTTATTGCATATTGCATATGTGCAACTAGCTTTGTGAGTAGAGAAGGAGAATAACACTGTGTTACATATGGCCCTTGCTCTAAAGTCATTTTCAATTTGGGGGTATGTGCATGGATAGGGGATGGAATACATACAAGGCACAGAAAAAGTTATCTATAGGGTCAAAACAATCATATCAGTGGTACCACAGGCTTAATGTAGTGTTTGGACCACATGATTATTATAGGCAGAGTTCTAAAGATGCCACCCTCACCACACCTCTGTCTTCTGTTATTCAATTAAACATGAAGCCAAGTACTACCATGAAGGGACTTTGCAGATGCAATTAAGTTACCAATTATCTGATTTTAAGATAAAGTACTTATACCTATGGGTTGGCCCAATGTACTCAGATGAGCCCTCAAAACCAGGAAACAGTTGCATGTAGAAGGAAAGGGGAGGTGGGAGAGAGAGGGACGCCAAAGAAACCTACAGCATAAAAAGAACCCAGTCCCCCACTGCTGGCTTGGTAGAAGGCCATGAACGAGGAATGTGGGAAGTGTTTCCAAACAGAATGGTGGCCAGCCAACACTCAGCGAAGAATTAAGAACCTCAATCTCGCAACCGGAATTTGCAGTGGAACCAAATCCTGCCAACAAAGGAATGAGACGCAAAAAGATTCACCCTCAACGTCTCCAGAAAGGAACATCACGCTCTTAACACCTTCATCTTGGCCCTTTGAAACTCTAAACAGAGAACTAGCTGAGCCAGCTTGTACCCGAGCTCTGCCCTATAGAACTCTGAAAAAATAAGTTTATTTTAAATTGTTAAATTTCTGGTAATTTGCTACAACAGCAATAGACACTAACACAACAGCCTGCCCAGCATTGTTTTTGAGAATTACAAACCATTTTCTATTAATAATTCCTTGTTCCTCCTGCCTCTCCTTGAGCGGCACAGGTAGGAAGTAGCTCTATTGAAATTTCATGTCTGGTTTTGAGGTCTTTGACAGAGAAAATACATACTTCTTTCTATTTACAGAATCTTGATTTATGCTGAGTATTTTTCTCGATCAGTGGTAATACATATTTCTCCTGATCCATTTTTGGTATGAAACTACCAGTCATTTGAGATGCCTTTTGCTTCCTAAAATGAATTTCACAAATGTTGCAGAGACTATTTTTGTCTGACTGTCTAACGTGGTCATTGATAATCTTTAAGAATACCTACACGATGAGTCTTGTGGAGAAAACTTCTGACTGTGGAAAGGAGCTGAAATAGCAGAAGGCTCTTTTCCTGTCCCCTATTCTTTGCTAATCAGTAGAAATGGAGGCAGATCCTCTCTCTGGCTGCATTGCACAGTGTGTGGCAGATGGGAGATGTGTTGCTCACATCTGCTACAAGACTGCACCTCAGCAACAGGTGTGTCTTGGTGGGGAGCCTCCAGCTGCAGCTGCCCCCAGGTCTGCCCCAGCCTCCCAGGAGAGAACGGTGTTACCTTGGAGAGTTCCAACCAAAGACTGAGCACAATGGAACATGAGAGTCTGGTTATTTGTGCCTAACAGGGGATTCTCTATGAGCAGTCTTTGGACTGCAGCTTCTCATGGGGCTGGCCAAGGCTTTTCCTGAGTTTCACCACAGTCTGAGGCTCTTCCTACCCAACTCTCTGTTTATACCCTCTCCTTTCACTAGTGGTCAGACCAACACTTAGTGTCCGAAGGCTTTCCCTGCCTAGTTCTGCTCCCATCCCCTTTGCTTTTCACAGACCTTACCGCCAATAGACCTCTTGAGCATCTACATCTGTCGTGCATTTGCTTTCTGAGGACAGAGCTGGTACATGAAGTTTCCAGGGCACTATTGCTGCTACCTGCCATGTTCAGTGCTAGTGGTGTTTGTGGTGTGGTCAGGACTTCCTGACAGCAAGAAACAGCTGTACCCTAACAGATCGTACCTGTGGTTTGAATTTGGATGTTTTATCTGCATCATAGCCTCTTATGAGTAGGTGACTTTTCTCTTATCCTTTTAATACTTTCATTTTTTTTCTGTTGAAATCAGTTATCATCTATGTCTGTTACTTAGAATTAAGAATGCTAACAAAGAAACCACCCTGAACACACTTGCCAAACTTAGTCAATAATTTTCGGTCATTTGTAAATGATAGTGTAATGGATATAAACCTATTTTTAAATTTACCGTATATGAGAGACATAAAAAAATAACTGCTATGATGTTAAAGGAAGGCCCTACGGGATCAGAGTTGCCACTACAAATGAAATTAGTATGTCCAGGAGATGTCTGCACCCCCATGTGATATAGAATGAACCTAAGTGTCCATCAACAAATATATGTGTCTGTGTGTATTTGTATATGTATACACACACACACACACACACACACACACAATGGAATATTATTTAGCCTTAAAAAGAAGAAATTTTTGCCATTTGCAAAAATGTGGTTGAACTTAGAGAACATTATGCTAAATGAATTAAGCCAGATGCAGAAAGACAAATACTTCATGGTCTCTTTTATATGTGGAATCTGAAATAGTCAAACTCATAGAAACAGAAAGTAAAAAGGTGGTTACCAGGAGCTGGAGTGGGATGGGGGAAAATGGGGAGATATTGTTTGAAGGATACTAAAGTTTAGTAATGTAGGATAAGTCAGTCCTGCAGATCTAATGTACAGCATTGTGACTAAAGTTAATGCTACTGTCTAGAATCCCTGAAATTTGCCAAGAAGGTAGATTTTTTTTTTAGAAGGTAGATCTTAAGTGCTCTCACCACACACACACACACACACACACACACACACACACACACACACACAACTATGTGCACTCATGGATCTATTGATTAGCTTAGTGATTGTTTCACAACACATACCAACTCATCAAGTTGTACACCTTAAATAAATAAAAATTTTGTTATCCAATTATACCTCAATAAAGCTGAAAATTAGAAAAAGAGCCTTAAAGAATTAAAAATGAAACACACGAGGTGAGCTTCTGGGGCATTAGTGGAAAATTAAGGGTCTCTCGATGTTGCAATAAAGCCTCCAGGTAGGGAGAATTGCATAGAGAGTGATTTTGAGGGAGCCGGAGTGACTCTCAGAGCCTGGACACGGGACTGGTTCCATGAGTGCAGTCACAGGTCGGGGGAAGGAAGTCGAGTCCAGACAACCATGGCGATGATGGTACATCTCCACCAGGGAGAACCCTGGATTCCTGCTACTCTGTTCAGGGAGTCACCGAACATCACTAAGGTTTGAACATGTAAGAAAGGTGACTTATTTCTGTATCTTAAACTGAAGTGGACATTCCACTGTATAATCCTATATGTACACACATATATAGCTGACATGACAATGTCTTTAAATAATATTAAAAAGTCCATATAAACTGCCTTATAAAAAATTTCTCAGGATGCTTTCACAGCCCTATTTTGATGGTGGTATTTTAGTTCTGACCTTCTATTACTCAGAGAAACTCCTAAAGGGATGTGACACTAATTATAAAAATTCACAATTGCCTAAATGTGTTGTATCACTGCCTCTTCGTCTCCCTGCAAATGCACTGTGTATTGTGTACCCCGGAACGTCAGTCACTGGTGTAATTCTGCACACCGAACCTTCCACAAGCTCCCTTTCCTGGCTGTGCGTGCCCATGTTCTTTCAAGGTAATAGCCATGACATTCTCAATATTGTCAATCAACATGCATCACGGGCAAACTGAGAAGGATGAGGCTGCATGGGGCCTGGGGTTTTGGTTAAAACTTGCCCTGGTGCCCTTCATACTGTAGCATGTGAAGTGTGTATTTTTTATGCCCTTTCTCTCTGCAAGCGCTTGGGGGGGGACTTACATAATCTTCTGCTTGACTGGGTAGAACTGGCAAAGCAGGATTCCTTGTCTCACCATGTCAGCCTCTTCTGTTCAAAATTTCGAGATGGTCACTGACATATTCCTGCTTTTGTTTTAAGATTTGCCCTAGGTAAAAAAGATGTAGCTGACTTCTTCCACCAAAAACATGTATCTATCAAATTTATTAGACATTCAGGCCATTATCATTTTTATTAAAATTTGTATAAATATAAATTGCTTATGATATGCTCAGATAAATTTCAGTTGTGGAAACAAAAATGTATTCTTGACTCTTTCTTCAAAAGGACTTCCTAAAAACCTAGAAACTGACTAAAATCCTTTGAAAGCTGTGTGGCGGTAATGTCTTCAAGATGCCACCAGAGGGGGCTAATGAATTTCACATGGACCATTATGTCTCAGAAAAGATTAAGGAAAGTTTATAAACACAGAGGTTATAAAATCTGATGGCTGGATCTAATCCAGTGAACTCACATTTTAAAATGGTGTATGGATTTTTATTAAAATGTGATTAAAGTCTTATTATTTTTTGCCAAAGCCTGCCCCTTCGCTTTCTCTGCTTCTAGAAGCAAGAGGGTAGAGTAAGGATGGTACAGATTGAAGGGAAAACACCCAGACATTTGAACATGTGTGCAGCCATAAAAAAAGGTGAGTTCATGTCCTTTGCAGGGACAGGGATAAAGCTGGAAATCATCACTCTCGCAAACGGACACAAGAACAGGAAACCAAACGCCGCATGTTCTCACTCATAAGTGGGGGGTTGAACAATGAGAACACATGGACACAGGGGAAGGGAACATCACACACTGGGGACTGTTAGGGAGTGGGGAATTAGGGGAGGAATAGCAAGGAATGGGGGGGCTAGGGGGAGGGATAGCATTAGGAGAAATACCTAATGTAGATGATGGGGTGATGGATGCAGCAAACCACCATGGCACGTGTCTACCTATGTAACAAACCTGCACGTTCTGCACATGTACCCCAGAACATAAAGTATAATAATTAAAAAAAAGAAGTGCTTTCTCCTTCCACAGTCTACTCACACTCGCCTCCAGATATTGATCAGAAATAAAATGCAACATCAATTGCAAAACATAGCTTGACATCCTGTTTTCAAATCAGATTAAAAATTCATGCTTAGCTTCTAGTTTGTTGATGCATTAACTTCTTGTTATTAGGAAGAATTCTATTAGCAATTGACTTACCTTTTTAAGTGTAGGTGATTGAAATGAGAACATTGTGGAGAGATTCTGAACTGTTTGTTTTATGTTCTTCTTTATGGGATCCTACATTTATGGCTTGGCAGATGAGGGACACCCAGGTATGTGTATTTGTGTGTGTGTGAGAGGGGGACACCTACCTCCCTAGCTTTAGGGCCTCTGTAGCATGATCTCTGGAATGTGAGCTTATTTAGGCTTCTCAGACGAGTTTAAGGCAATAATTATTTAAAAAGTTAATTGGAGTTAATAGAGATGTTCTCATATTGGATTGTCATTTCACCTAAATTGCTTCTGTTTATTTTGTCTCTTAGTCATGGTGTTACCAACCCATGGCTTAGTGCTGCTCCTGCCTTACTGAAAAATCTCCAATTTCTGCTTCTTATGGATAACTTGTATGTTTAATAAGACTTAGTGTTGTTTCTTCAAAGTACCATTTGTAATGGCTGAGCTTATTATTTAAATTATATAATATAATCAAATATCATCTAAGTAGATCAACTGTGAAGGCAAATCTAGAGCTTGTTGCTTTTATTCCTGTAAAGACTGTGGAATAGATGTGGAAAACTAGATATGTGTGGGGAATAAAATCACTGTTTACATATAAGTACAAATTCAAAAGATCTTTAAAAAATGTAAAAATGTAAAGTTATGAATCTGAAGATCAGACTGCTTCACAAGTCTTCAGATTCCTGCTCCCACTAAATAAAATGAAGCTAGAAATCATGAAAGATGACGTAGGGCTATGATTTACTCATGATAGATGAGATTAAACTTCAAGAACTAAACTCAAACTAGGAGAAGGATTCTGGCTCCGTTTCAATAGATTAGCAAATGAATATAAATGTGTGCTTCATTTTCACATCTGATGTTTAACATATGTGAGTATCACTCTTTTTTTATTTTCCAATATAAACTGCTTTTTCGATTAATTGATCAGACAATCAAACTCTTTTGGACAAGAAGGTCTAAAACCATTGTCAATTGTATTTACTTCAAATTCTCTGAGAAGTGAATTCCAATAATTAAGGCAGACAAATGTCTCAAATAAAGCATGCATTTGTTTGAGACAACTGAAAAAATAGGTTCTGACTCAAGTTAACAAAAATCTACTAACAATTCTATTGTAGCAGACAATCAGTAAATTGGTATAAAATAAATGTGGTGCATTTGTTTCTGTGGGAAACGTGGCCATCATGTTATCCAAAGGTGACATAAGTGGGCAATTCATTCTATTAATGACAGTTTTTTGAACATGCCAAAATATCAACACAAATGTAAAAATGCTTCTTCTTACAGAAACCAATGTAAAGCCCTCTCCAGCCAGCCATTTGGGTCTGTGTATTGCACCAGTTATGTCTCCCTGCCTTTGCTGGCCAGCCCCAGACCTCCCCCTCTTCCTGTCATCCTTCAATTTTGCTCGGATAGCTAGTCTTCTGGGTACTCACCCCTAAGTCACATCCGTCCTGGTCGCATTGACTTTATTTAGCCTCTTTGGCAATCTCATCATTACCTATACATTTATGCTTTATTTCCCCAAATTATATATGTTTCCATAACAGCATTTTTTTCTTGTGTGTATGAATCCTTATTTTGGACCTTTAAAACAAAGATATTTTTTAATGTTAGTTTTAATTTACAAATCATAATTACATACATTTATAGGGTACAATGCAGCGTTTTGGTCTAGGTATACAAGGGAATGATTAAATCAAGCTAATTAATGTGATCATCACCTTGCTTACCTGTCATTTTCCCTAGAGAGACATTGGAAGTTCACTCTTAGTTATATTTAAGCATGCAATGCATTTTTATTGACTATGTAGTCACTCTGCTGTGGACTAGATCTCAAAAGTTATTCTTCCTGTCTTTCTGACATGTTTTATCCTTTGACCAACTCCTCATTCCTACTCTTCCCACTGCAACCTCCAGGCCCTGGTAACCACCATTCTACTCTCTCCTTCTGAAAGAACTTTTTAGATTTCGTTTCTCCATGTAAGCGAGATCATATGATATTTTTCTTTCCGTGCCTGGCTTATTTCACTTAACATAACAGGAGAGAGGTATTTTAAAAAGAATTCTTCCTTCTAACTTAAAAATTGGGGGAAGGCCAGGCGTGGTGGCTTATGCCTGTAATCCCAGCACTTTGGGAGGCCAAGGCGGGCGGATCACGAGGTCACGAGTTCAAGACCAGATTGGCTAACGTGGTGAAACCTTGTCTCTAGTGAAAAATACAACAATTAGCTGAGCATGATGGCTCATGCCTGTAATCCCAGCAACTTGGGAGACTGAGGTAGGAGAATTGCTTGAATCGGGACCCAGGAGGCGGAGGTTGCAGTGAGGCAAGATTGTGCCACTGCACTCCAGCTCGGGCTACAGAGCGAGACTCCAACTAAAAAAAAAATTGGGAGGGGAGGAATCTACATTTACATTACTTATTGAATCAATTCAGAGTGAATAAAAAAATCTTATTTTGACAATTAGGACTCACCCAATGCAGCTGAATCACAAAAATGACATATGTACAGAGAACAAGTATTGAACGTGTGTGTGCCCCTTGGATAAACTGAGAAGGAGAAGGCAGGGAGGCAGGAAGGGACAGGACTTAGAGGATCTAGACTTCATTTCTCACCATGTTGAACTCTGGCTACGCTTACACGTATGCCTGGATTTCATGGTTTCTCAAAGTTAGGCAAATCAGTGTAGTGTCTACCTCACAGCCTTAATGGATGGGGTGAATGGGATATTACCCAGCAAATCATTAGGATGGTGCTTGGCACACCATAACCACTTGCCAGATTTGATTGGTAATTATTAATTGTACATGTTAACAAGTGTTCACTTATCTGTACATGTATCTTGTGTTGATAGATGGACATATATAACTTGTTGCTATAAAGATATTGTATCTCAATTTCAGATGAAGACAGACTACTTCAAAACTACTAAATTGTGTGTGTGTGTCTGCAACCTGTGTGTGTATATGTGTATGTATACACATGCACACTACAGATTGCAGACATATATGCATGTACATGTATATATGTACATATATACACATCCATATGCACACTACAGACTTCACGCACTACACAAATGCCCCATGTACCACATTTCTGGTTAGAAAATTAATCTACATACTTACCACAAATTATCATGGGAGATGCCTTAGCCCATTCTGGCTGTTATAACAAAATACTGTAGATTAGGTGTCTTATAAACAACAGAAATGTATTTCTCACACAGAAAAGTGAGAGGCTTCGAAGTCCAAGATCAAGGTGCTGGTAGTCAGTGTCTGGTGAAGGCCTGTTTCATTGCTCATAGATGACAGCTTCTTGCTGTTTCTTCACATGATAGAAAGGTTGAGGGAATTCTCTGGGGTCAATTTTTATAAGGGCATGAATCTCATTCTTGAGGACTCTACACTCATAACCTAATTACTTCTCAACAGCCCGCCTCCAAATATTATCACATTGGGGATTAGGTTTTAACATATGAGTTAATAGGAGAACAGAAACATTTAGTCCATAGTATTCCACACCTGAGCTCCCAGAACTTTTGTCCTTTTCACAAGCAAAATGCACTCATTCAATCTCAACAACTCCAAAATGTTAACTTGTTCCGGCATCAACTCAAAAGTCTAAAGTCCAAAGTTTCATCTAGATGTCATCTGAATAAGATAATGGGTAAGGCTCAATATACAATTAATTCCAAGGACAATTTCTCTCCAGCTGTGAGCCTGTGAACCAAAACAAGTGCTGTACTTTCAAAATACACTGGTGGGACTGGCTTAGGCACATCCGTTTCAAAAAGGAGAAAAGGAAAGAAAGGAGTTACAGGTTTCAAGCAAGTCCAAAACCCGCAGAGCAAGCAACATTAAACCTTAACACCCATGAGTAATCTTTGATTTGATGCTCTTCTCCTCAAGCCCACTGGGGTGGAGGTCCTGCCTTCTGGACAGACTGCATGGGTCCCACCTCCTGCACTCATGGGGTCGGGGGTCCTGCCTTCTGGAATCACTGGAATGGGGATTCTGCCCCTGCAGCTTTGCTGAGCATGGGTTGGGCCCCCATGGCTTTGGAGAGCTGCATCCTCACAGCTTGGCCTACAGCAACTCTGTGCCTGGGCCCCACAGCTCTCCAAGGCTGGAGTATCAAGCTTATAGCCTTGTCTGTTGAAATCTTAGTGCATGCAGCTGTGCCCCTACAGCTCTTCTAGGGACCAGGGCCCATCAGAATGGTCCCTGGGGTGGCTGAGGAGTGTAGTGCAGGAGTCCGGGAGAACAGCCTTCTGTGTGAGGCACAGGTGGTCAGAAGATGCTAAAGTCCCACAGGCACCAGCAGCCCCTCATTTATGTCTTCCATTGTCTTAGACAATGTCTTAAACAATGGAAGAACTGGATGAGGGTCCTGAGGTGGCTGACTCATCTTATCAAATGGTCTATTGGTCACATCCTCAACCCGGAACATCCTTTATCAGTCTTTACAATATGGATAGACTGAAAATATACCAAATCCTTTAAGTTCTGCTTCCCTTATGATTAACAATTCCATCTTTAAATGACTTCTCCCTCCTCACTTTTACTATAAGCAGTCAAGAGGAACCAGCAAACCCATTCAACACTTTGCTTAGGTATTTCCGCGGTCAAATATCTCATTTCATTCTTCATGAGTTCTACCCTCCACAAAACACTAGGACATGAACAGAGTACAGCCAAGGATAGCCTCTCTCTATTGCCCAGGAACGCATTCTTCATTTATACCTCAGACTTCATCAGAGCTGCTTTTCACATCCATATGTCTTATGGCATTCTGTTCACAGCCACTTAGGTTTTCTCTGAGAGAACAGGCTTCTCTGCAACTCTCCTCTTTTCCTCTTCCAAGTCCTCACCACAGTCACCATTAGTGGTGTGTTGGCAACAGTATAGGCTTTCCCACCGTGGACTTCAAAACTCTTCCAACCTCTACCCAGTTCCATGGCCACTTCCACATTTGCAGGTATTTGTTACAACACCCTGCTTGTCAGTACCAATTCCTGTCAGTCTGTTTGGTTCACTGTAACAGAATATTATAGGCTAGGTGACTTAAGAACCACAGACAAATACTTCTCACAGTTCTGGAGGCTGGGACGGCCAAGATCAAGGTGCTGGCAGATTCAGCATCTGGTGGGGGCCACTTCTTGGTTCATTGATGCCTCCTTGCTGCATTCTCACATGGTAGAGGAGGAGAAGCAGCCCTCTGGGGCCTCTCTCACAAGACATTCGTTCAATTCATAAGGTCTCTGCCCTCACGACCTAATCACATCCCCAAATACCCACTTTCTAATACTGTCGCATGAGAGATTAGATTTCAGTATCTCCTGGAAAGAGACAAACATTCGACCCAAAGCAAAAGGGTAGCAGAATGACCCTGCTGCTAGTGCTTTTTGAGAGAAGAGTGAAGGAGGAACCGTGGGCTTTGGACCAAGTGATTAAGTAGCTGAGTTATTCAGATTGTCTCTCTCGAAATATTTAAGTAGAGGGTTGGAGTGAGGAATAGCATACTAAGGTGTCTCATGAGAACAGTTTTTGAATCGGATGCTAAACCAAACTGTATTTGCATCTTAACTTCATCTCTTTTGTGACTTTGGAGATTGACTTACCTCTTCTGAGCTTCAGTTTTATAATATATAAAATAAGAAAGATATCCCTTAACTACAGAAAAGTTAAAAAAAAAATTAGCTGAGCATGTTGGCTTGTGCCTGCAGTCCCAGCTACTCGGGGACTGATGTAGGAGGATTGCTTGAGCCTGGAAGGTTGAGGCTGTAGTGAGCCATGATCTTGCACTCCAGCTTGGGCAAGAGAGGACGACCCTGTTTTGGAAAAAAAAAAAAAAAAAAAAAAGGAAAGAATAATAGTATATTTTTAAAAAGAGTTTTAACATTTAAAAAATTCTTATTGTTCCTATGTCCCTAGCACATAATAGGTGCTTAATAATTTGTAGGTAGTAGCTGCCTGAAACTTTACTGGAATCTGGATCAAAGGAGCTATTCAAACAACTACAACAACAAAAAACACAAACAAAACAAAACAACAGCAACAAAACCACCTTCTGTCTCATCCTCTTTGAAATTGCCCCTAAATTTCTGGGAGGGATGACAAAGATATGTTATACATAAAGAATGAATTCAAACTAGTCTGCAGGGGAGAGTAAAAGGGAATGCATTGGGAGATGATTGGAGGAGCTCATGAATTGGCAGAAGAGGGAAAAGACAGTGACAGAACTGAGTCCCAGGAAGATCCTGACAGCTTTCCCAGCGGACTCCTCTTCATGCCTCACTTCTGAATCTCTCTGTGTGATGTTTCTCATTAAGACTGGATATTCTACACTATGGAAAACACTACCAATAACTCCTTAGGTCTACACCTTAGAACTTCACCTACCAGAGAGACTTTACCCAGCTATCTATGTACAAAGTAATGATAATACTTTACCCATCTCTATATGTACAAAGTAATGATAATAATATTAATAATAAACCTCAGGGGAAGACGTGGGTCTTGGCAATATAGCATCCCTTTAACAGCCATGTGAACTGGCAGTAGAGGTAGAAGCTCCTGGCAGAAAAGAATAATGATATTTGTCATTCTGGAAAGCAATAAAAGCAATACAGCTTAAGAGAGCAGAAGCAGTGACTGATAAAAGCAAAAGACTGACATTTGCACCTTAACCTCTCCACTTCACCCACCAGACACTGATAATAAAGAACAGAACTGATTTTTTCATTTCGCTACTGGAGAAGAAGACATCTGTGTGAGCCATTTAGGTAAAGGATGTAGAAATACTTAATGTATTAGGACAAAAACAGAGGAGGAAAATCATTAGTGTATATTACATAAAGCATTTATGGTTTAGTGAGAGTTTATTTACTAGTTACCAGAGAAGAGTAAAACCTTACATATTTTAAAATATAATATTCCTCGCTATCGTCCTAGAATTTTTTTTCTTCAGTCTGTCGATGAGTATAGAAGAGTTCCTCCAACAATTTCCAAACAATAACTTTAGATTTATTTAGAAACCTATATTGTGCAGACCATCATGCTGAAGCAAACAAGTGGATTCCGTGAGGATCCACAATTTAAATGTAAAACTACAATGAATGCAGGACTTACGAATCGTATGTGCTAGTATCCCGCAGACATCCATCCACATAGCTCCATGCTTCAGAAAAAAACTGTCAGACAAACCTATTGCACTTCCAATCTGTGTTCCTTAAGCTGCTCCTAAATGGAGTATTCGTTTTCTGAACCCATCCAATGGGAGAATGGGAAATGCATTAGCCACAAATTTCCACATATAGAGGGACTGATCACCTACTAAGTAACTAGCGATCAAAGTGGGCAGTCAAGGTGGGAACTTCTGACCAGGGCATGGGTTTGAACTTCAGAAAGAGTAATTTTCTGTGCTCATTTAACAGCAAACTCAGACATTACCCAACATCTGAGCATGCTGGAAAAAACATTAACTCTCATTTGGTAGGGCACCCATTACTCCATTACAGTTAGTAGAATCCTCACTTCTTGATAGGGTTTGGCTGTGTCCCCACCCAAATCTCATCTTGAATTGTAGCTCCCTTTATTCCTGCTTGTTGTAGGAGGGACCCTGCTGGAGATAACTGAATCATGGGGGCAGTTTCCCCTATTCTGTTCTCCTGGCAATGGATGAGTCTCAGGAGATCCGATGGTTTCATAAGGGGTTCCCCCCTTCTCTTGCTCTCATTCTCACTTGCCTGCTGCCATGTAAGATGTGCCTTTTGCCTTCCATTGTGATTGTGAGGCCTCCTCAGTCATGTGAAACTGTGAGTTCATCAAACCTCTTTTTCTTTATAAATTACCCAGTCTCGGGTATGTCTTTATCAGCAGCAAGAAAACAGACTACTACATTTGTTTTTCTTAATTTTTCTCCTGTAAGCTATTCAATACAGTTGCCATCTATACAATATTAGCCAGAGAGATTAGCTATGATAAACCTACCCTAATGTTTGTATAAAGTTAAGGAAATGTGTACTCACATTAGTGGTTTCTTTAAGCTTTTTCAATCAGTGAGCAAACTGTACTTAAACAGGAATTACTTTGTGCCTAGCCATGGGATTCAATATGTAGACCTCAAAAATCAAAGCACCAAAAACAGGAATTACTTTGTGCCTAGCCATGGGATTCAATATGTAGACCTGCAAAAATCAAAGCACCAAAACTAATCTGTAAAAGAGTTTGTGGTTTTCTAAGAATGTTTCTGTCACCTGTGGGCAAAGAGCAAGATGAGAGCTAATGTTAATAATGCCCCAGGGATAACGGGGGTGGTTCCTTCCACTGTAAGATGTGTGCACAGCAAAAAAAAAAAAAAAAGGTTTCTCTTCTTTCTTCTCAAAGCAGAGGACATAGATTTCACTGAGAAAAGACAAAATTCTTCGTGGGAGTTAGGGACAAAAAGAGTTGTTTTGTTTTTTTTTGTCTGTCTATTATTGCTCAGTGGGTTGAGTTTTTCTAAAGATCGTTTGGAAGAATTCAGACTTCTGAAGCCTTGGGTGCTAAAGAATTGAGTCCATAGACTCAATTGTGCTCATGCCAACCATGCTGACCTACTGGTCAGAAGCACCAGCCACAGATCCTGGCAGCTCAATATCAGGCACCGCTAGATCCAAGGAGAAGAGCATTGCAGCCATGACTTCCTCAGTTCTTCTACCCCATGAACAGCCAGTACGCTTTCCACTTTTATGTGTCAACTTGGTGGGTCATAGGGATCCCAGATATACAATAAACATTATTTTGGGTGTTTCCATGTCGGTGTTCATGGATGGTATTTATTAATTTTATTTTATATTGTATTGTATTTTTTTTGAAACAGAGTCTCATTCTGTCACCCAGGTTGGAATGCAGTGGTGCAATCTCAGCTCACTGCAACCTCCACTTCCTGGGTTCAAGTGATTCTCCTGCCTCAGACTCCTGAGGAGCTAGGATTACAGGCATGCATTCATGGATGATATTTGCATTTAAACGAGTAGATGGAGTAAAGCAGGCTATCCTCCCCAATGTGGATGGGCCTTATCTAATCAGTTAAAGGCCCAGATAGAATAAAAATTTTACCCTCTGCCAAATAAAAGGGAATTTCTCTTACCTGACTGATAAAAAGCTGGTACATCAGTTATTTTCTACTTTGTGACTGGAACTGAAACACATTGGCTCTCCTGGGTCTCCAGCTTGCCAAATGCAGAGTGTGGGACTTCTCAACCTCCATGATCACGTAAGACAATTCCTCATAATAACCCTCTTTTTCTCTCTTTCTCTGTCTATGTCTTTCTGGTTCTGTTTCTCTGAAGAACTGTACCTAAGAGAGTGAACAAGTGATGCAAGGGACTGCTGTTCTTTTACCTTCTCTGTTAGTTGCTTTCTTTTAATTTTATATACATTCCCTGTTTCGATTTAAATTTGTTGACTAGTGAATGAGCAATACAGACACACTTCTTTTCTCATAAACTGATAAAGAGACTAATTTTTGCATTGTCTCCAGAATAATAAATTGTCATTATTAGTAGCAAGGATGTGCATATTTAGCAATAGCTAAATTATTTTGTGTATTTCTTAAACACAGCGGTTCTATTTCAGATTGTTCTGCAGAACACCGCAGTGCGAATAAATGTCCCCCAACAGCCTAAAAGGCAACAGAAAGTGATTCTAGTTCCGGTTAAGGATGGCTTTTCATTCTACTCAAATTATCTCCATGCAGATGGAGAGGATTTTAAAAAGGAATGTGGGGGAAGAGATTGAGTTGGTGTGGTTACTTAACCTGTCAAACAGTTGGAGAGAGGGAGTAAGAAGAAAGTGGAATCTGCTGAGGGAGGAGAAATCCTAAGGGGGAAAAATATAAAGGGAATGTTTAGGAGAATTTGCCCATCGGTGAATGCTTTAGGACCTTCTTCTATTTCTCTAAGTAGGCATGAGTAAAATTGAGGGTTACTGTGTGTTGCTTTTGGATTCAGACTTAATTTTCTCCTAGACATTACTTGAGAGATCTGAGAGCCACAGATAATCTTTAAATAATGACAGAATCATTTGAACTGAAGCCTGAAGGGCATTAAAATATAACTGTAAAACAAGATTATTTCCATTAATAAGAGAGGTAGAGCTGAGCATTGGTGCACCTGTATTCCCAGCTACTCCAGAGGCCAAGGTAAGAGGACTCCCTCACACCCAGGAGTTTGAGGTCACCTTGAACAATATGACATCCATCTGCTAAAAATAAATAAATAAATAAATAAATAGAGAACCCTCCACTTCCTGTTTAAAGTGATAATAATTCTACCCATGTCAAGGCCAAGACCTTTGCCCTCTCCATTAAACAAATTCAATTACTGTTTACCACACAGTAAAAAGCAGTATTCAATCCTTTTATCTGTCATCTGTCTTATCATCACATCAGTGCTAGTCTCCTTGAAATGTTGTTACCAAAACCAGGTGAGTAGTTACTTATTCTTTAATTTTAAGTTTTCAAGTAGAGAACAAACTTTGTCTTTCCAATGATTTCTTATTTTATTTTAAAAATATATTTTTTAAGCTGGCTTCTAGCAATTTAGAGATAAAAGTAGAAATACGGGCCATCTAGATGCTCACATTGTGTTAGCATTTTTTTTGTCCTGTGAATTTTTTATCAGTTTGCAGAAAAAAGTGTATATGTAAATAATCTTCAGAAATTTGTTTCTATATTTAATTAAAGTGCAAGATTTCAAAATTACTTTTTAAAAGTTTAGAACAATTTTACAGAAGGAATACAATACCTATAAATAATCATCACCCACGAAAGCTATTGAAGGTCTCCTAGATTTAGTGAAGAGCATGTATTCAATGTTAATTCAGCCTAACAGCATGCGGTGGTATGTTGCAGAGACACAGCAACGCAAAGACCATTGAAGACAATCATTTAGTTCAACAGTGATTGGATGTGGGTTTTGTAATCAGGTTTCAGTGCAGATACAGATTTATGAGACAGCCAAAGAAGCACTGATAGGTCAATAGGTATCAATTTCAAAATATACACATCATATTTAAATGATTTTTTATTTTATTTATTTTATTTTTAAAAGACGAAATTAATTTCCTTGGAAGTTCCTATTTTTACAACATTGTAAATAGTTTTTCATATTATGATGATTTGAGAATTCATAGCCTGTCTCAAGTTACTCAGCCGTTTTATGACTTAGGTAAGTGAAAGTTTTAACTTATCTGTCGTGGCTTCTCTCCCCCTGTCAGATTTCTCCCTTTCCCCTTTTCTCTCCTGAGGTGAAATCTATGGGCAAGACTGATCAAGGAGAAGTGCATCTGATATGGTGAGGCTTTGTGTCCCCACTCAAAACTCATCTTGAACTGCAATCCTCATAATCCCCATTGGTCTAGGGAGAGACCAGGTGGAGGTAATCCAATCATGGGGTTGGTTTTCCCAATGCTGTTCTTGTGATAGTGAGGGAGTTCTCACAAGGTCTAATGGTTTTATATGGGTCTCTTACCCCTTTGCTTGGCACTTCTTCTTCCTGCTGCCTTGTGAAGAAGGTGCCTTGCTCCCCCTTGCCATCTGCCATGATTGTAAGTGTCCTGAGGCTTCTCCAGCCATGCTGAACTGTGAGTCAATTATATCATTTTCCTTTATAAATTACCCAGTCTTGAGAAGTTCTTTATAGCAAGATGAAAATGGACTAAGATAGCATCTTATTTGAATCTCTCCAGGTGCTTCAGTTTGTGATCTCTTGGGACAGTTAAGCAGGAGTAGCTCACATTCATACCTGGAATTCATGATCAGCATCCACTGAGAATCAGTTACCTCCTCCTCTATCCATCCCTGAGTGCTTTGGGTGCTACCACACAGCCTCAGCTATGGGAAATCCTCATGTTTCACCTGGGTGAACCCCATGACAGGCACACAGTGACTTAAATTCCTTCTTATCCTGATGTCCAGTTGGAGTCATGATCATTAACAGATTATACAGGGTCTTAGAGACCATGAAGCATTTGCTGGAGCAATCTAGGAATCTTATCTTAGCTTCAATGCACAGATGCTAAGCTATGGTTATGTAGTATTGTAAGCCACACTTTGTCATTCAATGTGCCTTGAGAGACTCAAAACCAACCAGTATTACTTTCCATGTGCTTTAAGATTCAGAGGTTAACTATTTCAGGCTCTCTCTGTCATATACGACATGCTGCCAACACTGTCTAACCAACTGTATCCACATTGTATTGGCATGGACAAGGTAAGATGGCATCCTCCCAGGGGTGCTGACAGGAACAGAGTATAGAGCAAGATTCCATGTGGATGACACTTATTCCTTCCAGTGTCTACCTCTAACTCTCACCAAAGGCAATGGGAGTGAAACAAGGACACACTTCTCTCAATGGCCCGATTCATTTCATCTCACAGTCCTTGGGTTCTTCTCCTTAATTCTAGAAGGGCTTTTTTGGTTTCTTCCTGTTGCTATAAGAGAATAGCACAGACTCGGTAACTAATCAAGAAAGGAAGTGTATTTCACTTTCAGTTCTGGAAGCTGAGAAGTCCAATACTGAGGATGCACATCTCATCAGGGCCTCCTTGCCGTGTCTTAACATGGCAGAAAACGTGACATGGTAAGGAAGCTGCACATGAGACTGAGAAAGAAACCTGAACTCATTTTTTTTTTGAGACTGAGCCTTGCTTTGTCACCCAAGCTGGAGTGCAGTGGTGTGTTCTAGGCTCACTGCAACCCCTGCCTCCTGAGTTCAAGTGATTCTCCTGCCTCAGCCTTCTGAGTAGCTAGGACTACAGGCAACCACAACCACGCCCAGCTAAATTTTGTATTTTTAGTAGAGACAGGGTTTCACCATGTTGACCAGGATGATTTTGATTTCTTGACCTCACGATTCTCCCATCTCTGCCTCCCAAAGACTGGTATTACAGGCATGAGCCACCATGCCCAGCCAGCTGAACTCATTTTAATCATGACTCCACTCATGAGAAAATTCACTCTCATGATGACGTTGCTTCATTCATGAGGACAGAGCCCTCGTGGCCTCATCACCTCTTGGAAGCCACACCTCTTAATGCTGTTGTATTAGTGATTAAGTTTTCCAACATATAAAATTTTGGGGGACACACTCCACATTCAAACAATAGCAGGCAGGAAGTTATGGCTAGATTATACACAGAATTATTCTGAACAATAACTTAAGTTATTAAAATTATAGCTTTAGATGCACTCTCTGTCTCTGTCTCTCTGTACAGTTCTGACTGTCTGTCTCTTCTGTATAGAATCCTCTCTACCCATCCCAATAGAAGTACAGCCTTTGAATGGCTATCCTCACTATTATAAATTTTTAAACATATCTTTTGAAACTCAAAGGTCGGCAGCAATAGATTCTTTACATAAGTGGCATCTACTTTTCCTTTAAAACAAAGCATAACTCATCATCAGTAGGTGAAGAGAATCAAAACAACAATATACAATGCCATTTAGAAATTCTGAAAAATAATTCAAAGAATTATTTCTGCCCCATAAAAGTCAAGGATTGAAAAGGGAATATCTTGATGGTGACATAAAACCACAGGAAAGAAAGAGAAGAAAAAATCAGTTGTGTTTTCATCTTTTTACTCATTTGAGTTAGAAAAATGAGGTCAAAGTTATAAAAACTAGAAAAATATAATTAAGTTAAATTGCTCTTGATATTTGTATTTATCAAGATTTTCTAAATGGACAGAACTAATAGGACAGATATATATATGAAGGGGAGTTTATTTTAAGTATTGACTCACATGATCGCAAGGAAAAGTCCCACAATAGACTGTCTGTAAGCTGAAGAGCCAGGAAGCCAGTCCAAGCCCCAAAACCTCAAAAGTAGGGAAGCTGACAGTGCGGCCTTCAGTCTGTGACTGAGGGTCCAAGAGCCCCTGGCAAACAACCGGTGTAAGTCCAAGAGTCCAAAAGCTGAAGAATTTGGAGTCCCATGTTCAAGGGCAGGAAGCATGCAGCATGGGAGAAAGATGGAGGCCAGAAGACTCAGCTGGTCTAGTCCTTCCACATTTGTCTGCCTGTTTTTATCCTTGCTGCAGTGACAGCTGATTAGATCATGCCCACCCAGATTGAGACTTGGTCTTCATCTCCTAGTTCACTGACTCACATGTTAATCTCCTTTGGTAACACCCTCGCAGACACACCCAGGAGCAATACTTTGCATCCTACAATCCAATCAAGTTGACACTCAATGTTAACCATCACAATATTACAAACTAGTTTTTATTTGTTTGTTTTTACTCTGGAACTAAAGTGTTTTCAAGAAGAGATGACAGAAGTTTCTGTCTCTAAAAACAGGAGGCTGAGAGAAAGAAATAAAATAAGCCCAGAAATATGGGTGCTTCATGGTAGTTTTGAGTTGTTCTGCTTATTCTGTCTGCGCTATGGTTTTTAGACCTTTGTAAACATGGTCCTTTGGAATTGAGTATCAGTCAGGGGAGTTAAAAAAGGAGGGAGAAAGGGTCCCTACCTGTGAGAGTGGACACTCATATAAATACTTGGCTTCACATTCCTTTAATTTTCCTCTTTATTCCTTTCCAATTTTCTAAAATTTTGATGTTTGAATCATAGCATACTTGACAGTTTCGTAGTTCTATTGCATTTCACACTCTATGATTCATACTCTTTTAAGTATTGGGGGGATGCATATTCTAAAACAAAACAGAAATGACATCCCTTGAGGATCTTATGTTCTTACACATCATAGTAGTAATTAACAAGTAAATCACATAGTAATTAACAGTCTAATACATGCTTCAAAAAAAATCAAATGTAGAGTAAGGAGGATTTGGGAAGAAGGTTGCAATTTTAAAAATTGTGGGAAAGTCAGCCTTATGAAGTTGTGGAAACCAGAACGAACTGACTAAATGGACACTGGAGGAATGAGCATTTCATTCAGAGAAATAGCAGATGCTGCTGAACCTCTAGGGTGGGAATTTACCTGTAGTGCTCCATGAATTGCAAGAGTACTGCAGTGTAGGAGCAGTGGGTGAAGACTGGAGTAGCCAGCAAGGCTAGAGTCAGGTTATGGGCAGTCTAATAGTGTATTAGTCTCTTTTCATGCTGCTGATGGAGACATACCCCCGACTGGGCAATTTACAAAAGAAAGAGGTTTAATTGGACTTATAGTTCTGTGTGGCTGAGGAAGTCTCACAATCATGGTGGTAGGCAAGGAGGAGCAAGTCATGTCTTACATGGATGGCAGCAGGCAAAGAGCAAAATTGTGCAGGGGAACTCCTCTTTTAAAACCGCCATAGCTCATGAGACTGTTTCACTATCATAATAACATCTGACAAAGGGCTAATATCCAGAATCTACAAAGAACTAAAACAGATTTACAAGAAAGAAACAAACAAACCCATCCTAAAGTGGGTAAAGGATATGAACAGACACTTTTCAAAAAAAGACATATAGTCGGCCAACAATCATATGAAAAATGCTCATCATCACTGATTATTAGAGAAATGCAAATCAAAACTACATTGAGATACCACCTCATGCCAGTTAGAATGGTTATCATCAAAAAATCTGGAGACAACAGATGCTGGAGAGGATGTGGAGAAATAGGAACACTTTTACACTGTTGGTGGGAGTGTAAACTAGTTCAACCATTGTGGAAGACAGTGTGGCGATTCCTCAAGGACCTAGAAATAGAAATTCCATTTGACTCAGCAATCCCATTACTGGGTATATACCCAAAGGATTATAAATCATTCTGTTATAAAGACACATGCACACGTATGTTCATAGTGGCACTGTTTACAATAGCAAAGACCTGGAACCAACCCAAAAGCCCATTGATGATAGACTGGACAAGAAAATGTGGCACATATACACCATGGAATACTGTGCAGCCATAAAAAAACATGAGTTCGTGCCCTTTGTAGGGACATGGATGAATCTGGAAACCATCATTCTCAGCAAACTGACACAAGAACAGAAAATCAAACACCGTATGTTCTCGCTCATAGTAGGGTGTTGAACGATGAGAACACGTGGACACAGGGAGGGGGAGCATCACACACTGTGGTCTGTTGGGGGGGGGGGGGCAAGGGAGGGACAGCAGAGGGTGGGGAGGTCAGGGAGGGATAACATGGGGAGAAATGCCAGATGTAGGTAACAGGGAGATGGAGGCAGCAAACCACATTGCCATGTGTGTACCTATGCAACAATCCTGCATGATCTGCACATGTACCCCAGAACCTAAAGTGCAATTAAAATAAATAAATAAATGTCTTTGAATTAAAAAAAAATCTGAAAAAAAAAGAACAGCACCAGATAGACTTGCCACCATGATTCAATTACCTCCCATAAGGTCCCTCCTACAACACATGGGAATTCAAGATGAGATTTGGGTGGGGACACAGCTAAACCATATCAAATAGCTCCCTGTAAAGAATATGACTTTTGAATAGAGTCAGAGGCATATGACTTTTCAATACAGTCAGTGACATAATTCAATATTTAAAAGAATTGTTTTGACTATTATTTTATGAATAGACAAAAGACAGCAGAGGAACAGAGATTCTAGAAGGCTTTTTCAGTAGTCTAAGCAGGAGATAATACTGGGTTGGAACAGGATGGTATTGTGAGTGTAGCAAGAAATTAATGGACTCTGAATACATTTCAAAGGCAGAACCAAAAGGAGTTTCTACTTTTAAATAGGCAGAACAACAATGTTGTCACAATTTTCTAACCATTTCACTGGATACAAAGTATAAGAGAGTGAGAGCAGTAAAAAGAAGTCTCCAAGGACTTTGGCTTGAGCAAATGGAAGCAAGAATTTGCCATTAATAAAGTTGAGAGTCAATGTAGAGCAGGTTTATTGAAATATGTAGTGGCTAAGTGTGCATATATTGTACTTGGCATATCTATTAGACATCAAAGATAATATATCATGTTTTCAGTGAATATCATGAGTCTGGATTTTAGGAGAAGGGCTGAGGCCTAAGATATATATGAAGAAAATGGAGACATATAGATGATATAAGCCCATAGGAGGATTTGTTCACCAAGGGAGTGAGTAAGAGTAGAGGAAAGAACCTAAAACTGAATCCTTGACACAGTTGTAAAAGATTGGGACAAAGGAGCAGAATTCACAAAAGGGTTCCTAAGAAGGAAAATCAGTGAAGTAGAAGGAAAACCAGAAGAATACAGTGTCCTAGAACCAAATCAAGAAAGTATACAAGGAGGAAGGAGAAAGTATCTTTGCTAAATATTGCTGATGGGTCAAGGACATGAGGAAGAAATCTTGCTCTGGAATTAGCAATGCAGGGAGTCAACAAAGATGAAAGCCATGTCCAGTTTTGTTTTGTTTTTTTTAATGTATAATGCTATGAAATAAAAAACTTTCTTTGATGTTCTCACTCTGGAAAGGATGAAATGATTGTTTATTTCTTTCATATGGTGTTAATAAGTCTAGAAATCCCTGATCATCTTTCTAGCTGAGAGATGCATCTTTTTCATCCTTTAGGCTGTTTCCTTAACCAATTTTACATTAGTTTATTTTGATTGTGGCATAAGAGCATCTTGATTTCTTCAGATTATTTGGTTTTCTTTACTAAAGCAATCTAAGACTATATTCTTAATGTAGATGAATCCTTCTTAGATGTTACCTACGCTGAGAGAGAAAGAACAGAAGGAGGATTAGACGTGAATTAACCTCTCTTTAATTCATCATAATATTTTAGTAATAATCACACATCTACATTTTACATTATGTTCACTTTGATTAGTTTAGTATATCTGGACATGCCAGACAATGTGGCATATCATGGAGGAAAGAATAACAGTGACTGAGAGTGGTGGCTCAAGCCTGTAATCCCAGCATTTTGGGAGACCAAGGTGGGCAGATTACCTGAGGTCAGGAGTTTGAGACCAGCCTGGCCAACATGGTGAAACTCTGTCTCTACTGAAAACACAAAAATTAGTCGGGCATATTGGTGCACATTTGTAATCCCAGCTACTCGGGAGGCTGAGGCAGGGGGAATTGCTTGAGCCCAAGAGGCAGAGGTTGCAGTGAGCCAAGATGGCACCATTGTACTCCAGCCTGGGAAATGGAGTGAGACTCTGTCAAAGAATCAGAGAGTGCTATAGAAGAAGCACTGAAATAAAGAGAAACTCAGTGGATGACATTAGTAGAATGTAGTAGTTGGAAATAATAATAAAATTTTTATTATTGTCCTTTTACTATAAACCTTAGGTAAATAGCTAGCCAAAGTAACTGTATTCTACTAGGATCTAACCCAAATCTTAGAGGGTTGAGATTAAACATTTCCATTGTATTCAGGCATCCAAATGTCATAATATCATTTGATAAAGAAATAATCCTGTGGATAGATACTTCCTGTCTATGTATATATCTAACACCAATCTCTGATAATTTGCTGTTTAGATAATGCAGGCATTACCATATTTCTTACTATGAATGTTTTCTGGCTTTAGTTGTAAGTTATCCATGAATTCTAGAAAGAAACAGCAACAAAGAAAGGATTCTATAGCCCAGATATGTTCAAAATCTTAGGGTATGGATCTAACACCCCATAATTTCTGACTCCAACTGGCCTTTGTGCTCAACAGTATCTGTCAAACTACCGCTGTTTGTGCATCCCTTAAAGCGTGAAATATTCTTCTTTGCTTCCCAATTTGCTTTGCATGCCTTCAGCATGATATGGGTGCTTATGGATTTGCAAACAGCAAGCTATATTGCCTGAGGAAACATTGTACTAAATGCACACACACACACACACACACACACACACACACACAAATGTGTATGCAGCTATCATACACATGTGAGGGCTCTGACACTCACATGATACCTTGTGATTTAGAGCCCACTGCAAGAGCACTGTGGAGTGACACAGACAAGATGCTTGCACAAGGCTGATCGTCCTGTCTCTCAGCTTCATCTCTTTAAATTCATTCCAAGAAATTTTGACACCCAATTATCCCAGGATCTGAGGGCCAGAAGAGAAAATCTTTGTTTCCCTGAAGTGAGAAGCCACTTAAATGGCAGAATCAATTCCAAAGTAATTGCTGTTTCTTGTGTTCCCCCCTCAAAGTTTACCTAGTGTTGAGAAAATCCATAATCACTGAACTTTAGGTGGACCATGTGAACTGGAGTCCAGAATCAAAACAATGCTGTGTTCTTTAAGCAACTGCAGTCTGTCTCCCTGGGAAAGCTGAGCTTCTGGTAGAAAAGCAGAATTATTTTCAGGTTTCACAGTTAATTCCAGTGTGTTTCTGTGGCAGTTTGCATATTGTGTCATACTGCTGGGATAGAAGGAAAAAGATGGTGAGATAGACAGGATAGGGTCATTTGAAATATCACCTTTATGTTTGATTCTGAGTGAAATTGAGTCTTCATTTGCTTGACTGAGGTTTCCTGAGAATTTAAAACTAAATCAATGGTATGCCTGATTGGATGATTAAACTGCTATATGTTCACCAAAACCCATCGTCATTTTCCGGAAACGTATAAAGAGCCAATGCTCAGCCAGAATTTAAGGCAGACTTGAAAAATTTATAGAGTAAAGAAGACAGTCAGTCACTTTCTTTTGGTAATTATCTGTGCTCCTTCCCCATCCCTGCTAAGATAACCCTATGCTGACCCAATTTCCCCACCTCCCACCTCACACAATTGCAGAAGGCAGTGAGGAGAAAAATGGAGAGAGGAAGGAAAAAAATCCATATTATTCCCAATAAATTTCATCTGACAAACTTCTTTAAAACTAAAACCATTTTCCTCACCCTGTGGACTGGGTCACTTAATATACAACAGGGATAGAAAAGCAGTCAGTAGAAAGAATAATAATAGGGATAATGGAAGGAAAGGGTAAAGGCTGTCCTTTCTGCTACCCATGCTACAGGATCGCTTTCTTCCCTGAGACCTTGTTCTAATTGTCATTTCAGAGACTATGCCCAGAGGCTTTTTGCTAAAACCTTTGGACCCTCTACTCCTTACTCATCCTTCTGTGGCCTAGACCAGAGCCTCTATGGGTGATCTATGTAGAAGTCTAGAGAAAGTGCAATAGAAATAAAAGTCATGTTTGTATGTGACTTAGTTTTTAATGCATTGGTGATGTGTGATTCTATATTAACACATGTGTAAATTAAGTCAAATTTTAAGCCCTTGGTGCACTGGGACCCGTCACCCTATGCTATCTCTTCATCCAAATCACTAACAGCTTTTGTAACTCTTTTGTTCTAATCTACCATATATTGAAAATAACTGCCTCTGAAATTATTATATAAGAACTGATTTTCCAGATCTTTTCATGATTGGTAAAGATCAGTTTTTATCTTTCATATGTTTCTGTGTCTCAGCAGCACTTGACGGTGTTGCTTATTTCTCTTCCTGAGACGGTTACGTCTTTTTGTTTTTCTTGTGACACGATGCCAGCCTGGCATTTTTCCTTGCTCAGTAGCTGCACCTCCTCAATGTCCCTCTCCAGTGTATTTCCTCTTCCGACCTCTGTATGCTGCAGAGTTCCAGGACTCAGAGTCCACCTCTACTCCTCTACCCACGTGAACACATCTTGTCCCCTGGCTGTAGAGACCAGCCGTCAGCAATGAAGTCCACAATGCATTCCAGGCCTGGCCTCTCTCCTAAACCCAGCGTTGTGTATCTGACAGCACACTGGGAACTGCCACTTGGGTGGCTAACGGGCACCTCAAACTTAAATTTCCCAAATCTGTACTGTAATTTGTTTAATGAACAAATTCCCACAGGTCCTGCTCCCTTATTTTGTGTAGGCAAATGCTGAAATATCTTCAGGGAGATCTCTCTACATCCTCGCTAAAAAAACATACCTCTTGTCACTGTCAAATTTCTTATATTTATATTTGTTTAGAGAATTTATCAGTACCTGCCATATAATATGTGTATCCATCTTTCTATTCGATGTCTTTTCCCATAAAATATAATTCCCATGAGAGTAGGGGTTATGAGACCATGTTCCCCTCTTGATTTCTTAGTCTGGAAAAATGCCTGCAACATAATCAGTAGTGGCAAAATATTTTTGATTGAACTAACAAGTGGAGGTACGAAGCAGTGAGTGTATGTAGGAATAAATACATGAATCAATCAATCCAAGTTCTGAGATTGTTTTTAATTTACGTGAAATAATCATGGTCTTTCTAACTTATATCCATCTATGCACACTTAGCTGTACAGTACTAAGTTTGGGAGCACAGAGAATCAGACCAAGAGGTGAGATATTTCTACACTTGATACTCTTTCTTGCTGGGGCTTGCTTCACCAGTGAGAACATCTCCGTACTTTATTTTTTTCCCATGACATCTTCATGAAGCATTTCTGATTGTCAGACATAATTATCACTGTCTCCGTATCCAGTACATAACTTGAATGTTGTACTTATCCCTAAATTATAATGATCTGTCTGTATCTTTTATCTATACAAAGAAAATTTGAGTATTGAAAGATACATGTTTATTTTTGGAAATTATGTTATTTATTTTTATCGGAAAGCCTATTACAAATGTTGAATTAACCTCATTTCTCCAAATCCCCTTGTCCATAATCTTCTAGGTGGAGAGGTTCATGCCAAGGGTTGTGTAAAATAATACATTGGAGTTGGGGAAAGTGTTAGACCTTTTCTTGATATTTTTTCCACCTCACCATTTTTACAGTTTCTATTTTGTGTGTAATCTGTCATATGTAAATGTATCACTACAGTAGTAGATGTATTTAATTCATAGTTTGGAAATGCATTTTGTGAGTAGTTGCTTGGTACTTCTTTTATAATAGGGGTGTGAACATGATCAAAGCGTTTGGAGGCTGCTAGTACAATCATCGCAGTAAAATCATTGCAGGAACCTGCACCCAGTCATTGCGCACAGACTGCACATCTGTGAATATGGGATGGGATCTTACTGAGGTGCAATGCCTAAACTGCATGAAATTGAGCCCTGTCTGTCTTTGGGGTATGACTTAGCCCCTCATCTTCATCTTTCAAAATGTCTCTCTTTTATTTTCCTGTGTACCACTTGCTGAGGCCATCAGACGCTTACATCCATGTGTTGACCATATGCAGACTCACTATTAGTAAAGATTTATCTTTCTTGCTCTGTTGCTCCTACGCTAGTGTTCACTGAATATTGGAAGCTACATTTTTTTTGCTTATGTTCATAGACTCCAGAAACTGTACTAGTATTTTTCTCACTAGAATGTCCAAAGGCCACAGTTCTCCAGGGAGTCAAATCAGTCCTGGGTGCTGTGTGGACATGGGGGAGACTGACTCTGGAGCAGAGACTGCCTAGCAGACATCTGCATCATCTCCTTAACAACGTCGTCTGGTTGTAATGGGGGAAGCTGAACTCAGCTAAGGGACTATGTTCCCAAATCTCTTGCAACTAGATGTGGATATTTGACTAAGTTTTAGCTAATGAATTATGTTAAAATATAGTTTATGACATCAGGAAACACATATTTAAGAGGTGCTAAATTATTTGTGCTGCTTTCTGCCTACTACCTTCTTCTTCCTTCCATCTTCCTTCCTTCCATCTTCCTTCCTTCCTTCCATCTTCCTTCCTTCCTTGCTTGCTTCCTTCCTTCCTTTGCTTCCTTCCTCCCCCCTCCCTCTTCTCCTTCTTTCCTTCCTTGCTTGCTTCCTTCCTTCCTTGCTTCCTTCCTTCCCCTCCCTCTTTCCTTCTTTCCTTCCTTCCTTCCATCTTCCTTCCTTCCATCTTCCTTGCATCTTCCTCCCTTCCATCTTCCTTCCTTCCTTCCATCTTCCTCTTCCTTCCATCTCCTCCTTCCTTGCTTCCTTCCTTCCCTCCCCTCTTCCTTCCTTCCTTCTTTCCTTCCTTCCATCTTCCTTCCTTCCTTGCTTCCTTCCCTCCCTCCCTCTTCCTTCCTTCCTTCCATCTTCCTTCCTTCCTTCCTTGCTTGCTTCCTTCCTTCCTTGCTTCCTTCCTTCCCTCCCTCTTTCCTTCCTCTCTTCCTTCCCTCTCCCTCCTTCCATCTCCTTCTCTTCCTCCCATCTTCCTTCCTTCCTTGCTTCCTTCCTTCCCTCCCCTCTTCCTTCCTTCCTTCTTCCTTCCTTCCTTCCTCTCTCTCTCTTTCTCTTCTTTTTCTCTCTCTCTCGCTCTTTTTTTTTTTTCACAGTTTTGTCCTTGTTGCTCAGGCTGGAGTGCAGTGGCGCTATCTCAGCTCACTGCAACCTCCGCCTTCCAGGTTCCAGCAATTCTCATGCCTCAGCCTCCTGAGTAGCTGGGATTACAGATGCAAGCCACCATGCCCAGTTAATGTTTTATATTTTTAGTAGAGGCGGGGTTTCATCATGTTGGCCAGGCTGGTCTCGAACTCCTGACCTCAGGTAATCCACCCTCCTTGGCCTCCCAAACTGCAGGGATTACAGGCTTAAGCCACCATCCCCGGACTAACTTTCTCATTTCTATTGCTTGGAAAATAGACACAACAGCTGGAAATCCAGCAATAATTTTGTGCTACGAGCTGATCTGCATGATGGAAACCAATGTGGTGGTGGTTAAATAGAACAATCACAGCCTGCTCCTTCATGATGTAGGGGGAGCCTTCATAGCAGCCATGGATTGCTAACTTCTGGATTCATGTTACATAGGAGGTAAATATTTCTCTTGTACTTGGTCACTTTATTCTAGTTTACTTTTCTGTTAAGTGCAACAGAACTCAAACCTAGTGGGTGCTGGCCGTCTCCCCTATCTGTTGCATACTGGATGAAAAGGAGAACATATACCCTCTCAAATGCTCTTCATACATCTATCCCATTCAGCTTTTTAATGTGTTTTTTATTTTTTTCCAAGTCACCTTACCTACTTCCCCTTATTCACCACATCCCTACCAGAGATACCCTGGTCCTCAAAACTGAGAAATAATTAGAGCTTAATTTATATACTGCTCAGGGACAAGTCTATGGGAGCCAGCTCTGATGAAAAACAAACAAACATACAAAACAAAAAAAAAAAAAGGAGAAAAGAAACAACACAGAGCAACTTACTTTAACTGAATTAAATGGTGTGTGTGTGTTAAAACTTCCATCTCTAGTTAAAGAAAATGCTAGCAATCAAGAAATTTAAAAAGCAAAGCAAGAAAGCAAACAAACAAAATACATAGTAGTGAGAGATTTATTAGGTTCTTATTCTTTGGCTTTTGGTATTGGTTCTGGTTTTTCATTTGATTGGTTTGGTGCAAGTCTGTGTTTTAGGAATTGCTCCTCATCAAGTTTCCTAAAGCTTAGTGCAGAGTATTAGGCAGCCAGTCTGCTGTGACATAACTCTGAGTACAGAGAAACTTTAGACTGTATTTATTTTTCCCAAAAGGCAATGGTAAAATTGAAGAGAGAAACAGATATTTTTAACTCCCACATCAGTGCTCTTTGTGTTAAATTTTACAAAATATGTATTTTTATTCCATTGCATTGTGAAGACTGAATTGGTGAAACGAATCCAGCCAGTGAATGAAAGAAAAAACATGTTTTAGGGAAGGAATGGAAGTCCTTCTTTAGACAGTAAACACCACAGGGGCTTGAATGACTGCCCTGCCAACAAGCTGGGAAAGCTGCCCTGTTGCAGAGTAGAGAGATGTTCACACTTCCAAAGTGTTAACGCAAGAGTGAGTTTTATAAATTTTTGACAGCGCATCTCTTTAAAATACTGCAAGATGTACCCAAAAAGTGGGAACTATCCAACTCCAACAACTGATGAATGAATAAAAAAATGTGGTATATCCATACAATGGTATAATTTTTTTTTTTGCAATAAATTAAATGAAAAACTGATTCATCCTGCAATTTGGGTGAACTGTGAAAACATTATGCTGAGAGAAAGATGCAAAGCAAAAGAGAGGCAGTATAGTCCGTGATTACATTGATCTGAGATGTCCAAAATAGACAATCTTTGGAGACTAGGTAGAGGAGCTATAAGGTTGCGTAGGGCTGGAGGTTGGGAGAAGTGTGGAGTGACAGCCACTAGGTACAGGGTTTCATTTTGGAGTAATGAAAATGTTTCAAACGGACTGTGATGAAGGTTGCACAGTGCTGAATATACTAAAGAACATGGAAATGTATGTTGTTAAATGGGTGTATTTTATGGTATATGAATTATTTCTCAATTAAGACCTTAGCATGGGGAGAATGTAGACAGGAAATATTTTTAAACACTGCAAGACTTTTTGTAATAAACATCATTTTTATTTCTTCCCATGTCAGCAATAAATTGCCTCTAATTTATTATGTAAAGCTTATATAAGATGACTATAAAGCAATGATATTGCTGAATGCATTTTAGCCATTGATATTATACAATCTAGCTAAATGTGAGATCACAAGATGACATGGCAAATCTTTTCCTATGGAATAACAAGTCCATTTTTAAAATAACACATTTATGCTTAATTTGAGAGGCGTATTTTTAAGGGTTAAAGACCAAAACTCAAGTTAGACTAAATGCGCATGAGGTGGCACAAATAGAAATATATTTATGTAAGCTATGTATGAATTATTCAGTGTTCAGACACCAATCTGACTTTGCATTAAATTACATTGATAGAGGCTACCCGATGCTGACACAAATTAAACATTTGCAGAGTTCAACCCTTTCTTCCTTCCCTGCCCTGAATGTGTATTGGGGGGATGACCTTCATTATGCACAGGCATTCTTTCAATTTTTCCCCAAAACTGACAGCTGCTTAAACTCTGTCTGATGCTATTACTTTAAGAAAATCAACGGAATATTATTATGTATATTTGTAAGACAGTTTTTCTGGTCACTGTGGGGGAATACAAACAAGTCAAAATCCCCCTGCTCTCAAAGACCTTAACTGCTGGCTGGAGAGAGGCCATTGACAAAGAAGAAGTTAATAAAACTATTATCAGGAGAACCCCTTAGATGACAACCACATTAATCTCTAAGGAAACTTGATGTTTATATTATTTATTATATTATTTTACCTGAAAATATATAAAAGGAATTAAGCTTGAGGATTCTGTAAGATAGAAAAACAATTGCATTATCCTATGTAAAAGCACAGACATTTGCAATTTACCAAGTCAGCTGTTTTTCCTGTTATATCTGTATATTAAAAAAAAAAAAATCTGTATGGCTTCTACCTAGAACCCAAGCAAATGGAACCAGCATTTTGGAGAATAATTTCCACTTTTCTTCAACTCTCCAATTTTGGATTGACTTCCTGTCATTAGGCTCCTTATCAAAGCTGTGATCTCATAAATAATAATTTATAGGACACTGGTCAGATAGTGTAACCCAAACTCAGATTTTAGCTCAAACCTCTATTAGTGTACAATTTTCCACACCAGGACATCCTGTTTCTCTTATTTTTTTTTTCCTTTCTGATCGTAAATACAAACTTTCTAGCTGTTTATCCTTGGGCCTCATATGTTTGGTGACATTCCCTCTGCTCACTTGTCCTCTTTTTGGAGAGTGGAGTGTCCCCACTTCCTCAAACCTCCTTCTTTATATAATTACCATTCTTCCCATCTGACTGACCTAGGAGATGTTCCATATTTCCTTCTCTTCCTCCTTTCTCCCCATTATAACAATTTGTAGATTCTACGCCCAATTTAGTTTCAAAGATTATAAAAAATTATCCACAAATAAAAATCCTCCCTGATATGTATTGACAAACTTTGAAACTAGACATTGAGCGCATCAGGTGAAGTCTGAGCTTACTAGCCATGTCAAGAAATCCTGTAATGTCAGGATAACCCTGAAATCCAA